>LR990364.1:12400000-13082500 GCA_905147345.3 Mythimna impura
GAATTTTGTTTCTCTTGAAATGAAATATCAACCAACCACGAGGCCTGCCAGAAATTTTTATGACACTAAGGATGCAGCCGTAGATTTATATTTCAAATTAGCTTCTGCCAGCGACTTCCCCCGCGCCGCGTCAAATTTACATTTTTCCATACAAACTTTGTGGACTCCCGTTGCATCCCATTAGGGGGTAAATTTTTTGGAAATCCTTTCTTAGTGTTCTCCTACGTAATAAAAGGAAACCTTGTGCAAAATTTTACGCTCTCGGTCCCAGTAGTTTCGGCTGTGCGTTGATATGTCAGTCAGTCAGTTTCACCTTTTTAACTGACTTCAAAAAGGAGGAGGTTATATGTTCGGTTGAATGTATGTTTTTTATTTTATTTTTTTATGTATGTTCACCGATTTCTCGGTCAATTGTGGACCGATTTTGAATATTTTTTTTTTATTGAAAGGTTATGCTTCCGAGTTGGTCCCATAGAAATATTGTTATGATCTGATCATGAACTTCGAAGATATGGAACAGAACTCCTCATAGGATCACAGCAGAACCGTCATAATAAGTAAAATTGCTTTGTTTATACGTGTAGTCGATGACTGACTGAAAGTAGAGGGGGAATATATCGAACTGATCTGATGATGAAGCCTGCAGTTAGGCACCGGAACTCTGTAATAAATTAATGTAATCTAACCGTGTTTGGGATTATTAGAATTGTCATGAGATGCACTCTGGCTATAAGGTATTTAAGTTTGGCTGAGGGGTACTTTTTAGTGGTGGTACCATAACTAAAAGAGTAAAATAAAAAACTTTTTACAAAAAAAAATACAACCGACTTCAAAGTAGAAAAAAACACTGAAAGTGCAAAATAACTTTAATTTCGGAAGTCGGTGTTAAATAACGAAGAGACAAAACTATTACAGAAACACTGACTTCCGAAATTAAAGTTATTTTGCACTTTCAGTGTTTTTTTCTACTTTGAAGTCGGTTGTATTTTTTTTTGTAAAAAGTTTTTTATATATGAGTAGGTAAGTATATAGATAAATAAAGCGTGAGGAATTTTATTTTAGTAAAAAAAAGACAATGTTGTTCTCAGTAATTTAATTTTTTTTTATCCGTAAAATAGCAAATTATACAGAAAGAGATTTAAAATCAACAGAATGTATTTAATGATTAATATTACAATATCACAAATCTTTAACAAAAAGTACCTTAAATTAGGAAGAACATTAGGTAAGTGTCAAACGGGGTGAATAGGAATGCAGGGGTGAATAGGAACAAAAGTTTGAAAGGGATCTTCGCGTTAATTAACAATTTTTCCCAGCATTTAAGTCCTCCTATTTATCCATTAATTGTAATAAAAACGGATGCTTTGATAGAAATTAATTATACATATTTATACCAATGTGAAAAACCTAACTAAAATTTTGTTCCTATTCACCCCGTTTGACGGTATGTAAAACAAATAAAACATACAATGCGTTCCAAATAAGAATAGGATCGATTGCCGATTGAAGAATTGGATTCAGAATCCAATTCTTCAATTTTGCTCATCTCTGAGTTCTTCAATTTTGCCCAATTTCTTGCGATTTGACAGTATGTCGTGACGTCACAACATGGCAATCGATCCTATTCTTATTTGGAACGCATTGTAGGTATTTATACACAGTGTCGGATAAGTTGCGTAGTAAGGGTAGCAAATGCTACGGGCCCCGCGCGCTGGCGGGCCCCCAATTGGATGTACAAAAACAACTCAAGGGCGTTACGTGTTAAAATATCAAGCGTGCGAGCGAGAGAGAGGGATGGAGCTACACACTCTATATAGCTCCATCCCTTTCAACAGTTCAGTTTGGGTCGTAAAATGGATCACGTTAAGAGCTCGTGGTAGGGCCTCCGGGTACTTTTACTGTATGAAGTCTAACCAATTCCGGATTCAAAACGAAAATGCAAGCAACTGCCTATAGGGTTATTGCTAATTCACTACGTTCACTACCTAAGTCTCCGCGCCCTGGGACAAAAATGAAGAAGTTTTAATTCGTTATCAATTTATTAGGATTTAATGAGACCCTTAGTAGAACCTCCCAAAGGAAACCCATAGTCCTAGAACGCAAAGGGTAACTGAATGATAGAGGCGTGGTTTTAGTTAATAGAAGTCTGACTCGCCCTCGCGGCCCACCCTCACCCTCTAGGGTGAGAGAAGTCATTGGATGATTTCCCACATCAAAAAAAAAGAAGTAGTGTGTAAACGGGACGACTCAAATTAAATTTAGCTTATTTATTTTATTATTATAAACTAGCTTTTGCCCGCGGCTTCGCTCCCGTCAACTGACTACTACTCTACCCTACCCTACAAGTTTTAATTTGACAGCAAAATCCTCATTAACAAAATGATCCGCCATTTATTCATTTGTTACAAAAAATGTGATAAATGAAGAACCGCTCGACCGATTTTGTGCAAACTTCACATAAACCAATAAATAGTCCGAACAAAGCCTAAACATTTGGTTTGGATAGATGAGCCCGTTCTTGAGTTATAAAATTACAACGAAAAGTGGCATTGATTTTTAATATACTGATGATTTAATTTCTCTCAATACACCGTTGATGCGGAGAAAAAATGTTCTCAATTGTTTTCTGTTCGTATTTTCTTCGGAAGTCTTCGTCCGCGCGAAGATCGCCATCAAGGCTCGCGATTGGTCCACCAGCGCGAGCACCTGTCACGCCACACCGAAGCGTTCCATTTTCCGCAGCTGTATGTATGTTATATAACAAGTAGAATTGGCTACAGGCCCCGTGCTCGCTGGTTTAATCCGGCACTGTATACATATTAATTATAATTACCAATCGTACATAGGTAAATAATGAATCACGTCCTTTCATCGCACCAATAACTTTTAGTCATTAACCGATTGTCATTTACAATTTGTTATTAGTTTTGTAATGTATGTACATTTTATATTCTACTTAGCCATATTTGCAAATACTCGGTTCTTCATTTTCACTTTCACCCCCCCCCCCCCCCGTAAATATCAGAACCGATTAAGATTAAACATGAGGTGTATCTGCATCTAAATCGGTTCACCCGTTTAGGAGCTACGGTGCCACGGACAGATTTACACACAGCGGTCAAACTACAAAATCACTCTTTTTGCGTCGTGGGTTAATATCTATGATAATTATTTACTTCGATAATGGTACATCCATTATCGAAGTAAATAATTATCATAGATGTACTAACTTACAACTAAATGACTAAGTATATGAACAATAAAAAAACTTTTTACACCACCTGCTCGATAATGCTCTTTTATACGTCATACAACCATCACTTAATGCAAGTCATTATGTCCCTAGGGAGATAATGTAGTATGGGCGATCCCTAGGGAATAATGAGATTTGAATTTGGAACGTGAAAAACCGTCAGCATTATGTGAATTAAAATGTAGTGCATCAAAGAAGTTTAATCAAATTTCAAACTGGCCACTAACAAAAAAAAAAAAAACAGAATAAAAAAGTTTCTAAAAAAAAGTAATGAACAAGCGGGAGCGTCATAGAAAATTTAAACTATAGAATCTTTGTGTAGTGAATTTTGTTTGTTTCAAATCTCAAAACATTTTGAGTGATAGTTAAGATTAACTCGTAAATAATACTTAATTATATTTCTGTATTTTAATATGATTTTTTTTACTAAATTGTGTTTTAATTATCTCACAGATGGTGTAAAAAGTAGAGTATCCAACATGGGGATAAAGCTGTCTTTGTCTTGGGCGGCTTGAATTCCTCACTTCCCTCGCAATGCTCGGGAGTTAATTTTATAAATCCCTCACTATCGTTCGGGATTAAAATTAGCAACCTTCGTTTCGTTCGGAATTCAACATCCGCCACCCGCGACTTAAAGACACTGCTTTATCCTCTACCTAGTCACATAATCTACTATTATGTTACACTTTTTTTTCTAATAATCCCATACATGGTTAGATTACATTAATGTATTACAAGAGTTTCGGTGCCTACTTTCCGCCGCCCTAGACAGCTTTATCCACGTGTTGGATACTCTACTTTTTACACCATCTGTGAGATAACTAAAAGACAATTTACTAAAACAACTTATATATTAGAGAAATATAAGTATTATTTACAAGTTGATCTTAACTATCACTGATGATGATGATGATAAGTGGCCGGTTTGATTTTTGAATAAACTTGTTTGATGTAACGTACAATTCAATTCACGTATGTTTATATATATATTTATGGTTTTTGACGTTCCAAATTCATATCTCATTATTCCCTAGGGATCGCCTATACTACATTATCTCCCTAGAGACAGAATGAGTTGTAAAGCAACTCATTCTGTGTGTGATGGTTGTATGACATATAAAGGGTCATTATCGAGCAGGTGTAAAAAATAACAATAATAATATTCCACAACTATCAAACAACGTCATCTAGTCCCAAACTAAGCAGAGCTTGTGCTATGAGTACTGGACAACTGATAAACATACTAATGTATTTCTAAATACTTACATATTATAGATATATTACACCCAGACACAGAACAAATGATTATGCCATCGAGATATAAGTACTAACGTACTAGAGAAGCTACGTCAAATAACTGAATTGTCCTATTTTCGTAATTTGAATCTTTAGTTCGCTGCAGCGCTAAAATAATAACAATTCGTCTAAACCGTAACTAATTTACCACAGCGCTAGATTTGCTGCGGAAGTGTATTTATTCTCGGCAAAAAGGTCTTAAGCGCCATGTAAATCACGGCACTTACGCGTTTTCTTCGACAAAGTGCGGCGCGATCGCCGCAGTTGAACGAGACAAAGTAGGAATTTACGGTGTCTTCTCTAGTACGTTAGTAGGTACTTATATCTCGATGGATTATGCTTATCACATAAATATTTGTCCTGTGTGGGAATCAAACTCATAACCTCCGGCGTAGCAGTCAGGACCACTGACCACTAGACCAACAGGCCTGTCAAAATAAATTACACATTATGGTATTTTTCAAAGCATGGCGCAGCACATAAGTACACATTACACATCTTGCAATAGAAACGGGTACTTTTTCGTTTTTTTTTATCTATAGCACATTGTTTACATCTCTGATACTTTCCCATGTTAATGGGCATATGATCCTTTGCGTTCCAAGGTACTACACGGAGGAGACTGTTGCTACTAGTTGGAACTGACATGGGCCGCTCCAAAACGCTGCTACTGTGGTATCGTTCAACCATCTGTTGTACAACGCGCATTTGAAATTCAGCAAATTTTAAGTTGGGCATTTTTTTTACATGTTTATAACAAAAAAATGAATTTAACATATGCATATCCAATATACGGAAAAATAACTTTTTATACCATTTAACTGTTTTACGTATACAGTTAATCGACGTTATTGTAGTCAATTTAGTGTCCGTGCTAGCAACACTGCCCATATTTTTAGAATAATCGACAAATGCTTTTGGTTTTATAACTGGTAACCCCGTATTTTTAATCGGCCTCAATGGTGTTTCAAGAGAATTGTCGTGAATCGTGGACAGCATAAACATATATTTCTTATCTTTCCATTTAAGGGCCATTAGTGGACCACAATACAGGGTTTTCATTTCGTTTTGTTGTAAAATGTTATTTGAAATTGGCATACCCTTTTTAGTTTTCTTTACGGTACCGCAAGCATAAATGTTATTGTCGTGTAGATATTTGAATAGTATAGGGCTTGAGTAGCAATTATCTACATATAAGTGACGATTTGATCCCAAATATGGTCTGACTAGGGCAGCAACAGCAGCCCCTCTAACGCCTAGATTACAAGGATCGTTGATCTCTGTAATAGCACCGCAATACATAACAAAATCAATTATTACACCCGTATCTACGTCACGCAAGATAAATAATTTAACTTCAAATCGACTTCCTTTCTTAGGAAGATACTCTTTAATCATTAAACGACCTTTAAATGGAACTACACTCTCATCCAGACATATGTTTTTATACGGCGTAATAACATTACTAAACTTTTGTCTCGCGTGTGTAATACAGTTTTGTATTTTATTTAAAATCGCAGTTTTATCACTTTGATCAGAAAAATGTAACATGCTGAGAATCATACAGAATCTGTTCCTTGACATTAATTTAGAAAATACTGGTGCATGCAATAAAATGTCGGAGGACCAATGTTCTTCTATAGTCAAGTGGCGATTTCTAGTCATCAACATTAGGATTGCAAAGAAAATATACATCTCTGGAACTGTGACGTCGTCCCACCTTTGCAAACGGGAGTTCGTTCGTAAGTTTGCATTCGATACAAAGTTAGAATGATACTTATTCGTTAAATTCACGACTAACGACACAAAATCTATGTCCATAAAATATAAAAATACATCAAGTTCTGTAGCCATTTCCGATGGGTCTAAGTGGATTCCAGATTGAGAGTCATTAAAGTCAGCCACCTCGTGTGTTAGTCGTTGCGAAGACCATTGAAAGGTCGATTCCGTCTCTTGATTTCCACGGTAGCTAAGCTGAGATGTGGAAGGTATGTCGTCTGCCGTTTCTTGATAAAAAATACTTGCTGGCTGCAAAATGTAATACAAAAATACTTAATTTATTATTGGCTTGTGCACTTAGGCATTTTTCAAACCAAACTTATTTTCGGCCGCTGACTGTGAGCGGGCGTTACGCAGTTTATCGCTTTTTCATACATCTTCTCGTTTACACCGAACCGACTATACGCTACATGTAGTGCGTTGTCGCCGACTCTCGGTGGTCGATTATTGTACTACGCGTAGCAAGCTTACTCTTTTGTTCACACAAGAAACGCATTCTACGCTACAGCGTATTGTCGGTTTGGTTAGAAAGCATACTGCAAACTGAGTACACGTTCACACTGGTTTGACAGTGAGTACACTCACAGTTGACGGCGGACAATACGTTTGGTGTGAACGATGCATTAGACAACGAATATTTCGACGTAACTAACTTTAAAATTGTTTCCAGCAAGTGGAAGGTTATTCAAACAAGTGGGACACACACACGAAAGGTTCCGTACCATTCGTAGTAAAAAACGGCTAAAAAATTCACGTTAGGTACGGAACCCTAAAAACGAAATTTGCATGACATTTTAAATAATTATTCCTAACGAAACTGCGAGGACTTAAATTCTGATCACTAAAACACTTGTACGGTTTTTCACCAGTGTGCGTGGGAATGTGATTTGTTTAATTAATCTTCCTAAAGAAACTACTCTGACATATATCATACTTGTACGGTTTTTCACCAGTGTGCATGCGAATACGATGTGTCAAATGAGTCTTCCTATTGAAACTACGCTGGCACATATCACATTTGAACGGTGTCTCATCAGTGTGTGTACGATTATGTCTATGTAAAGAACTGTTAGTGTAGAAACTACGTTGACATACATCACATTTGTGCGGCACTTCGAATGTAACTTTGCGCGTACTATTTTGATTTGTCTGGATGATGTTCGTGTCAGATTTTTCAGTATTCATTTGCTCTTCTGGAATTTCATCTTCTAGTTTTATTCTCCGTGTGTCTTCTTTTGGTTTCTTCGCAGCGCTCGCCCCTGCTATAAGTACAAAATTTACCTAAAGTAGGGGTACTAGGTACTAGTCTGGACTTGGCTGCACCAAGTACGATGTGTGAAGGTTCATGTTCCTATATCAATCGTATGTACTCGTAGTTCACGAACTAAACGACATTTTACAAAGAGGCAAAGTTGCGCTAATATTTTTCTTTAGAGCTGTCACTGAAGTGAATAGCGTGGGTTTGAAAGGCTAAGTAAACTGACCATTGCTTCTAAGAATGCTTTGAGAGATCAGGGGCCCTAGTCCGCTATTTTTATAATTCGTCATTCCAACACGATTCCATTGTCATTTTGCCAAAAGTTCGTAATCTGTTAATTCATAATGGCCGATCATTGACAGATCAGTGGTCTCGTAATAGAATTGTGGTACGAGCTGTCCTGTAACAAATTTAAAGCAATGACTGCACAGTGATGTTCTAATGGTAGGTCACTGATCAAAGGAACTGTCAAAACTTTAGCAGATTACCGTATACGTCTGACATTCATTTGTCATCACGTACGAGATTACCATTCTGTGCCATTTCTATCAATGTAATGCCAGTGGTTGACCATTGGAAAGTCATAATGACGCCATTATATTAGTAGATTACCAAATTTGTCAAAATCAACAATTATGAAATCAATGATAGACCATTCTGACACTATTGTAATAGCAGACTTGAGGCCCTGGCCAGTGATTTAACGATCACATCGATGAATACAATGTCTGTATGCATTTTCCGAAACACAAGTTCCTTTTCTTCAACATAAAATGACGATTTAGAAGTATGTTGCCTTTATTG
This sequence comes from Mythimna impura, assembly GCA_905147345.3. Taxonomy (NCBI): domain Eukaryota; kingdom Metazoa; phylum Arthropoda; class Insecta; order Lepidoptera; family Noctuidae; genus Mythimna; species Mythimna impura. The sequence goes on from LR990364.1 coordinate 12,408,391, forward strand.
TACACCTACACACGACAAATATATATACAATATTAGTTCTAATCAACGACCTTACAGCCACTAGACGTTTACAAGTCTAGTGGCGGTGAAAGGTCGTTAACAACCGACGCGACGCATGCCTGTCAACACATATGAATATAGATCTAATGTCTCGACCAACCAGAACGTAGTACCCCGCTCCCCGTACCTCGACTAGTTGACAGAATTGTTTTGGTGCGTTAGTTCAAGCACGAGGCGTCTAGTGGCTGTAAGATTTTAGTATATGCGAAACCCGAAACATGTGTGTAGTATTTTTATATAAAGATTCTATGTACAACATAACTGTATCATGAAAACTCACAAAGTTATGTTAGTTATCTTACATGGTTATCCGCACAAATACATGGTCGCCGGGCCATCCGGGCGACTGAGGGGTTGCTTTGCTCCCGCACCCAGCCGTGCGCTGGCACCTAATGCCCGCTATGACCTGCACTAAACACAGATTACGTCTGTGTTTTACCTAGTGTCGGTGGTGTCTAAGTTGTGATTTAAAAAAAAATATTTTTGGGCAAAAATATAACATGGTGTAAAAATTATTGGAATCGATTCAGTTACTGATTATCTAAAAATAATGTTGTTTAAACAAGTGTACAATGGGCAGTCTTAATGTACAGGGCCCTCTCTTGCAGAACCATTGGATGGACTGAACGAAAGGAGATCGAGAACTAAAAGAGTTTTTTAGTATAAGTTTAAAATAAATAAAAATAAAAATCGACATTTTCGTTATCTACATCACACTCAATACTCACATCTAGTGTCAGTGGCTTTGCGTTTCTTCTGCAATAATTCTAATTCTTCTTCCACATCAATTTTAAACTCCATTACATCCGAATCTGATTCAGAATGCAGCTGTGGTTTATCTTCTACATCGGAATAGCCATTGTTTGTATTTTTTAGATCTAAAAATAAACACAAATTTTTAATTGTCATCTTCATTATCAGCATCATCATTTCAGCCGAAAGACGTCCACTGCTGGACATAGGCCTCCCCCAACTGTCGCCACAATGAACGGTCCTGTGTGTCTCGCATCCATCGGACTCCCGCAACTGTTACCAAGTCATCGGTCCACCTTGTAGGAGGCCTTCCAACGCTACGTCTTCCGGTACGTGGTCGCCATTCCAGAACCCTTTGGCCCCAACGGCCCTCCGTTCTGCGAGCAATGTGCCCTGCCTATTGCCACTTTAGTTTGGCGATTCTTCGTGCTATGTCGGTGACCTTAGTTCTCCTGCGGATATCCTCATTCCTGATTTGATCACGCAAGGAAACTCCGAGCGTAGCCCTTTCCATTGTCCTTTGGGTGACTTTAAGTCTTCTGATGAGGCCTATTGTAACTAAGCGACCCCGTTTCAGAGCCAATGTCATCACTGGCAACACACACTGGTGTGTGCACTGTGGTATATTGGACGAGAAACACGACGATTGTTTTTAATTGTCGTAGATACAAATTTTTATAAATTGATAATTCATTTAGTTGAATGCTTTCATGTGATCATTATCATTTCGTTCTAAATTAAATGCATACCATCTTTATGAGATTCCTCCTTCAGCTCAATGATATCGTCTTGTTCCTGACAACATTCTGGTAATTCTTCTTTGATAGCAACATATTCCATTTGACCGACACCATCTATACTTATGTCCACTACTTGAGTTTTCACAAGCCCATTGTACAACTCTGGCTGGCCACGGTTTATTGAAGGATTTGGCTGTGAAAGTTTGTCAGCATTAGATAAAATAATGATTATTTCTCAACACACAAAAAATTATCTAAGCTTATGTAGTTAGTCATTCAAAGGTGATACTTAAAAAGTTCAATACATCTGGACCATACGGTGAAATCCAGAAACGATAGGTGTGAGCTTGAGGGGAATCCCTACCACATTGACTAATATTATAAATTATGAGAATAAATGTCTGTTCAAGAATACCTCACCTCATTCATCATCTGAGCAAACAGCTCTTCGGCTTCCCGACATTGTCGCTGCAGTTGGCAGCATTGCTTTAGTTTAGCATAGCAGAAAAAACAAGCTAGAGTCGGTCTAGTGTCTTCAGTTATAAACTGCAATAATATTAAGTATAGTTTTTTTGTTGTAATTAATAAATAGTTCCAATCCCATTCAAAAACGAAGCGAACACAGGCGCGGCGGCGGCATTCGCGCGGGTTTCGAGCCATTCTGTCAAACACAAAGCGAACGCCCGGAGTCCGGGTAGATTATTAAATATTGAGCATTCTATTTGATTTTGTAGGGTATTTATCCAAGAACTTAAATACGATGTTCTTCATAGTCTTTATATATCGAAATAAGGTCTACAATAAAGTCTAGAACATGTTTCGCCTAAAAAAAATCGTGTTTGAATGGATAATAATACATTGTGATATAATCAACAGCTGTGGTCAATGTGGCTTTTGGTACAATACTTCTCGTAAAGGGAGGTTGTCTGACCAATCTTTACTGTCATCAGTAAACAAATAGTTTTGGTGTATGTTAATGTCCTTGATTAGGTAATATATTAGGATGTTAGGTATCAACTTACTGGAATGTGAGTCAGCGACTCATACAGGTCCTGCATGTTCTTGCTGACCACTGCATACATGCGAACGTTCTCCACTAAACATATCCTACACATTAGCAACTTTTCCATTTTTTTACTCAAAATATTGGTTAAAATGTTATATTGATGCTTGAATATTATTACGATGTTTTCTGGTATCTAGGAACAATCCACTTCTTAAGTAGACCTCGTTATCACAGGGCAGCAGTCAAATCTCTCGTAGAGGAGAGAAGGTGGTCTGTCGTACTTTCTACTACGTGGTAGAAGTTAGTCTAGCTAAAAGAACAAATAAAAGGGTTAGTAAAAACAAATAAACTACTATGCAGTATAATTACATACTTCTGAATTCGCGATGCGTAGCCAAAATGTAAATTAATTTATAAGTGTGTGAATGAATGTAATAAAAGGTTAGAGGAGAAGAATGTTACATGTGATTTTTTTTTTAGTAAAGGTCATAAAAGCAAGCAAACAAGGTAACACTATTGGTACCCAAGAGATGGTGTCAGGAGAAACAGGGCCGCTCAATGAGAAGATGGGAAAATGATATCCATAATAGACAAGAGTAGCAGTGGACAGAGTCCAATTGAATCTGTTGGAGGAGGCCTATGCCAACAGGCACACTGAACTGAATGTGATACTCTAACCAGTACTATAGTTAGAACCCTAAAACTACACCCAAAGTTTGGAAATAATATAATATTCCACAACTATCACACAACGCCGTCTAGTCCCAAGCTAAGCAGAGCTTGTGCTATGAGTACTAGACAACTGATAAACATACTTATATATTTCTAAATACATACATTTTATAGATAAATTACACCCAGACACAGAAAAATAAATAAATAAAATAAATGGCTACCTATTTTATTTATTTATAAAGGCCATAAGTTTTATTGTTCACATAGCCGGCAAAGAAAATATGTTCCAAAGTACTTCGGGTTTGGCACTATTCCGCAAATCGTGGTTATGAGAGCCAACATAGTGCTTTCGATTAACTGGATTCAATGTGGCATACTTGTATTTTATGTATGGAAAGAAAAATGTGATGCCCTAGCCATCTTTTGCGATTTGACCAAGGCATTTGATTCCGTTCTCCATGAATCATTAAGCAGGAAACTACACCATTACGGGATCCGGAACTCCTTCCTTGATCCTATTAATTCATACCTGAGTTATAAGGCCCAGAGAACTAACGTGGATGGAAAAAGATCTTCTAGATCAATAGTAACAATGGGGTTTTCCCCAGGGCGCAATTACTGACCCACTTTTGTTTCTTATATTCATAGGATAAGCATAATATAGTAATGTTTGCAGGTGACATTTCACTTTTGTTTAAACTTAGTAGCAAATAAATATTAAGCTCAATGTTACCAGTTTAATATTTAGTTTTTAATATTTTATATATTTTTACACTGATATTATTTATTAATTCATTATTACGGTCAACAGTAATTTTTAAAACAACAGTAAACTATTATCTTTATAAATATATTTCTTCTGTATGTGTGTTTGTCACCTAACTCCCCCCTAAATGGCTTGACCGATTTGGATGAAATTTTGTTTGTGTGAAAATACAATTGGATCTGATAGATGGGGTTGCAATCGGGTTTACAAAGTGTTTTTCTGGCAAAAAGAAAACTTTCGGACAGGACAGCATCTGTCGGGACCACTAGTAATATTATTTATACACTGATTCATAATTTATCATTACAGTCAACAGTAATTTTTGAAAGAACAGAAGTGTATTTCATATAGTCTATGCATATTGCAAAGACAAGAAATACTTTTCTTGCTTGATTTCAAACTGTGGACTTTTTATGTCTATTAGGGGACTTTTTATGTAGATTGACTTGGCAATCGCATGTATATCACAAGTAATACATATTATATTAAATTATTGTTTAGTCCCATTGCCAAGTCAATCTAGGTCATCAAGGGGACCTTAAGGTCGACTTCGTATTACATGGATCTCACAACTTTTCACAGTAGAAGAACTGAGTTGCGAGCTTTGGTTTTTTACAAGTTATGTTTTTGATGGCATTTATTTATTTTAACCTTTCGAGAAACTTAATTAAAGACACAATAGAATGACAATGAGCGAGCGAACGCCGCATTCGCACTCACATAACTGTGGTCTGTAAGTGCAAGCAGCAATAAATAAAAAGTGCAGCGGCAGCGGTTCACATATGTCGAGTATAAATAAGTGGTGTTTCAAACCAATGACCACTACTTATATCATTGTGTTGAAAAGGTTGAAGTAGCCCTTATTTTTAACATTTAAAGAACAAGTAGAAGTTTAACTATACAGTACTAGTTTCTGGCAGCGGCTTCAGCTGCATGAAAGTAGGTTGTTCTGTACAAACTTTGGACTTGAGTGAATTTTGGAAAATCCTCTCTTAGTGCTCGCCTACGTCATAAAAGGAAACTGCAAAATTTCACGCTCCTAGTCCCAGTAGTTTCTACTGTGCGTTGATATGTCAGTCAGAGGCTGACAGACACACATTATCCTGCTTAAAAAAAGAAAGGTGGCTTTTCTTTGGCTCTCTGATTGGTTAAGAGCTTGGAGAGTTGATCGCGTTATCATATAACAAACTTGCACTAGGCATTCTGGACCCATTTTGCTTTGACATGTATACACGACTGTGGCGGATAATAAGGTTATGTTTGCGTTTCAGCTGTCGTTGAAGCCAAATGAAAAGAATAACAATGTCTGTATCAGTAAATTAGAGCGTAAACTATTTAATAGTAAGACATAATATATGTAATGAATTATATCTAATAATAAGACGGCAAGGTTAAGCTGTATTTACTTACTATTTGTTGAAAAGGTTTATCAAAGCATCATACCAAGGGAACGTATAATTCACATCACGTTCACGTTCACAGAACAAATGATGTTTCCTCTATAATATTTTATTCTTTGATGTTTATGTTTACAATATTCTTGTTGATATTTGATTGACTGATTTTGACAAGTTTATTTTACTTTGTTTTTTTTTTCTTTCTGTTTACCCCTTAGGGAAGGCTATAGTTCTTCGACCATATCGCCTAGTCTTTCGTCTATGTTTTCTTGCGTATTAAGTCTTCCGTAGAGTGCGTTTCACCGAATAGTTCCTATGGCGTTATGTTGGCAGCAATATTTTTCAGTGTTGCCATATTACCTATAATAACCTACCGCAAAGTACGGGTGATTTAAAGGATGTTTTTTTGTTAAATTCTTATATACATATTTAAGATTATTCGATTGATTCGATATAATTTTTAAAATCAGGACAGTAGTAAAAAGCATAAATAATTAAATAATTTTTATTATAATATTATATTATGAATGCACTGAATGTGCATTTTTTGTCTGATCATAATTAATTGTGTTTGGGGTAATTATGCTCATCCAACGGACTTATACCCGAGAGATTGTCATCTTCCATATCATCATCGTCATCAGAAGTGTCGCTATCGTCTCCCACTTCAATTATAAACCTGTCCATCTCACTATCAATAGCAGGACCATCGGCGTAATATTTTTCTTCCACTTTTTTCACGTGCTCACATTCTTTTCTCCATTCTTCTTCGGTGATCGTTGCAAAGGCTTCTTCTGTAATTTGGACGATTTTATTTGCTTCTTGACCCACGTTTTTTTCAGCAATTCGTCTTTTTAAGACACTCCATATGAGCTCTATGGGGTTTAGATCGCAGTGGTAAGGTGGAAGCCTTACCACTTTATGCCCATGCGCTTCCAACATTACATCGGCTTCATAAACGGGCGGCTGTTTGTGCTCATTTATTATTTGAAATAACTGAGCTTTTACCATACTTGGCAAGTAAGAAAGACCATTACTTGTGATCCAATTTTGCATTTCTGCCTTTCTGCTTGCCATTGTTGGTGCTTTGTTAAGCTGTACTGTGTGGCAGGAGGCGTTATCCATCACCACAATTGATTGGGGAGGCAGATTTGGTATAAGTTTTTCACTAAGCCATTTATTAAAATTCGTTTTGTTCATATCATCGTGATAGTCGGCCGCTTGTGACTGAGATCTGAAGATCAGTTGAGCATTGGGTATGAAACCCATAGCACCACCCGTGTGGACGATAATCCAACGTGGACCTTTGGAGTCTGATGTTAATATACCTTCTTCTTGTTCACTTTGCCAACATTTTCCGGCGCAATATGTTCCGTGTATATACGTCTCGTCCAAATATGCAACTGGGCGCTGGTTTCCGAGACGATTATTTCGCAATTCTTCCAGGTATCGATAACGCCAGGCGACAATATCGTATCTCTCCATTAGGACTTTCCTTTTGGATCTACATTTTTCAAAATAAAACCCCATATATCTTTGATAATTCTCCACAAAGTAGTACGACTTCCTTTGAATTCTATCTCGTTTCGCATTTCATGCAATAACTTTGTTAGAGTAGGCAATTCCTTTTTTACGGCATAAAATTCATGTATTTTATGCCTTATAGCACACCGTTCGAAGTCATCCAGTTCGATTCTTTTAGGCCGGGGACCACTTTTGCGTGGTGTTGAAACCTTAGTCGACGTGCTGGCTGCGACCTCACCTTCCTTGGTGATTTTAGATACGGTTTTTTCAGATACACCTAAAACAAATATTTCGTTTTATTTGTCTATTATCACAGTCACACATATACCACCCGTCGCAATCATAGTCAATAAAAAAAATGGCAGTTTAAGTGAGGAAATTATTATCTGCTACTGGTAACCCTATTTGACTTACCTGTAACGGCGGCGACACGAGCTTGAACACATTTTAAAGGAATTAACGGGGCTTCATTACGTTTTTCACGTTCACAAAAGTTCTTCACCTTTAACACCATAATTCTTTCACCACTTTTCAAAGTTTTGGGCATGATTTCAGTCAAAAATCTAATGAAATTAAACAAAATCTGCGGGAGCGTCTTCTCGTATCAATGACTTTGACTGACAGAGTAGGCAACATAACGCCATAGGAACTATTCGGTGAAACGCACTATAATAGTTGTTTCTTTTTGTTTTACCTTAGAATGCAGGTGTAACACATTCTAATGTTTTTTTAAGTATTTGGCAGCAAATGTATCGATTCAGCCTTCTCAGCAAACTTCGCTGAGGATAAAATTCTCAGCTCCATTTTACCGAGATCGCGCCTATTTCAATGATTCCACATATTATTCCAGTTGCGCAGACACTTGAGATACAAAAGTACACCAATTTTACATCACAATATCCACTAGGAATCAATTTGCGAATAATTAAAACAGCCACTGAACTTACTCGAAAAAATCCCGCCAAAAACTCCTTGTTTTGTTTGTTTATTGTTTCACAGACTAGAGAGGGATACTATTATACTCAGAATAATAACTATTCTGAGCTATAAAGGGCCTATTACACTACGCGATATTCAGCACACGATATTCAGATTGTCTTATTTTTTGTTCCGAGTAAGACCGGTCTAACTCTTATTACACTACGCGATATGTCGAATCATAGACTAAAACTGTCTGAATATCGAATGGTGTAATAGGCCCTTTATAGTTTGATCTATGACAAAAGTTATTTTTTATTGTTATTGGCTTGGAAACTTAGTCCTTTGAGTAATTCTTAGGGTGGGTCTACGCCAGAGGAGCAGAGGACGAGTCGAGCTCAAATTCATGTAGTGTAGCCGAGCTCACGCGAACTTATGACACAGAATACCGTAAGAACGGTACTTCCACTCCGATCAACCGAACCGATCAACTGGTTGTGCGGAATGGTACTTGGTGAAGGATTTTTTTCCAATCTAATCAACTTTGAAACGGATCAACTGTTTTCTTTCTCAACGGTACAACTTTTCAGTTGGTCCGATAGGAATATTTTACTTCATTTAAATTTGTTCTATCTACACAACTTTGGTACTAGAACTTTTTAATTTATGTACACTAATGAACTGGTTACTTATAATAGACAATGAAGAAATTGTCTCTGACTAATAGAGTGAGAGCTCGTGGCTACTAGACTTTCATCATTTTATAAAAGCTGGTAGTTTGTCATGGACTGTATGGTGGTTTGTGATCACTACAACTAATTTTGAATTTTGTTAGCACTTTATTAAGCACTTGTGATTTTTTTTATGGGTGGAAAAACACTATAGGTAAAAACACTTGTGAAAATTTGTATGGGTGGTAAAACACTACAAGTAAAAACACTTGTGAAAATTTGTATAGGCGGAAAAACACTATAGGTAAAAACACTTGTGAAAATATGTATGGGTGGAAAAACACTATAGGTAAAAACACTTGTGAAAATATGTATGGGTGGATAAACACTACAAGTAAAAACACTTGTGAAAATTTGTATAGGCGGAAAAACACTATAGGTAAAAACACTTGTGAAAATATGTATGGGTGGAAAAACACTACAAGTAAAAACACTTGTGAAGATTTATATGGGTGGAAAAAGCTGATAGTTTGTCAGTGCATGTCTTGGGGACATGCACTGACAAACTATCAGCTTTTATAACTCGTTCTAGCATGTCCTCAGCGACTCTCATGCGATTGAGTTTTTGGAGAAAATTCAGGTCTTTTGGGACTAGCCGAGCGGTAACATGTTTCATACCCAAATGATTATAAAATGGTACGGATCGACTCGTGAGATACAAAAAGTTCGGCGGCTATCTCTCTCAAAGTTGAATGAGGATTTTCAGTCACTATTTCCTTCACTTTTGCGATGTTAACTTCAATTGAAAACGTTGATGGCCTACCAGAGCGAGACAAATCTTCCATCACATCTCGACCGCTTTTGAACGCTTTATACCACTCATAAGCATGTATTTTTGATAAAGTCGATTCACCGTAAGCCTTCTGTAACATTTTCAGTGACTCCGAAGATAAAATTCCATTGGCAATGCAAAATTTAAGACAAACTCTTTGTTCGATGTTTTTGTCCATTATGAAATTCGCAATACACACTAGATATGATATAACTAAAAATAGCACTGTATTTAATATAAATAACAGTCACAGATGCAACTCAAACTCCGCGCCAAAATGGAAAACAGTTGTGCCAATCTACCAACAACAAAAAAACAAAAATTTGAATTTGGAACCATAAACAAATCATCCATTCCCGATACTTTTCTGACTGATTGTAATTTCAGACTCTGCAGTAATCTTATTACTGCAATCTCTCCAAAACGGTGCCAGATTGACTATCGGTACATCGAAGTGCTGAAGTGTTTGTACAAAAACGCCACCATGTCAGTACGACTACAAGACCAGACCTCAAAACCGAATCTTAATCGAATCTTGTAGCGGGGTGTGAGGCAGGGAGACGTTATTTCTCCGAAACTGTTTACGGCAGCAATAGAAGACATCTTCAAGGTTCTGGAATGGAGAGGGCTAGGCATTAATGTCAATGGCGAGTACATCACTCACCTTCGGTTTGCCGACGACATAGTAGTCATGGCTGAGACTATGGAGGAGCTCAGTACAATGCTTGGTGACCTCAGTAGAGCTTCCGAAAGAGTGGGACTTAAAATGAACATGGACAAAACCAAAGTCATAGTAAACAGCCATGTAGCCCCCACTCCTATCAAGATCGGAGACTCTACACTCGAAGTTGTGGACGACTACGTTTACCTGGGACAGACGGTCCAGTTAGGTAGGTCTAACTTCGAGAAAGAGATCAATCGACAAATCCGACTCGGCTGGGCAGCGTTCGGGAGTCGGCGCTGTATCTTCTCGTTCAAATATACCACAGTGTCTCAAGACGAAAGTCTATGACCAGTGCGTGTTGCCAGTATTGCCATAATTGTATATTAAATATGGCGTGCAGGGCAGACGTGTTCCTAAATTGCGTCGACTTACTGATACTCGTGTTTTGTTACATACTAAGTTATACAGATACCACAGTATTATAGCGTGACGGGTGACAGAACAGAATGGAAGAAAACAATGTGTTGCGCCAATCCCATGTCACATGGGTTAAGAGCAGAAAGATAATGAAGTGTTTAATTTGAATTTCTTCAAATTTTATTTAATTTTTGTATAATATAATTCTGCATTTATTTTAGTATTTTTGAATACTGACTACTTAGGGTTTTTGTTGATCCCTTTTTTTTAAACAGTCACACTGTCTGGAAATACAGTATTGTTATGTATTACTTTGCTTCTTTGTAGTAGTTTTGCTTTTTTTTAGTCCCTACTGATTAATGATTAAAATATTATGATATATGAACGTAAAAAATATTTTATTCAAGCATTATTCGTTTCTGTCCATCAACTAAAAGGTTGTATCGCTGAGAAAAGTGTTTTTACCTCGAGTGCTTTTCCACTCTTAAGAAATTTCACAAGTGTTTTTACCTCGAGTGTTTTTCCACCCATACTTCACAAGTGTTTTTACCTCGAGTGTTTTTCCACCCTTGAGAAATTTCACAAGTGTTTTTACCTCGAGTGTTTTTCCACCCATACAAATTTTCACAAGTGTTTTTACCTCGAGTGTTTTTCCACCCTTGAGAAATTTCACAAGTGTTTTTACCTCGAGTGTTTTTCCACCCTTAAGAAATTTCACAAATGCCTAAGATAATAAAGTGGAACTAGTGATAACAAAATTAAAAATTAGTTCCATTGATTTCAGATTCTTTTAAAATGGAACTGGTGATTTAAAAAAACATCAGAAGTTCTGTCATGGAACTGTTAATGGTACTAGTGACAATGAAGCAATTATATTTCTATCGGAACAACTAAAAAGTTGCATCGTTGAGAATGAAAAATAGGTAATCCGATTGAGTTCCATTCCGCACAACTAGTTGGTCGGTTCAGTTGGTCGGAATGGAAGAACAGAAGGTGATCCGATCGAGTTCCATTCTGCACAACCAGTTGATCGGAGTGGAAGTACCGAATAAGAAATCTTATGATATTAGGGCCGGGGTTAAAGTATGCCATTGCCGATTTGTACTGAAAAATTGAAATTAGTTTTTTTTTTAATTTAACATATTTATTTAATCAAAATAATTGCTTAATCAATACATTGCTGCTATCTAATAGGAAGGTCATTAATGCCTTTGCGATAGAACTCTGGTGATCTAGATTCGACAAACTGTGTGAAAGCATTTTGTACTCCTGAGAAGAAAACTTTTTATTGCGGTTTACTTAATTACTAATTATGTTTAATAAAAATATAAAATGAAACCATTATATAAAAATGAAACTAGTTTTAATTTTCAAGACTTAGGTATTATAATTCATACGGTCTACGTAACCTACTAAATGAACACAACTCAATATGTACTTATACAAACACTACAGTACTTATACTGTACGATACTAAACTAATGAAGGTAGGTAAGTAGGTACTACAGACAGATTGTTTAATGAAATGCCTAATCAACATCAATAAACTTTTTTAACAACGACATTCCGGCGAAGGCGAATTGGCAACCACTTGAACTTTATACGGAATTCGGAAACATGTTATACTAATACCTACATTATAAAAATATCACAAACAATAAATTATAATTATACACGTAACATCGGCGTCATGTTCCGCTGCGTGAGTTGTTAGACGGTCAATACCGTGATCACGTTATTGATCATACGAATACTACCGGTATTGAAAAAATCCCGTATTTGAAAGCCCTAGCTCCAAGTCCATGACTCGCCCGGGGCGTCTAGATGTTTAAGACCAGCCCTGCGTACTAGGTATTCTACTAAGTCTAGGTAATTCGCTGTAGAGGTGAGTTTCTTGAACGCACAGTGCGTCACAACGCAATGCAGGTAATGGCACAGATTCGTGAGAAGCTGTGCCTTGTTGCTTGCTTGAAAAACCTTCTGTGTTAATAGAGACCTCGTTCAGAGTTAGTTTAGAGATTGAGAAACTGACGTTGGCGTTGATAAGCCTTTGTAGTTTTTTTTTGTGGGAAATCATCCTTTGAGTTCTCGCGCTCTGGGTGGAGCGGTTGGGCGCGTCAGACTTATTGACTAAAACCACACCCGTGTCCTTCAATTACCCTTTGCATTCTAGGACTACAGGCTTCCTTTTCAGAAATTCCCCGCGGTCCTAGCTAGCGGGCATCGGCCCTGCTGAGCCCCTACGGTTTGCTGACATCTCTTTGAGGAGCGCGTGGATTACTACGCGCTGTTGACGACTGGGCTCGATCCGGTTAATTACCGAACGGCCGGACGGCGAGCTACCCAATGCTTGACGTCCGCAAACCCGCGTCCACCGTGGCTGATAGTCGGGGGGTCGGAATTACGGCAACTGGGGCGTGAAGACCTTCGTTCCCTCACGCGTGCAGCCTCCTCCTTCGCTAGCATTACTGCTTCGCAGCATTCCATAGCTCGAACCAGGGCCCGACGCGAAATGTCGCTGCCGCCGATTGCCTCCACGAGGACACGGCTGTGCTCCACCCAAGCGGGGCACACCTCCACCGTGTAGTGCCTTTGTAGATGGGTGTCAGTTTGAGTCATCCTGGTGAAAGTATTCTATAAACGATATTTTTAGTTTATAAGGCATAAAAACTTTTGCCGGGTCAGCCAGTGAAACAAAAATAGAAACAAAAATAAAAATGGTATTATTTATTTATTTTACATTTTCTTTAACACAAAACATTTTTGGCGGTCATATATTATGTAAATAATCATATTTTAATAAACATAGAACTTGACACTGATGTGCAAAATTAAAAAAAAATGCAAAAATATTTTAATTTCGGAAGTTGACGTTTTTAGTAGTCTCATTTTTTGACGCCAATTTTCGAAATTTAATTGAAAAACGTCGCTTTAATGTAATGCGGCTACCTTAGGGCCTGTACACACCACGTTTTTTAAACGCGCCGTTTACGTGCGTTTGTAGCGATACAGACGCGATACGCACGCGAGTCAGACGAAGCCTGTAGACCTTAATAGGATAAAAGCGAGCCGTCGACGCACGTAACTGAAACGCGCGTCAACGGCGCGTTTAAAAAACGTGGTGTGCACAGGCCCTTACGTTCAGCCTGATTGTGGTGAAGATACGTTTTATAAAACGGCGTCCAACGTTTAGCTGTATTGTCAGCTTATCACATTTGAAAGGTATTACATTACACCAGTTTGTATTCGAGAATGCGTTCTTAGTCATAAAATATACTAATATTATAAAGCTGAAAAAAGCATATAATATCATACGTATGGACCAACACCGGAGTGAACATAAATATGCTGTAACTCGCTCTTGTTACTGACACTAAGCTGATATAAATGTCGTGGCCAGATCATAGAATTGATCACTTCATGATATGGCCAACTAAAACTGGCCAGATCGTTTAAACGTTAACATTTGATGAAATGTCAATCCTGGTTTGGCCATATCATTGATTTAGGATTTCTATGACAACAAAAAAAGGTCTAAAAAAAAGTAGGCCAAACGAGAATTGAATTATCATCAAACTTTCAACGTTTAAAACGATCTGGCCAGTTTTAGTTGGCCATTTCATGAAATGATCAATTTCTAAGATCTGGCCACGACCTATACACAAGCCATTTTAATCAATATCTTGCTGTCGTTACAGATGACAATAATTATGTGCCAGCATTTCGATAAATCATACTAGCCTAGTGTGAGGGTAGATTCATAAAAAAATATCGCGCATCAGACCTAAAGAGTACAGTAAATACAGAACACAAGTTAACTGTCCATGGTTAATAGCTAATTCCTTGTAATTGTGTTAAATTTCAATCTTGACTATAAATAATGTTAAAAATAACAAGTACATTATGTGACAAAAAAGTAACTAAGTATTCAAAAGCTTACAATGGATTGACATTGAACTCTACAATATTTGTCTACGTTGTTTCATTCATTAAAATGATTTAGCTCCGAATTAAATAACACATATCTACTGATAATTGCAGAAGGTTCAAATTCGTCTAACTTTTATGTCTTATCTTACTCTCTGCTTTTAAATGGGTCAGCTATTTCATTCCACCAACTGCCACACGTGAAGTTTCTCATCAACGTGCGTACGAATATTCATGTACATCATTCAGATCACGGAATAAAGAAAATAGTTCATGATCATATATTCGTACGCACACCATTACCGAAACTACGACTGTGCGGTTAATATCACGACTGTGCGGTTTTTAACCAGTGACTAGCGAGTGTATAAATATGAAGTGTTAAATGATTCACCCTACCGAAGCTACGTTGACATATATCGCACTTGTACGATTTTTCACCAGTGTGTACGAATATGCTTTTTTAAATTTCTCGGATCACTAAAACAGCGCTGACATATATCACACTTGTACGGTTTCTCATCAGTGTGCGCACGGATATGTTTTTTGAAAGAACTCTGGTCACTAAAACGGTGCTGACATATATCACACTTGTATGGTTTCTCACCAGTGTGCGTACGAATATGACGTGCTAAATGATACTTAGTGCGGTAACTACTATGACATGTATCGCACTTGTACTTTCTCTCACCACTGTGCGTACGAATGTGACGTGTAAAATTATTCTTAGTGCTGTAACTACTATGACATGTATCGCACTTGTACATTTTCTCACCACGGTGCGTACGAAGATGACGTGATAAAACACCTTTCTGGGAATAACTGCGCTGACATATGTTACACTTGTACGGTTTCTCACCAACAGGCGTACGAATATTCATGTACATCATTCAGATGAGAGTTCAGAGTTCATGATCATATATTCGTACGCACACTATTACCGAAACTACGCTGACATAATATCACGACTGTGCGGTTTTTAACCAGTAACTAGCGAGTGTATAAATATGAAGTGTTAAATGATTTACCCTACCGAAGCTAAGTTGACATATATCGCACTTGTACGATTTTTCACCAGTGTGCAAGAATATGCTTTTATTAATTACTCTGATCACTAAAACAGCGCTGACATAATTATATCATTCTTGTACTGTTTCTCACCTGTGTGCACGAATATGCTTTTTTAAATTACTCGGATCACTAAAACAGCGCTGACATATATCACAGTTGTACGGTTTCTCACCAGTGTGCGTACGGATATGTTTTTTTAAAGAACTTACATCATTAAAGCAGCGCTGACACATATTACACTTGTATGGTTTCTCACCACTGTGCGTACGAATATGACGTGTTAAAAGATTCTTAGTGCTGTAACTACGCTGACATATATCGCACTTGAACGGTTTCTCATCACTGTGCGTGTAAATATGAAGTGCTAACGTATACTTAGTACTAAAACTACGCTGGCATATATCGCAATGGTACGGTTTTTCATTAGTGTGCGTATGAATATGACGTGTTAATTGATACTTAGCACTGTAACCACGCTGACATATAACGCACTTGTAGGGTTTCTCATCACTGTGCGTATAAATATGAAGTGTTAAATTCGTTTTCCTATTGAAACTACGCTGACATATATCGCACTTGTACGGTTTCTCATCAGTGTGCGTACGAAGATGCATTTGTAAATTACCCTTCATGGAAAAACTACGCTGACATAAGTCACACTTGTACGGTTTCTCACCAGTGTGCGTACGAATATGACGTATTAAAGCATTCAGAACACTGAAACTACGCTGACATATATCGCACTTGTACGGTTTGTCATCAGTGTGCGAACGAAGATGTATCAAAAAATTACACTTCTGGGAGAAACTATGCTGACATATGTTACACTTGTATGGTTTCTCCCCAGTGTGCGTACGAATATGACCTTTTAAAGCATTCTGAAGACTGAAACTACGCTGACATATATCGCACTTGTACGGTTTCTCACCAGTGTGCGTATGAATATGTCTTTTTAAAGAAGTCTGATCACTAAAACAGCGCTGACATATGTCGCACTTATACGGTTTCTCACCCGTGTGCGAACGAATATGTTTTTTTAAAGAAGTTCGATCATGAAAGCAGCACTGACACATATCGCACTTGTGTGGTTTCTCACCAGTGTGCGTACGATAATGACGTGTTAAATAATTCTTAGCACTGTAACTACGCTGACATATATCGCACTTGTACGGTTTCTCATCAGCGTGCGTACTAATATGATTTGTTAAATTTCTATGGTTACTAAAACAACGCTGGCATATATCGCACTTGTACGCTTTTTCACCAGTGTGTGTACTAATATGCCTAAGTAAACCACTCTTATAAATAAATCTACGTTGACACACATCACATTCGTGTGGCTTTTCGTAAGTGACTTTACACATACGATTCTGAGTTGTCTGGATATCTTTCGTGTCAGATTTTTCATTTTTTTTTTGTTCATCTGGAATTACATCTTCAAGGTTTATTCTCTGTGTGTCTTCTTTTAGTTTCTTCGCAGTGGTCGACCCTGCGATTTTAAATACAAAATTAAATATGGGTACCTACTCAATATTTAAGAATCTAGGGTTGTATTAATGTTTTTTGTCTGCTTTCTACGTGAACTGAATGTGACCTATGTTTGTTTAATTTCTTATTAAAATATAATATGTATACTACTAGGTACTACACTTAAGTAGGTAGGTAGGTAGATATTTAAGATTGTATTCAACCTTTCGTATGCCGTAATTAGAGACACAATTAAAAAGCGATTGTGTCTCGCGTGGATCCGCGTCTAAAACACACGAAAGGTTAATTTAAAAATTAAAAAAAAACGACTAGGTATGCATAACAGTGCAAACTGTTAAGTAATACATACACCAAAGTTATTAGGTAGATATATCTACATAATAAAAAACTAAAAAACACGCTAATTTTTAAAAAAGCGTGCTAAAAGCACGCTTTTTTAAAAATTACAAAATAATTCGGACATTTGGTTTGATGACTCAAGAGTTTTCCCTTTGCCAAATCTTCATTAGATCGCAGGTAAACATAAACAATTACAGTTCGTGATGAACGATAAATAATTACCTATGCGAAATGGTTATAAGTAGGTAATACGGCGTGGTAAAAGCGTGTTTTTTAGTTTTATATACTATTATTTTTATTTTATACTTTTTAGTCTTCTTATTATTCAAACTTAATTTACTACTTACTAATTTAAAATATTACTAGGTATTTAAAGATATTTATTATTAACAAACTTAACAAAATTCACAGTTAATTCACGTGATTATTTTTTTCGTATCCCATTCAGCAAACCCTTTCATTTAATACCCATATCATGGGGGTGCATTTCAAATAGCCAATCCGCCATATTGGATGTCCGCCATGTTGGATTTAAGTCACGTGACTAATTTTTTTCGTATTCCTGACAGCAAACCCTTTTATTTGATACCCATATCATGGGGGTGCATTTCAAATAGCCTGTCCGCCATCTTGGACGTCCGCCATATTGGATTTAAGTCACGTGACTATTTTTATTCGTTTTTCTAACAACAAACCCTTTCATTTGATACCCATATCATGGGGGTGGATTTCAATCAGCCAGTCCGCCATCTTGGGGAGGCCGCCATATTGGATTTGTAATGACGTTTCTTAGCTAGTCATGTATTGTCATCAGAACTCAGAGCGTGTGCAAAATTTCATCCTAATCAAAGACCGGGAAGTGCGTCAAATTAAGATTCCAAGATTTTCTTACATACATAGTAGTTACAAGTGAAGCTAATAAAAGCGTGCTAAAAAAGACTGAAAAGATATTTCTTTTTTCATTCTTCGTTGTAAATAGAAAACATCATAAAAATAATATTAACAAAGGAGATTGGGCACTTATAGATTCACTTTTTGACGCGTATGGCCATTTGAGTTATTGTATAATTCATAACTATTATTTTCGTTGATTTTTTATTTAAATCCATTAAAATCATTTGTGGGGTTTCTATTTTCATTTTAATTAGTATTTAATACAATAAATACGTCATGAGGGTGTTGTAGTTTATGTGCGCGAAGACCTTAATGTTACGGTAGAAGAACCATCTTTTCCAGGTGCGAACGGATTGTTGATAAAATTTGATCGGAATATTATTATACTAGCATTATACCGGCCTCCTGGTTATAGAGACATCCCTAGGTTCCTGAATAACTTGGGTGATATACTACTAATAATAGAAAAATACGAGAACATTATAATTGCCGGAGACGTAAATATAAATATTCACCCCGACCACCGAGACTCAGATAAACTCTCTTACCTCACTCTACTAGCCGCCTATGGCTTACTACCAGCCCACACCATACCTACTCGTCAAAAGGCATGCATAGATCACGTAATGCTAAAAACTGTTCTGCCTGCCTCAGTCCTGGTAGCCAATTCCTCTCTAACCGACCATGAAACAGTTATATTATACCTCACAACAAAAACTAAAAGAACAGTCGCTAAAAGAACAAAAACCCGTACGAATTATGACAAATTAGATAGGGACTTAAATCAAATTGACTTCACTGAAATTTACAATATGCAAGACGCAAACCTAGCAGCTGATACAATGGTAAACCTTATTAGACATGCTATTAAAACTAATTCAAAAACAGTGAAAGTACCAAATAGGAAAAAGGTAATTAAGGATTGGATCACACCGGGATTGCTCCGATGCATACGACACAGAGACAGCTTGCACAAACAACACAAAAAAACACCCAACAATGAAATTTTGAAACTATCATTTACGAGATATAGGAACTATTGCAATAAACAGATAAAAAATGCTAAAATAGAGTATGGTAAACAAGAAATACACAATGCGGGAAAAAATTCTAAACAACTATGGACGGCTATTAATAATATAACCAATAGAGGCAAAAAGAAAGAGAAAAATTCACACCTACTTACATTATCTTCAACTCCACATACTTCTGTAAATGATATTAATAACTTTTTCGCTGATATCGGAAGAAACTTAGCAGAAAAAATAGTGAACACAGAGGATGATTCTACGGACAAAACCACTTATAAAAATATTCACTCTATGACACTGTTGCCCACTGACGAGGCTGAGGTGGAAACACTAATTATGTCCCTACGTAGCGACTGCGCTGTGGGGTGGGACGGGATCTCTAGCAATTTACTAAAAAAATATCGAGCCATATTCGTACCACCACTCACACATGTCTGCAACCTAGCTTTAACTACAGGTAAATTCCCTAAGACCTTCAAAAAAGCGATCATACACCCAATCCACAAGAGTGGAGACAGAGATCGTGTCAACAACTATAGGCCCATAGCTGTTCTTCCCGCTCTATCAAAAATATTGGAACGCATCATGAATTCAAGACTGGTCAACTTTCTAGAAAAACAAAATATACTGTCCCCGACACAATATGGTTTCAGAGAGGGTAGATCGACCTCTGATGCCGTCCATGAGCTAACAAGTTACGTAGTCGAGAACCTAGATCGCCGAAAAAAGGTCATAGGTATCTTTGTAGATCTAGCAAAAGCTTTTGACACGGTCTCTGTTCCCATCTTAATGCACAAGATGGAAAATGTAGGCGTCAGGGGGCAACAGCTTGCGCTATTTGAGGATTATCTCAGTGAGCGTACCCAGAGCGTTAAAGTGGATGACTTTATCAGCGAGGACAGAACAGTAACGTACGGAACGCCCCAGGGCAGTGTCCTTGGCCCTCCGCTCTTCCTCATTTACATTAACGACCTGAGTAACCTCAATTTACAAAATGGCAAAATTATAACTTTTGCAGATGATACCGTTTTGCTCTTTAGTGACGATACATGGGATAAAGTATTCATGTGTGCGCAGTCGGGTTTTAACACTGTGACTAAGTGGCTTCGAAGTAGTATCCTAACATTAAATGCAGACAAATCTAAATATATCACCTTCTCTCTCAAAGCAAACGCTGAGTCACACGTTAGTCGATACAAAATTGTTGCTCACTCTTGCCCTAACCCTAACGATAACCTGTGCAATTGTACTAACCTAAACAGAACTGGAAAAGTAACATACCTTGGTGTGATTGTCGACAGTTATATGAGGTTTCAAGATCATATTGACAATCTTAACTCTCGGTTACGTAAATTGATGTATGTTTTCAAAACATTGAGGAGAGTGGCAGATGACAAATTAAAAAAAACCGTGTACCTCGCACTGGCGCAGTCCTTGTTGACCTACTGCATCACCTCCTGGGGAGGAGAGCCTAAATCTAATTTGATAGACCTGGAGAGAGCGCAGAGAGCTATCCTGAAGATATCTCGCAATCTTCCATACCGCTACCCGACACACCAGTTATATAGAGACACTGAGATTCTTACAGTTCGACAACTTTTTCTGTTAGCCACAATACTTAAACAACATAGCCTATTGGAATATCACCCCTCATTAACTGTCGGTAGACGGCGAGTGAATCCAGTGGATCGACTCCAACACTCCCAGCGAACCAAATTTTCAAGGCGCTTTTTCAGTCATTTAGGAAGCTTCCTCTACAATAAAATAAACGGCACCCTAGGCATATTTCATCTAACAAAAAAACATTGTAAAATGAAAGTTACGAATTGGCTTCAACAGCTCAATTATACTGAGACAGAAGAAATATTTTATATCCCGGAGTAGTGGTACCACGCAAACGAACAAACACAGATACACATGCACACAAACACATACACATGCATACATACACAAAACACTCACGAACAACAAAGCACAATATTTACAAAACTTGTTTATAACATGTCTGAAAGATATTAATGAATATACAATATTGTAATCACATCCATTAAAAGAGGGGAAGACCTGGTGACCTGAAATACAGGCCAAAAGCCTACCTTAGGCACCAGTCTCCCACAGTATGAACCCAATTATTGTCTATTGTCATTGTCTTAGTTTTGTAATTTCTGTGATATTGTGGTGAGAAAAATAAACGAATTATTATTATTATTATTATTATTATTTGTTCCATTATAGTGAAGCGACTCCTTTCTCAGTTATAATCTGAATCGATTAAAGATTAACGTAAATCGTGGGTAAACAAAAATATCTACATTCGCAACTAAAAAATGTTAAGAGTTTTAATTATTATTTTTCTTTAATTATGTTAATATTTCTTTCGTTAAAAAGCAATTTCTGGGCAAAAATAAAACAATTAAGATATAATCGATAATGTTATAACGCCGTATTCAATTGATGTGTCACAACACTATTCGATGAAATGTCAAACATAATATCGTTTACCGTGTTAACTACCGGCAAGCCGAGAATATTGTTTTTAGCTTTTCTCTGCTAACAAATGTAAATTCGTGTTGAGTTTTAGGCTTCTTCCGTTACGTTCATTTACTACATCAAGCGATTTGACTATTTTTGTGTGTCGCTGTGAAGTGAATTGTTAGAACTTTTTTACGTCAATGGTGATTTAATCTAGACTTAAAACAATATGTGACGCTGTGTAATGGTTCTCTTTTATTAGCACACCCACTGCCTAGCCGCCAAATCAGAGAGGCCACTGATTCCATGGCCCGGAGGCAGGGTTTCAAAACGAATTCTTTTGAGATGTAACATAACCTCAATACTCAACTTATTTATTATTTCAAAAACCCCTAAATAAATCATTTTGAATTTAACCTGGTTTTAAAGCATGACACTACACCTTTTTTGTGTCAAATTTTTACTACTATACTGTGTCAAAAGTTGCGCAACCCAGTGACATAGTAACTTGCCCAATGTCCTTTCAAATTTTTAATTGTACCTTATACGCCGCGAGCGCTAGAGAAAATTAGGCATTGAAGCGCTACTCATACAGCGACAGATGCGCGCGGCCCGTTCACGCACACATTGATGTTTGCTTAGTGGTCGAGCGTCGAGATACAATGTACCGCTCGACGACGACAAAACGTAAAGACAAAATATTTAAAACTGAAGTGGGTATAATGTTCTATTTATTGCATTTATGCTTACTAAGGAAGGATGGAAGGAGGATTGGTTTTCTATGTAGGTATCAATCTGCTATTATATTATGATTTACAAAAACAAAATCAACGATAGGTAGTTCTACAATAGTTTATATCAAGGTTTTTATCAGAGTGCACGGGCCTCTGTTTGATACATGAGACCACGCATATGAGACAGGTGTAACCCAACGTTATAAATAACCGACTTCAAAAAAGAGGAGGTTCTCAATTCTGTTGTACCTACGGCTTTTTAAGTTTGTTACCTCAGAACTCCTTCGTTTTTAAGTATGACCCGAACTATGTTTCCAGATTGGTCCCATTTTTTTTTCTAAACCAGTTCTAATGATGGGATCCAAGAGGAATTGAGAGAACTCTTCAGATATTATAGGCATACAGGCAGGCAGAACGGGAGGGTGTGTAAAACTTTTACTCTTAAAAACACACTTATGTTCCATCAGTTGCCTTTTTCGTTCCAGGACCACGAGTTTCCTTTTCAAAAAAATTCTCATGGCTCTAGCAGGCCCGACCCTGCTGAACAATTATTAACTGTCATGAGCAGAGGTCGGAATTAGGTAGAGTTATTTATGTACTTGCATCGAAATGTTGATTTTAATATATATCTTCCCGGGTTTTTATTACAACCCCAGATATAGATAAAACAAATAAAACAAAGTTATTTATACATACCATTTTTATTAGTATTTTCCATTGAAAAATATCGCTCTACGTCAACTGAGGTGAGGTTAACAAATTATACACTTCCTACTCTTCGTCAATAATTCAGGATGATTTTTAGGGTTCCGTAGCCAAATGGCAAAAAACGGAACCCTTATGGATTCGTCATGTCTGTCTGTCCGTCCGTATGTCAAAACCACCTTTTTCCGAAACTATAAGAACTATACTATTGAAACTTGGTAAGTTGGTAAGTAGATGTAATCTGTGAACCACATTAAGATTTTCACACAAAAATAGAAAAAAAAACAATAAATTTTGGGGGTTCCCCATACTTAGAACTGAAACTCAAAAATTTTTTTTCATCAAACCCTACGTGTGGGGTATCTACGGATAGGTCTTCAAAAATGACATTAAGGTTTCTAATTATTATAATATAATATTTTTTTTCTAAACTGAATAGTTTGCGCGAGAGACACTTCCAAAGTGGTAAAATGTGTGTGTCACCCGTGTAACTTTTAAAATATGAGAATGATAAAAAAAAATATATATATATATTATTATGATGTACATTACCATGCAAACTTCCACGGTAAATTGGTCTGAACGAGATCTAAGTATAAGTAGTAGTAGCTAAGTAGTTATTTTTTTAATACGTCATAAATCGTAAACAGCAATTTACCTTTCAACTTGTACGGAACCCTCAGTGCGCGAGTTCGACTCGCAATTGCCCAGTTTTTTTTTTGCTGTTCCGTTAGTCTCATAAAAAAATCTGCTTCTTAAAATTAATCTCGGGATTTGAGGCATATCCACTTTATTCTTTCGCTGTATGAAATCAATGTAAGTACATAAATAACTCTACCTAATTCCGACCTCTGGTCATGAAAGTCAACATCACACATGAAGTCACTTTCAGCATGTCTTTCGGTTCATCTGCTTAATCCTTAAAAACTACGCATCGGATTTTGATGTGATTTTATTTTATCACTAGCTGCATCCAACGGCATCTCCCCTGTGTAAGTAAAGAAGTATTCCGAGGGAGCCTACCTACACCCGGGATAAAAAGTATCCTACTTACTATTCCAGTATGTGGTTTACCCGTGTGCTAAATTTCAGTCGTTCAAGCGGGAAATTTTGAAAATTTTAGCAGCCACCATCTTGGATTTTCATTTCGACCTCACTATCGGCTTTAGCACCATCGAAAACCATGAAAATGACAACCATGATAGAATATTTGAAAATTTTCGCAGCCGCCATCTTGGATTTTCATTTCAACCTCACTATCGGCTTTAGCATCATCAAAAACCATGAAAACGATACCCATGACGGAAAATTTGAAAATATTCGCAGCCGCCATCTTGGATTTTCATTTTGACTTCACCAACAATGCTAATGAAGGCCGAAAACGTCGTAATATAGCGAAAAAAGATGAATGGAAAAAACTTGCAGCCCAAAGAAAAAGAATGCGCGGCGAAGAATATTTAGGGTATTCAAAGCCTCAAAACGAGAAAATGCGGCAAGACCAGATACGACCAGCTAAGCAAATGGGTGATGCATGCACTTCGGACTTTTGCAGAAGAAGCAAATTCAGAGGTTGTAATAATTTTGAAGAAGACACACGCAAATCCATTCATAGTTACTTCTGGAAACATCTTAATTGGGGCGAAAGAAAAATGTATGTCAGAGGACATGTAAACCGTACTAGGACTACTCAGAAAACGAAAGATGAAGAACCTTCTCGCCGAGAGGGCACATTAAGTAATTTTTTGCCTAAACCAGGGAATGAAGGTAAAATTCAAGTTTGTAAGCAAATGTTCTTGAATACTCTGTCACTGAAGCCTACCACTGTTCAGCTGTGGGTAAAAGACGCTAGTTTCAATGTGGACACAGCAAATCAGGAGAATAGCCAGGTAAATGGACAAAATGCAAAGATGGTAGCCTTAAGACTATTTTAAAAGTATCCCAAAAATGTCATCACATTATGCTCGTAAGGATACTAGAAAACTATACTTGGAGCCTGTATATCGTACTATATCTGATGTATTTAACGCCTATAAACAACATTGCAATGACATAAATATACCTGCTGTATCTAGATACACATTTGATAAAAGTTTTAAACATAATAATTTAGCAATATATACTTTGAAAATAGATATGTGTGATATTTGTGTTGGCCATAATGAAGGTAATATCGATGAGCATATTTATCAAGAGCATCTTATAAAAAAAAATAGAGCCAGGGAAGAGAAGGCAAAGGATAAAGAGGATGCAGCAATGGGGCATTGCATTTTATTAACGATGGACCTAGAATCGGTTAAAGTTTGCCCTTACTCCACGGCTAGCGCTTTATACTTTAAAACGAAACTGACATGCCATAATTTTACACTCTTTGATTTGACTTCACGCCATTGCACATGTTACTGGTTCACAGAAACGGCAGCAGACCTTACTGCGAGTACTTTCGCGTCATTTGTGATAGACTACTTAAAGCGCCATTGTCTGCCGAAGAAAATGCCAATAATTATTTATTCCGATGGTTGCACGTACCAAAATCGGAACGTTATAATGGCAAATGCGCTTTTGAACTTAAGTATAAAGCACAAAATCACCATCACCCAAAAGTTCCTCGAACGTGGTCACATCACACTCAAATGGAGTGTGATTCGGTTCACAGTGCGATTGAACGGAAGCTCTCAAATCGTGTAATTCATTTGCCATGTGATTATGTTTCGGTAACTAAAGAAGCAAGGGCATCAAATCCCTACGAAGTCATTCAGATTGACCATGGTTTCGTGAAAAATTATGCCGATACATCTACTTGGCTTTACAAAACTATAAGGCCAGGACGCAAAGCTGGTGACCCTACTGTAACAGACTTAAGAGCTATTCTTTACAACCAAGAAGACACTATTCAAGTAAAACTACATTTCGACCAGGATTGGTTTGCCTTGCCACAAAGACCAAAAAGATATAACCCCGACGTGTCTTATTCGACCTTAAATGAAAATATGATTCCCATAACTGCCTCGAAGTACCAGCACTTCCAAGAGCTCAAACAAGTTCTACCAAGTGAATGTCATAATTTTTATGATACACTGCCCCATTTGTAGTATGAGTGTGTGTGTGTGTGTGTGTCAGTGTATTTGTTGTTTGTTTCTGTTTTTACTCAAAATAATTTTGAAGATTCGTTTCAGTTATTTTGAAGATTTTTTTAGTTATTTTAAAGTATTTTTTAGTTATTTAGAAGTCTTTTTCAGTTATTTTAAAGTTTTTTTGCTTATTTCGAATATAATATTTCATCTTCCATTGTGATCATTATTAAAAAATGTGATTTTTTCATTGTGTTGTTTTACTTAAAAAACGGCTAACTACTACTTATTTAAAAAATATTTACCACCTAACTCACGTTAATTGTAAATTGGCCAATCTTAACCCAATGCTAGGATATATATCGCATTTCAGCCTATTTTTCTATTTTTACCTAAATAAACATTTCAAGTAGCTTTCTATTCAAAGCCGAGAAATGTTTTTTTGTCTCCTGTAAAGTTAACTTTATTTAGATAGACACTATTGATTCTTAACCGTCGAATATATCGCACGTGTACGGTTTGTCATCAGTGTGCGTATGAATATGACGTGTTAAATGACTCTTAGTGCTGTAACTACTATGACATGTATCGCACTTGTACATTTTCTCACCACTGTGCGTACGAAAATGAACTGATAAAGTACCTTTCTGGGAAAAACTACGCTGACATACGTTACACTTGTACGGTTTCTCACCCGTGTGCGTACGAACATGATTTTTTAAAGAACTCTGATGATTAAAACAGCGCTGACATATTTCGCACTTGTACGGTTTCTCACCAGTGTGCGTACGAATATGTTTTTTTAAAGAACTCTGATGATTAAAACAGCGCTGACATATTTCGCACTTGTACGGTTTCTCACCCGTGTGCATACGAATATGATTTTTTAAAACTTTCCGATCAGTAAAACAGCGTTGACATATATCGCACTTATACGGTTTCTCACCCGTGTGCGTACGAATATGAGTTTTTAAAGAACTCGGATGATTAAAACAGCGCTGACATATTTCGCACTTGTACGGTTTCTCACCAGTGTGCGTACGAATATGACATGTTAATTTACTCGTATCACTAAAACATCGCTGACATATATCGCACTTGTACGGTTTCTCACCAGTGTGCATACGAATATGCCTAACTAAATCACTCTTCCAACCAAACCTACGTGGACACACGTCACATTTGTGTGGCACTTCGAATGTTACTTTGCGCGTACGATTCTGAGTTGTCTGAATATTTTTTGTGTCAGATTTTTCATTCTTCTTTTGCTCTTCTGAAATTACATCTTCTAGTTTTATTCTTCGTGTGACTCTTTTTAGTTTCTTCGCAGTGGTCGCCCCTGTGATTATAAATGCAAAATTTTAAGTAGGTAAGACCAGCACCTAGTTACCCCTAGGCGCTAGGTACAGTGACCCAGCAAAAGTGCTTAGATACCTTAACGCCTATTTTCCCTTGCACGTTAGAGTTCAAGTTTTCGAAAATTAAACTAGATGGCGTTGGTTTCTTCACAGCTAAGTGGTGAGCAAAGGCAATCTCACAAAGTATAAACTTGACTTTTAGTTTAACAAATAATAGACACATGCGTCATCATTGTCGTCAACAACTGATTGTAGTTCATAATTTCATCATTCAAATTAGTCATGTTGACCTAGCGGTTTAGCATGTGCAGATAGATGCGTAAATCAATGAGCCATGAGTTCAAATCTGACGTAGTACTCACACTTTTTGTAAGTTATGAATAACAAACAAAAGAAGTTGGAAGGAATATTATATCAAAGCTAACAAGTGGATATTTATCTATATATATAATAAGGAGAAACTGACTGACTGACATATTAACGCACAGCCAAAACTACTTGGACTAGGAGCGTGAAATTTTGCATAAGGTTTCCTTTCATAACGTAGGCAAGCACTAAGAGAGGATTTTCCAAAATTCACCCCCTAAGTGGAGGAAACGGGGGTTCAACGTTTGTATGGAGAAACCTATTTTCACGCGTGTGAAGTCGCGGGCAGAAGCTAGTTTGTAATATAATATTCAAGTGGGTAGTTACTCAGCAAAACGAAAAAAATGCAGGTAAACAGGCTCATCAAACAAAAAAGGCACTATTAAAAAATAATATGTTTATTTCTTACAATTTCTTAATCAAATTTAACAATCACCGTTTATTAATCACCGAATAAGATTATAATATTATATATAATTTCTTATTGAGACCATAGCTTAAGTATTCGTTTCCAAAATTGGAAAGAGGATTGAAGCTTATGTAACCTTAACAAAAACAAACAAAAGACCAGATAATTTTATCACAAAGGTCAAAAGGATTAAAAATGTAGGCTAAAAACTATAAAATTGCACAACAACACATCAAGTGTTAATAACTTTTTTAAGTTGTTTTAAATACGGATATTAAGTTAAACACAAATAACAAGGTCTCCAGTTAATACAGAGAATAAGTACTGAGTAAATAATATTAATTCAGTATTATAATTATTTATTATCTTGTAGCCACAAACATAACCGTCCGTGTTCACTGGACTTAAAAGTTTTTTCATGAGTAAATATGACATTATTCTAATCAAAGTTTATGTGATCCAAAGCAAACTGCAATCTTGCCCTTTTATGGTTTTCTGTAAGCAAGGATTTCAAAGCATGCCTCCGATAATGCAGCTTTTCACTAAGTATGAAGAGCACGACGGACAGTGTCAACGCTTGTGTCAAATGAACCAGCATAGTGTTTCGTCGACCGACCTCCGTTTTCTTCGTACTCCCTTATCATGGTTTGATGCTGCAACATGTTTATTAGTTTTAGTCTGCCAGCTCTTTGATGGTGTTTCAAAGAACCCTCTTCTTCAAATCATCATATCCATAGAACAACTGTTTTTCTCTGCAACAATAAAACAGAAATATATAATATCCAATAATGATTATTATATATGAGATTTTTGTTTAAAAGCGTTAAAAAAAACTACTTACGTTTACACCAGTCTCTCTGGCTACTTCTGACAAGTTTTTACCTTGATTATGCATAGCAATTATTTGAGTTATTATTACTAAATCTATATAACAATGCATATTTACTCATTTTGGTAAAATAAGTAGACAATACACCTGGTTAAAAATAAAATTGAACGAAAGGCGCTGGAACGAGATAATCGAAATTAACTTAGCGAACAACCAATTGAGCTTAGTCATAACTCTTTGGTCTAAGTATTATTTATACTACCTACTAGTTATTATTTATAAGTAAATCCATATTCAACCTGGGTAGGTTGAATATGGATTATTTTTCAAACTTGAGAGGGTTCTCAAGTTTGAAAACTAACACATAGTAGATAATCAAATATTTATAAATTGATATTCAATTTTAATATCTTCATCTCTTTAAAAGACATTCCCTAATCTTTCCCTAATCTTAATAAAAAAATGCTTAAAATTTAAGCAACGTAATGACATAGTTAACTTGTCAACGGAACATTGTATTGAACTGTCCAGTGTTGAGCTGGATAAGCATGTTATAGTGTGCGTGTACAGACCCCCGAACCCTCAGAACTATAGTCTTTTTGAATCAACAATGGAAGACATTCAAGTCAAACTTGCAGATGGTAACAAATCCGTAATTATTTGTGGATATTTTAATATTAATATTTTGGAAAATAATTCAAATAGCAGCAGATTTTTAAGCCTTTTTAAATCATTTAATTTGTCTAATGTTTTTACAGAACCAACTAGAGTAACTCCAACCTCTCTTCCTAAAAGGTCGTGTAACCAAGTAAGGAAATCTTTTAAAAAAGTGAGCTGTCAGATTTGCTTTTTTCATTTTCTGACCCAACAATGTGATGCAAGCCGCTATTTTTTGTTTCTGTTAATTTTTTTAAATAAATCGACAATAGTGTAGTTAGTATTATAATTATAATGTAGAAGCATTTTTTTCAAAGTTTGTAAATATGAGTACCATGGAGCTATTTTATAGATTTTTAGGTTATTTATTGGACTTGTTTGACATAAATGAGCATGGCAATTGAGTTTGTCATGCTCACTCAATTGTCTCACTCATGGTGGCGCGTGTCATTCAGTTCCCTTTAAAATGGTTGAGCTGAGTGGTGTTAATATTCCGTGAACGGGCGCTGTCAGTTGAGACTGGTCATCTCTTAGCTGCCAGTTGCTAATTTAATATCTATATTTAGTTTTTATTTTTACTTTATTTACATTGTCCTCACATGATAGCGACAAGAAACATATAACAGAGATATTTGTAATTACAAAACATGATTGAAAAGAGTGTCCATGGAGTTTCTTGCACATTCTTCTCCATAGAGTTCTTTCTACACTTTGAAATGTGCAATTAGCATCATTTTTTTGACTGACTGACTTCTTGACATTTCAAAAGTGCCTGTAAATGGTTTATTTGAAATAAAATGTTTTGAATCTTTGAATACAAATAAATAAATAGTTCTGAATAGTTATGTTGAAAATGGTATTATCGAAGTGACCTGATGATGATGATGGAGCCGGAAGACTAGCCGTGTTTGGGCTCATTAGAATTGTTATGAAAAGCAGTTTGGCTATAAGGTACTATCGAACTGATCTGATGATGGAGCTGGAAGGTGGAAGGTAGACACAGGAACTTCATAATAAACCAATGTAACCAAGCAGTGTTTGGGTTAATTGGAATTGTCATGAGAAATAGGCATTCTGTTTATAAGTGTATCGCAACTAAAAAGTGTGAAATAATATTTTTTGTCTTTTGTCGGTGAAGTCGGTAATTTTTTTGTAGTATAACGCCTGTTCGGAAACCTCGGCTGACATATTCATTTTTATCAATCAATGAAATCTCTGAGAACGAATAAGAAGAATGAAAATAAGTCTTTGAGGAGAGCAACATTCTTTTAAATCAAAGTTTAACATAAAATAAGCTGTTCTGAAAATTGATATTTTTGTTCTATTATATGAAGACACTCAATATACTCACATGTCGTGTCAGTGCCTCCGCGTTTCTTCCCCAATACTTCTTGTTCTTCTTCTACTTCAGATTTAAACTCTGTTATATCCAAATCTGATTCAGAATGCTGCTGTGTATCTTCTGCATCTGAATAGCCATTTTCTGTATTTTCAGGGTTTAGATCTAATCATAAACACAACTGTTTAATTGTCATAGATAGTCATATACCTACACTGAAATTATAAAGAGGTAAAGTTTTTTTTTTTGTTTGTAGGAGGTTATCTCTGAAAGCACCTCTGAAAGTACTAGACGGATTGCTAAAATTTTTTCACCAATAGAAAGCTGCTTAATTCCTGAACGACAGGCTATATTTTATGTATGATCACAAATATGTTCAGATTAAGATCAGTACAAGTAAACATAAACCCCCCCCCCCTCCCGCCTGCATTACACCACAAAGGTGGAGGATATCGTCGATTATGTACGCCAAAAGTTGAAGTACACACTGAGGGTGCAGTTGCTGGAGTCGCACCGGAATGTCAATTTTAAGGCATTTGTGGTGCGAGTACCGAACTGTTTTCTACACCTTGCTATGGACGAAGACTTTTGGCCACAGGGTGTGGTGTTCCGTCGCTTCCGCGGACAAATACCACAGGACAGCACCAAGACAAATAGTGCGAAGTGAAGTGTTACTAACATAGTTTTAAATCATGTTTACTAACAAAATGATGTATTATAATCTATATATATAAAAGAAAGTCGTGTTAGTTACTTCACTTATAATAACTCAAGAACGGCTGAACCGATTTAGCTGAAAATTGGCAGGGAGGTAGCTTAGAACCAGGAGACGGACATAGGATACTTTACTTTACTTTTTTTTTTTTTTTTTTTAGAGTAGGGTAGAGTAGGGTAGAGTAGGGTAGAGTAGGGTAGAGTAGGGTAGAGTAGGGTAGAGTAGGGTAGAGTAGGGTAGTGTAGGGTAGAGTTGGGTAGAGTTGGATATAGTAGTCAGTTGACGGGAGCGAAGCCGCAGGCAAAAGCTAGTTAGTTATGTATGTTAGTCTATAAGGTATTTATGATATGGGTACATGTTGCCTGAAATAAATTGATTATTATTATTTAACACCGACTTTCGAAATTAAAGTTATTATAAACAACACCACAAGGGCCATAGTGGCGAAGGGTTGCCCCCAAGCGGGAGTCCTTTCGCCATTACTATGAAACTTGGTTGCAGACAAGCTCATTAAAAGACTTAACACTAAAGGTTGCTTCGCCGTAGGATATGCCGACGATATAACATACCTAATAGTGCAAGAGGATGAGGCATTAGCAGCCTTCAGGCTCATAGTATTGGGCACCCTGAGTAAAGACTCCAGAATCAAACCAATACGCATAATGGAAGACGCTACGGCATCACCTAGCGATAAAGCTCCAAAGGCGTATCATTTACAAAAGCACTTCAACATTCAATTAACAGAGTAAGTGTACAACTACTTAGGCTCAGCTGAGAGCATAACTGTGAGTCTACACGGATGGGTCAAAGACAGATACAGGCAGCAGAGTCGGAGTCTTCTCCAATGACCTCAATATAAGAATATCCAGAATGCTAGGAAAATTCAACACCGTCTATCAGGCGGAATGTGTTGGCATAATCCTAGCGGCCCACGCTATAAAAACTAGAAATGTAACGGACACGCACATTCGGATACTCTCCGATAGTGCCTCAGTCCTACAATCCCTAGGCAAAAAATCTACCGCCTCGAGAATTATACAAAAATGTCTGCACTGGAAAGAGTCACAATGCTGAAAAGCAACACTATAACTCTACAGTAGATTAAAGGTCATAGCGGCTCACTGGGCAACAACGCAGCGGACGAACTGGCCAGGAGAGGATCTAGGGCGGTGGTGTTTAAGCCCAAACCCATCGTGCCGGTCCCCTTTGGTTAGCTGCATAGTAACACACACACATACAAGCAGAGCGCTGTCCTCAACACCAGGATGCAGACAGGCCAAGGAGGCCATGCCACACCTCAACAAAGCCCTCACCAAAAAACTTATGCAACTGGATAGAGGCAGCCTGTGCCTGGTGGTGGGGCCATCACTGGACACTGCACACTGAATAAGCACCTCCACACAATAGGCATTACAGACAATCTGTCTGTGACCTGTTTTTGGAGAGAGGTGGGCTGGTAGGAATAAGCCCCTCAAAGATTATGGCTGCCATGGCCCACATACAATGGTCCGCATAGGATTAAGTGCGGAAACCACACTCAGAAATAACATAGATTTAGTTGTTGGCATTGTTAATTACTTTTCTCATTGTGTTCAGTGTAAATTCCATTAATTTTCAATTAATTATGATTTAAAATGACGCTACTATTTATCCCTGATTATGATCACCAGTGATCGGAGTAGGTAGATTGATTTAAGGTACTTTTATCATAAATGCACAGAAAGAATAACATGGATAAGCCATTTTTTCCGGAAAGCATTTCCGGTATTTCCAGATTCAATTAAATGTTGGTAGTGATATTATTACTACTCAATTCAAACTTAAAGGTAGGTATAATGTTCTGATTGGTCGTTGGGTTATAATAAGGTTTAAGAATATAATATTGCTCATTTTAATACAATTCTTACATAAGTTCCGGTTTTTTTTAAAATAATCAACCAATTCCGGAGGAATGTCCATATTAATATACAGTGTGAGTCTTTATAATGTCCACATATCGAAATGAGGGAATCTAT
This sequence comes from Mythimna impura, assembly GCA_905147345.3. NCBI lineage: Eukaryota > Metazoa > Arthropoda > Insecta > Lepidoptera > Noctuidae > Mythimna > Mythimna impura. The sequence continues at coordinate 12,442,231 of LR990364.1, forward strand.
GTTTAATTTTATCGACGGAAAAAATATTTAAAAAAATCTAAATATTTATTTATATTCATTATGATTTTTTTAAAATTTTGTTTGCTTTTGTGACCCCAGTGTATACAAAGCTGTTTAAATTTTAAAGTAAACGATCTATCATGATGAAACAAATTTCATAATGACCGGAAGTAATTAGGCGTTGTCATAAAATGAAAATTGTAGAAAAAAAATAGCCTCAATTAAAAATAAACAATTTTTTTGGCAAAAATCTGATTTTTTTTCATTCATTTTTACAATAAAAGTAAAATTTCTCAATAACATGCCCCCATCACCTACCTTTCTTTTTTACTTTAAGTTATTTTTCATTGTATTAGGAACCTAACGGTAAAAATTGCATGTTTTTAACTCGACATCAACGTTTTTTATCAACTGTCAAAGAAAGGCCCAGCGCATAGCTACGCACTATTATTTAGCAAGTAGATAACTTTTTTTGTGAACTTTGTTGTGAATGTGCGCGGGTCGTTTCAAAGATAGCTTCGAACGTGCAATTGTACCTATTGTTCTTATAAGGGTGGTTTATTTGGGATGATAATTAGCACAAAAGAGTTCAGTTAAAACCCATTTATGATTAAATACATGATAATTTAATGCGTCAGGTTCTCAAAATGACCACCTCGTTGTTGTAAGCACAAAGCCGCGCGAATTAAAATTTGGTGTGTCGCTCTCCTTTTTTTTAGGTGGTAAAATCATCTTATGACAAATCCCGCTAGGGATAGCCGGCATAGTCCGTGGGAGATAGTGTCAGACTTTTACTGACTAAAAACCCACTCCTGTTCCTTCAAAACACTACCCGTGGCCCCAGTAGGCTTCGACCCTGCTGGGCCCCTACAATTTGCTGACATCTCCCTGAGGCGCGCGTGGAATAGTACGCACCGTCGACGACTTGGGCTTGGTCCGGACGGTTACCGGACAGTCGGACGGCGAGCCAACCATTTCTCGCCGTCCGCAAGCCCGCGCTTACGGTGGCCGGAAATCGGGATCGGAATCCCGGCGGCGGTTGGGGCGTGAGGACCGTTGCCTCACGCGATCAGCCGCCTCCTTTGCTAGCATTACTGCTTCGCAGAAGGAGGCGGCGGCCTGCCACTCCTCGCTCCGGACCAAGGCTCGGCGCGAGAGATCGCCCTCACGAGGACACGGCGTTGCTCTGCCCAAGCGGGGCATACCTCCACCGTGTGCCGTGTGTCCGTGGTGTCACTCTCCTTATCATTTCGGGATCATTGCGAATATCATTCGCACAGTTTATTATGCGGTCACGCAAATCGGCCTCACTGTTGATGGGGGTACTGTAGACGCGTTGCTTCATGTTCCTCCATAGGAAATAATCAAGGGGCGTCAAATCGGGTGAACGCGCAGGCCACCCTACAGGTCCTTGCCGGCCGATCCATTGATCATGATAATTATTTGTCGTTTAAAAATCTCCTTACATAGCTATGCGCTGGGCCTTTCTTTGACAGTTGATAAAAAATGTTGGGATTGACTTAAAAACATGCAATTTTTACCATTAGGTTCCTAATACAATGAAGAATAACTTAAAGTAAAAAAAAAGGTAGGTGATGGGGGCGTGTTATTGAGAAATTTTACAATTTTTTAAAAATGAATGAACGAAAATCAGATTTCTGCCAAAAAATTGTTTATTTTTAATTGAGGCTATTTTTTTTCTACAATTTTCGTTTTATGACAACGCCTAATTACTTCCGATCATTATGGAGTTTGTTTCATCATGATAGATCATTTAGTTTAAAAGTTACACAGCTTTGTATACACTGGGGTCACAAAAGCAAACAAAATTTAAAAAAAATCCATAATGAATATAAATAAATATTTAGATTTTTTTAAATATTTTTTCCGTCAATAAAATTAAGCATAGATTCCCTCATTTCGATATGTGCACATTATAAAGACTCACACTGTATATGTTTCGGATCAATGACCCCAATTTAATCTACCTACTCCGATCACTGATGATCACTATAAATTCAATTATTCTTATTTTTTTTTTGTCTTGAAGCAAATCTTTGACAATAGGGATCACAACTTTTTGCTAACAACTTATTTTATGTACCTACTGTCTAAGCAAATAAATAATTATTATTATAAATTGATATTTCATATCATCAAATGCTTTCATGTCATCATCATCATTTCATTGTAAATTGAATGCATACCATCTCTATGAGGTTCCTCCTTGGGTTCAATGATATCTTCTAGTTCCTCACAAAATCCTGGTAATTCTTCTTTGATAGCAACATGTCGTGTCATTTGACTGACATCTTCTATACTAATGTTCTCTACTGGAGTTTTCACAAGCCCATTGAACAACTCTAGCTGACCTCGGTTTATTGAAGGATTTGGCTGTGAAAGTTTAACAGTATTAAATAAAATATTGATTACTTCTCAAGACACAAAAATTTATCATTTCATGTTGTCATTCAAAGGTAAAAAAAGTACAACACATCAGGATCACATAAAAATTATGAGAATGTCTGTTGAAGAATACCTCACCTCATTCATCATCTGAGCAAACAGCTCTTCGGCTTCCAGACATTGTCGCTGCAGTTGGCAGCATTGCTTTAGTTTAGCATAGCAGAAAAAACAAGCAAGAGTCGGTCTAGTGTCTTCAGTTACAAACTGCAATAAAACATGTATTTTTTTTTTTGTTGTGATGAATAAATAAATAGTTTGCATTCTTAATTAAACAATTTAGTACCGTCCTAGCCAACAGCTTGTTGTAGGTGTGAATTTAAAATTGTCTATTGATTTTTAAAAGGAAAATAATGTATTTTAAATACAGAAGCTTGTCATGTTTTGACACAAAAAAACATTGTAGAAAAATTTACTCGCTTGTTCTCCGTTGGTTTTTAGCGAAGTGTAACAGAAATCAATAAAATTACATTTTTAACAGACTTCAAAAAGGAGGAGGTTATTTGTTCGGTTGAATGTATGTTTTTTTTTTTTTTATGTATGTTCACCGATTTCTCGGTCAATTGTGGACTGATTTTGAAAATTTTTTTTTTATTGAATGGTTATGCTTCCGAGTTGGTCCCATAGAAATATTGTTATGATCTGATCATGAACTTCGAAGATATGGAACAGAACTCCTCATAGGATCACAGCAGAACCGTCGTAACAAGCAAAATTGCTTTGTTTATACGTGTAATCGATGACTGACTGAAAGTAGAGGGGGAATATATCGAACTGATCTGATGATGAAGCCTGAAGTTAGGCACCGGAACTCTGTAATAAATTAATGTATTCTAACTGTGTTTGGGATTATTAGAATTGTCATGAAATGCACTCTGGCTATAAGATTTTTAAGTTTGGCTGAGGGGTACTTTTTAGTGGTGGTACCATAACTAAAAAGTGTAAAATAAAAAACTTTTTCCAAAAAAAAAATACAACCGACTTCAAAGTAAAAAAAAACACTGAAAAGTGCAAAATGACTTTAATTTCGGAAGTCGGTCTAAAATAACGAAGAGACAAAACTATTATAGAAATACCGACTTCCGAAATTAAAGTTATTTTGCAGTTTTCAGTGTTTTTTTTACTTTGAAGTCGGTTGTATTTTTTTTTTTGTAAAAAGTTTTTTATGTTATATTATAACAAAATGTAATTTTAACAATTAGTTTTTATTTTAGAGAAATGTATTAAAGGAAAGATAAATATAATAGTTTAATTGTGAGTGAAAGTTTACTTTTATAATATATATACACCAGATCACAGAAAATTCATAAACAAGACAGCTGCTCGTCAGTGTTGCTTTGGTACAACACTCCTCGTACCGAGGCTGATCAGATGGTTTGCATTACTTACACTAAAAAAATAGCTCTACCACAGTGAATGGGTCACCTGTATGTTGATGTCCTTGACTAGGCAACACAATATGGATGTTAGGTATCAACTTAACTAACATAATGGTTATTCAGAGAGTTCAAAACTACATATTGAAACACATATTGAATGCACCATGGTTTATAAAAACAAGAGAGATCCATGAAATTCTAAACATGCCTATGGTTAAACAAGAAATAGACACTCATGGAGAGAACTATAAACTAAGACTGTCGAAGCACCCAAACCAGCTAGCAGGGCAACTCACTATCCCCTAAACCAGGGATGGCGAACCTTTATACGAGAATGTGCCACTAAAAATATTTAAAAAAAAAATGTATTCATTGCGTGCCGCTAAAGAATCTTGGCTTAGTGATTTAATGAACAAATATTTAAACTAAATGCTATTAACTTTTAATCAGCAGCCCAAAATTTGTATATCGTAATGTTAACTGTAGTTTGTTTATTCAATTATATGTATAAAAGAGAAAATTGGTGTGATTAATAGTGTTTCAAATCACTTACATGTTATACTTCTTTCACTGGCGTGCCCGAATTATTTTGCCGCGTGCCACCGCTGGCACGCGTGCCATAGGTTCGCCATCCCTGCCCTAAACCATACGTCGGCTCAAAAAGCGGCGTGATATTTTCGACGATTAGAGGGTCTGAGATCCAACTAATGAAAAGTAAAGGGCTGGCTCTAATGGGAGCAGCTCCCTAAACGTCAAAAAGCACCCAACACATCTGCTTATAGTCTGGAATGACTGATTCCAAGATCTGAAAACAGAAAAAAAAAAAGAAGAAAGGTAACAACTTACTGGGATGTGAGTCAGCGACTCATACAGGTCCTGCATGATCTTGCTGACCACTGCATACATGCATACATTCTCCACTAAACATATTCTGCAGATGGGCAGTTTTTCCATCTTCTAACTCAAAATTAATAGGTACCCAGTAATAAGGTTGCTTGTATTACGATTTCTCTGGTATCTACGAACTTTCCATAAATGAGACCTGTGTGAAATAAAATGTTATTTAAAATTTTAATTAGTGCAAAACTAATTAAAATTTTAAATAATTTTTATTTAAAAATGAAGCCAAATTTACTCAACTTCAACTCTTTATTTAAGCGTTAGCTTTACATACTCTTTGTTTATTTGTGGAACAGACACCACAATTTTGCCAATAACACGTGTGAACTAATAGACCGTCAAACGCTGGAGAATATTTAGTGAGGTCTTTGTTAGCGCGTATTAACAGTAAATAACTTTCAGTTATAAAATAGTACTCTGTGAACCTAGCAAAAAATATTAGAGATCAAAAATTCAAAATAAAAAGATTTCTTCGCACAGACGATAAAAATGTACTCTGTGCTGTGCACAGACGCCACAGAACCAGGGTTGCCAGATGAAGAATTTTATATCTCGTAGGTACTAGGGCTGTCAAAAATCTCGTACTTTCAACACAAAATCTCGTAAAAGAATATAGGTATTTTAAAAATCTTAGACCTTAATTTAAGTATACTATGTACTATAACTAGCTAGCCTGGGGCAGGAATACCGCCAAATGAAAAATCATTACTCTAGGACCTAGAAAAATATATTAAAAATATGAATCACCTAGACTCTAGGTGATTCATATTTTAAATATATTTAAAAAAAATATTTAAAATTTTAATTAGTTTTGCACTAATTAAAATTTTAAATAACATTTTATTTCACACAGGTCTCATTTATGGAAAGTTCGTAGATACCAGAGAAATCGTAATACAAGCAACCTTATTACTGGGTACCTATTAATTTTGAGTTAGAAGATGGAAAAACTGCCCATCTGCAGAATATGTTTAGTGGAGAATGTATGCATGTATGCAGTGGTCAGCAAGATCATGCAGGACCTGTATGAGTCGCTGACTCACATCCCAGTAAGTTGTTACCTTTCTTCTTTTTTTTTTTCTGTTTTCAGATCTTGGAATCAGTCATTCCAGACTATAAGCAGATGTGTTGGGTGCTTTTTGACGTTTAGGGAGCTGCTCCCATTAGAGCCAGCCCTTTACTTTTCATTAGTTGGATCTCAGACCCTCTAATCGTCGAAAATATCACGCCGCTTTTTGAGCCGACGTATGGTTTAGGGCAGGGATGGCGAACCTATGGCACGCGTGCCAGCGGTGGCACGCGGCAAAATAATTCGGGCACGCCAGTGAAAGAAGTATAACATGTAAGTGATTTGAAACACTATTAATCACACCAATTTTCTCTTTTATACATATAATTGAATAAACAAACTACAGTTAACATTACGATATACAAATTTTGGGCTGCTGATTAAAAGTTAATAGCATTTAGTTTAAATATTTGTTCATTAAATCACTAAGCCAAGATTCTTTAGCGGCACGCAATGAATACATTTTTTTTTTAAATATTTTTAGTGGCACATTCTCGTATAAAGGTTCGCCATCCCTGGTTTAGGGGATAGTGAGTTGCCCTGCTAGCTGGTTTGGGTGCTTCGACAGTCTTAGTTTATAGTTCTCTCCATGAGTGTCTATTTCTTGTTTAACCATAGGCATGTTTAGAATTTCATGGATCTCTCTTGTTTTTATAAACCATGGTGCATTCAATATGTGTTTCAATATGTAGTTTTGAACTCTCTGAATAACCATTATGTTAGTTAAGTTGATACCTAACATCCATATTGTGTTGCCTAGTCAAGGACATCAACATACAGGTGACCCATTCACTGTGGTAGAGCTATTTTTTTAGTGTAAGTAATGCAAACCATCTGATCAGCCTCGGTACGAGGAGTGTTGTACCAAAGCAACACTGACGAGCAGCTGTCTTGTTTATGAATTTTCTGTGATCTGGTGTATATATATTATAAAAGTAAACTTTCACTCACAATTAAACTATTATATTTATCTTTCCTTTAATACATTTCTCTAAAATAAAAACTAATTGTTAAAATTACATTTTGTTATAATATAACATAAAAAACTTTTTACAAAAAAAAAAATACAACCGACTTCAAAGTAAAAAAAACACTGAAAACTGCAAAATAACTTTAATTTCGGAAGTCGGTGTTTCTATAATAGTTTTGTCTCTTCGTTATTTTAGACCGACTTCCGAAATTAAAGTCATTTTGCACTTTTCAGTGTTTTTTTTTACTTTGAAGTCGGTTGTATTTTTTTTTGGAAAAAGTTTTTTATTTTACACTTTTTAGTTATGGTACCACCACTAAAAAGTACCCCTCAGCCAAACTTAAAAATCTTATAGCCAGAGTGCATTTCATGACAATTCTAATAATCCCAAACACAGTTAGAATACATTAATTTATTACAGAGTTCCGGTGCCTAACTTCAGGCTTCATCATCAGATCAGTTCGATATATTCCCCCTCTACTTTCAGTCAGTCATCGATTACACGTATAAACAAAGCAATTTTGCTTGTTACGACGGTTCTGCTGTGATCCTATGAGGAGTTCTGTTCCATATCTTCGAAGTTCATGATCAGATCATAACAATATTTCTATGGGACCAACTCGGAAGCATAACCATTCAATAAAAAAAAAATTTTCAAAATCAGTCCACAATTGACCGAGAAATCGGTGAACATACATAAAAAAAAAAACATACATTCAACCGAACAAATAACCTCCTCCTTTTTGAAGTCTGTTAAAAATGTAATTTTATTGATTTCTGTTACACTTCGCTAAAAACCAACGGAGAACAAGCGAGTAAATTTTTCTACAATGTTTTTTTGTGTCAAAACATGACAAGCTTCTGTATTTAAAATACATTATTTTCCTTTTAAAAATCAATAGACAATTTTAAATTCACACCTACAACAAGCTGTTGGCTAGGACGGTACTAAATTGTTTAATTAAGAATGCAAACTATTTATTTATTCATCTCAACAAAAAAATAATACATGTTTTATTGCAGTTTGTAACTGAAGACACTAGACCGACTCTTGCTTGTTTTTTCTGCTATGCTAAACTAAAGCAATGCTGCCAACTGCAGCGACAATGTCTGGAAGCCGAAGAGCTGTTTGCTCAGATGATGAATGAGGTGAGGTATTCTTCAACAGACATTCTCATAATTTTTATGTGATCCTGATGTGTTGTACTTTTTTTACCTTTGAATGACAACATGAAATGATAAATTTTTGTGTCTTGAGAAGTAATCAATATTTTATTTAATACTGTTAAACTTTCACAGCCAAATCCTTCAATAAACCGAGGTCAGCTAGAGTTGTTCAATGGGCTTGTGAAAACTCCAGTAGAGAACATTAGTATAGAAGATGTCAGTCAAATGACACGACATGTTGCTATCAAAGAAGAATTACCAGGATTTTGTGAGGAACTAGAAGATATCATTGAACCCAAGGAGGAACCTCATAGAGATGGTATGCATTCAATTTACAATGAAATGATGATGATGACATGAAAGCATTTGATGATATGAAATATCAATTTATAATAATAATTATTTATTTGCTTAGACAGTAGGTACATAAAATAAGTTGTTAGCAAAAAGTTGTGATCCCGATACCTTAAATTAGGCATGCAAATATTGTCAAATCTTTGACATTGACATTTGGCATCAAGACAAAAAAAAATAAGAATAATTTAATTTATAGTGATCATCAGAGATTGGAATAGGTAGATTGAATTGGGGTCATTGATCCGAAACATGTACAGTGTGAGTCTTTATTAGCGGTGGGCGTTTCAACGACGAACAGTTTTCAAAGACTGTTTTTTGTTCTGCAACGTAACAACCGTTTTCCATCCTGCGACCAAACAGTCTTCGTTGCACAAACCAGTCTTCGAATTACTGTATGCGAATTGTTATCTTACTGTTAAGAAAATAGGTCAAAAATCCATTGCTTCAACTATCACACTCGTCGCGTCGTCGTTTTTAAAACCAGTTATTGCAATGAAAAATGAATTTTATGTTTATAGTCATAAAGTTAATTTTTCATTGTAATAACTGGTTTTGAAACGACGACGCGACGAGTACAGAATTTATTACCGTCCTCAAACTAGTTGCGACAACGAACGTTTTCTGCAACTACTTCAACTACTACAACAAAATAAAAAGATTTCTTCGCACAGACGATAAAAATGTACTCTGTGCTGTGCACAGACGCCACAGAACCAGGGTTGCCAGATGAAGAATTTTATATCTCGTAGGTACTAGGGCTGTCAAAAATCTCGTACTTTCAACACAAAATCTCGTAAAAGAATATAGGTATTTTAAAAATCTTAGACCTTAATTTAAGTATACTATGTACTATAACTAGCTAGCCTGGGGCAGGAATACCGCCAAATGAAAAATCATTACTCTAGGACCTAGAAAAATATATTAAAAATATGAATCACCTAGAGTCTAGGTGATTCATATTTTTAATATATTTTTTTTTAATAATTTTACCAAAATCTTCAAAAAATAAAACAAATTACTAGGTAATAAATTTCGTAGGTACTTGCTACTAGTACATAATTTTAATTATGGCTTTATTTGTTAGTGATATGTAATAACAGGGGTGGTGAGGCTTGTAAGTAGCCTCAACCTGAAAAGGGTGGTGTTTTAAGACTACCAATATGGCGGTGAAATTATGGTTGTATTACACAAAATTAAATCCCTGTTGACGATTCCCTGCGACACCAGAATCTGGCGACGTTTATAGGAATTCATAGCCCACGTACCTTGCTAATCCAGTAACCCCACTCGTCGTCAGGAAAGCGCTTCGCTCACGGGCGCGTGGTCGGTGTGTGTGCTGCCGGCCGGCGAGCTAAATCTTCATCCATCCACCGGTGGGCTGGTCAGAACTCGTGAAACCAACACTGCACTCTAAGGTCTCAACGTCTCACAGTGGCAGATACACTTATTACAGGAGAATTCTCAGGTTTTCAACAGATATGGGATTTTGATAGCGGAGCGGTTTTTATTCGACGCAATGTCGATTTGCGTAGCGGACAACTGTTTTGTTAGCGGGTTAGACGCCATCTAGCGGTCTTTAGCGAGCGTCTCAAGAAAGCATTCGATACGTAACCAGTGGGCGTTGCGGTCGTAGATATTGGTGAAGGAAATCGTCAACAGAGACTCAATTAACTTAGAGAATGCGGGAAAGGTAACTAATTTATATTATTTATTCTCTAAAAATACATATACCTTAAGAAAAGGCATTGACGCTTCACCATGCTCCCCCCCTTGGAAGGACGATTATCTATGTACTCTTGGATCACTGCGTTATAATTTTCCCGCAACGTCGGCGATTGGCGGAGTTTTCTCTCCAGCGCAACCAGTCGACGGTACGCGGCGGTACGGGAGTTACCCAACTCGCTGGGATCCTTACTAAAGGGTAACGCGACAGTATAACGTCCCGCATCGCCACGTGACACGGTCGAGGAAAAAATATTCTCACATTCGGTTTCCTCAGGAGATAAAAAACGTTTATTTTCAACTTCTTCCAATTCCCAGAACTTTTGTAATGAATCATTAAGGGCTAATGCTGTGAAAGAAGAGCTAGGTAAATTTAAATTATCTTTACTAGGCGGAAAATCACCCATAAGGACATACCCGAATGTGGTCAATAATGCGGGTGGCGCATTTGAACCTAAGTCTACCCTATTCCCCAAATAAATATACGGAAACAGTTGAGCGCCTAACACTATGTCAATATCTCCTGGAATATTCCAGCTTAAATCAGCGAGCGGAAGCGAGTGGAAGTCCACATGACAATCCCACTTAATATGGTGCGAAGGTAGCTGCTCCGTAATACACTCAACTACTAACGCGTAAATAGTATATTTTTGATGCGGGTATACGCGAGACTCGATATCTAGATTCACATAACCTATTATCGGCCGCGACACAGAACCAACTCCTTTGACAAAAGAATTATTCAAAGGAATTATTACTAAGTTGAGTTTTCTACAACAATCTGTAGTTATTAAATTATTTTGCGAACCATTGTCAATTAAGCACCTAACTATTGTTTTATGGCCCGAACTATTATTGTTAGCGCGCGCATAAACCTGAGCGGTCGACAACAAGACTGCCGACTTAGCCCTCGTATCTGCAGCCAATAATACGGCCGTGTTATGGGTCGGACATGTTTGAGCAACGTCACCCGAACCACAAGACGCCGCGCGGGGCGGGAGGAACGCGGGGGGCGCAGTGGCCAGCGGCACAGCCAGGCTGGACGCTACATGCGATTGTTTATTATTTTTCTCAAAATGTAATAAAGTATGATGGCGTTTTTTGCATACGTTACAGACTGAGGTCGACTTGCAATTACTCAAACCGTGCGACGTGCTCAGACAATTTACGCAACCATGTACGGATTTAATAAACTCAAACCTAGTTCTAGGAGTCAACGCGGATTGAAACTCAGCGCACTTATACAAATGAACATGAGCGTTATCTTTACAATACGCGCAGACGAAGCGGGGCGGAGCTGGAGCGGTAGAATTAGGCGATACATTCACAACAAACGCTTTCGTTTGCGTGCGAGGCTCGCGAGATGCGGGACTATGAGGTTTATTATAATTATTTTTCGCGTTCGAATGAGATAAATTCAAGCGTTCTAATATCTTAGTCTGATCTTGAACAAAGCTAATTAACATTTCAGTTGTAGGTATTTCAACATCGCGAACGGAAAGTTCAAACGATTGACCAGTCTGTGAATCTATTTTTCTCATAGCGCAATGCAAGAGAATAAAATCCGCAAGATCCGGAATACCAAGTTGTTTCAAGGCAGAAATACTTGCACTAAATGTTTCAATGAAAGAATTGAGACTATCTGCGTTACACAAACAACTTTTTAAATCTAATATATTATTTAAATAGTGTATACCTAATGTACGCTTATCCTGGTATTTATTAACTAAGCTGTCCCATAGAAAATGATAGGTATCAGCCGTAGGCACAATACCGGCTGTAATCTTTAACGCGTTATGTGTAAGTCTACCTACTAAATACTGCACACGCTGCGAGTCAGTCAGCTGATCATTGTCATGAATATTCGACTTGAACGACTCATAGAAAACAGGCCAATTCTCAGGTTTCCCGTCGAAAGATGGCAATGCAATCGGAGGCAGCTTTATTTTTAGTGGTTCAAAAAGCGTTTTCGAATTACTACATTGTGATAACTGAGATTGACTACTGTCGATTTTATTCCTAATACGCTTAATGCGAATAAACAAATCTTCAAAGGATTCTAAACAAGCATAGTCGGGACTCGAACCAGGTTTCAAATTAATGTTTATGTGGTTAATTTGATCGACATAAGATTCAAATTTGTCACGAATGTCGTCAATAGTTTCCGATTCAGTCATAAAACTTTCACTATTTCTCGTATCGAACGACGAAATATTTTTCGATAATTCATATAATCGATTAAGGCGTTTGAATAACAATCCTTTCTTCTCATGAAGGATAGTCAGTAAATCTTCCGGCCTTAATTGTTTCTCAGTCATTTTGTTAAGTTAATATCAAGAGCAATATCTAAAAATATGCGCGGGTAAACTTATCAAGCGGTTAGCAATCGTAAAGTATCCTCCCGCTCTGTGGCGGTATCTGAATAAAAATCACTAATACGCACAAAGCCGAAATGATGTGAAACTACCTCCTATTATATGTTATCAAAGTGAAATACGTAACACATTAAATTCTATGAAACAATATTGACAGATTTACCAAAACCTACGTAGAATCTATTGTCAATTATGTTTATGTTATAGCGGAGAGCGGTTTATAGGCAAGAATAATTTACCAAAGGTTTACGTAAATATCTATAACCTATATATACCTATTATGATTTTCACCAAATATTACGTACAAATCTAACTAGGGAGCGGTTACCTGGTTACCTATCCAGGCTCGAAAGGACCAAAAAATTATGGTGAGGCTTGTAAGTAGCCTCAACCTGTAAGTAAGTAAGTAAGTAAAAATTTATTTGTTTAAACATGGTGTACATGATACATTGCATGCAAGATAATAATGAATTAATATAAGTTCTGGCATGTTCAGGCGCATATCGTGGCGTACAAATTTTTTTTTTTTTTTAAATACATTTTGCATAATCTGTGATCATCAAAATTTTATAGGTACTTATTCAATTTAGGTTAGGTATAATTACATTTCAATAGCATAGATTCAGATATAATTCAATTTTAAAGTAGTCATTATATACTTAAATTAGTTAGAAAAATTATGAATTACCGTCACTAAATTTCAACTAAAAAATTATTCCAATTAAAAAAATACAATACATGTCAAGAGCTAATTATTCCAAATAAAAAAATCCAATAGATGTTAACAGCATAGTTTTAAATAAAATTCAATGTCAAAGTAGTCAATAAAATCATGAAATACTGTCATTAAGATTTCAATTTAAATTTACAATTATTCCAAATAAAAAATACAATACATGTCTAGAGTCAATTATTCCAAATAAAAAAAATATACAATACATGTCAACAGCATAGTTTTAAATAAAATTCAATGTCAAAATAGTCAATAAAATTACGAATTATTGTCATTACAATTTGAATTTAAAATTATAATTATTTAATATCAATTATTATTCGATGTACAAGAATTTAAAAAAAATAAATAAAAATACAATACATGTCAAAAATGTAACATTGTCATCTCAAAGACGAAGAAAATTGTCCTCTTTCATAAACTCTGCTATACTGTAATATGCTCTTTCAGTTAGTAAGCTCTTCAATTTACTTTTAAGAGCAGATTTATTTAATGTTTTCCATGATTGAGGTAATTTGTTAAAAATCGTTGGAGCCATGCAAAAGATGCTCTTGCGCACAAGAGTTGTTTTAGCTGCCGGAACACAGAGTTTAAAATTATCGCGTCTATTCCTAGGGAAAGCATTAGACAAGTGCTGGAATAAATGAGGATTACATTTAATGAACATCACTGTTTCCAGGATATATAATGAGGGCAATGTCAATATCTTACGTTCTATAAAATAAGATTTACAGCTTTCCGTTGTTTGCAGTCTAAACATCGATCTAATGCACCTTTTTTGTGCCCGAAACGCTATTTCGTTGTCCGTGCTGTTCCCCCAAAATATGACTCCATATCTAAGTATAGATTCGGCTAACCCATAGTAAGCAGTAATTAGTGCATCTGTGCTGAGAACCGCAACAAGTTGTTGCAGAGCGTAGGCTGCACTGCTTAATTTTTTACTTAGTGCCTCTATTTGAGGTTTCCAATTTAATTTTGAATCTATTATTAGCCCTAGAAATTTTGTTGTGTCAGTTTCATTGATATTTATATTATTAAATTGAACATTAAGATTTTTGATTTTTTGCATACGTTGACTAAAGTGCATAACGTTAGTCTTTTTTAAATTAATTATTAAATTATTATCACTTAACCAATTTATAATAGATATTAGTGAATTATTAATGTCTAGTTCATATGTGTTTATGTCATTACAAGCTATTGTCATAGTGCAATCGTCAGCAAAAAGTGTCAACGGTTGTTCAGTTACTTTAGGCAAGTCATTTATATACAACGTGAACAATGGAGGCCCCAATACACTGCCTTGAGGTACTCCATATATAACGTCGCGTTCCTTAGATCTTGAAATTTCTTCACGATTACTTTTTTTATTTATTTTACATATTTCTGTAACTTGTTTACGGTTCTGAAGATAAGATTTAATTAAATCTAAAACGTTGCCTCTAAAACCATAGGCTTCAAGTTTCTCTGCCAGGGAATCATAATGGACACAGTCAAAAGCCTGTGTCATGTCGCAAAATATGGCACAGACTGGCGTTCTCTTATCCACATTTAGCATGACATTATGTAAAAACTCATAAATAGCCAAATTTATACTTTTATTTTTTCGAAATCCCTTTTGTTCGTCACTTAGTATATTATATTTATCTAAATAAGTATTAATTTCACTATATATATATTTTTCGAACACTTTAGACAAAATTGGTATCAGCGCGATCGGTCTGTAATTTATCATTAATTCGTGATTGTCTTTTTTATACAGCGGTTTCACTATAGACATCTTTAACGCATCAGGAAATATACCTGCACTTATGCAAAGATTAATAATGAAACTCAAATGAGTACACACTTCAAATGCAACTGCTTTCAATATTTTTGTGGCAATACCATCGTAACCAACGCTGTTAGTGTTTTTTAGCTTCTTAATAATGTTTAATATGTCATAGGGCGTAGATGGAGCCATAAACATAGACTGCGCTCTGCTAATAATTAATGACTTTGAGTTTGTTCCCGCGTTAATTGTTGGTTGTATTTTATCTATAAAATGATTATTAAACGCATTGGCAATGTCCTTTGGGTCTGTGATGTCTTTACTTTCAAATTTGATGCAAGAAATTGAGTTTTTTGGGGCGTTGTATTTACTCTTATTAATTATTTGCCACGTGGTTTTAGACTTATTATAAGAAGTTTTAATATTATAATTGTTTTGAGCTTTCTGAGTTAGATTCATAATTTTTTTGAGTAATTTTGAATATCTTTTGAATTTATCTCTATTAGCATGAGTTGGATTTAACCTATATTCCCATAAAAGCTTTCGTTTGTTTTTACTACACAACTTAATGCCACGTGATACCCAAGTAGGTTTTTTAGTAGTCTTAATGGTAATCATTTTGATGGGGAAACATAGATCATAAAATAATTGAAACGTTTCAATAAAACAGTTGTATGCTGCATTAGGATCGTCCGTCTCGTACACATCTGAGAAGGATAGACTATTTAGACAAGTCTTGAATTTATCTATATTTTCCTGACTATAGTCTCGTGTACTTTTGCGATAGTACTTAAATACATCCTTTTTTTTAACAGGGCACTTTAACAGTTGTGCTGTGTGATCGGATAGCGCGAACTCTAAAACTTCTGATCTACAACGACGCTTATTATTATTATATAACCTGAAAAGGGTGGTGTTTTAAGACTACCAATATGGCGGTGAAATTATGGTTGTATTACACAAAATTAAATCCCTGTTGACGATTCCCTGCGACACCAGAATCTGGCGACGTTTATAGCAATTCATAGCCCACGTACCTTGCTAATCCAGTAACCCCACTCGTCGTCAGGAAAGCGCTTCGCTCACGGGCGCGTGGTCGGTGTGTGTGCTGCCGGCCGGCGAGCTAAATCTTCATCCATCCACCGGTGGGCTGGTCAGAACTCGTGAAACCAACACTGCACTCTAAGGTCTCAACGTCTCACAGTGGCAGATACACTTATTACAGGAGAATTCTCAGGTTTTCAACAGATATGGGATTTTGATAGCGGAGCGGTTTTTATTCGACGCAATGTCGATTTGCGTAGCGGACAACTGTTTTGTTAGCGGGTTAGACGCCATCTAGCGGTCTTTAGCGAGCGTCTCAAGAAAGCATTCGATACGTCACCAGTGGGCGTTGCGGTCGTAGATATTGGTGAAGGAAATCGTCAACAGAGACTCAATTAACTTAGAGAATGCGGGAAAGGTAACTAATTTATATTATTTATTCTCTAAAAATACATATACCTTAAGAAAAGGCATTGACGCTTCACCAAGGGGTATTGGTAAAATCATCTTCGTTTTTATTGTATAGTTTTTCATGTTGTTCTACTGATTCCGGATATCATTGTTAAAATCTCGTAAAAAAGTGTACGAGTTTTTTTTTCTCGTTTCTCGTACAGAGACTGCTAAATCTCGTAAAGTTACGAGATTTCTCGTACATCTGGCAACGCTGCACAGACCACAGAGTTTTACTACACACAGACGATGGAGGGATACTACTATATTATAATGTACTCTGTGTATACTACGTATAACAGACGTAAAGCAAGAAGCTATAATATAATTCGACTTGACAATGACGTTTACCTTGGATTTGACAAAACTGATGAAAAATGGATAACTATTGAAAAAATTTTAATTAAAAAAACATTCGAATTCGAATACGAAAGACACTATCATTGAAAACATATTTCGCAAGAAAACATGGACGAAAGACTAGATGATATGGTTGAGCGATTTTAGCCTTCCCTAAAGGGTAAATAGGAAAAAAAAGCGATAAAAGTGTTTATTTCGCGAGTCCGACTAAATTTAATAGTCGCAAATCACAAAATATAAGGTGTAACGTTGCGCTTTGGTCGTATTCGCGATATTGTCGCTGGTCGGAACACAGGGTATTGCCCCCTGCATTCCGAATTGCGTCAAAAGCGATAATATCGCGAATCCGACCAACGCGCAGCGTCACAATGATTACTCAGGCCCGTATTACAGAACTACAATCAAGACTCAAGCATTACTTAAAACGAGTCTCAGTTGGAGTTTTCATTTTAGAACTTGACTTGAGCAGAGAAACTACAATCAATAATCACCTGAGAAATGTCACTTTAAAATGACATGTTTTACGTATTATAGAACAGTGCTTGAATGAGCTCCACTCAATGTGTCCTTATTTTAAAATCACAATCAGCTCAGAATCTCTGCTTAAGGCGAGATTTGATCTTTGTTTTCGCAAGTCTAGTCGAGACCACGCTTGAGCATAAAATCTCATGTAAATTGTGAAAAATCTCTACTCAAGCGTAGTTTCGTTTGATTTGAATTTGAGGATAGTTCTAAAATAAATTGAACGCTTAAGTCGAGATTCTTCGCTCAAGCAGTAATCGGTTGAACGCAGTTTAAGTAGTACTTGAGTAAGGTTCTGTAATACGGACCTCAATAGGCTAGCCCTTTTATTTTGTGACTATTCAATTTCATCGGATTCGCGATATAATCGCTTTTGACGCAATTCGGAACACAGGGTTAGCCACACATATTTACGATATAATACGATATACGTAGTATCCCCACTGACATAGAAACCTAATCTCAATGAGTATCCCTCTTTCGTCTGTGATCATCACACAATTGACAATCTGTCAAAACCACGTCAAAACTATAATACCAAAGTACTCTGTGGTCAAAACAAATACAATGTGTCCAGCAGAGTCAAAATATAGTGTCCAGCAAAGTAGGTAGGTACTCTCTAACAAATTAATTCAAAATTTGGCTTCATAAACAAAAAATAAGAATTTTATTAGTCACTTAAGTCATATTTATTTCGGATAGTTTCCTGATGTCCTCCATAGAAACTCCACAGCTAGTCTGTGAAAGTACATAACACATAACTTGTATGTAATTAATCTGAGTGCATGGTAGTTTACTTGTAGTAACTCATGTGTTCGTCCTTTCAGCTAGACTAATATATAACTCGAAGAAGGCGTGCATCTCTGAAACTCAGACCAACAAATCATTCCATACAACTTGACAGTTCAACCATTACTGCATCTATTATAGATTTAACTGCTGCCCTGTGAAAACTGAGGTTCACAAGAAGTGCTCACGATTACACCACACCATATTTACAAGCTTTCATTTAGGGAAAATTTATTTTGAGTAAAAAAATGGAAAAGCTGGCCATGTGCAGAATATGTTTAGTGGAGAATGTTCGCATGTATGCAGTGGTTGGCAAGAACATGCAGGACCTGTATGAGTTGCTGACTGACATTCCAGTAAGTTGATACCTAACATCCTAATACATTGCCTAGTCAAAGACATCAATGTTCAGGTGGCCCATTCACAGTTGTAAATATTTTTTTATTGTATTGCCAACCCTGATCAGCCTCTCTGTATGAGGAGTGTTGTACCAAAAGCAACACTGACCAGCAGCTGTATGGCTTGGACAGTATTACATTGTTTTATTAAGAATGCAAACTATTTATTTATTCATCACAACAAAAATAAATACATCTTTTATTGCAGTTTGTAACTGAAGATACTAGACCGACTCTTGCTTGTTTTTTCTGCTATGCTAAACTAAAGCAATGCTGCCAACTGCAGCGACAATGTCTGGAAGCCGAAGAGCTGTTTTCTCGGATGATGCATGAGGTGAGATATTCTTCAACAGACTTTTTTTGTCATATATCAGTATACAACATTAATTTTGGTATATATGAGACCCGAAACACGTGTCTAGTGTTTTTATGTAAAGAATATATGTACAGAATTTCATAAACGTATCATGAAAAATCACGAAGTTATAAGCTTGTTATATTACCCGGTTGTCCGCACAAATACATGGTCACTGGTATCCAGCTGTGCACTTGTATCTAATACCCACTATGACCTGCCGTGACCTGTGATGTAGTAAGTATTGGTGGTATCCCACTTGAGACATTTTTAAAATAATTTTTAGATTTTTTTTTAACATGGTGTAAAAATGATTGGAATCGACTCAGTTACTAATTCTGAACAAACTTTATTCAGGTTTCGCTTATACCAAACAAATAAGGTTGTATATTATGAAGAGGTAAAATTTATAATTTTGTATGTAGGGGGTAATCTCTGAAACTACGGAACTGATTCTGAAAATAATTTCACTAACATGTACCTGCTAACTAACTAACTGCACTATTGTTGAGTGCTTATAGCACATTTTTAGCTATAAATTATTTTAAGCATTGCTATTTGTTGAGACTCTTCTAAGTGACTACAAGAACAATGACAAATTTTTGTGTATTGAGAAGCAATCATTATTTTATTTAATAATGACAAACTTTCACAGCCAAATCCTTCAATTAACCGAGGTCAGCTAGAGTTGTTCAATGGGTTTGTGAAAACTCCAGTAGAGAACATAAGTATAGATAATTTTGGTCAAATGGAACATGTTGCTATCAAAGAGGAATTACCAGAATTTTGTGAGGAACTAGAAGATATTATTGAACCCGAGGAGGAACCTCAAAGTGATGGTATGTATTTAATAAAGAACAAAATGATTATTATGACTATAAAACATTTACTACTTCATAGATTTTTGTTTGTATTTGACAAAGCGACAAGTAACTGATATAATGATATAAAACAATATATTTCTTTATGAGGAGTATCTATGACTATTAACCATTTTTTTTTTTGTGTTATATAGACAACACCTATTCAGATGTAGAAGATACACCACTACAGCATTCTGAATCAGATGTAGATATAATGGAGTTTAATACTGAAGTGGAAGAAGTATTGAGGAAGAAACACCGAGCCACTGACACACCACTGCAGCATTCTGAATCAGATGTAGATATAATGGAGTTTAATACTGAAGTAGAAGAAGTATTGAGGAAGAAACACCGAGCCACTGATACACCACTACAGCATTCTGAATCAGATGTAGATATAATGGAGTTTAATACTGAAGTGGAAGAAGTATTGAGGAAGAAACACCGAGCCACTGACACACCACTGCAGCATTCTGAATCAGATGTAGATATAATGGAGTTTAAAACTGTTGTGGAAGAAGAAGTATTGAGCAAGAAACGCCGAGCCACTGACATATCACTGCAGCATTCAGATTCAGATGTAGATATAATGGAGTTTAAACATGAAGTGGAAGAAGTATTGAGCAAGAAACGCCGAGCCACTGACACACCACTGCAGCATTCTGATTCAGATGTAGATATAATGGAGTTTAAAACTTATGTAGAAGAAGAACAAGAAGTATCGAGGAAGAAACGCCGAGCCACTGACACGGAAAGTGAGTATTGAGTTTCTACAACCAGGAAAATTAAAAATAAATATATACCTATATAAAAATATAGCTTTTTATAACCATATTATGTAAACTTTGATTTAGAAGAATGTTGGCCTCCTCAAAGACACCTTGTCATTCTTCTAAATCTCAGAAGGGCAACATCCTTCTAAGTTGATGTTGAAAGAAACAAACAACTCAAGGCGTCGATACGGGCATTATACTACTAAAATTCTATCTCCCTTTAGTAGAACAACGCCTGTAAGAGTTATAAACTTATAATCCTAAATTAGTAATTTAAGATTTAGAAGAATGAAAATTTGTATATGAGCGGAGCAACTTTCTTCTAGCAATATTATTATGTTGAAGCAAAAAAACGTGTAGGTACCTCGAAAAATGAAGAAATCATCGAAACATTTTACTTAGTTATTTTTTTATTCTTTCTTCTTTTAATGTTAGTTATACAACAATATAATTATTATTTTATTTCTATAGCCATAGTAAGGACTTAAATATTAACTGTAAATACTATTATACTAAACCCAACTAACATATAATACAAAGACACAAAATACACTCAGGCGTCGAAGTTCTCCTCCACGTAGCTGTCATCCGGAAATGTGCACAGAAGGCTGGCAGCATTGCCACATTGAATGGCAATACTAATTCTTTGGGCGTTTGGTAAAAATATGCTTCCTCCATTTTAGCTTCTTGTCCAGGTACATACCTAAGTATTTTGCCTCATCAGCTTGTGGGATTTTGACTTGGGGGCAAGTTTGGCATCAAAGTGTGTAAGTTACCTGTACAGATTTGGATTCATTCATTAGCCTTAATACGCCTTAATGCGTATCTCTCAGCCATATTGCGATGTCACCAAGTCTGTTTTGGAGCCTCTGAGTGGCATTTTCTGGAAGTTTATCATAAGAAAGTACTGCTGTATCGTCAGCGGAGGTACCAGTTATGTTTATATTTGAAATAGATAGATCTCCAGTGTAAAGGAGGTACAGAATGGGACCCATAACGTTACCCTGTGGTACACCTGCGTGGATTGCGAGTAGCAGCGTTGCTTCTTCGCATTGCTTTACAAAGAAGTGTTTGTACTATCTTATAAACTGGTAAAATTTTATTGGAAGTTTTGTCACACGCAGTCAAAGGCTTGGGATATGTCTAAAAATATTGCTGTACAATATTGCATTTTTAGGGTACTTAGCGACTGAATAAAAATTTTGTGGTTTTTTTTAGTGGTTTATTAGCAATATAAACCACGTGTTTTTTGCATGTTATATTATTCTATTGATATCTATTTTGTATGTATTTATTTTCCTATTACTGTTACACACGGTGTCTACATATCTATTTTCTTCCAACTCTCCTTTCGCAGGTGTGCTGGAAGAGATTTCATTAGAAATAAGCACCACCTTTGTACCTATTTTTCTGTTTCCTTCTTCTAATCTTTTATTTCTGTGTGTGTACATAAATCGTTAAATAAATAATAAATAAATAGAATCTAATTGAGACACTTTTCAAAAAGGAGTGTAATACCCTATAGTTAGACTTGCTCGTGAAGTATGTGCTAGGTAACCTTTAACTGTCAAGAAGTAAGAAGGAACAAGGTTATCTTTCTAACATCGGTGGGCCAATAGATTGGTTCCCTGGATGAGGTACAGCTGAGACTAAGCAATTGCCGGCCTTTCGGTGTCACTGTTCTTCAGCTCCAGTGTGTGTGTGTGTTTAGCGTTATAGTCACCGCCCGCTGTGAACCCTTGTCCTAAAGTAAAGAAGAATTATTCATATTCGTCCTGCTTTATATTATGTTTTGGCAGGCTGTAAACTGGTGACACTAAGTGCTCCAGCCTAGTCCTCAGCTACTATATTTGTTGCTTGAATCTCATGTATGCAGTAATTTGTGGTCTTGTGGTGTTTGATATTGTTTCTTATGAGTATAGCGCTTCTACCCCGGCCCCGTGCAGTGCCATCAGGCTGTGTCGTGTGTGTTTATAAGAATTTAAGTTAAAGTTACTCTTTTCTTGGTGATGCGAGTCTCAGTTACTAAGGCCCGTATTACAGAACTACAATCAAGACTCAAGTATTACTTAAAACTAGTTTCAGATGGAGTTTTAATTTTAGAACTTGACTTGAGCAGAGAAACTACAATCAATAATCACCTGAGTAATGTCACTTTACAATGACATTTTTTACGTATTATAGAACAGTGCTTGAGTGAGCTCCACTCAATGTGTCCTTATTTTAAAATCACAATCAGCTCAGAATCTCTGCTTGAGGCGAGATTTGATCTTTGTTTTCGCAAGTGTAGTCGAGAGTCGAGACCACGCTTGAGCATAGAATCTCATGGAAATTGTTGTGGATTTAAATCAGAGATCAAAATCTCTACTCAAGCGTAGTTTCGTTTGATTTGAATTTGAGGATAGTTCTAAAATAAACTGAACGCTTAAGTCGAGATTCTTCGCTCAAGCAGTAATCGGTTGAACGCAGTTTAAGTAGTACTTGAGTAAGGTTCTGTAATACGGGCCTCAAAGTATGTCCAGTTGATGCAACTCCAAAAGTGCTTTCATCTCTAGGATGTATTGGGACAGCCCATTGGCATTCCAGAAGATAATTTTTATGGCATTGAATTGGTCAGTCTTGACGTGAGTGTCAGAAGTAAGTTGGTCACTGTAGTAAGCTGTTGCATCATCGTTATTATTAACACACGACTCGAGTGTCATTTGTACTCGAGTCGTTTTCAGGAGTATGTATTTAACCGACTTCAAAAAGAAGGTCTAGGTCTATGTTCGGTTGAATGTTTTTTAAATTTTTTTATATGTATGTTCACCGATTTCTCAGTCAATTGTTGACCGATTTTGAAAATTATTTTTTTGTCCATCAAGTTGGTCCCATAGAAATATTGTTAAACACTGATGATGAACTTCGAAGATATGGAACGGAACTTCTCTTAAGATCGGAGCAGAACTGTCGTAACAAGTTAAATTGCTTTGTTTATACGTGTAGTCGATGACTGGCTGAAAAAAGAGGGGGGGATATATCGAACTGATCTGATGATAAAGCCGGAATGTTGGCTTTGGCTTAATGGAATTGTTATGCAATGTTTTAATGATTAAATTCTTTAAGTACCTTACTATAGAACTTAATTAAGTTTGACTGAGGGGTACTTTTTACCCGACTACGGCAAAGCCAAAGGAGGGTTATGATTTTGACAGGCTACGTATGTGTGTATGTTCATCTGTTCCCTCATAACTCCTAAACTACTTATCAGAACTCGACAAGTGAGGTATCGTTAGAACCGTCTTAATCGTCCGCTGAACATAGGCTACGTGACGAGTCACAAAACTCGAATGCGGCGCCCTCTAGCGGCCAAAAAATTCTTCGTCTTCCTTGCCTTATCTCTTCATTCGGGGTGGGCTCTCCTCGTTTTTAGGCGCCAGGATAGTCTATAGACATATTCAAAATATTGCTTAAAGGAGATTGGGCACTTATAGATTCACTTTTTGACGCGTATGGCCATTTGAGTTATTGTATAATTCATAACTATTATTTTTATTGATTTTTTACTTAAATTCATTCAAATCATTTGTGGGGTTTCTATTTTCATTTTAATTAGTATTTAATACAATAAATACGTCATTTGTTCCATTATAGTGAAGCAACTCCTTTCTCAGTAATAATCGATCGATTAAACATTAACGTAAATCGTGGGTAAACAAAAATATCTACATTCGTAACTAAAAAATATTACTTAAGTTTTTTTTTTTTTTTTCCTTGTATAATCTGCAATCAGTCTAGTTGACTATAATCAGATATGTTGCAGTAGTTAGAAGTTTTGGTGGGTTAAAGCCACTGCTTTAACTCTCCTTAGTCATATAGCACATTTGCTCTTTTCAGGCGATTGATTGGATTTCGTATCAGAAGCATGCTTGTCAATGGGTTGGGATGGAGCCTTAATCGTTCAGCGTAGTTATCTGTGCATTGTTTGGCTTCTTCAATGACAGTCTTCATATTTAGGTACTCATGTATTTCAGAGTTACGTGTGAACCAGGCTGCACCACTTATGGTCCTTAGGATGTTGTTTTGGGCTCTTTGGAGGCAAAGTATGTTGGATTTGCTGGCTGAGGACCACAGTTGAATCCCGTAGGTCCAAATCGGTTTTATAACTGAGCTATAGACTCTTAGTTTATTACTTAGGGATAGAGTTGATTGCTTGCTAAGCATCCACAAGAGATTTTTGAATCGATTATTTACTTCATTCCGTTTGTGCTTGATATGCGGGGTTACCATGACGTTCAAAGTAAGATTGTTTCATTCTTGTTTTAGTGTGGGTATGAGACAGAGCTTTACAGGTTGTCTAGCGCCATCTCTTACCCACAATGGAAATAAGAATGAAACAATCTTACTTTAAACCTCATGGTACAGGTCATGGTCTTTCCATGTCATACGTTGGTCCAAGTAAAATCCCAAGTATTTGACACATTTGCAAGGTGGTAAAGGGTCCTGGCCAAGTTTGACTGTTGGGCACAGCTTCTTTCTTAACGTGAATGTAATGTAGTGCGATTTAGGGGCACTCGCTTTTACACGCCATCTTCGCAACCAGTCGTTGGTTTGGTTGAGCTGGTTTTGTAGGCATTTACTGGCTTCGTCTGGATCACTACTCGATGCAAGAAATGCGGCATCATCCGCGAAGGTTGCAACAGTTACGTTTGCAGCTTGAGGTAGGTCATGAGTGAAGATGTTGTACAATATTGGACCAAGGACCGAGCCCTGAGGCACCCCCGCGCGGCAGGTATGCAGAGAAAATCTCGCGCTACGTTGCTTAACTTGAAACTTTCTCTCATTTAAGTAAGACTTCATCAGAAGATAGAAAGATTGTGGAAGGGTTTTTTTAATTTTATGCCATACTCACTCATACGCCTGTTGGACGTCAATGAAAGCTGCTGAGCAATACTCCTTCTTCTCAAGGCATTGTCTGATCGTGTGGTAGACTCTATGCACTTGTTCCACGGTGGAATGATCTTTGCGAAACCCGAATTGATGATTAGGTATGACATAGTTTTCATCAAGATGCGGTTTTAACCTGGTCAAGAAGACTCTTTCCCATAGCTTCGACAACAATGGTGTGAGGCTAATTGGTCGGTATGAAGACACTACATTGGTAGGTTTGCCATGCTTGTGGATCATCACTATCTGCGATATTTTCCAGAGGGATGGGAAGTAGAAAACTCGCAAAGTTGCATTAAAAAGATTTGTTAGAAAAACAATGCACTTCCTAGGCAACTCCTTCAGTATCTTTGGTGTGATTAAGTCAAAACCGGGGGCTTTATTTGATGCCAGATTAGAGATCTCCTTGGCTAACTCTCTTGGAGATGTCGGTCGTAAAGGAATATTCAGCCATTTGTCGGCAGTAAGGAACTGGCTCCTTGATTTGGACTATGAAGACACAGAAAGTATCATCCAAATCATAAAGTGAATTTAATAAAATTCATTATAAACACATACACACACATACATTACACACTACACACGCATTTCAATAAAAATATCCCTTTTCCTTTACACTTAACATGTAATTTTACAAATCTCTCAAATCTCATTTACCATAATCTTACAAACATAAGATTCATGTTTATGTGCCGCAAATTGCGATTATGTTTAAAAGGGTGTGAGCCTGGAGATCTGTCTTATAGGTCTCGAACCTAGTTCAGACTCCAGCATTGCTATTCTGAAAAGTTTATTTGCGAAATCACTTCTGAATCCGCAGTGAAATCATGTGAAATTAAAGTTTCGTATTCTGAAATGGAGTGAATTCGACACTGGCGCCACCGAGTGATGATCAAAGTGAGAGGAACTAAAACGGTTGAGTATTTTGACGTTTGTCTATAGGATTTGGTATTCTGAAATACAATTCGCTTGTCATAACGTGAGTGTGACATTCGAGATGATTTGTGAAATGATTTACCATTTACAGAATAGCACGGCAGCTCTCACAAAGGTTTTTTAGCCTTCAGGCAAAAATTGTAAAATAAACTTGTTACAATGTACCTTTATGAGAAAAATAAATGATATTTATTATTTATTTATTCGGTTGGGTTGTTTGATTCAGGAATTCATCAATTTCAGGGTCATCACGGCCATCACTTTCATTAGGCTTGAATACATGGGCTAGATGGGCTGCAAATACTTCTGCTTTTTCTGAATCAGTACGTGCCCACGAGTTGCCTGATCTGATTGGAGGGAAACATTGTTGGGGTTGAGTCATTGCCTTTGTGGCTTTCCAAAGAGAATGGTGGCCGCTTGAATTTGGAGAGAGCATTTCAAGCTTCCTCTTAAGAGACTCGTTAGCAACTTCTGCAAGAGTCTTCTTTAGATCAGCAATCGCACGGTTGAGTCGGGTTTTATCTTCTCTGTTGCGAGAGAGCTGCCATACGCAGTCTACGTTTTTCCCATATTTTATTTCGAATCTCGACTGGTATTGGTAATCTACGGGATGGTATATCGAGTACAGGAGTATTATTCCAGGCTGCCACCTGAATAAGATTTGTGATATATGAGCACGCTTGATCAATATCTGCAGGAGATTTTAGTGAACAGTTAAGATTTGTATTGGATTCCAGATAATAGCGGAAGTCATCCCAGTTAGTTTTTGCATTGTGCAATTTGTCATTGTTCGTCTCGCGATTTATGATCGTTGTGCTTATCATTAGCAATACCGGAGTGTGGTCAGAAGAACCGTCAAGACTTGATTCTATATGGACGTTCAGATGGCATATATTTTTGGTGATAAAAAAGTCCAGCAAATCCGGGGTCTTTCGATTGTCTGTGGGCCAGTATGTCGGCTCCCCTGTAGATAGTGGCATTAGCCGATTGAAATCGACGCTTCTTTTTAACTCGCGACCCCTCGTTACACTTAATCTTGCTCCCCAGTAAGTGTGCTTGGCATTCCAGTCCCCGCCAGCTATAAATCGATTACCCAGTGACGGGAAGTACTTCGTGAACATGGCTTCATTTATGGCGTGTCGCGGTGGACAGTATACCGCCGAGAGGTTTAAGTAGCCAGAGCTGTCTTCTACTCGCACTGTAGTAGCTTGCAAGTAATTGGTTGCATAAGATGGTAATAGACAGTGCTTCAAGCTGTTTTTAATAGCAATCGCTGAGCCTGCGTGGGCACCTCCATCAGGATGTGACGTGAAGTACACACTGTTTCCCGGAATGGATATTCGACTTTTTGAGGTTGTATGTCCCTCAGATATGAGGCATGCATCAAGCTTGTTAGAATTGAGGAAAGTTTCCAGTTCAAGAGTGTTTGGTGCCAGACCATTAATGTTCCAAGTTGCCACATGAAGCATTGTCATTTTGACAGTCTAGAGACAAGTGTGGTGATAAGATCCAGCTCCATGCTGGATCTTATTTGTTGAATGAGAAGATCAATCTTTTCGCTTTGTTTCAAAAGGATGTTTTCTGGGGCAGGATTCATACGGTAATGATCAGGATTATCGTAGGCTAATGTTGATGTTTTAGTATTTTCAGCCACAGCTTGAGCGTAGGTTTTGTGGTGTGATTTTTGGTCTTCGACGATCCGATGTGGCAGATGTGGTTCTGGAGCGGTGACTGAAGTAACTGGTAATCTGGTATTAGGCTGGTTTGTTTTTCTTAACCTTGGGTTAGGGTTTTGTCTCCGAGCAACAAACTCCTTATAAATTTGACAACCTTTATAATTTGCTGGGTGATCGCAAGAGCATAACGCGCATTTTGCAGGTGTGTTTCGATCTTTTTTTATCGCACTCAGAGGTTTTATGATTTTCTCCGCACTTAACACATCTAAAGGGCTTCATACAATTGTTCTTCGAATGTCCATATTCTTGGCAGCGTTGACATTGAACAACACTCTTCGATTTACGAGGATCTTCTATTTTTATTTTTTGGTTATATATGTAAAGGATGTTCTTTGCTGCTGGATTGTCATTACCTGGTTCCAGGTTGACAAAGAACGTGGAAGTGGGTTTTTTGTCCGGCCCAAAACGCGCATTAATTATTTCACCCCTCACTTTGTTTCCAGAAGCTTCAATGGCTTCAATGATGGCTTCGTGCGGAGTAGTGTGATGGAGGTTTTTGATGACTACGGTAGCTTTTGGTATCCTTTGGAGTGAATGTATAGCCAATAAGTCCATTTGTTCGAATAATTGAAATATTTTTTTTGTATTCTTCCACATTACATGGAAGTACATGCAAGACCGATTTATTCAGTATCTTAAGTTTAAGTAGGTCTTTCTTTATTGGAGACTGTTTCAATTAGTTTTGATAGTTCTCTGACATCTTGTATGCCGTAAAGCACAATCGGTGGCGGTCTGTTGGGCTTTTTAGGGATTTAGAACCTGAATTGTCGGCAGGATCTAAGGGTAGGTTTCCAAACCTGTTGCTTGTAGCTGTTCTTTCAGCCTGTGGAGGTGACTCAGTTATCTTCCTTTTCTTGTTATGGCGAGGCGAGGGAACAAGTTGCCAGGGGGGTGGAGCAGGATATTGAGCATTTTCTACACCAGGGCTCGTTTCTTGATAGTTTCATCCTCCAGTTCTATTATTTCAGCTTGATCGCTTTGTGTTAATTGTTCAGTATCACTGAGAGATGAAGATCTTTGTTTAATAAATAGTCCGGGATGGAATACTTGTTGGGTAAAAATCGGCTGGTTGCTTTTTGTAGGTTTACTATTTTTATTGTTGATCATTTTTTGTTGTTCGTTGTTGGCAACATTTTTGAGGCTCATGGTAGAAGTTATTATCTTACACTAGCAACACTTTGCCAAGTGTCAGATGACATTTTGACGTTATAACGTTTTTAACTTGATTTATGGAGGTGGGTGAAGAAAACTTGAAAAACGCGAGTGTCACTCTTGAGTTTAATCACTGTTTTTAGTCAAAATCACTGATTGCTTTTAGCCACCAATAATTGTACAGAGTAATCACTGACTAAGGTTCACTTTGATAATGTTTCTAAACACAAACACTAGATTTATGCACAGATTTACTTGTAACTATTAGACAGCGCGCGCGCGTGTTGACAGCTGACAGCTGGCTTTTTGAGTTGTAATTATTATTTTTCTATAATTATGTTAATATTTCTTTCGTTAAAAACAATTTCTGGGCATAAATAAAACAATTAAGATAATGTTATAACGCCGTAGTCAATTGATGTGTCACAACACTATTCGATGAAATGTCAAACAAAATATCGTTTACCGTGTTAACTGCCGGCAAGCCGAGAATATTGTTTTTAGCTTTTCTCTGCTAACAAATGTAAATTCGTGTCGAGTTGAGTTTTAGGTTGTTACGTTCATTTACTACATCGAGCTATTTGACTCTTTTTGTGTCGCTGTGAAGTGAATTGTAAGAACGTTTTTACGTCCATGGTGATTTAATCTAGGCTTAAAAGAATATGTGGCGCTGTGTAATAGTTCTCTTTTATTAGCACACCCACTGCCTAGCCGCCAAATCAGAGAGGCAACTGATTCCATGGCCCGGAGGCAGGGTTTCAAAACGAATTGTTTTGAGATGTAACATAACCTCAAAACTCAAATTATTATTTTTTTCAAAAACCCCAAAATATATCATTTTGAATTTAACCTTGTTTTAAAGCATGACACTCCCTTTTTTGTGTCTAATTTTCACTACTATACTGTGTCAAAAGTTGCGCAACCAAGTGTCATAGTAACTAGCCCAATCTCCTTTAAAGTGGCACCCTCTAGCGGACAAAAATCATGTGTTAAAAAAAAAACGTTAAGATATTTACACCGACGACTAAAAAAAGTATGACACGACGATGAAAAAGTATGAAACAAGATTTTCACGATTTTTTGTCGTAGTCGGGTTTGGTTTTTTACTTTTTGTTATTAGTTGTCATTAATAGTTTTTGTTATTAGTAGTTATCACAACTAAAAACTGTAAAATAAAAAACTTTTTACAATAAAATACAACCGACTTCAATGTAAAAAAAAGTGCAAAATGACTTTAATTTCGGAAGTCAGTGTTTCTATAATAGTTATATGTTTCTTCGTTATTTTTCAGTATTTTTATCCGACTGCAAGAAGGGTTATGTTTTTCGCGCGTATCTTGTATGTATGTATGTATGTAATATTCTTTATTACCTCATATCTTTCAAACCGCTGAACGGATTTACATAATTATCATATCGTTAGATTCGCCTTGTTAACCCAAGTGTTCTTAGATAGGTGACGTTGAAAAAAAAATCAGCATAACGACTGTGGAACGCTATACATAAGAATATTTTTTTTTTTTTTTTGGGTTATGCATTATGGGTATCAAATTCAACAGCTCATCATGAGGATTCTAAAATGGTAGATCATGACCATATTAAAAAAAACATACGATAGGAAATATGTCATTTATTTTTCTGCTAACTTGTTGGGTTAGGTTACTCGTAACTTCGTTACTCCCCTTCTTTGGGGCAATCGTGTAAAAAAAATGTTATCTATTCCAGAGATATATCCCCCCTGGAAATTTAGTCCCGTTCCCGTGGGAAAATGAAAAGTAGCCTAAGTTACTCCTTGTAACATCAACTATCCGTCAGTTGAGCACGCCATAATCATGGCGGTAAGTCCCATCTTTGAGTAATGGTTGGAGAGGCGTCACGGTGTCCACACCTTCTGCATGACGCAGCCTCTCACCGGAGATGGTAATTTCGGAAGGTTCCTGCACTGGATTCAGGCGGAAGAAAATGCTCGGAGATGTCGACATAGTGCGGATCGCCCAAGGCCACGGTGGAGCTTACGGTGGAAGTGAGCCGTGACCTCGTGGGGGCAATCGGCGGTGGTGACATCTCGCGCGTCTATGATCCGGAGTGAGGGGGAATGGGTGGCGGCCGCCTCCTGCGAAGCAGTAATGCTAGTGATGGGAATGAAGGTGTCCATTCCCTTACGCACGCGTATGGGAAAGGACATCTTCACGTCCCAACCGCTGAGACCCCCGACTACCAGCTATCGTAGGCGTGGGCTTTTGGACGATTTGCAATGTGTAGCTCGCAGTCTGGCCGTCTAGCTTTTGTCCGAACCGAGGAAATTTTCGATAACGCGTCTTGTACTACGTTTTTCTTAAAGAGATGTCAACAAAACCGTAGTGGCCCAGCAGGGCCGTTGCCTACTAGGGCCTTGGGAGGACTTTAGAAAAGATAACCCCTGGTCCTAGAACGCAAAGGGTAACTGAAGGAATCTTCGTGTGGTTTTACTACGTAAAAGTCTGACACGCTCTTCCTCTCCGTCCTAGAGCGAGAAAATTCATTAGATGATTACCCATATAGAAAAAAGTTTTCCGTCAGTGAAATTCCCGTCAAAATCAGTTCAGCCCTTTCGAAGATGTTCTCTCCCGGGAATCGGGATGTGGTGATGTGGGTGAGGGAGGAGGGGCAAACCACCGGAATTAAGTCCCGTTTTCGCGAGAATATAAAAAGTAGTTTAAGGCAGGTACTCATCATAATATTAGCTATATGCCAATGAAAGTCCTGTCAAATTTTGTTTAACCATTTCGCAGATTTATCCCATATTTTGAAATCCCATTCCCGCAATCACCAAAAATGTTAAAATTCACATTTTTGTTATAAGTTTCGAATACACTTTGATATACATTTAGTAAACCAATATTTTTTTGATAAACAGACACTTCAATTTAATATAGGATACAAAATAAGCGAGCCGGATGACTCTATAGGTTTGTGAACTTTAAAGTGATAAATGTACGCCTAAAATAGAGTGAGTAAATAGTGTTATTAGATTATCATAACTAAAAAGTGTATAAAAAATAAAAAAATAAAAAAAATAAAAAAACCGACTGCGTAAAAAATAACTTTAGATAAAAAACTAAAAAGTTTTTTTAAATAAAACAAATAATAAATTCTAATACGGAACATGTTGACTGCAACAGTCGGGACCCATTAAAATAATCCAGACTAAAATCATCCCATCTAATGGGTCCCGACTGTTGCAGTCAATATGTTCCGTATTAGAATTTATTATTTGTTTTATTTAAATTGCTTTTTACTGACTGAACTTGTTTTTTTCTTTTTAGTTTTTTTATCTTAAGTTATTTTTTACGCAGTCGGGTTTTTTTTATTTTTAAAATGTTTTTATTTTTTATTTTTCTATTAGAACGTCTGTATGTTTTTTGGTAATTGATGTTTCATGTGGCGTGTTGTTTGTTCTGTTTTGGTGTCGTTGATGAGATGACGCCCATCCGTAAAAGAAGGCTACTGTTATGACAGGTCGGCTGGTACGTCGAGTAGGTCGCTAGATTCTGATTTTCTTTTCAGTTATTCATCATTTTAGCGCGCCCCGCACTGTAGGATTAGGGGATATTTTGCGGAGGTTTACCTTCCTCACAGTCCAAACGGCGAAGTTTAGATCCCCATACCTTAGTATGAATACTTCAGGGTCATTGTACTGAGACGACCCTTTCGGGTCGCAGGCTGGTTTTTCTTTTGGGGTCGTCTCCCTTAGCTAGACGTTCGGTTTTAAGGCGCCGAAGACTCGCCTTTGCTTTTCTTAAGCTTGGTTTTCACAGGTCTAGTATCTGACAGCCAGTGAAGGACAGGTACTGTGTCCTTGAAAACACCGGTCAGTACTGGCTCAGCTTTGTTTCACGGACCCAGTAGTTGACCGCCAGCTACTGGCCCTGTGAAAACCAGGCTTTACCTTGCTATCAAGGCCACAAGAAAGGTGTAGGTAAATGTGTGGAGCTCGTTATTAGACCAGGACATCAACAATATTGTATAGTCAATAGCCGCCATTAACGCTCTCCTGAACTCAAACACAGGTCTTGATGTGTTTGCGGATGAATGGAAGCTGATAATGTCAGAATGTTTGAATTTTTGTGAGAAGGATGCATGACTGAGTAAAAAATTAGGTATAAGTTTAAATAGTGTAATTGGCTTCGGCCGTTCTATTTATAATAATAAATAAATAAATAGTACGCGGCAAATAAGTTGAACCAGTTGCTATGGTTACGCGCACTTCGATTGAGACCCGAAAATCGGTTACTGCGCATTCACTGTCGACCACCATGATGTTCAACTTGTGTTGCGAGGATTATATTCACCTATGTGATCGTTAAATCACTGGACAGATCTCTCAAAGCATCCACAGAAAGAAATGGTCCGTTTACTTTAGCCTGAATGATCGATTCTTCAAGTCTAATTTTTATTGTAAACTAGCTGACCCGGTGAACTTCGTACCGCCTTAGCGTAGCAATGATGCACTACTTTATTTTGTTGTATATTTTTCAATATTTCTGAGAGATTTTCTTTATATTTTTTTCCGTAAGAACCTTCTCCTAATAATAACAAATACAACAAAAAAAGAATTAGTGAAATCGGTCCAGCCATTCACGCGTGATGCGGTGACCAAGGAAAACGGGTTTCATTTTTTATATATATAGACTTGCAAACACTGTCAGATTGTAAAGACATTTTGCATGGTTATAAAATTTCGATAAATTATTGTGAACAGATCTTTTGAAATACAATGAATCCCATCAAAATTCTATAACTTTTTGATCCATCTCATGTGATTATGATAATTTACGCCAATTGCAAACATCTGGTGACATTTCTAATGGAAAATAACAGGCTCTTTATAAAATGTCGCCTAGTTCGTTACCATTAATGTGTATAAAAAATCTTTGACTGAACTACGAGTACGTACGATTAATCTAGAAACCTGAAGCTTCTCGCATCGTACTAGGTGCAGCCTAGTCCAGACTAGTACCTCGTACCCTTATTTACCTACTTAAAATTTTGTATTTATTATCGCAGGGGCGA
Organism: Mythimna impura; assembly: GCA_905147345.3. Taxonomy (NCBI): domain Eukaryota; kingdom Metazoa; phylum Arthropoda; class Insecta; order Lepidoptera; family Noctuidae; genus Mythimna; species Mythimna impura. Next base: position 12,476,492 of record LR990364.1, read on the forward strand.
GCGCTGCGAAGAAACCAAAAGAAGACGCTCATGGAATAATACTAGAAAATGTAATTCCAGAAGAGAAAAAGAAAAATAAAAAAACTGCCTCGAAAAATATCCAGATAACTCAACATCGTACGCGCCAAGCTACATTGAAAATGCCACACAAATGTGATGTATGTCATCGTAGGTTTAGTTATAAGAGTGTTTTACTTAAGCATGTTCGTACGCACACTGGTGAGAAACCGTACAAGTGCGATACATGTCAGCGATGTTTTAGTGATACGAGTAAATTAACATGTCATATTCGCACGCATACTGGTGAGAAACCGTACAAGTGCGATATATGTCAGCGTAGTTTTTCCATGAAGAGTAATTTACTTATGCATATTCGCACGCATACTGGTGAGAAACCGTACAAGTGCGATATATGTCAGCGTAGTTTTTCCATGAAGAGTAATTTACTTATGCATATTCGTACGCACACTGGTGAGAAACCGTACATGTGTGACATATGTCAGCATAGTTTTTGTGATACGAGTAAATTAACACGTCATATTCGTACACACACTGGTGAGAAACCGTACAAGTGTGACATATGTCAGCGTAGTTTTATTGAAGCGAATAAATTAAAAAATCATATTCGTACGCACGCTGGTGAGAAACCGTACAAGTAAGTATAAATTTATTGGTTTAAACATAACTTATTAAGATAATAATGAAATACAAGTTCTACCCAAATAGCACAGAAACGCTGTACAGTAGCTGAATCACTGTCCACAATAGAACTAAGCTGTACAAGCCTGCTGAATAAGGAGCATTAGAGGTGCCTACTCAGCTGATATAACTCTGATTTGGGGACAAATTAAACAGCTGTGAGCTGTGTAACTGCAGCTGGTTGCACTATATCAGCTTTATTAAAGGTAACAGTAGCCCCAAGAGCTGAATATTGACTGATTTTATTAGAGTATGTGTTACCTTTTATACAGCAGAATGGCTGAATAATAGAGTTCTTGTTACATAATTTTCAGCAAAAATACACAATAAGATATTTTTAACCGACTTCAAAAAAGAGGCTGTTCTATGTTCGTTGAGCAGTGGTGGCCGAGTGGTAACGGCCCCGACTTACGAGTTGTAGGTCGCGAATTCAAACCCAGCCAGGCGCATTACTTTGTGTATTTTATTTCATCACCACTGCTCTCAAAACGGTGAAGGAAAACATCGTGAGGAAACCGGCATGTCCTAGAACCAAAAATTCGAAGACATGTGACATTCACCAATCCGCACTGGACCCGAGTGGCGCGTGGTGGATTACGGCCCATTCCCTCTCCTAGAGAGGAGGCCTGAGTCCCAGCAGTGGGAACATTAAAAGGCTGATTATGCATGTTATGTTCGGCTGTTTTTTTTTTTTAATGTATGTTCACCGATTTCTCGGTCTATTGTGGACCGATTTTGAAATTTTATTTTGATATTAAAATTTATGCTTCCGAGTTGGTCCCATAGAAATATTGTTATGATCTGATCATTAAATTCGAAGATATGGAACAGAACTCCTCATGGGATCACAGCAGAACCGTCGAAACAAGTAAAATTGCTTTGTTTATACGTGTAGTCGATGACTGACTGAAAGAAGAGGGGGAATATATCGAACTGATCTGATGATGAAGCCTGAAGTTAGGCACCGGAACTCTGTAGTAAATTAATGTATTCTAACCGTGTTTGGGATTATTAGAATTTTGATGAGATGCACTCTGGATAAAAGGTATTTAAGTTTGGGTGAGGGGTACTTTTTAGTGGTGGTACTTACCATAACTAATAAGTGTAAAATAAAAAAAAACTTAAAAAAAAATACAACCGACTTCAATGAAAAAAAACTGGGCAAGTGCAAGTCGAACTCGCACACTGAGGGGTTCCGTACAAACTAAATTATGTAAATAGTTCAATTCCCGAATCGAGTCTCGAAGATTTTTCCGAATAAAAAAAGATTTTATTTTGGGACGTAACTACAAATTTTCGGTTTTCAGATTTATTCCTATACTTGTGCTATAAGACCTTGCTTCATGCCAATTTTCAGGGTTCTTGATCAACGGGAAGTACCCTATGAACTTCGATTTCCCAAGGAGTGTCAAATTTACGATTTTTGCGACAAAAACGGTCCTATCTTCTTTTTTTGTTAACTTAGAAGTTTAATATTTTTCAATACTCTTACTCGAAAACTGGCTCTTATCGCACTACGATTAGGTTTAACATGCCATGTTTATCACCCTTGTGTTTTTTTTAATTTATCACAACAAGGGCTTTTTTCACTCCTATTTCGTCACGGTCAACGGTGATTATTGTTTTTTTTTTTTTAAGCAAAGAGGCGGATATTTTTAAGGTTTTAATATGTAATGAAAATTTAAATTGTGTTTTTGATCAGAATAATATAAATAAACATGATTACTTACACAATAATTGGTTATTACCATCCGTGTTCTTAATTCAAAAATATTTGATTTTGTTATTTTTAATATTAGGATGTATATCGGCTTTATACCTTTGCTTCTCCTTTAACCTGCGAAGGTTGTGCGCGGGAAAAAAGTAAATTAAATCACATTATTGGTGTTATTGTTGATTTGGTGAAAAAAATGGCGAATTTAAGTTTTGAAGACAATTATTTAGATGTTACGCCTCCAGGTATTGTGATTGAGGCACAAAATGCTTGTGATAGCTGCCATCTAAATCTAAACGGAAATCTAAGGCAACTTTGGATAATTTTCTTCAGTGAAAAATTAACAAAAACGCGTCATCATTTTCAAAAAAAGTATTTTCGTATTATTTTTCTTCGTAAGTGTATTGAAAAACGTCGTTTGATACACGTGCAAATTTGTCACTGCAGCTCTCAGCTCCATAACACACTCGCCTACGGCTCGTGCGAATCCCGCCTCGGTCGCAATGACAAATTTTCTGCACTTGTATCAAAATGTACTATTTCACAGCTTCAAGGGACCGCAGACCTGAGTACTTACTTTGTTTTAATTTCAGCTCGATACCTCAACGTGTTCTCGAGATAAAGGGTCTTGACAGACAGACAGACGGACGGACAACAAAGTGATCCTATAAGGGTTCCGTTTTTTCCTTTTGAGGTACGGAACCCTAAAAAAGCTAAAAAGTGCAAAATAACTTTAATTTCGGAAGTTTGTGTTAAATAACGAAGAGTCATATCTATTATAGAAACACCGACTTCCGAAATTAAAGTTATTTCGTACTTTGTTGTTCGTCCGTCTGTCTGTCTGTCTGTTAAGACCCTTTATCTCGAAAACGCGTGGATGTATCGAGTTGAAATTAAAAATACAACCGACTTCAATGTAAAAAAAAAAACTGAAAATTGCAAAATAACTTTAATTTCGGAAGTCAGTATAAGATAAGAAACAAACAATACTGAGAAACACCGACTTCCGAAATTAAAGTCATTTTGATCCTTATAGTGTTTTTTTTAGTGAAGTCGGTTATTATTATTTTTTTGTATTTTTTTTTTATTTCACACTTTTTAGTTGCGATACACTTACAGCCAGAGTGCCTATTTTTTATGACAATTTCCACAAACCCAAACACTGCTAGGTTACATTGTTTTATTATAAAGTTCCCGTGTCTACCTTTCACCTTCCGGCTCCATCATCGGATTAGTTCGATAGTACCTTATAGCCAAAGTGCATCTCATGACAATTCTAATAAGCAAACACGGCTAGGATCATCATCATCATCATCATCATCATTTCAGCCGATAGACGTCCTCTGTTGGACATAGGGCTCCCCCAAATGTCGCCACAATGACCGGTCCTGTGCGTCTCGCACCCATCGGAATCCCGCGACCCTCACCAGGTCATCGGTCCATTTTGTGGAAGGCCTTCCAACGCTGCGTCTTCCGGTACATGGTCGCCATTCCAGAACCTTTCGTCCCCATCTACCATCTGTTCTGCGAGCAATGTGCCCACTGCCACTTAAGTTTGGCGATTCTTCGGGCTATGTCTGTAACCTTGGTTCTCTCGGCTAGGTTACATTGATTAATTGCGGAGTTCCTGTGCCTACCTTTCGGCTCCATCATCAGATCAGTTTCATAGTACCTTATAGCCAAAGTGCATTTCAGTACAATTCTAATAAGTCCAAACACGGCTAGGTTACATTGATTAATTACGGAGTTCCAGTTCCTACCTTCCTGCTCCATCATCATCATCAGATCACTTCGACGATACCATTTACAACATAACTAACTCAGAACCATTTATTGTTTTGTCATAGTCGCTTAACTATCTTCATTGTGATATTTATGTGAGTATCATTTTCCGTTGGGCATTTCTGATCTTCTTCATCAGTTCCACTTCATGAAATGTTACTTTTTGACTGTAAATACATAAGTTCTCGATGAAAATACCAAAATCACCATATGGTTGCCTATAATATTTTAGGAGTTCCCTCGATGATTCCTCATGGATCCGATCAGAACTGTATTTAGAAAAAATGGGACCAATCTGGAAGCATATCCTTTAAAGGAAAAATAAAATTTGCAAATCACGCCATAAACGACGAAGTTCTGAGGTAACAAACAAAAAAAGACCGAATTGATAACCTCCTTTTTTTGAAGTCGGCTAATAATAGAAATTTCATTACATTTCTCAAAAAAAAATCAAATAAAAAAAAATTAAATAAATAATAAATAAAATAATAATAAATAATATATATTTTAATGTTATATTATTTATACCTAATTATTTTATTAATTTTTTTAAAAATATTTTTTTTTAAATTTGGAAGGTGATAAAAAAATCTTGGTATATAATAAGTTTATCCAACAACCCGCACTGAGCCCGTGTGGTGAATTACGGTCCATTCCTTCTCTCAGAGAGGAGGCCTGAGTCTCAGCAGTGGGAACATTAAAGCTAGAACTACACTGTGCATGCGTGTGCCACATACGCCGATCTGCGGGGCTATTGCGTAACTCTGTTGACAGTTCAAGTGATGATCACTTGTTAACAATGTGCATCATTGAACTGTCATACAGCTAGTTTCGTATTGCCTATCTTCAGTGACCAACTGCAGTGACGTCATTGGTGCCTTTGATAGCCACCGTAACACGTTTAGACAGATGTTATTGTATCGATACTTTTAAATAAAAACTTTTTAGAAAAAAATAATAACCGACTTCACTAAAAAAAACACTAAAAGGATCAAAATAACTTTAATTTCGGATGTCGGTGTTTCTCGGTATTGTTTGTTTCTTATTTAACACCGACTTCCGAAATTAAAGTTATTTTGATCCTTTTAGTGTTTTTTTTAGTGAAGTCGGTTATTATTTTTTTCTAAAAAGTTTTTATTTCACACTTTTTAGTTGCGATACACTTATAAACAGAGTGCCTATTTCTAATGACAATTCCAATTAACCCAAATACTGCTAGGTTACATTGTTTTATTATAAAGTTGCTGTGCCTACCTTCCTCCTTCCGGCTCCATCATCAGATCAGTTCGATAGTACCTTATAGCCAAAGAGCATCTCACGACAATTCTAATAAGCCCAAACACGGCTAGGATACATTGATTAATTACGGAGTTCCTGTGCCTACCTTCCGGCTCCATCATCAGATCAGTTCGATAGTACCTTATAGCCAAAGTGCATCTCATGACAATTCTAATGAGTCCAAACACGGCTAGGTTACATTGATTAATTACGGAGTTCCAGTGCCTACCTTCCGGCTCCATCATCATCATCAGATCACTTCGATGATACCATTTTCAACGTAACTATTCAGAATCATTCATTTATTTGTATTGTCATAGTCGCTTAACTATATCTTCAATGTGATATCTATTTGAGTATGAAGTTCCGTTGACCATTTCTGGTCTTCTTCATCAGTTCCACTTCATCAAATGTTACTTTTTGACTGTAAATGCTTAAGTTCTTGATGAAAATACTAAAATTACCATAGGGTTGCCTATAATTTTTGAGGAGTTCCCTCGATTCCTCATGGATTCCATCATCAGAACTGGATTTTGAAAAAAATGGGACCAATCTGGAAGCATATCCTATAAAGGGAAAAAAAAATTTTGCAAATCGGTCCATAAACGACGGAGTTCTGAGGTAACACACATAAAAAAAAAAAAAAAAAAAAAAAATGATGATAAAAAAAAAAAAAAAAAAAAAAATACAACCGAATTGATAACCTCCTCCTTTTTTTTGAAGTCGGTTAAAAAGCGATTGTGTAAGCTTTTGAAGCTTTATAATAGTCGATAAAATTTTAGGGTGGTCACAATAGGCACCGTACATTTTTATAATTCACCACATTTCCACCGTAGTTTGTTAGTCACTTGTGTGATACGTAATACCAATTTTATGAAATTGTCAGTTGACAACTAAGTTTAGTGTGCAACGAATGCCAGTGGTCAACTATTATTGAAAAAGTTAGCCAATAGCCCCCCTGGACGTGTCGGTTTCCATACATTTTATATGGAAACTAGACTTGTAGATCCACGCCACGCGACGTCGTTCTACGAATGAATCAGGCGTGATAACGTGTGCGTGTCGGTCTAATGTAGTTCTAGTTTATAGGCTAGCTTCTGCTGCTATATACTACTATAAATATGTACCTACTAATGTTTTTTAATGATTTCTAAGCATAATTTAAGAAATAATTATCTCCTAACTTTATTATTGTGTAACTTTTGAAATGTTAAGTTCCCATCCCATCCATCCCCATAATATAAAATGTTTGTAGACGGAAAAGTCTTTCTGCAGTTTTTTCTCCCTAATTCTATAAAAGGATATTTCAGTTCACCGTGCTTTTAAATAAATAAATAAGTCGTTCCACTTCACGCTGGAGATATTAAAAAATATGAAAACTGGTTATGAACCTCCCGAACTTGCCATGTCCGGTGAGGACCTGCGTCATGCGGTAGGTGAGGATGCCGCGTTGCCGCTCCAGCCACTCCTCAAAGAGGGGACTTACAGCCATAACTGTGGCGTGCCCAGCACTGGGTTGCGACAGTCGCCGTCGCCATTCCACCATGAGATCCCGCCGGAACTCTGTCCGCCATGCCGCTTTTCAAAGTACTCTAGAATTTTGGGTCCCTTGAGTGTCAAAATATACGTTTTTTACGACATAAACGGCAATATCTTTTTTTTTTCGTTAACTTAGAAGTTTGATTTTTTCGCAGCTTCAAGGGACCGCAGACTTAAGTACATAGTTTTAATTTCAACTCGATACGTCCACGCGTTTCCGAGATAAAGGGTCTTGTCAGACAGACAGACGGACGGACAACAAAGTGATCCTATAAGGGTTCCGTTTTTTCCTTTTGAGGTACGGAACCCTAAAAATCGCTAAAAAGTGCAAAATAACTTTAATTTCGGAAGTCGGCGTTAAATAACGAAGAGGCATATCTATTATAGATCACTTTGTTGCCCGTCCGTCGGTCTGTCTGTCCAGACCCTTTATCTCGAGAACGCGTTGAGGTATCGAGTTGAAATTAAAACCAAGTACTCAGGTCTGCGGTCCCTTGAAGCTGTGAAAAGCAAGGTCTTATAGCACAAATATAGGAATAAATCTGAAATCAGAAAACTTGTAGTCAAGTCACAAAAAAAAAATCTTTTTAACCGACTTCAAAAAGGAGGAGGTTATATGTTCGGTTGAATGTATGTTGTTTATTTATTTTTTTTATGTATGTTCACCGATTTCTCGGTCAATTGTGGACCGATTTTGAAATTATTTTTTTTGATTGGAAGATTATACTTCCGAGTTGGTCCCATAGAAATATTGTTATGATCTGATCATGAACTTCGAAGATATGGAACAGAACTCCTCATAGGATCACAGCAGAACCGTCGTAACAAGTAAAATTGCTTTGTTTATACGTGTAGTTGATGACTGACTGAAAGTAGAGGGGGAATATATCGAACTGATCTGATGATGAAGCCTGAAGTTAGGCACCGGAACTCTGTAATAAATTAATGTAATCTAACTGTGTTTGGGATTATTAGAATTGTCATGAGATGCACTCTGGCTATAAGGTATTAAAGTTTGGCTGAGGGCACTTTTTAGTGGTGGTACCATAACTAAAATGTGTTAAATAACGAAGAGACAAAACTATTATAGAAACACCGACTTCCGAAATTACAAGTTATTTTGCACTTTTCAGTGTTTTTTTTTTTACTTTGAAGTCGGTTGTATTTTTTTTTTTGTAAAAAGTTTTTTATTTTATTCGGAAAAATCTTCGAGACTTGATTCGGGAATTGAACTATTTACATAATTTAGTTTGTACGGAACCCCTCAGTGTGCGAGTCCGACTTGCATTTGCCCAGTTTTTTACATTGAAGTCGGTTGTATATTTTTTGTAAAAAGTTGTATATTTTACACTTTTTAGTTGTGGTACCACCACTAAAAAGTACCCCTCAACCAAACTTAAATAGTGTGCAAGTTCTATAGTAAGGTAACCATAGAATTTAATCATTAAACACACGTATAAACAAACCAACTTTACTTGCTACGACAGTTCTACTGTAATCCCATGAAGAGTTCTGTTCCATATCTTCGAAGTTCATGTTCATCATCAGATCATAACAATATTTCTATGGGACCAACGTGAAAGCATAACCATTAAATAAAAAATAATAATTTTAAAATCGGTCCACAATAGACCGAGAAATCGGTGAACATACATATAAAATAAAAACTACATTCAGCCAAATATAGAACCTCCATTTTTGAAGTCGGTTAAAAAGCGTGTCAAAAGTGAGAGTTGTGCTTATTCAGAATACTAACAGTATTCTGAATAAGCACACCTCATAAATAAAGAACAATTTACAACATATTTTAGTATTTATTAATAATTGTTTTATCATTTTCTACGACAATATATAAAGAAACGGAACGTTTGCTTTATCTAGAGATTGCAAAATCTGGATTTCTAGAAATCCGGATTTCTGTACTATCGTCCGATCAAAATCCGGATTATTCGGATTTTTCGAACTTTTGAGTGTTTTAAGTTGATTTATTTATTTATTTATTTAATCTTCATGCAACATTATTGTACAAAGGCGGACTTAATGCCTGAGGCATTCTCTACCAGTCAACCTAGGGTGGTGAAGAGACAATATGGTAGGTGCATAAAAAGAAAATTATATGCGAAAAACAAGAGTAAAACAAAAAGGTATACATATAATTAAAATTAAGATTTGATAAAACTGAAATAAAATAGCATAAATTATTTTTAATATTCGCTCTATTCACAGCACGTCAGATTAAAATCAACAAAAATAATCAACAAATCTTTTGGGCATCAGTCATTTTTCCCGTTATAAATTTACATAATCATAATATAACATAAACATAAACTTTAGATAATTAAGGTAACAACCAGAGGTAACAACATAAACTTAAGACAATTATGGTACCCTCCTTTTTTACAAAAATGCAGTGCCAAGATAAAAGTTTAACGTCAGTTACAAATAAGAAAAAAACTATTCAGTAAATTCTACTTCTATTTTATCTATTCAGTCAGTCATATCACAATAGTAATTTGTGCATAAATGCAAATATTATTCGTTAAAATTAGTTTTGATTACTGAAATCCGAAAAAATCGAATTTCAGTCTAAAAAACCGGATTTCAAAACGTCAAGTAAAACCGGACCTCGAATAGTCAGTAAATTCTACTTCTATTTTATCTATTCAGTCAGTCATATCACAATAGTAATTTGTGCATAAATGCAAATATTATTTGTTAAAATTAGTTTTGATTACTGAAATCCGAAAAAAACGAATTTCAGTCTAAAAAACCGGATTTCAAAACGTCAAGTAAAACCGGACCTCGAATAGTCTTAGTTTTGTAACCAGAACACATTTTTAACCGACTTCCAAAAACAAAGAGGTGGTTATCAATTCGCTTGTATTTTTAACCGTGTTTGGGCTTATTAGAATTGTCATGAGATGTACTTTGGCTATAAGGTACTATCGAAATGATCTAATGATGGAAGGTGAAAGGTGGACATAGGAACTTCATAATAAAACAATGTTTCCTAGCAGTGTTGCTATAAGTGTATCGCAACTAAAAAGTGTGAAAAAAATATTTTTTACAAAAAAATAGAAAATAACAGACTTCTCTAAAATAAATCACCATAAAAACTTTTTACAAAAAAAAATAACCGACTTCACTAAAAAAAAAACACTAAAAGGATCAAAATAACTTTAATTTCGGAAGTCGGTGTTTCTCGGTATTGTTTGTTTCTTATTTAACACCGACTTCCGAAATTAAAGTTATTTTGTTCCTTTTAGTGTTTTTTTTTAGAGAAGTCGGTTATTTTTTTTTGTAAAAAGTTTTTATTTCACACTTTTTAGTTAAAACAGAGTGCCTATTTCTCATGACAATTCCAATTAACCCAAATACTGCTAGGTTACATTGTTTTATTATAAAGTTCCTGTGTCGACCTTCCTCCTTCCGGCTCCATCATCAGATCAGTTCGATAGTACCTTATAGCCAAAGAGCATCTCACGACAATTCTAATAAGCCCAAACACGGCTAGGATACATTGATTAATTACGGAGTTCCTGTGCCTACCTTCCGGCTCCATCATCAGATCAGTTCGATAGTACCTTATAGCCAAAGTGCATCTCATGACAATTCTAATAAGTCCAAACACGGCTAGGTTACATTGATTAATTACGGAGTTCCAGTGCCTACCTTCCGGCTCCATCATCATCATCAGATCACTTCGATGATACCATTTTCAACGTAACTATTCAGAATCATTCATTTATTTGTATTGTCATAGTCGCTTAACTATCTTCATTGTGATATCTATTTGAGTATGAAGTTCCGTTGACCATTTCTGGTCTTCTTCATCAGTTCCACTTCATCAAATGTTACTTTTTGACTGTAAATGCTTAAGTTCTTGATGAAAATACCAAAATTACCATAGGGTTGCCTATAATTTTTGAGGAGTTCCCTCGATTCCTCATGGATTCCATCATCAGAACTGGATTTTGAAAAAAATGGGACCAATCTGGAAGCATATCCTATGAAAGAAAAAAAATTTTGCAAATCGGTCCATAAACGACGGAGTTCTGAGGTAACAAACATAAAAAAAAAAAAAATAATGATAATAAAAAAAAAAAAAAAAAAAATACAACCGAATTGATAACCTCCTCCTTTTTTTGAAGTCGGTTAAAAATGATCAAAATAACTTTAATTTCGGAAGTCGGCGTTAAATAAGAAACAAATAATACGTTGTTTACTTAAGTTGTTTTCTTATACCCTCCGATGACCTACAGTTTCTTTCACTACCGTCGCCTATTATTATGCCCATCTCTTTCTCGCACAAAGTTATGCAAAACGCAGCAAGCTTTTATAATTTCTTTTGCAAAATTTGGTTTATGGTCGATGGGTCGGTGAAAAATACGCCATTTATTTGCTAGAATACCAGATGAACATTCAATAAATCTTCTAGCCCGTGATAGGCGGTAATTAAAAACCTTCTTTTCCACACTTAATTGTCTCCCTGCGTAAGGGCGCATAACATTTTTAGAAATTGAAAATGCTTCATCACCCACAAACACGTATGGCATTGAATTTACAGGTCAACCGTGCAGTCCGATTGCAGTTGGTGTGCACGTGTGTGTAAATAGACTTCCGACAACTGAAGTTATTTTGATCGTTTTAGTGTTTCTTTTTTAGTGTAGTGAATATTTTTTTTTTTTTTTTGTAAAAAGTTGTTTTACTTTAACTAGCCTAGACCTTTAACTCTTGGGTCGAACCAGTACTAAAGCAATTTTTTGTATTAAGACGGTTTGAATAGTCTTTATTCCTTGATTCTTGAGTATTTTCGGAGAGCTGTCTAAAAGCTGTAACACTGAATAATTCCGAATGACACTTTCTCGTGAATTACGACTGAATAAAAGAAAAAAATATATTTTATTTGGCGCACATACATAGATACACACAGTGTAGAAGAATGAACAAATGATGGCGTTTATAATATCTATCTTCTCTTTGAATTAACTAAGTAGGTACGACTAATCTAGAAACCTGAACCTTCACTCATCGTACTAGATGCAGCCTAGTCCAGATTAAACCTCGTACCTCCAATGTACTACTAATTTTGTACTTACCAGATTTACTATCGCAGGGGCGACTGCTGCGAAGAAACCAAGAGAAGACACTGAGAACAATCCTAGAAGATGAAATTCCAGAAAAGCAAAAGAAAAGTAAAATTATACAGAAAACACAAAATCGTACGCGCAAAGTAAGTTTTAAGGAACTTCACAAATGTAGTGTATGTCAACGTAGTTGTAGTTCTAAGAGTAATCTAGTAAAGCATATTCGTACGCACACTACGCACACTGGGGATAAACCGTACAAGTGTGATACATGTCAACGTAGTTTTAGTTCTAAGAGTGATCTACTAAGACATATTCGTACGCACACTGGTGATAAACCGTACAAGTGTGATACATGTCAACGTAGTTATAGTTCTAAGAGTGTTCTACTAAGGCATATTCGTACGCACACTGGTGATAAACCGTATAAGTGCGTTAGATGTCAGCATAGTTTCAGTGCCAAAAGCACTTTAACTGTTCATATTCGCACGCACACTGTTGATAAACCGTATAAGTGCGATATATGTCAAAGTAGTTTCCGTACCAAAAGTAGTTTACCCGGGCATATTCGCACGCACACTGGTGAGAAATCGTATAAGTGCGATATATGTCAGTTCAGTTTCCGACACAAAAGTAGTTTAACCACTCATATTCGTACACACAATGGTGAGAAACCGTACAAGTGCGATATATGTCAGCGTAGTTTTCGAGCCAAAGGTAACTTAACCACTCATATTCGTATACACAATAGTGAGAGACCGTTCAAGTGCGATGTATGTAAGTGTAGTTTCCGTTGGAAAAAATGTTTAAGAATTCATATTCGTACGCATACTGGTGAGAAACCATACAAGTGCGACACATGTCAGCGTTATTGTACTAGTCAAAGTGGTTTAAAAAAGCATATTCGCACGCACACCGGTGAGAAACCGTACAAGTGTGATACATGTCTACGTAGTTTTAGTCAGAAGGGTAGTTTACGTGCGCATTTTCGTACGCATACTGGTGAGAAACCATACAAGTGCGATACATGTCAGCGTTGTTTTGGTGATCAATATAAATTAAAACGGCATATTCTCATGCACACTGGTGAGAAACCGTACAAGTGCGATACATGTCAGCATTTTTTTAATGATAAATATAAATTAAAAAACTTTTTAGAAAAAAAAAATAACCGACTTCACTAAAAAAAACACTAAAAGGATCAAAATAACTTTAATTTCGGATGTCGGTGTTTCTCGGTATTGTTTGTTTCTTATTTAACACCGACTTCCGAAATTAAAGTTATTTTGATCCTTTTAGTGTTTTTTTTAGTGAAGTCGGTTATTTTTTTTTTCTAAAAAGTTTTTATTTCACACTTTTTAGTTGCGATACACTTATAAACAGAGTGCCTATTTCTAATGACAATTCCAATTAACCCAAATACTGCTAGGTTACATTGTTTTATTATAAAGTTGCTGTGCCTACCTTCCTCCTTCCGGCTGCATCATCAGATCAGTTCGATAGTACCTTATAGCCAAAGAGCATCTCACGACAATTCTAATAAGCCCAAACACGGCTAGGATACATTGATTAATTACGGAGTTCCTGTGCCTACCTTCCGGCTCCATCATCAGATCAGTTCGATAGTACCTTATAGCCAAAGTGCATCTCATGACAATTCTAATGAGTCCAAACACGGCTAGGTTACATTGATTAATTACGGAGTTCCAGTGCCTACCTTCCGGCTCCATCATCATCATCAGATCACTTCGATGATACCATTTTCAACGTAACTATTCAGAATCATTCATTTATTTGTATTGTCATAGTCGCTTAACTATATCTTCAATGTGATATCTATTTGAGTATGAAGTTCCGTTGACCATTTCTGGTCTTCTTCATCAGTTCCACTTCATCAAATGTTACTTTTTGACTGTAAATGCTTAAGTTCTTGATGAAAATACTAAAATTACCATAGGGTTGCCTATAATTTTTGAGGAGTTCCCTCGATTCCTCATGGATTCCATCATCAGAACTGGATTTTGAAAAAAATGGGACCAATCTGGAAGCATATCCTATAAAGGGAAAAAAAAATTTTGCAAATCGGTCCATAAACGACGGAGTTCTGAGGTAACAAACATAAAAAAAAAAAATAATGATAAAAAAAAAAAAAAAAAAAAAAAAAAAAAAAATACAACCGAATTGAGAACCTCCTCCTTTTTTTTGAAGTCGGTTAAAAACAGCATATTCGCACGCACACTGGTGAGAAACCATACAAGTGCGATACATGTCAGCGTCGTTTTAACGATCGCTATAAATTAAAACAGCATATTCGCACGCACACTGGTGAGAAACCATACAAGTGCGATATATGCCAGTGTAGTTTCCGTACCAAAGACATTTTAACTTGTCATATTCGTACGCACACTGGTGGGAAACCATACAAGTGAGATGCATGTCAACGTAGTTTTAGTGAGAACGGTGCTTTAAATCTGGCGGCACTGTAGTGCCCCTTAATATAACTTTGTTGTGTATAAAACTAGAAACCTGAACTTTCAGTAACCAAGCAGTCATTGTATAAACACGGCATATTAATAATATAAGAACAGGGGAATCTGACAGACGACTTGCAACACTTTTTGCAGTGTCACGTCCCACCTTAACAGCAATACTAAAAAAAATTACAGAATGTTTAATGCATTATTTAGTACCTAATTATATAGGGCCAAACCATTTAAATCATATGGACATTGCTAATAGGAATTTGAGCATACCAAATGCTCTCTTTGGTAATGATGAAAATAGACCTGCTATTGCCATATTTGATGGCACATATGTATATTTACAAAAAAGTTCCAATTATCTGTTCCAGAAAAAAACTTACAGCCTGCATAAATATGACAATTTAGTTAAATCATCTAAGATTGTTTCATGTGATGGGCATATTATTGACGTTGTTGGACCATATGCTGCTACTCAAACTGATGCCGAGATTATGAATCATTTGTTTGAAGAAGAAGATAGTCCGTATCGACAGCTCTTTCAGCCTAATGATATTTTTATTTTAGATAGGGGGTTCAGAGATGCTATATCATTATTACAAAGGTTAGGCTATCAAATCCACAAACCTGAGTCATTGGATCCTGGTCAAACGCAATTAACTACTGAACAAGCAAATAAAAGCAGAAAAGTAACTCTATGCAGGTGGGTAGTGGAAGTGGTCAACGGTCGCTTTACCCCACCTGATAGAAGATTTTAAAATAGCTGCAGCCTTAATTAATAAATATCACATATTAATTGAAGACGGTCCAAACTCGGGTGAAATAATACAAAGAGTGGAACGTTTTATGAATCAGCCTAATCTTTTAGGAACCTTTGTAAGGGAAAGTAATTTGAATAGGCAAAGATCAATGTTTTTAAGAGTGGATGGCAACCTGCCCCAATTGGAGAATTTTCCAATATTGGACCATAATCAGCTAGTATTGATGGCATTAGGACCATATCAAGTTAAGCAAGCTCGGTCATACTACGGAGAGCATGTTAGAGCAAATGGTGTTTATAATATTGAAGTGTGCCCAGATCTTGAAAGAGTGAGTCATTTAGGCGGATCAAGACCTCAACTTTTAAGAGGCCGAATAAAATCAAGGCATATCGGCCAAAAAATATACTATGTGTATATTGTATATGAAAGTGAACCCACAAACAACACTTTAGATGACATACTGTCATATTACTGCAGCTGTATTGTGGGTAACAGAACTCTGGGTTGTTGTCATGTCATGACAGTGATCTGGTATCTCGGGTGGGCAAGACATCAGAACACATTATCATCTCCGGCTTCTTTCTTAGATAATGTCCTAATAAGACTTACCGAATAAATAAATATATAAATCGCATTTTTGTTGTTTTATTTCAATACCTATGTAGGTACTCGGTGGGTTTATTATCTAGTTTAGGCAGAACTGTTTACCTACCTACCTCAATACAGAAATCTACAAATATTTGGGTCAGTTAATACAGAGTACTTTGTAACACAGTTAAGTTAGAACTACACTGCGCACACGTCGTGTGCCAAACACGCCGATCTGGGCGCGTTGGTCTCCATACGTTTTATATGGAAACTAGACTTGTAGAGCTACACTTGATCAACGCCACGCGACGTCTTTCTACGTACAAATCAGGCGTGTTACACGTGTTGGTCTAATATAGTTCTAGCCTGTTCTAGCTTTAATCTTTAAGATCTGTTTCAAATACGTTCATTATTTCAACCATAATATCATTTACATTGTCTGTAAATACTGTCTTTATTTCAACTCATTTGAATAAGTAGTTTAGGTTTTACAACAGAATACTTATATTATTTTGATTATACCGAAAGTCCGTTGTACCTATCAAGTTTTTTTGCTGCAATTACACCTTTGTAGATATTTACTTCAAGTACCTTAATGCAAAATCGCCAGTCAAAAACAATTATCAATAAGAATCGTTGCAGACACATTAAAACGCCTAGATAAAAGTTCATAGAAATGTCATTGTTTGAAGTTTTTATACCTTTGTCGTAGGAGTTACGCGATTTTGTTTTTAGGATTGTGCAAATATGAAAAGTTCCTGAACCTTTTTAAATTACAAAATACTAATTTCAGCTATTTAGCATTATATATTGCTAGGTACCATGTTTATACATGCGTTTTCATTTCGGGGGCAGCCGTCCATACTTCAATTTAGCCATGTCCTTTCATTCAATTTGAACCGGTAGTTTTTTAATAATTTTAACTGGTCAAAGTTTCTTAATTTTGTCGCTCACTGACTGACCAATCATCAAAACTTTAAAGCACTTCTAGCAGACATAGAAGCTTCAAATTTAAAATACAATTAGTGTTTAGTGTATAAATAAATCAATGAAAATCAAACTTTAAAAAAAAAGACGTGTGGCACTCGGGGACTGCCGCGGTAAAGCTATTGCATAGCATTTTGTATCAACTTATGCAATTATAATTATTTATTTATTTTATTTATGCAGTAACAATACGGCTAGTTGCACGCACACAAACACCGTGTCGAAGACTGCCGAAAAGAAACGACGTTAGACAATGCACGGCCTTCAAGCCACACCTCCGTGCCCGTCGGAGTGGGGAGCGTGAGGTTTTTTTTCGTTACGGAATTTCTGGATTCGGTCCCCGCGCTCAAGGCCCTCGATAGAAGCTATGCAATAGCTTAAAAACAAGTCTCGCAACTCAGTTCTTCTACCGTAAAAAGTTGTGAGATACCAAGTCGAATAATTTATTCAGTCCCTACTTAAAGAATCTTCTGCAACATCTTCTATTGGCCATATCACTATTACAAATCTTTTATGTTATAAATAAACTCCACCTTTTTAACCGACTTCAAAAAAAAAGGAGGAGTTTATCAATTCGGTTGTGTTTTATTTTTATTTTGTATGTGTGTTACCTCAGAACTCTGTCGTTTATGAACCAAATTGCAAATTTATTTTCCTCTTAAAGGATATGCTTTCCGATTGGTCCCATTTTTTATTGAAGTCGGTTATTATTATTTTTTTTGTAAAAAGCAATATTTATGTTATGTTGCATATTTTTAATCAATACTGCACGCTTTACATTCATCCTGTATGGTCTAACTAATATTGATTTTTAAATTGGGTGACATTTTGACTTTCTTAGCGGCTTATTGATTAATTTGACATTGAAATTTTGAATATTCTAATGCATACATCCTCGCAGGTCAAAGACATTAAATATATACTACCATAGACAGGACATAGCGAACAAAATCGTGCTCCGATACTTATTACCTAGTGGTCATAAGTCGCTCAGTCAGTCTTGTATGACGCCCCTTCACGTCAAGTCGTGTTTGTATCCGCTCTATGCATTAAAAGAAAATCATTTTTTGAGAAAATATGCCGAACTGCGCATTACGCTATTGCAAATCTTGATATAATAAAATGACTGGACCTTACTATTTTTGGTATTTATGAAGTAATTAATTAAAATTCAATAATTTTGAGAAATTGTTCTAGAACATTTGCTGGTTTTGTGATAACGCCATCTATTGCTGAAAAGCTTAACCTTACCTTTATCACACACTGAGGCTCTACCACGAGATCATAACGTGATCCATTTTACGACCTAAACCGAACTGTTAAAGGGATGGAGCTATATAGGGCGTATAGCTCCATCACTCTTTTTCGCTCGTACGACTGACATTTTAACATTATCATAGTAAGGCCCCTGGCCACCTACCGAGCGATAGTTAAATAATTATAAATTTTGACAAATTTAATTCGCGTGTTTGCTATTCAAAGCCAGATGGCGTCACTGAGACATAGGATGACAGTTTTTCTTAAGACATTTGTTCTGATAGCCGCTCTATTGTATCTCTTTAAATCTCTTTGTCGCAGGTACTTAGATCTTTGATTGATTAAATAAATTACTTCTCACAAAATTCACCAAAATTATGTTTTCTTTAATTACACTCAACGTTTTATATCAAGCTATACAGACTCGTAAATATTAATTTATCAAAAAAATCAAAAATCAAATCAAAATACATTTATTTCTTCAGCTAAATAACATAAACAGAATTGAGATTGGAGCCTCCCTTTAAGCAAAGTAATGCCTGTATTGGGAGACTCCGCTCCTTCACAATCAACTTTCAATATTTATATATTTATATTAACAAACAATATTTGTGTGTGTGTATGTGTGTGTGTGTGTGTGAGTGTGAGTATAATGTTTGTGTAATTGTGTATATGTGTCAATGTGTGAGCAGGTTTATGTGTGTGTAAAATGAGTGTGCCTACATGTGATGTGAGGTGAGTTCGAGCCACCACTATCCCAACAATACTTAAACGATTGCACTCAATTGCAAGTAAAAGCAACCGTGCATCATGATACAAGATGATGATGATTTATTTTCATTTTATATCCGTTCATTCACCATGAAAAGTAGTTTTAATACTTATTTTTTTCTTATTGTTTTATACAATAATATAATATAAAAATATATATTTATTGAGCAACAAAGTAAAAACATGTATACACAATTGCTTAAAACTTGTTTTAATCTGTGTTTTTTTTAAATATGTGATGAAAACACAGTTTAAATTCAAACTGTTTCAAAACATCTTGTTTTAATCATGCCAACCCTGGCTATGCCTATGCCATACTCATCAGTTGTCTGGTACTCCAGACAACTGATAAACATACTTATATACACTTCTGGACACATCTATTGGCCCACCTTGTATTTTCAGTTTCGTTTGGTCCTAGCTAAAATTTTATATTAGGTCGAGCAAAAAGTTTTTATGCAGTTTTGAACCTGGCACATTCACAATTTCATTCAATAGTCTTTTTTTGAATTTCGAACACAGAATTTAAAGAAACAAAAGACAATTTGGAGCCTGTTTGTTGATATCAAACAATCGAATACTAAGAAAACTTGGTTTTATTGGTTTACTTGGATTTAATTCTTGAAAAAGTGATTGATATCTTTGGTTTTGCAACAAACATTACTTATTCTTAACATTAAGGTGAGGTTCTATCAATAATCTATGGATACTTCACCTGAAGTCGCCGCCCAAGCTGTGGCACTTATTCAGGCCGGACACAGCCAAAGAAACGTGAGTGCTCAACTTAATTTAAGTCGATCTGCGGTCCGAAATGTTTATCGGAGGTACCTAGAGACTGGCGGCTTTGTTCGTCGCCAAGGAAGGCCACGATCTCGGGTCACAACTGAAAGGCAGGATCGATTCATCGTGACGACCAGCTTGAGAAATCGTCACCTTACTTCCATTAAGATACAAAACCAACTTCGCGACTTCCACGGAGTATCTGTGAGCGCTCGAACTGTTCGGAGAAGGTTAAAAGAACGCGATATGGTACCACACAAGCCAGCTAATGGGCCCAAACTAACGCGAGCCCACCGAACAGCGCGCCTTCATTTCGCACGCAGTCATTTAAATTGGACACAGCAAGATTGGAGCCGTGTACTCTTTTCTGATGAGTCTAAAATTGTGTTACATGGCAAAGATGGAAGGAAGAAGGTCTACCGACGTAAGGGAGAGCGTTTCGCACAATGCTGCTTTGAAGAGAGGGTTGCTTATGGCGGTGGCTCATGGACTGTCTGGGGCGGTATATCCGCGAGCGGCAAAACTCAACTTGAGGTTGTTACAGGACCACGGCTGCCAACATTAAATGCTGAAAGGTACATTCGTGAGTGCTTAGAACCTCACGTGATACCATACGCGGTCTATGTGGGCCCAAATTTCCTTTTTATGCATGATAATGCAAGAGCACATGCGGCCGGCATCGTCAGGGAATATCTTCGGGATGTGAACATCACAGTTATGGACTGGCCAGCCAGAAGCCCAGACATGAACCCCATTGAGCACATGTGGGACGAGCTAAAAAGACGTGTTAGGGCTCGTCAGCCAGTTGCCCAGACGATGCAGGAGTTGAAAACTGCCATAGAAGAGGAATGGGAGATGATCCCTCAAAATTTCATAGAGCGGTTGATAAACTCTATGCCTAATCGTATGAGAGCTGTGGTAGATGCCCATGGAGGCAACACGCGTTATTAAATTAAACCTTTATTTGATAAAACATGTTTTTTATTCAAAAATCAATTGCCTTTAACAAGGCGCATATCCGACTTGTTAGGCGTAGCTCCATGTCGTATGGTATTCTGAATTCAAATTTAAAACAATAAGATCGAAAAAGATGGTAAAATGTATCAGGTTTAAAACTGCATCAACAGTTTTTGTTCAATCTAGCAATCATATTTCGGTAGGGGCCATCGAAACCTAAACTCTAAGGTGGGCCAATAGATGTGTCCAGAAGTGCATATATTTCTACTTAAGTACCTATATATCTAAATCTATATATATAAAAGAAAGTCGTGTTAGTTACACTATTTATAACTCAAGAACGGCTGAACCGATTTGGCTGAAAGTTGGTGGGGAGGTAGCTTAGAACCAGGAGACGGACATAGGATATTTTTTTTTTTTAGTAGAGTAGGATAGAGTTGGGTAGAGTAGGATATAGTAGTCAGTTGACGGGAGCGAAGCGGCGTGTAAAAGCTAGTACATATATAAAAGAAATCCGTGATAGTTACACTATTTATAACTCAAGAACGACTGAACCGATTTGGCTGATATTACAGGCAACCATATAGTGATTTTGGTATTTTCAACGAGGACTTTTTTTTTTTCGGGTGGGAAAATCATCTAATGACATCCCCCGCTCTTGGGCGGAGCGAGATATAGTGTCAGACTTTTACTGACTAAAAACCCACTCCTGTTCCTTCTTTGCCATTTTTTTTTCCCAGGGCCCCGGGGATCTCTTTCGCATCACCCATGGCCCCAGTAGGCTTCGACCCTGCTGGGCCCCTACGGTTGCTGACATCTCCTTGAGGCGCGCGTGGAACACTACGCGCCGTCGACGACTTGGGCTCGGTCCGGACGGTTACCGGACGATCGGACGGCGAGCCACCCATTGCTCACCGTCCGCAAGCCCGCACCTACGGTGGCCGGAAATCGGGATCGGAATCCCGGCGGCGGTTGGAGCGTGAGGACCGTTGCCTCACGCGATCGGCCGCCTCCTTTGCTAGCATTACTGCTTCGCAGAAGGAGGCAACTGCCTGCCACTCCTCCTCGTTTCGGACCATGGCCTGTACCAAGGCCCGGCGCGAGAGATCGCTGCCACCAATCGCCCCCACGAGGACACGGCGGTGCTCTGCCCAAGCGGGGCACACCTCTACGGTATGCTCCACCGTGTCCTCCGGGCGGTCCACACAATGTTGGCACCCGGGCGTCTCTTCTGCACGAATCTGGTGCAGGAACCTCCCGAACTTACCATGTCCGGTGAGGACCTGCGTCATGCGGTAGGTAAGGACGCCGTGAGGTCTTTCCAGCCACTCCTCAAAGAGGGGACTTATCGCCATAATTATGGCGTGCCCAGCACTGGGTTGCGACAGTCGTTGTCGCCATTTCAACGAGGACTTACAGCATTTACAGTCAAAAAGTAACATTTGATGAAGTGGAACTGATGAAGAAGACCAGTAATGGCCAACGGAACTTCATACTCACATAGATATCACAATGAAGAGAGTACGCGCATAAGCACAGTTTCGATCAGAAGAAATGCTACGATTCTTGAAAGAAAATGGGATTCAAGCTAAATTTACTGCACCGTTTCATCCATCTACGAATGGACAAGCAGAAAGATACGTTCAGACATTTAAACATAAACTGAAAGCAATGGCAAATGAAGAGGGATCAAAAATTTCTGATGACATACAGGAATACACCTAATAGTGCAACTGGGTTAAGTCCGGCAGAGATGATGTTTAAGAGATTATATAGAACAAGAATTGATCTAGTTAAAAGAGGAGATATAGAAAAAGAATGCAAGAATGATTATCGAAAAGTACATAAATAATTTAAAAGAGGAGACAGAGTACAGATTAGAATGTATGACAGTAATAAATGGTAAAAACCTCATGCATGAATGAAAACTGGTACTCACCTGATACTTACCACTTAAATCCTAGTCACCTGCAAGAGACCCGGCCTACAGTGAAAAAAAAATGACGGGTTGCACTCTGGGAGTGCCGGCAGAAGTGAAAACTAAAGTATTAACGTTGTGCGTTTTGGATATTTTGGAATGGTTATGGAATAATTTTGCACGAATTGCTTTTTTTTTGCACACAATTTTGCACGACATCCGTCTTACGAATTTTCGATCAGGTCACGTGTCCTGACGCGAGTTTAACATTTTTTACCCATTACGAAAAAAGTGTACAACGCCGCTAAAGAAGTTTTCACTTCAATTGCACACAATTTTGCACGACATCCGTCTTACGAATTTTCGATCAGGTCACGTGACCCAGACGCGAGTTTAACATTTTTTACCCATTACAAAAAAAGTGTACAACGCCGCTAAAGAAGTTTTCACTTCAAAAACTGAAAGAAAAGAAACGCAACAACCAAATCCTCTAGAGACAACGGATACATCGCCTGTAGAAAGCCACATAAGGAAGTTCATCAGCCCACAGAAGCCTAACAGTCCCATGAAGGAACATGAGCTGATTCCAGTACAGCAGGAAGCAGAATCGGTGCAATCTACAACCACGAGACAATCTTTAAGTACGTACAAACATACTTCTTGAGGGAATTCGTCAGTCACAGAGAACTAGAAGGAAGCCTTTAATCTCTAGCATGGAAGAAAGAATCTAATAACGTGGGAGAGACTGTTAGAGACAGACAATTCAATGTTCAGAACGCGTTTTAGTAACCAGCACCTCCCCCCTAGCGGATCGTACATTGCTTTGTCTATGTGACATTTGATATTCTCTATGATTCCGCCAACCATTACAAGGTGCATTATTTCTTTGTACCTACATTATTAAGTATATCTAATTGCTATTAATTAAATATTACAGTATACGTACCCGTTGTTATTTGCATATCTACACCCAGTACATTACATACACAATAGTTTATGTCTGAAAAAAGGAGGAGGTTACTTCGAACAATACTTGTGTTCCGGTTCAACAATAGGTACTTTTTAACCGACTTCAAAAAGGAGGAGGTTATATGTTCGGTTGAATGTATGTTTTTTATTTTATTTTTTTATGTATGTTCACCGATTTCTCGGTCAATAAAATTGTGGACCGATTTTGAAAAATTTTTTTTTGATTGAAAGGTTGTGCTTCCGAGTTGGTCCCATAGAAATATTGTTATGATCTGATCATGAACTTCGAAGATATGATATAACCATTAAAATTGCTTTGTTTATACGTGTAGTCGATGACTGACTGAAAGTAGAGGGGGAATATATCGAACTGATCTGATGATGAAGCCTGAAGCACCGGAACTCTGTAATAAATTAATGTAATCTAACCGTGTTTGGGATTATTAGAATTGTCATGAGATGCACTCTGGCTATAAGGTATTTAAGTTTGGGTGAGGGGTACTTTTTAGTGGTGGAATATAACGAAGAGACAAAACTATTATAGAAACACCGACTTCCGAAATTAAAGTTATTTTGCACTTATCAGTGTTTTTTTTTTACTTTGAAGTCGGTTGTATTTTTTTTGTAAAAAGTTTTTTATTGTGGATATTATTGTAAATAGGTAGTTGCTGTCTATTTTTAAATACCCCAAGTGTAAGTAACATACGTAAGTGCTTTAATTTGAATGTATTTTAGATTGTTTATTATGATTTATTTTCTGCATTTTGATGGTCTTAAGCCTATGAAAATAAGAAAGAAAAATTGGAATTACATTTACAAATAACTTCATAACCTAAACTTAAAAATAAAAAAGTAGTTCGAAATTATTAAAAATAGCGGTCAGTGACGCTCACCCCGCGCGCACCGGAGTACTTTACCTACGACCGCGACGCAGCTGATCGGCGCTCGATCAACGCGGCGGCGTGAGAAATAAGTTTCTAATTAAACAAGTCTCGTAAGCGATAACTTTATTTTCTACTATTAACACATACCTATCATAATAAAAAATATGTTTTTATTAAAATGTATTCAAGTTATATCATGTCTTGCGCACTGGTTCAAAACTTTTCCCCTAAAAATCCCTTACTGACGTTCGGCATTGAAATTAGCAACCTTCGTTTTGTTTGGAACACAACATGCCGCCCGCGACTTAAAGAAACTGCTTAATCCCCTTGTTTCTGTCACATAATCTACTAATATTCTGTTAGATTTTGTTTTCACAAACATTTTTTATTGTGGCAACAATGCTGTGGGGCCAGAACCTCGGTTTTATTTTAGTTAAAAAAAAAATGATTTTCAATAAGTTCTCAAAAAACCACTTAAGCATGACAATATTAAAAATAAATACTGGTCGTCTAAGGGGTGTATACGGGGTCCCAATCAACACCTATCGGGACTCAAGCCAACCTCACCTGCACGTGGTGCACCCTGCTGATAAACGAACGAGGCTATGGCGACCCGCCAACACGCACTGGACCAGCGTGGCGGGTTATGGTCCAAACCCCCTCAAATGCATAATGCAACAAAAAAAACTTTTTAGAAAAAAAAATAACCGATTTCACTAAAAAAAACACTAAAAGGATCAAAATAACTTTAATTTCGGATGTCGGTGTTTCTCGGTATTGTTTGTTTCTTATTTAACACCGACTTCCGAAATTAAAGTTATTTTGATCCTTTTAGTGTTTTTTTTAGTGAAGTCGGTTATTTTTTTTTTCTAAAAAGTTTTTATTTCACACTTTTTAGTTGCGATACACTTATAAACAGAGTGCCTATTTCTAATGACAATTCCAATTAACCCAAATACTGCTAGGTTACATTGTTTTATTATAAAGTTGCTGTGCCTACCTTCCTCCTTCCGGCTCCATGATCAGATCAGTTCGATAGTACCTTTTAGCCAAAGAGCATCTCACGACAATTCTAATAAGCCCAAACACGGCTAGGATACATTGATTAATTACGGAGTTCCTGTGCCTACCTTCCGGCTCCATCATCAGATCAGTTCGATAGTACCTTATAGCCAAAGTGCATCTCATGACAATTCTAATGAGTCCAAACACGGCTAGGTTACATTGATTAATTACGGAGTTCCAGTGCCTACCTTCCGGCTCCATCATCATCATCAGATCACTTCGATGATACCATTTTCAACGTAACTATTCAGAATCATTCATTTATTTGTATTGTCATAGTCGCTTAACTATATCTTCAATGTGATATCTATTTGAGTATGAAGTTCCGTTGACGATTTCTGGTCTTCTTCATCAGTTCCACTTCATCAAATGTTACTTTTTGACTGTAAATGCTTAAGTTCTTGATGAAAATACTAAAATTACCATAGGGTTGCCTATAATTTTTGAGGAGTTCCCTCGATTCCTCATGGATTCCATCATCAGAACTGGATTTTGAAAAAAATGGGACCAATCTGGAAGCATATCCTATAAAGGGAAAAAAAAATTTTGCAAATCGGTCCATAAACGACGGAGTTCTGAGGTAACACACATAAAAAAAAAAAAAAAAAAAATGATGATAAAAAAAAAAAAAAAAATACAACCGAATTGATAACCTCCTCCTTTTTTTTGAAGTCGGTTAAAAACAGGCCCCAGCCCCCAAGTGCCCGGTGACTCCAGCGGTTGTGCTAGCGTGGACGGGCGTGGGCGCAGCCCTGGGGTCTGAGGTGCTAAGAATCTCCGGGTGGGATCGATCAACCGTCGACGACTGGACCTGGCGACGTACAACACGCGTACACTCCGGTCCGATGAGAAGATTGCCGAGCTTGAGGAGGAGTTGAGCAGGTAACGATGGAGTATTGTGGGATTATCCGAAATCCGAAGACAGGGGGAGGATACGATAATCCTAAAATCTGGTAACCTGCTCTATTTTCGGGAGGGGGACCAGCAGTCCCAAGGTGGTGTCGGATTTATCGTCCACAGGTCCCTTGTGAACAATGTGGTGAAGATCGAGAGCGTGTCGACCAAGGTGGCGTACCTTGTACTCAGAATATCATCAAGATATTCGCTGAAGGTCATACAGGTTTACGCTCCGACCTCGACACGCCCCGATGACGAAGTAGAGACCATGTATGAAGATGTATCCAGAGCCATACATGGTTATAAGACTCACTTCACCGTGGTCACGGGGGACTTTAATGCGAAACTGGGCAAACGAGACGGTGACGAGCTGCGAGTGGGGCAATTTGGATTTGGACGTAGGAACCACCGGGGACACCTACTGGCCAGCTTTATGGAGAGGGAGGGCCTCTACATGATGAACTCTTTCTTCAGAAAGCGTGAGCATAGGAAGTGGACCTGGCAAAGCCCTGATGGTGTAACAAAAAATGAGATTGACTTCATCATGTCGACGAAGAAGCAAATATTCAATGATGTCTCTGTGATCAATGCGGTGAAAACCGGAAGTGATCACCGCATGGTAAGAGGCACATTGAATATCAATGTCAAGCTTGAAAGATCTCGACTGATGAAGTCTACGCTCCGTCCTGCACAGATCCAGATCCAAAACTCCGAGAGCTTTCAGCTAAAACTCCAAAATCGTTTCGAATGCCTAGGAAGCTCTGTGGACGAATACAACGATGGGTTCGTGGAAACTGTCCATACGGTCGGGTCTAAATTCTATAAGACTCGTATAAATAAGAGCAAGAGGCTCACAGATCGAACTCTCCAGCTTATGAAGGAAAGGCGTGAGATGATTCTGCAGTCTTCAGACGATGCGTGCACATATCGGCTGCTCAATAAACGGATCTCTAAGTCCTTGAAACGCGATCTCCGTCACTTTAATATTGGAAAAATTACAGACGCGATTGAGCGAAATAAGGGCTCTAAGGTATTGCAAGAGATCTGTCTATTGGGCAGAGCCAGCTCACGAAACTGAAGACCGAAGATGGCAGAGTCATATCCGCCAAATCGGAGCTTCTGGGAGAGATCGAGGCTTTTTATGGACAGTTATACACGTCAATCACAAAACCCACTACGAATCTAGCAAACGACCCAAGAGCTAGGTTGATCCGACACTATACCGAAGATATCCCGGACGTCAGCCTGGACGAGATTAGGATGGCTCTGAAGCAGCTTAATAACAACAAGGCACCGGGTGATGACGGAATTACAGCCGAACTCCTGAAGGCGGGTGGTAAACCGATCCTTAGGGCCCTTCAGAAGCTGTTTGATTCCGTCATATTCGAGGGAAAAACACCACAGGCATGGAGCGGAAGTGTGGTGGTACTCTTCATTAAGAAGGGCGACAAGAACCTGCTCAAGAATTATAGGCCCATCTCACTTCTGAGCCATGTCTACAAGCTGTTTTCCAGACTCACCACGAACCGTCTCGCGCGCAGGTTCGACGACTTCCAGCCTCCCGAACAAGCCGGATTCCGAAAAGGCTCTAGCACCATAGACCACATACACACGCTACGGCAGGTTACCGATATATACACGATACAGAAGACCGAGGAGTATAATCTGCCTCTCTGCTTAGCGTTTGTGGATTACGAGAAAGCTTTTGATTCGATCGAGACTTGGGCTGTACTGCAGTCTCTCCAACGGTGCCAGATTGACTATCGGTACATCGAGGTGCTGAAGTGTTTGCACGAAAACGCCACTATGTCAGTCAGACTGCAGGACCAGACCTCGAAACCTATCCTCCTGCAGCGGGGTGTGAGGCAGGGAGACGTCATTTCTCCGAAACTGTTCACGGCCGCAATGGAGGATGTCTTCAAGGTTCTGGACTGGAGTGGATTGGGCATTAATGTCAATGGCGAGTACATCACTCATCTTCGGTTTGCCGACGACATAGTAGTCATGGCTGAGACTACGGAAGATCTCAGCACAATGCTCAATGACCTCAGTAGAGCTTCCGAAAGAGTGGGTCTTAAAATGAACATGGACAAAACCAAAGTCATGGTAAATAACCATGTAGCACCCACTCCGATCAAGATCGGAGACTCTGCACTCGAAGTTGTAGACGATTACGTCTACCTTGGACAGACAGTCCAGTTGGGTAGATCTAATTTCGAGAAAGAGGTCAACCGTCAAATCCGACTTGGCTGGGCAGCGTTCGGGAAGCTGCGCGGTATCTTCTCATCCAATATAACACAGTGTCTCAAGACGAAAGTCTATGACCAGTGCGTGTTGCCAGTGATGACATATGGTTCCGAAACGTGGACGCTCACAATGGGCCTCATCAGAAGGCTCAAAGTCACCCAAAGGGCAATGAAAGGGCTATGCTCGGAGTTTCCTTGCGTGATCGATTCAGAAATGAAGATATCCGCAGGAGAACCAAGGTTGCCGACATAGCACGAAGAATCGCCAAACTAAAGTGGCAATGGGCAGGGCACATTGATCGCAGAACGGATGGCCGTTGGAACTGTAGGCTGTCGTTTAGGCATTTCGCTTTGTGAGATTTATCAAAAGCGATAATCTTATCGGAACGAATAAGAGCAGAAATAGAGGCCTCTTCAGTGGATCGTAACTTTCTCTGAATTTGCCAGAAGGCGAGGTGAGTGGGCTCTAGCTCACTAAGTATTTTGGCCCAGCGCGCGGAACGTTAATCTGCTAATGGCTGCGTTCTTTTCGATTTTCAGACCCCATATATCGTCCAAGAGTTTCCAGGGATGGTCTTCAGTCACTGGAATTTCCCTTGAACAATCGTTTAGGACTGATTGTACGTGGTCCGTAAGCAAGTCGATTGCTTCTTTTTTGGGTTTCTAAAATTTATCATTCAATTTCGCGTAGTCTGCCAATTTTTGTGCATATTTCAAGTATTTTTCATGCATATTTGCATGCATGTTGCATATAATCCGGTCTCTAAATCACCGATATTTACGTGTATGAATACACTTGTGAATAAAAATTATTCAATTCAACAGCAAAATTAGTAATTGTGATTTTGTTTATGGCGGTAAAAAATTGAATCTAAAAAAAAAACGTATGCGCTCCTATATTAATTGTTTTTTCTTCACGCCATTTGGGCAAGCTAAGGTCTTAGACCATACCGCCTCGTCATATATAATTTTGCAAGTTTCGCTGAGATATAACTTCCTCAGAACTGCCCCAGGAAATCAATATGTGAATAATTAAAATTGCCACTGAATTTCACTCGAAAAAATCACGCATAAAACCACGCGCGTCTTAAAATGGCTGTCATAGACATGTCTACAAAGAAAACCAAATTTTATTTAAATTAACAATTTATTTATTAAACTTTTAAAACTTGTTCAAGTTAAAATGGTTTATCTAAATACGAAATTGCATTAAATAAGCAAGTAAGACACTAATTTTTACTATTGAACGCAATAACCATAAATGATATTCGTATAATTTGTTTTGAGAACAAACAGGTTTAACAAAAAGGTTTTAACTACTTATCGCATTAGTGTTTAATAGTAATTTAAAAATTATGGTATATGTGTTGTACAATTATAATCACTTTCTGAGCAAGTGTGTTGAAAAAATATTATTCACTAGATTTAAAATTTTTCACGCCAAATTGATGTTTTTTCATATTTTTCACACATTTTCCTTCTTCAGAGTAACAGACAGACACAGTGACAGCGATCGCCACGTTATACCCAGCGTTCCTAATTCCGATAAAAGTGATTATTTCGCGAATCTGACCAAATTCAATAGTCACAAAATTAAGGACGTTGCGCGTTGGTCGGATTCACGATATCATCGCTTTCGTCGCAATTCGGAACGCAGGGATAGTGATTCGGAACGCGGGGATCTTATTCAAGGAATTTAGTAAATATCCTACGGATATACGACGGCGATGATCATAGAAAATAATAGATTTGATTTCGCCTCAACAAGCGTCGCGTGATCGCGTCGCGTTTCAATAATCTGTTTCCGCTTTCTTTCATTTCAACGTCACACGTCAAAGTCAAGTTGACATTAAATAATTTTTTTGACCTTTTTCGTCACGTTTTGATATTGCAATTTTCTGTTAATAAGACGTACCTATGTTTTGTCTTAATTGCATAATGCTGCGAAAAAAAATAAAATAAAAAGTGAATGTCGTAAATAGAAACGGTAATTTTCACTATTATGATTCTATTGCATAGATTAAATGTGCATTATTAGTCACTGAAACATTTTTCATTTTTTTACAAGTTCCTGAAAAATAAGTTTTAACGTGACAACGTCTTATAAATTGGTTTGCCGGGTGACACTTCAAAAAACTGCGTTACGCTCCGCTCACGTTATGCGCTCACAATGAGAGCGAGTGAGAGGCACGTTATTTCATCCTTCTTCCTACTATACGAATGAATATTCACATTAAAATTATTTTACCACTCAAAGTCGTTGTCACGTAAAACTTTCGCCCGTATACCGACTTTACAGGCAACCAATTTTTTTAATTATAATCAAGAAGCATAATAAATTAGCTTTCTTAAAGGATATGGTAAGGTATATTGCATTAGTGTTTCTTTGGAGAATATGCTTATTTTATATCTCAGCTTCGCGTTTAGTTAATATTCTATACTGTATGATTTCAATACCTTTGTCTTATAATATAATCTATAAAAAAAGTACAATGCGAATGAAACTGAAAGCTGTCAGAGAGTTTTTGGCGGGATTTCTTCGAGTGAAGTTCAGTGACTGTTTTAATTATTCGCAAATTGATTCTTAGTGGATATTGTGGTGTAAAATTGGTGTTGTTTTGTATCCCAAGTGTCTGCGCAACTGGAATAATATGTGGAATCATTGAAATAGTCGCGGTCTCGGTAAAATGGAGCTGAGAATTTTATTGTAGTTTTAGCTACCTCAGCGAAGTTTGCTGAGAAGACTGAATCGATACATTTGCTGCCAAATACTTCAAAAAACATTAGAATGTGTTACACCTGCATTCTAATGTAAAACAAAAAGAAACAAAAACTGATGACTAGGCAGCATGGTCTCTGACCTTAGCCTGTTCCACAAGGAACGAAAAAAAAAAAAAAAAAAACTGAAAGCTGTCAAAATCAATCAAACAAAATACTACGAAAAATTGTCACTAATTCTATTTAATTAATTACCTACTATTGTTTGGAACTTCACATTCCCATGTGTTATCTTTGCATAATTACTTCTTAAACATAAACCTTTTCAACAAAGCAGGTAAATACAGCCTAAACTTGTCGTCTTGTTATCTTAAAAATGGTCTGAGAGGAGTGTACTGCGTGAGCTCGACAAATGGATTACGATTAACGTTTGTCCGACAAAACAGTACTGCGACTTACCTCATTTCGAATGCACGCTTAAGGGCCTACGCGATATTCAGCACACGATACACCAGGCTGTCTTGTTATTTGTTCCGAGTAAGACCGGTCTAACCCTTATTACACTACGCGACGTCGACTAACACTGTCTGAATATCGAGTAGTGTCCTGGCCCTTTATGCGACACACTGAAGCTCGACATCACGCTGGCGTGACAAGCAATTTTGCGACAGTAGTTCGAGACTACGGTAGTGCGAAAAACAACGATTACTACTTGTGTGAGTACAGGATAACGTCAGTACGTTGGTGCATTATTACAGTAGTTTGACACTACCTCGCCTGCCTAGATAGCTCGACGGAGACCCTGTCTGTGGTCTCCTACTTTCCTGTGGTTATAAATAAATAACCACGAAGTTCAATGCAGGAGCGAAGGGAAACGTAGCTTCCGTCTTGCCTTCTAACCTAACCTGTCTGTGTTGGGGTGCTGTAAAATATGTTAATTCTTCATGTTGCACTAGAGTCATGTCGAACTTCAGTGTGTCGCAATAGTGTTAATCGCATATCTTTTTAGTAGTACACTTATGTGAGAGTACTTTGGTACATGTTTTCTTCACTGTGTATGTAATTATAGTGCACATATTAGTTTATTTGTTTTTATCAACCCTTGTGTTTGCCTTTTCAGATAGAATAACATCTACCATGAAGTACAAAGTTCGACGAGAGATGTGACTGCTGCCGTGTGACAACAATTTGTATTGTAATATTTACTAGCTTTCATTCGTGAAATGTTAGTAGATACCAGAAGAAATCATAATAATATAAAAGCAACATTATTACTATTTGTTTTAAGATAAAAGATGGAAAAGCTACTCATGTGTAGGATATGTTTGGTGGAGAATGTTCGCATGTATGCAGTGGTCGCCAAGAACATGCAGGATCTGTATGAGTTGCTGACTGACATTCCAGTAAGTTGATAACCTGCAATCCTAATAAATTGCCGAGTCAATGACATTAATTCATTAACGCTCAGGCGGTAGCCGGCGCCCGCAAGCCATTGTCTTACTATTGTGTCTCTAATTACGCACGTCAAAAGGTTAACTTGTGGACACATTCACAGTGGTCCAAAATATGTTTTTAAGCCTAATGCAAACCCCCTGACCAGCCCACGGCCAGCCTCTCTGTTTGAGGAAAGTCATACCAAAACTTGAACTGACAAACAACTGTTAGCTTTGACAGAATCAGACTGAATTATTCATCAGAACAAAAAACTAAAAGATATGTTTTATTGCAGTTTGTAACTGAAGACACTAGACCGGCACTTGCTTGTTTTTTCTGCTATGCTAAACTAAAGCAATGCTGCCAATTGCAGCGACAATGTCGGGAAGCTGAAGAGCTGTTTGCTCAGATGATGAATGAGGTGAGGTATTCTTAAAAAGACATTTATTCTCATTTTATACTAGTAGTAGGGTAGTAATCTCTGAAAGTACTGAACCGATTCTGAAAATACTTTTACTCAGACCCGAAATTGCGTTAAGCGGACGCGCGCGTGGTTCCATACAAAAATGCTCCATAGCGGGGACCTCGCGCCCGCTTTGTTACGTAATAATATATTCTCCATCAAAACGACTACATGCACACTGTTAATGTTGAACTAGCGACACTTGCTTGGTAATAATCCGGTTTCCGCGACGAGGACCGTCCGCGTGAACACACGCGCTTTGTCACGCTACCGGGTGCCCGTCGCGGGCGTCCGCGTTACGCAGTTTCGGCCCTTATTGGTGTTGCAACAGAACTCTGTTTCTGCTTCAGCTTCTGCTTCCGCAAAATTTATGACAGAACTCTAAACGAAAGAAGTACACAGCGAGGAGCGCGGGGCTGGGTGGCGTGTGGACGACTGGGCATATCGTAATAGTTGTGGAGGGGGGGAGGGGCGGTACACAGTCGTGTCGGAACGAGTTTCTTTATTATTATATTTTTTTGGTTTATTCTATTCTGCCCATCACCGCGCCTCGTGACGTGATTACGACGTAAACCATCTGAAGTTTAAAAAAATACATATATTGTGCTTTTTCTTCATAGTATTAACACTTTCGCTTCCGCATCCGCAAAGATTTGCTTTTGACATCTGTTTCCGTTTCCGCTTCCGTTAGGACACTTCCTTTGCATCACCAGCCCTTATATGTAGGTGCTTCACTATCCCTGAGTGCTATGCTATAATTTACAAGTTATTTTAAGTATCGCCATTTCTGGAGACCCTTTTGACTGACTATGTGTCTTGAAAAGTAATAATTTTGTATTTTAAATAACAATGTTAAATTTTCGCAGCAAAATCCTTCAATACACCGAGGTCAGACAGAGTTGTTCAATGGGTTTGTGAAAACTCCAGTAGTGAACATAAGTATAAATGGTGTTGGTCAAATGGAATATGTTGCTATCAAAGAAGAATTACCAGTATATTATGAGGGAATAGAAGATATCATTGAGCCCAAGGAGGAACCTCATAGTGATGGTATGTATCCAATATTTAAAAACGGGAACTTTTCCTGTGTTTCGCCTGCAATCAGTCTGTTGACTATAAGTAAGTGGGTTGATGGTAATTGGCGACTGTGGTCTAGATTCTCTACCTTGTTTCTCTTCTTATGTCCGGTTACCAAGGATGTGCCATCTATTTAACTGTCTTGTTGGACTGTTTGAATTCAGAATTAAGTCTCATGCCAGAGGATTTTTGTGACGTCTCAGTCGCTCCAGGTAAACGCCCTCCCTGGTTTTTATTTCCTCATCCACAGTGGGAACCTCCAAGTACTGATGAACCTCGGCATATGTAGTGTACCACGATGCATTAGCTAGATTTCTGAGTATTTTGTTTTGGGCAGGTTGGATGATGGCCAAATTGGATTTACTGGCTGTACTCCAAATATATTTGGACACCAAAAACAAAATGACGACATAAAAGCATTCATATATTTTCGTATGTGTTTGAAAAAGCAAAAAGCAATTCATAGATGTAACGAAACTAGCCAGTGACTTCGCCCGCTTGAAAGTAGGTTTCTTCATACAAACTTTGGACCCTGTTTCATCCCCTTAGGGGTTCCACACTTGATTCGTGCGGAAGAATCGCCCGGGTTCACCATTGCGAGGGGGCGCCCGAAGGACACGGTGGAGGTGTGTCCCATATGGGCGGAGCACGGCCGAGTCCTCGTGCGGGCGATCGAAGGTGACGACCTCTCGCGCCTGGCCCTGATACAGGCCATGGCTATGGCTCGGAGCGATGAGGAATGGCAGGCGAGGCGACCGCCTGCCATGCTTGCGAAGCAGTAATACTAGCGAAGGAGGCGGCCGCACACGTGAGGGAATGGACATCTTCACGCCCAGTTGCCGAGATCTCGACCCCGATTTCCAGCACTATAGGCGTCAGCTTGCGGACAACGAGCAATTGGTAGCTCGCCGTCCGGCCGGCCGGTAACCGGCAAGACCGAGTCCGAGTCGTCAACGACACACACACCACACCCAAGGCACCACCCCACCCCTACACTCTCAAGTTCAGTTGAAAACCAGCGTCAGGCAACTGCTACGTAGTTGTCTGACATTATGCTGAACTGGACCTATTTGGCGTAGCCGTGAGACATTTTGTTATTGTTAATTTTATTTCTCCTTATTTTTTTTTTTGTTTAATTTTAGTTTTTAAATCAATTATTTGTTGATTAATGAATCATGGTGTGCCAAATAAACATATTTCCTTTCTTTCTTTCAACGGCGTGCAATGTTCCACGCGCGCCGCAAAGTGATGGATAAGCAATAACGTAGGGGCCCAGCAAGGCCCAAGCTTACTGGGGCCATGGGTTGACCTCCAAAAAGGAAACCCGGGATCCTGGAACGCTAGGCTAAGAAGGAACATAGGTGTGGTTTAGTCAGCAAAAGTCTGACACGCCCTCCGCCCTAGAGCGGGTTTCTCCACCTTATAAAAAATCCCTCGCCTATATCCTCTTATGATCGAAATGCACGGTTGGTTTGCAGTACAATTGCAGTCGTGTCAACTGCATTCAAACAGCACTTTAACTGCAATTTGCGGTTGGATTGCAGTTGAAATGCGGTCCGTCTGTCTAGAGCCTTAGAGGGGACTTACCGCCATAATTGTGGCGTGCCCAGCCACGACATATCTACTCGTATATATATATATATAAGCGAAATACCACTCACTGATTAATCACAAAATCTCAGAAACTATAACACCTACAAACTTAAAATTTGGCAGGTAGGTTCTTTATAGAGTGTAGACATCCGCTAAGAACGGATTTTCCGAACGGAGGTCCAAAGTTTATATGGAGAAATCGACATTCACGCGGGCGAAGCCGCTGGCGGAAACTAGTATATAAGATATAATAAAACATCAATTTCTTAAAAATAAACACCTACAACTATTGATCATTGTTTATGTTCAAATCTTAATCTTGAAATTATAGACGGCAACGACTATTCAGATGTAGAAGATACACGACTGCATCATTCTGAATCAGATTTAGATATAACGGAGTTTAAATCTGAAGTGGAAGAAGAACAAGAAGTATTGAGGAAGAAACGCCGAGCCACCGACACGAGAAGTGAGTATTGAGTTTAAATCCGGGAGAAGAAAAATATCGATTTGTTTACCATGCCGTCTTTAAGCTTTAGAGCTCACACGAACGGCATGTTGCCAAAGGCCGAGATAACTGCAGCCGTCGAACTATAGTGACATATGACACGCACGATGGCTGCCGTTGTTCAAAATTGGAATGTCGACGGCTGCCTCTGCCATTGAAAATCCATTCTTGCCTCTGTAGGCAAAAATTGATTTTCGATGGGTTTAAACAATGGTGGTGTTCGGATTCGGGACTATACATTATGGGTTTTGCCCCTGGAGGATTCGCTGAATATTTGCAGCGTCTGCATAACGCCTTAGCCATAGCCTGACCATACGGTCATACGGACCTGACCATACGGTTCTCTAAAACAAAAAACAAAAAAACAATTAACGAACGCGTAACTTGTAAGGAGTGCATGAAATGACAAAATAGCCAAATACGCAATCACTAGGTGTATTTGGCTGTTTTCTCATTACATCCACAATGCAGCAATGGTTGTAAAGGGCCTATTACACTACGCGATATTCAGCACACGATATTCAGACTGTCTTATGTTTTGTTCCGAGTAAGACCGGTCTAACCCTTATTACACTACGCGACATCGACTAAGACTGTCTGAATATCGAGTAGTGTAATGGGCCCTTTAGAAATACTTATTATACCTACGTCTTAAATAAGACTTTTCTTATATTCTTTAATGGACTAGTTTCGTTTAGTATCTTTTTAGTTTCGTTTTGATTTTCACTTTTGGTCTTTACGTAGTAATTTTTAAAGGTATTAAAACACTCAATATAGCGGTATATTAAGTCTATGGTCAATCTATTCAAACATTCTGTTTATGTAAAAATATTATTTTATATTTTGTATAGGTACCTAGTAATTAAGTTGCGATATGATGCTTTGATTTTAAAAAAATCTTTAAAAAGGAATCTACGAAGTAAAAATATTTTATATCGTCGACCGCATCGTCGCTTTCCAGCAGGTTAGATAGCAGTCTAGCGCGAACCTATGAATAATAAACTAAAACCTACTCGGTATTGGTAAATTCTGTGTTCTTTGTGCAGTAGCCATGCGTGTCACTTAAAAGACTTTCAACTTAAACGATAGCCAGATAAGGATTAAAATGGCTTAGCGGGTCAGATAATGCTGGCCACCGTCTGTGTAGATGTGGACTAGTAGGTACCTAGTAGCACCCCTATTTCAAATTTTGTACTTACTATATTTTTAAACGCAGGGTCGAGCGCTGCAGAGAAATCAAAAGAAGACACACGGACAAAACCAAAAGATGTAATTCCAGAAGAGCAAATGAAAAATAAAATATCTGAAACAAAATTTATTCAGACAACTCAAAGTAGTACGCGTAAAGGAATATTTAGGGAACCTCACAAATGTGATGTATGTCAAAGTAGTTTTATGCGTAAGAGAAGTTTATTTAAACATATTCGTACACACACTGGTGAGACACCGTACAAGTGTGATATATGTCAGCGTAGTTTCAATAAGAAGACTCATTTAACAAATCATATCCGCACGCATACTGGTGAGAAACCGTACAAGTGCGATATATGTCAGCATAGTTTCAGTGTACAGAATGCTTTAACACTTCATATTCGTACGCACACCGGTGAGAAACCGTACAAGTGTGATGTATGTCAACGTGGTTTTGGTAGGAAGGGTGATTTAGATAGGCATAGCCTTACGCACACTGGTGAAAAACCGTACAAGTGTGACATATGTCAGCGTAGTTTTAACCAGAAGAGTAATTTACTTAAGCATGTTCGTACGCACACTGGTGAGGAACGGTACAAGTGTGATATATGCCAGAGTAGATTCAGTACTAGGAGTAATTTTAAATATCATATTCGTACGCACACTGTTAAGAAACCGTTTAACTGCGATATATGTCACCGTGGTTGCAGTACTAAGAATAGTTTAACACTTCATATTCGTACGCACACTGGTGAGAAACCGTACAAGTGCGATGTATGCCAGCGTAGTTTTAATAGGAAGGATACTTTAGATAGGCATTTTCGTACGCACAATGGTGAGAAACCGTACAAGTGCAATATATGTGAGCGTTGTTTCAGTATTAGGGAGCATTTAGTTCTTCATATTCGTACGCACACTGGTGAGAAACCGTACAAATGCGATATATGCCAGCGCAGTTTCAGTAGTAACCATCGTTTAAAACTTCATACTCGTACGCACACTGGCGAGAAACCTTACAAGTGTGATATATGTCAGCGTAGTTTTAGGGAGAATGGTAATTTACTGAAACATATTCGCACGCATACTGGTGTGAAACCGTTCGTTGAAACGTAAAGGGTTAGGTGAGAGAAACGAGCGTAGTACGAAAAGAATTGATGATGAATCAACGGAAATTATATTTCCTCTTGTGAGGTAAAATTAGAGTAGGTATGGCGTTACCTTAGAGGTCTAGAGCAAGGGCCGGCCCAGGGTGGACGGAAAAGACTCGGTGTAACCCCTGAGAGCAGCCCTCGAAAAACGGGATGAGCAGACTCAGCGTGGCCCTCTAGCCTCCATAAGTAAATTAGAGTAGGTATGGCGTTACCTTAGAGGTCTAGAGCAAGGGCCGGCCCAGGGTGGACGGAGAAGACTCGGTGTAACCCCTGAGAGCAGCCCTCGAAGAACGGGATGAGCAGACTCAGCGTGGCCCTCTAGCCTCCATAAATTAGAGTAGGTATGGCGTTACCTTAGAGGTCTAGAGCAAGAGCCGGCCCAGGGTAGACGGAGAAGACTCGGTGTAACCCCTGAGAGCAGCCCTCGAAGAACGGGATGAGCAGACTCAGCGTGGCCCTCTAGCCTCCATAAGTAAATTAGAGTAGGTATGGCGTTACCTTAGAGGTCTAGAGCAAGGGCCGGCCCAGGGTAGACGGAGAAGACTCGGTGTAACCCCTGAGAGCAGCCCTCGAAGAACGGGATGAGCAGACTCAGCGTGGCCCTCTAGCCTCCATAAGTAAATTAGAGTAGGTATGGCGTTACCTTAGAGGTCTAGAGCAAGGGCCGGCCCAGGGTGGACGGAGAAGACTCGGTGTAACCCCTGAGAGCAGCCCTCGAAGAACGGGATGAGCAGACTCAGCGTGGCCCTCTAGCCTCCATAAGTAAATTAGAGTAGGTATGGCGTTACCTTAGAGGTCTAGAGCAAGGGCCGGCCCAGGGTGGACGGAGAAGACTCGGTGTAACCCCTGAGAGCAGCCCTCGAAGAACGGGATGAGCAGACTCAGCGTGGCCCTCTAGGCTCCATAAGTAAATTAGAGTAGGTATGGCGTTACCTTAGAGGTCTAGAGCAAGGGCCGGCCCAGGGTGGACGGAGAAGACTCGGTGTAACCCCTGACAGCAGCCCTCGAAGAATGGGATGAGCAGACTCAGCGTGGCCCTCTAGCCTCCATAAGTAAATTCAAACTCCACTGGAAGAGAAAGACAAACGGAAACGTGCAGTAAAAGGTTGTTGGTAGAGTTATATTTTCGAGACGTTTTGGGGACAAATTGTTTAAAGTCCTTTCTAAACATCTGGTTGACACTTCGCGTGACCTAAGGGCTGGCTTTTACCTTGGACAGAGGATAAGCATCGCCATACAGCGTGGAAAATGTGGCAATACCGCCAGTCTCTTGGGTACATTACAAGTTAACAGCGATGCGGAGAAGTTTTTGGACGCCATACTTTAATTAGTTCTTAAGGGTCTTTATTTTAACCCTAGCTCTAAAATTACGTCACCTCCTTCCCTGCTCTCGACTTTTACACACATTACGGGCTGAGCATTCGGTATTGTATAGAATACCTAGGCAAAGTATAAAATAAATCTCTTACATTTCTTGGTATTAATATTGACAACAATTTGACTTGGAGATCCCAGACAGACGAAATATGTAAAAAACTTAATAAATTTTCCTATGTTCTCTACAAGCTATCAAAAATGGTGAGCCTAGAATCGGTACTAACAGCCTATCACGGCTATATCTATGTTGCGTCTA
This sequence comes from Mythimna impura, assembly GCA_905147345.3. Lineage (NCBI taxonomy): Eukaryota > Metazoa > Arthropoda > Insecta > Lepidoptera > Noctuidae > Mythimna > Mythimna impura. Next base: position 12,516,919 of record LR990364.1, read on the forward strand.
CTCAGATATGGCGTAATATACTGGGGCAATTCAGTAGATAGAGAACTCGTATTCAGAGCCCAAAAAAGATGTATCAGAGCTATGTGTGGCCTTAATGATAAATCGTCTAAAAAATTGTCCTTCTAGAAGTTCTTCTGGAAGGACTTTGAAAGTCCTGCCAGCAGGTCTTTAATTTGTATGAAATTTGACGCACGTCCTTCTGGCAGTACGCCGACTGCTGGCAGGACGACTTCGACGAATTACAAAATCAGGGGAATTAAACATTTTGTACTACCTACTTTTAATTATTTATTTCTTTGAAATAAACGAATAGCGTATAAATCTATATTATTTGCGCTGAATTAACAACGATAATGACAAATGGTTTGAAGTAAGACCGCTCTTACTTCAATTGTCATTATTGTTTACTTTTTCAGGTGTAAATGACAATGCCATAAGGATTTCCTCAAACCTTTGTCGACACATACCAAATCTTTTGCCAAATTTGGGAGCGGGAAATAAACCATTGGACACAGTACCCCAATAACTTCTTCTTTCAGGAAGCTGTTGAGTGCACATAGCATACATTAGACCAAAAAACTTGTATGGCTCATTTTCAGTAACGGCTTTAGCTGCATTTCTTAAACACGAGTTTGTACATGCCAAAATATACGAAATCTTCTCCTCAGGAAAAAATAACTGCCAAGTTTCCAGTTCATTTAATTTGTTTGATAAGTTTAATAGTTTTGGTTTATACGCACCATCTTTGTAAACGTCTATCAAAAGTTCTTTTTCGGATTGCCATTCTATTTCTCCAACAAGCACGTTATTTTCTTCTATTTCCTCTTCCAACAAGCTTTCCGAATTACTTTCAGATTCGTCTGATTCCGATGAACTCGAATCCAATGAAAAGGACTGTGTTTGTGTTATAGGTTCATTATCAAGAGCATTTGCGCGCTCCAAAAAGTTCTTATATGTACACAACTTACATACCCATCTAGTTCCCATACTACCTTTACTTTATTGTTTCTATAAACTGCATTCACCACACCGTAACAATAAGATGTTGCAAACGCATCACCAAATTGTTGACGACTCCACGCGATATTCGTTCCCGGCGCATCGTAGTGCGAGGCTAGCGAGCGCACGCGATCTCCACGTCTAAAAATCGTGGCCATCTCGCTCACACTAATGCTACAACAATGCGACAAACACACCTACAATCAGAAAGAGACAGACTATCTACTTGTATTATTACAAATCCTGCTAGCAGGACCATTCGCGTAATATTCATAAGAAAAGTTGCGTCCTACCGGAAGGACCGAAAGTCCTGCTAGCAGGACGCTGGTTGATTTATCAAAAAGCACAGACAGTTGCCAACCGTTCTTTATACGTCTAAAAATTCTTACCTTGCCATCGTTATACATATACGAAACAAATGTGTTTGTCAAATCTAATATTTCATTATATAAAACAGCTACTAAAATCTACTACCGAAAATTACGCGATAAAAATAAGTCAGAACTTAAAGTGACTTATGGAAAGACTGCACTAATGAATAGGAGTACCTTCTGTGTGGCCCAAAAAATATTTAACAAACTACCTGAGAAATTAAAAACGTTAAATCTGGATAATTTCAAAAAAGAACTAGGTATTAAAAATTTTGCTAAATAAATGCTATTATTCATTAAAGGACTATCTATAATTACTGCTTCAGAAAATTGCACATTACCCGACTTATCTTGAATTTTATTGACTATGGCACTAATATGACGTAATAACTTAATCTTTTTGACATTTTAATGAAACAAATTTTGTATTTAATATGCATATGCCTATTGATATTGACTTTTATAATGGTATAGAGTTTACATAAGTAATGAAGTTGCACATCACCTGACCTATATTGATAATCCTGAATTGTATTTGACCTATGCATTAATATGACATGAAACTTAATCTCTGACATTTATTGAAACTAATTTTACTTAATTTGTAATGATATGCATGTGCCTATTATTATTATTGACTCTATATAAAAGTTGACCTAAGTATTTTGATGGTTCTGAATTGTATTTGACATTAGTATTAATATGACATATAACTTAATATCTGTGACATTTAGTAAAACTGATATAATTTAATCTAATTTGTAATGATGTGCCGATTAATATTGATTTTATATTTATTAATGATGTGAAAGTTTACATAATCTCAGAAGTTAAATGAAAACTGACAATGTTAATTGTATATATTTGTACGCCTCTGGGTAAAACATAGAGGATCTACCTATTTTTAACACCTCACACTCTGTTGTAATCTGACCTATGTTTACAAATAAATTATTAAAAAAAAAAATTACCTACACGATTTAGGTATTCTATACACTGCCTAGGTAGTATATAGAATACCGGATTACACAGTTTGCCAGTAATATATATAATGAGAGTAAGTTAAGCATTTTTTTTTAATATAAAATAATATTTTATAACTTACATAAAAATAAATTTTACGCCAAAAAAAGTAAAAGCTGATAGTGTGTCTGATAGATTAAATACCGCCAAAACTGTTAACGGAAAATGTATTCTAAATAAATAGTAACATTTTTATAGTTTCATTATTCAAACTGCTCCTGACATCGCTGCTCTACTGGTTGCAATGACTTCTGCTAATCAATGTGTGTGATGTGTGTAGTAATGTTCAATTTCTGGCAATAGACTCGTCCTTATTCTCATGGTGGGTATTTAACGATAATCCTTCGGAACTACCGGCGTGATCCTGGCAAGTTAATTTTTTTTTTCAGGAAACGAAAAAAAAAATCTGCCTCTTCACACAAAATTATAAACTTGATTGGACAGTTTGTATGGAGAGGCCGACTTTGCGGAAACTTGTCCCTTACACCCTGTATAATCCGACTCCCCATCCGAGCAGCCCTTCGACCTAGCATGGCTGCGGGCGCTCACCCAATAGTCCTTACCGGTGATATGAATAGCAAGCACCCGGCGTGGAATTGTAACTCTATGAATTCCAAGCGGAGACGGCTCTTCGCAGGAAAATCTGACTGGGATTCTGAACTCGAAACCAAGGGCGACTTGCCGGCAATAAGTACACAAATTGTACCGGAGCTCATGAATATCCCAGCGCCGGTGCGCCCGCTTAGAAACGGCGATGGGGCGCTAAAATACACCGCATGGAGATCCAAACACCTGGAGCGTCAATTCCAGCAGAACCCGACCAGCGACACTGTTTTTTTCAACCTACAGAAAACTGAATCCTGTGAACCGTTTTTTAACCGACTTCAAAAAAAAGAGCGCTATCAATTCGGTAGTATTTTTTATATTTTTTTATGTGTGTTACCTCAGAACTCCGTCGTTTATGGACCGATTTGCAAAACGTTTTTCCCTCGAGGATATGCTTTCCGATTGGTGCCATTTTTTTTTCAGAATCCAGTTCTGATAATTGGATCCATGAGGTATCGAGGGAACTCCTCAAATATTATAGGCAACCATAAATATAGTGATTTAAGTACATTTGATGAAGTGGCACTGATGAAGAAGACCAGAAATGGCCAACGGAACTTCATAATCACATAGATATCACAATGAAGATAGTTAAGCGACTATGACAATACAAATAAATAAATGGTTCTGAATAGTTATGTTGAAAATGGTATCATCGAAGTGACCTGATGATGATGATGGAGCCGGAAGATAGGCACCGAAACTGTAATTAATCAATGTATCCTAGCCGTGTTTGGGCTTATTAGAATTGTCATGAAATGCAGTTTGGCTATAAGGTACTATCGATAATGGAGCCGGAAGTTGGAAGGTAGACACAGGAACGACATAATAAAACTGTAGGTAACCTAGCAATGTTTGGGTTACTCGGAATTGTCATGAGAAATAGACTCTCTAGTTGTATACCTATAAGTAGCATAAGCATAGCATAATCAACTTTTTTAATGTTCCCACTGCTAGGACTCAGACCTCTCTAGGGGAGGGAATGGGCCGTAATCCACCACGCGGGCCCAGTGCGGGTTGGTGAATGTCACATGTCTTCGAATTTTTGGTTCTAGGACATGCCGGTTTCCTCACGATGTTTTCCTTCACCGTTTTGAGAGCAGTGGTGATTTTTTAAGCTATTGCATAGCTTCTATCGAGGGCCTTGAGCGCGGGGACCGAATCCAGAAATTCCGTAACGAAAAAACCTCACGCTCCCTACTCCGACGGGCACGGAGGTGTGGCTTGAAGGCCGACAGAGGCCGAACACCTATTTTAGTAAAGTCGTTAACGACCTGTGTGGCGCATTGATACAGCGTTCTACCTATGTTATCATCGTGCCTCGAGTTCAAACAAAATAGTCTTTTTGTATTATAATAGATTATAGTAATGTTCTATGATAACAACTGAACATACTTGTAGCAATTTATAAAGTAAACAAGAAAGAAAAAAATTTGTTTTCTTATCGGTCACCACGCTCAAAAAGTGTAACTTGAATTAATATCAAAGAAATACTGCATAAATAAAATAAATAAATAATTATAATTGCATAAGTTGATACAAAATGCTATGCAATAGCTTTACCGCGACAGTCCCCGAGTGCCACACTTATTTTTTTTTTTATTCTTGATAGGTTCGCGCTTGACCGCTAACTCACCTGATGGAAAGCGACGATGCGGTCGACAATGGAGCGCGCTTACCTAGAAGTATAATGATGAAATAAATTACACAAGGTAATGCGCCTGGCTAGGTTTGAACCCGCGACCTACAACTCGTAAGTCGGGGTCTTTACCACTCGGCCACTACTGCTCTGTATATAAGTGTATCGCAACTAAAAAGTGTAAAATAAATACTTTTTACAAAAGAAATAACCGACTTCTCTAAAAAAAAAAAACACTAAAAGGATCAAAATAACTTTAATTTCGGAAATTTGTGTAAATTATGAAACAAACAATAAAGAGAAACACCAACTTTAAAAAAAATAATAATATTGATCTGTTTTAATATAGCAGAGAGTGAGGATAGGTGATACGATGAGCGAGGAGAGCTCTATGATCCTAGGAGTACCTCAAGGCAGTATTTTGGGCCCATCTCTCTTCCTGTGCTACATTAATAACCTCTGCAAACTTAATCTCCGAAATTGCAAAATAATTTCTTATGCTGATGACACAACCTTAACCTTTTATGGAGACAGCTGGGACGAAGTCTTTAACTATGCCCAAGAAGGCTTCAACACGGTCTGCCACTGGCTTGCCTCAAACCTTCTGACTCTCAATGCCACTAAAACTTATTTTCTAACTTTCTCATTGAGAAACACTCCCATCCCAACTCACACAATAATCGCACACTCTTGTTTTCAAAAAATAACCACAACTTGCAATTGTCCACATATAAATAAATCTAAATCCGTTAAATACCTGGGTATAATAATAGATGAAAACCTTAATTTCCAGGAACATATCTGTAATGTCTCTAAGAGAATCCGCAGACTCACCTATGTCTTTAAAAACCTTCGACATGTAGCGGACTCTAAAGTCATGCGGACTGTCTACCTGGCGCTCTGTCAGTCAGTTCTCACCTACTGCATCTCTTCATGGGGTGGGGCCGCCAAAACATACCTGCTTGATCTAGAAAGAGCTCAAAGACTTATTCTTAAGATCAGCCTTTTCAAACCACGGTTATTTCCAACGACAGATCTGTACCAGCAAGCTAAAGTTTTAACGGTCAGACAACTATACGTTCTTGCCACTATTCTTAGGCAACATTCCAACTTGAACTATAGCAGTCTTAATCCTGTCCTAAAAAGGAGGCGCTGCCATCAGGTCAGTCAAGCTCCACCTGCTAGGACTAGTTTTGGCCGAATCTTTTTCTTCTTCCAAGGACCTCGTCTTTATGATATTGCTAATAAACAACTTGCAATCTATCCATCAACGAAACTTGAATGCAGGAATAAGGTCTTAAATTGGCTCCTAACACTTAACTACGAAGATACGGAAAAACTTTTACTCAGTTACAGAGAAATATAACACACATCCACTACACACACCCCCAAAAACCACACAAGCACAACTCGTAAAAAGCTCACACAACACTATACACAGAATAAACACTCACACAACACTATAAACAGAATAAACACTCACAAACACACACAACATCAACAAATCACAAACTAACCAAAACATTAACTACTATGACTGTACAGGGCCGTCTTTCACTTAGTAGTGGCCCTAGGCACATTAGGATAAAGGGGCCCCTAGGCCTATGCTGACTGAAGAGGTACCCTTCTAGCAAAATCGTTAATCACATCTTCAAAATCTATGTTTTCGAGCATAAAGGTATAACATTCTATTGATAATAGCGACAAACACAATTCAAAATAATTAAGTTAATGCTTTGTTTTTTTCGCATCATTTGAATGCCGCGATCCACTACTGAATAGACCGAACTGTTGATCAAAAACACAAAATAAATATAATTCACTGATCAATGATTTTTTCAAAACAGTTAAATTTAATTTATATGTATTTATATATCTATTATATACAATTAATTTTATATGGATATTGAAATTTATTAAAACATGCTGCAATAGGTAAGCCTGATTTTCAGCAGAGAGTAGAGCTATCGGTTATCGTTTAATAATCGAGTAGGGAGTAGGGGCCCCAACACATCGCGGGGCCCTGGGCACATGCCCAGTGTGCCCAGTGGGGAAGAGGGGCCTGTGACTGTATATGATTTCTTTTAATTATATCTCTTATTTTAATTTCATATTATAATTTAATTTATGTCATAATTTGAATTTTAATGTCATAATTTAATTTAATTTAATTTTTTTATTTTCATGAGTTATAAGATCTTCCTATTAATGTAATGCATCCTCTAAATTTGGATTTTTATAATGTTTTCGAGATTAGGAGACCAGGAGACTCGTAGCACAGGTTTCACCTAGTATGGGCTCCTGTCTCCCGTCTGTAAACTGTTTCTTATAAATTGTATAATTCTTACTAAGTATGGGAGAAAATAAATAAATATTATTAAAAAATAAATATAAAATATCGAACGCATATACCTACGGCATCAGGACAAGCTAGACATATTTCCTAGTTTCCACGCATTTCTTGCAAAAAAGTATTTTCAACACATTTGCTCAGAAAGTGACTTATTGCACTGCATTTAGGTATATAGGTAATGCCACTCGTTACCAAACTGACATTTTGATTACCATTACGCACTAGTGCTATAATGTAGTTAAAACCTTTTTGTTCAACCTTTTTGTTCGCAAAACAAATTTTGAATTCGAATAAAATTCCCATTAAGTTATTGCGTTCAATAGTATATAAATTAGTATCTTACTTATTTCATCTAATTTACAATTTAACTTGTACAAACGATTTTTTTAAATAAAAAACATTCGTACATTCAAATAAAATTTGTTTTTTTTTTGTCGTCTATGGCCGCCATTTTAAGATGCGCGCGGTTTTGGCGTGATTTTTTTTATTCTAGTGAAGTTCAGTGGCTGTATTAATTATAGTACATTATGATACAAGTGTGTAATGTTAGTGATTACCGTCGAGGCGGTATTGAGACCCGAGCCGTGGCGAGGGTCTTAAGAGAGCCAAGAACGGTAATCATTAATTGCTCACGTTTGTCATACGTTGTTTTTCAATACACTTGCGAAGAAAACAACAGTAAAACTAGTAAAATTTTCTGTGACATGGCGGTAAAAATCTGTTTTCATAAGGGTGCGCATTATTTTTTTTACTTACCCCTAGAGGAAGGCTAAGGTATTTTGATCATACTGCCTAGTCTTACGTTTATGTTTTCTTGTGTGAAAAGTTTTTACAATAATGTCTTTCGTGGTGACAATAGAATACGGATGTAACATTATCCAATGATTTTGTAGTATTTAATTTTAATACATTTAATACAGCCAACTTCACTGGAAAAAAAATCACGCCAAAAACCGCGCGCGTCTTAAAATGGCGGCCATAGACCACAAAAAAAAAAAATGTTATTTGAATGTACGATTTATTTACTAAATGTTTTTTATTAATTAAATCGTTTGTACAAGTTAAATTTGTCCATTTTAACTTTGAAATTGGATGAAATAAGTAGGTAAGTAAGACACTGATTTATATACTATTGAACGCATTCTAATTCAAAATTTGTTTTGCGAACAAAGAGGTTGAACAAAAAGGTTTTAACTACATTATAGCACTAGTGCGTAATGGTAATCAAAATGTCACAGTTTGGTAACGAGTGCCAATACATACCTAAGTGCAGTGCAATAAGAGTCACTTTCTGAGCAAGTGGGTTGAAAAATAAAATTAAATACTACAAAATCATTAGAAGTTACATCCGTATTCTATTGTCACTACGAAACACATTATCGTAAAAACTTTTCACGCAAGAAAACATAAACGTAAAACTAGGCAGTATGATCAAAATACCTTAGCCTTCCTCTAGGGGTAAATAAAAAAAAATGATGCGCGGCTTATGAAAACAGATTTTTACCGCCATGTCACAGAAAATTTTACTAGTTTTATTGTTATTTTCTTCACAAGTGTATTGAAAAACGTCGTATGACACACGTGAGTAATTAATGATTACCGTTCTTGGCTCTCTTAAGACCCTCGCCACGGCTCGGGTCTAAATACCGCCTCAACGGTAATCACTAACATTACACACTTATATCATAATGTACTATTCTGCTACCCACACTGGAAATAAGAATGAAACAATCCTAATATAAACGTCATGGTAACCCACCTGATGTAACAAACATGAAAAAAAATAGGTACAACCGAATAGATAACCTCCTCCCTTTTTTTGTAAGTCGGTTAAAAATAGGCAATCTGCTTGGGTCATGATGCGTTTTGTTTATATAGGCGTTTCAAACATGCTAAACAACTCTGAAAAATATGACGAAGTAGAGTTCTTTCGTTTACAAACTGTTTGATTATTATTATATACAATTACATATGATATGATCCACAATAAAGATATGACACCGAGCATGTCGCAGCATTCGAGAGGCAACTGCAGAAGTGCTTCGTTTTGCCGATAGCTCACGAAGAAGATAGAATGCTTTTCTCGCCTAGCACGCAGTTAGAACGCTATCACCAAACAAAACGAACACATGTGACATCCATCAATCCGGGGACCTGCGTGGTGGATGGCCCATTCCCACTCTCCTAGAGAGGAGGACTGCCGGCGTTCCAGCAGTGTGAACATTAAAAGGCTGATTATGCTATGTTAAACAAAAGAATCCCCAACACTAGATGGATAGATAGATATATTCTATAATGTACCTATACCAAAAATACAAATTACATTAGGAACTCACTAGGTATAATAATCGGTGGCTCAGCTTGTAGCCACTGTATGTGTGCTCTCTTGCTTGTGCGTCATACAAATAGGGTTGCCAATCGTACTCTAATATAGAATATTGTACTCTATTTTGAGAAGAAGTTCTTCAAAGAACGCAATAGAGTACTTATACTAAAATAATTCAGATTTTTTATTAAAATGAATGAAATCCTAGCTTTTCACTATGTTACGGGAATAATTTATCTTTCCTTTCTTCTTTGAAAACCATGGCTTCATTGAAAATTTTGTTTTAAAACAACGAAATGTTTGTTTCACAATAACTATAAAAAACCTTTTACAAAAAAAAAATACAACCGACTTCAATGAAAAAGAAAAAACTGAAAAGTGCAAAATATAATTTCGGTAGTCGGTGTTTCTATAATAGTTTTGTCTCTTCGTTATTTAACACCTACTTCCGAAATTAAAGTTATTTTTCACATTTTATTTTTTGCGAAGATTTGCGTTTAGTTACGATTCTCTTTGGCTGTTCGAATTCATACCTTTGTCTTAAAAACTACAGAAAAGTACAATGGAGAATTGTCAAAATCAATAAAAATATTATGTGGTACGAATTTACGAAAAAATAATAACATTCATTTTGTTTTTGTTCAAAGATACTAAATAAACGTTTACTTGTGCTTGTGTTGATACTTTGCATAATTACTTTACATAAACCTTTTTCAACAAAACAATAAATAAATAAATTAACATTGCTTAGTCTTGTCGTCTTGATATTAGGTAAGTAATAAGTACAAATTATGTACATTTGAGTTTGATTTTCTGTTTTATTGTTTACGTTCTGTTTATTTACTGACTTTAACATTGTTATTGTTTTCATACGGTTAATTGACGCCAATGACCATTGAAACGTAAACACTTCGTTGATGACAGAACTTCTTTCCTTTCTAAACATTTTCTTTTAGCTAATTATTAACTTTTAAACTTGTGTCACAATCGGCCTAGTCCAAGCTATACACAATTCAAGTCCTTATCTTTCTTCATCCGTACGACTCGTAGCGCCTATGCTCGTTAAAAAGAGTCGAAACTCAGGGCATCGCAACGCGAGATCAACAAAAAAGCAAATAGATGACAACGAAAAGGTGCTCCTTGTGAAGCGCATGACAAGAACCAGAAGCAGGCAAATTGCGAGAAAAACATCAAAAAAAAAATAGTTGATTGGTTTTTAGTAACCCTTATTTATTAAAACTTATTGTATCACAAAGATTTAAAGGCATACTTAACCCTTGTGTTCGTCCTTTCAGCTAGACTAACATTCACCACGTAGCACAAAGTGCAATGGCCAGCTTCCTCTCCTCTTCTACAAGAAATTCAACTGCTGCCCTGTGATAACGAGGTCCACTAATGTACTGCTCACGATTACACAATATTTACAAGCTTTCATTCATGGAATGTTCATAGATACCAGAAGAAATCGTAATAATAATATAGGTACAAGCAACATTATTACTATTCATCTTGAGTTAAAAGATGGAAAAGCTACTCATGTGTAGGATATGTTTGGTGGAGAATGTTCGCATGTATGCAGTGGTCAGCAAGAACATGCAGGATCTGTATGAGTCGCTGACACATATTCCAGTAAGTTGATACTACTACTGTTGTTAATACAGTGCTCATTCACAGTTTTTTTAGTGTATGAGGAGTGTTGTAGCAAAGTCCAAAACTAAAACTGACCACCAAATATTAACTTTGACTGTATTATGTAAAATGAATGAAATACTGTAAAACATGTTTTATTGCAGTTTGTAATTGAAGACACTAGACCGACTCTTGCTTGCTTTTTCTGCTATGCCAAACTAAAGCAATGCTGCCAACTACAGCGACAATGTCTGGAAGCCGAAAAGCTGTTTGCTCAGATGATGAATGAGGTGAGGTATTCTTTAAAAATTGATTCTCATTTATATAAATATTAAAAAGAGGTAAATTTAATAGTATGTTGAGGATTATCTCTATAAATCTAAATAATTTATAGCACTCAGAAATAGTTTCCTGAGTGCTATAAATTATGTATCGCTAATTGTGAAGACTCTTTTGAGTGACTACATGAACCATTTATTTATTTATGTACACACAAACACTTGAAAATTAAAAGAATAAAAGCAGATAGAAAGCACAAAAGTACTGCTTATTTCAAATGAAATTTCTTCCAGCAGACCTGCAACAGGAGAGTTGGATGAGAGATGTAGACACAGTGTATACAAATAAGTTAGAAAATTAAAAATATACTATATTATCTAAATTAAATCTATCTAAATTATACTATATATATATATATATATATATATCCATAACAGTAAATAAAACACAGTTCTTTCATGGGGTACTGTGTAAAATTTTATAATAAGATACCAGTTGAGATTCTACAACTAAATGAGTCCAAATTTAAAGCATGCATTAATCGCACACTATGTAGACAAGCATATTATAAATCGGAAGATTATATTGTTGATAAAAACGCTTGTCCTGCTCCACAGCCACAGCCACTTTTACCTTCAAATTAGTATTTTTTCTTATATATCTATATATATAAATATTTGAAGAGATACTATTCCCCTTTTTGTATTGTTGTTTTCGAAATGTTATTTATTTTATTTTATTTCTTTATTTCAATAGAGTTTATGATAATTTATTACCTTTTGTATTTGGAAACAATAGCATTGTATAATGTAGAAGCACTTTGTTTTTCAAGTTTTGTGAATGTGAAGTACCATGGAGCATTTTTATTAGGTTACAACTTGTTTGACATTACGAGCATGGCATTTGAGAGTTTGTCATGCTCACTCAAATGTCTCGCTGATGGTGATACGTGTTATTGGGTCATTCAATTCCCTTCAAAATGGTTGAGCTGAGTGGGGCTGATGCACGCGTCATGCTCGTGAACGGGTGCCGTCAGTTGAGACTGGTCATCTCTTAGCTGCCAGTGACTTAATTCAATTTCTATTTTTTTAAATTAGTTTTTATTTTTATTTTTTATTTTAATTATTATTATGTACCTATCTACATTGTGCTCACATATTAGAAGCGACAAGAAATATGTAACGAAGATTTATGTAACTCATAATATGATTTAAGCTGTTGATCCCCGCACGAACGCCGGCGGTCGTGCGCTATTGTCTTACTATTGTGTCTCTAATTACGCTACTCAAGAAGTTAAAAGAGTGTCCATGGAGTTTCTTGCACGTTCTTCTCTATAGAGATCTACGCTTTGGAAGGTGTAATTTAGCTTCACTTGTATTTTTTTTGACTGACCAACATTTTGACAATTCAAAAGTGCCTGTAATTGGTCTATTTGAAATAAACGTTTCTGATTTCATAAATAGTTACAATACTTAAACTAAATTATAAAAATATATATCTATAAAATATAACTTTACGAGATGGTAGAGAGGTAATGTTCTTTGACTAGCTTCTTGAAGACAGATATACTTTTAGCGTCACGGATCTTAGCTGGAAGTGAGTTCCACAGTCGTACCGCATGAAAAGAGAAGGAGTTGGTATTGAAATTGGTGTTATGGGATGGGAAATTGAGATGGTATTTAAGGTGGGATCTGCATGGGGCATCAGCAGGGCGAGTGAACGAAAAACGATCACACAAGTAGCCAGGTTATGTAGGGTTGAAAAGGATGTTGTACAAGAGACATAATACTCGAGTGTTCCTACGAAGGTGGATAGGGAGCCACAAGAGATCCTTGCTGAATTGAGAGACATGATCATTGGTCGTATTTTCTTAGGCCAAAAACAACAAATGCACAGGTTTTGCAAGCGCTCATGCTTATCGGCATCCACATAATCAGTGACCATAATAGCGCTTGTCAAACCAAGTGACTCACGTTTTTATGTGTGGAGAATGTTGTTGATATCACATGTGTAAAACTTTTTCTAAGATTTTTTTAAGATTTCTTTTTTGTTTTAAAGGGTTTTTTTTTTTATTATGCCATTTTTATGAAATTCCCAATGTGCTATTGTTTGTTTTCCTCAATAAATAAAATAATATATTATTACCATGATATATTTTTAGAGTGATATTTTAAGAGAAGAAAATAATCATTTATTTTATCTAATACTGATAAACTTTACAGCCAAATCTATCAATAAACCGAGGCCAGCTAGAGTTGTTCAATGGGTTTGTGAAAACTCAAGTAGTGAATATAAGTGTGGATGGCGTCGGTCAAATGGTGGAATATGTTACTATCAAAGAAGAATTATCAATATATTATGAGGGACCAGAAGATATCATTGAGCCCATGGAGGAACCTCATAGTGATGGTATGCATTTAATATTTATAAACGAAATGATGATGATTACATGAAAGCATTCATATATTTTTGTTGGTGTTTGAGAAAGTAATAAGCAATTCATAAATATTATGAAATAAAACATCAATTTATAAAAAATAATACCTACGACGACGATGCGAGACGCACAGGACCGTTAGTTGTGGCGACGCTTGGGGAGGTCTATGTCCAGCAGTGGACGTCTTTCGGCTGATATGATGGTGATGATGAATCCTACGACTATTGACCATTTTTGTTTATGTTCAGATATAAATTTTAAAAATGTAGACAATGGCTATTCGGATGTAGAAGATATACCACTGCAGCATTTTGAACCAGCGATAGAGATTAAAATTGAAGTGGATGAGGAACAAGAAATATTGGAGGAGAAACGCAGAGATACTGACACAACAAGTGAGTATTGAGTGTGTCTACATCCGAGAGAATAAATATATTGATCCTTCATAACTTATATTTTATGCAGAAGCAATTCATAAATATACTTAATGAAATAAAACATTAATTTATAAAAATTAGTACCTACAACTATTGGCCATTTTCGTTTATGTTCAGATATAAAATTGAAATTATAGGTTTGAATATAACGGAGTTTAAAATTGAAGTGGAAGAAGAACAAGAAGTATTGAGGAAGAAACGCCCAGCCACTGACACGGGAAGTGAGTATTAAATGAGTTTATATCCAGGACACGGTGGAGTTGGGTCCTCTTGGGCGGAGCACCGCTGTGTCCACGTAACGGCGACCGGTGGCGGCGACCTTTCGCGTCGGGTATTGGTACAGGCCAGGGTCCGGAGCGAGGAGGAATGACACGCGTGAGGAATGGATATCCTCACGCCTCAGCCGCCGCAATCCTGACCCCGATATCCAGCCACCATAGGCGTTGGCTTGCGGACGGCGAGCAATGGGTAGTTAGCCGTCATGACCGAACCCGAGTCGTCGATGGCGCGTAGCGTAGCTTAGGCGCCACGAAAGGTGCAGAAATATTCGTAAACATTGTATTCATCAATGCGATCGTTAAATCACTGGCCAGATCTCTCAAAGCATCCTCAGAAAGAATGGTCTGTTTAGAGCTCATGCACACCAGCGGTATGTTGCCAACGGCAGAGGTACAGGTATCGGCACAGAACAAAAAATACATAGAAGTGCCCTTAAACTGGCTAAGCACGGGAACCAGTGTCGTCAAACTCACACATTTGCATATCAAATTATCTATAACACACATAAAAAACAGTGATTTGATTGGCTACAAATTACAAACGCAACTTTTACAAATCATCTTCTTATTGCTTTCAAAAATGAAGTCTTATTACAACGAGTGAAAGTTGTTATTATTTGATATGACACAAACAATAATGACGTTGTTCGTCTAAAAACTTTAAATAGTCAAATTTACAACAAGTTCAGCTACTCAACGCTAGATGGCGCCGTAACCAATTCATGCTATTCAGAACGCTAGGATGTTTGAAATAGATGTCATATTCCCATGCACATGTAATCTCATTTGCTACTCAATTAGAGATGTAGATATATATCGATATTTTAATATTTATGTTACGTAATTTATTCGGGAGAGCAATGTAAAAATTTGTTAACATCATACAAATTAATAATGGAAAAGGTTGATTATCTTTAAAATATCAATGTTAAAGAGGTATTTGTATGTTTGTATGGAGGGCTAGGAGGTAATCTTAATTTCATATAATCAAGTACAATGCGTTCCAAATAAGAATAGGATCGATTGCCATTTTGTGACGTCACGTCATACTGTCAAATCGAAGAAATTGGGTAGGGTGAGCAAAACAAGAATTATTTAAAATTTAATTTATTTACGAATTGTGAACGAAAAAAAACTTTTTAGAAAAAAAAAATAACCGACTTCACTAAAAAAAACACTAAAAGGATCAAAATAACTTTAATTTCGGATGTCGGTGTTTCTCGGTATTGTTTGTTTCTTATTTAACACCGACTTCCGAAATTAAAGTTATTTTGATCCTTTTAGTGTTTTTTTTAGTGAAGTCGGTTATTTTTTTTTTCTAAAAAGTTTTTATTTCACACTTTTTAGTTGCGATACACTTATAAACAGAGTGCCTATTTCTAATGACAATTCCAATTAACCCAAATACTGCTAGGTTACATTGTTTTATTATAAAGTTGCTGTGCCTACCTTCCTCCTTCCGGCTCCATCATCAGATCAGTTCGATAGTACCTTATAGCCAAAGAGCATCTCACGACAATTCTAATAAGCCCAAACACGGCTAGGATACATTGATTAATTACGGAGTTCCTGTGCCTACCTTCCGGCTCCATCATCAGATCAGTTCGATAGTACCTTATAGCCAAAGTGCATCTCATGACAATTCTAATGAGTCCAAACACGGCTAGGTTACATTGATTAATTACGGAGTTCCAGTGCCTACCTTCCGGCTCCATCATCATCATCAGATCACTTCGATGATACCATTTTCAACGTAACTATTCAGAATCATTCATTTATTTGTATTGTCGTAGTCGCTTAACTATATCTTCAATGTGATATCTATTTGAGTATGAAGTTCCGTTGACCATTTCTGGTCTTCTTCATCAGTTCCACTTCATCAAATGTTACTTTTTGACTGTAAATGCTTAAGTTCTTGATGAAAATACTAAAATTACCATAGGGTTGCCTATAATTTTTGAGGAGTTCCCTCGATTCCTCATGGATTCCATCATCAGAACTGGATTTTGAAAAAAATGGGACCAATCTGGAAGCATATCCTATAAAGGGAAAAAAAAATTTTGCAAATCGGTCCATAAACGACGGAGTTCTGAGGTAACAAACATAAAAAAAAAAAAAAATAATGATAAAAAAAAAAAAAAAAAAAAAAAAAAAATACAACCGAATTGATAACCTCCTCCTTTTTTTTGAAGTCGGTTAAAAAGTTTAATCAGAATCCAGTCCTTCAATTTTGCTCATCTCTGCGTCCCTGTGTGAAGTGTCTGAGTAGTGGAAAATGGAAGAAGGCGAATTATTCCTAACAATGAAAATAAGAAAGAAAAAATTTTTTTGACGTGACAACGTCTTATAAATTGGTTTGCCGGGTGACACTTCAAGAAACTGCGTTACGCTCCGCTCACGTTATGCGCTCACAATGAGAGCGAGTGAGAGGCACGCGTCCCTTCCACTCGGGCATGGTTAGCCCGCCTAAGAGCGAGAGAGACAGACATAAAAGTCGTTGTCACGTAAAACTTTCGCCCGTATACCGACTTTACAGGCAACCAATTTTTTTTAACTAATGATGACTTAAAACAATATATTTATTTCGCAGCTAATTTATTTTTTTGAGGTCTATCTATATAGAAGTTAATGTATTACGATTAATATTATGTAATATTATCTTCATTAAATATTAACTGCTGCCAGCGACTTCACCCGCCTGAAAGTAGAAAGTTATCCCGAGGGAACATACTTTTGTGACGTGGTCTACCCATGTACCAAGTTTTATTGAAATCCGTTCAGCCTTTCGAACGTGAAGAAGTAAAAGAAAGTGATTAGCAACCCGCACCTACTTCGGACGGATGCAAGTTACGTGTTGTTAAAACCTCGAGATTTCTGTGCAATCTTAGTTAAATATTTATAAATTATACACATGAACCGTCCGACACAAATTTTGGATGATGGTGCCATCCAAGAAATGAAGAGTTAGAAATAAATAAAAATTATCGATACCGATCTACTTTACAGATGTGTCCCATCCCTAATTGAGTAGCGTCGAAGTTACTAGAATTTATGTTATGATTTTCCAGATGACGACCAAGTGCATTTAGACTTTGTGACCATGAACATAAGGTTGTTTATAGTTTGCATTGAAGTCATAAAATGTGGTATTGTCATTAAAACAACTATATTAAAAATTAACAAAGTTTAGTATTTACCGATGATACGATACACCTCCACAAGATACATTTTTTTTCTGCTTTCGTTTTTGCAGGTCAAATCCGCACAATAAGGCATAATTTGTAATTTTTCGGGTATTTCTGAGACAACCAATCGCGACAAGTAGGTATCTGACGGTGAATAAGCTAATTCTTGCACAGCTGTGCTTCATGTTGACACGCGTGCGATATCTGAGGGGCACTTCCCCTACTTTTCTTTATTCCGTGGGTATCGGCATGGAGCGCTGACTTCTACTTGCGCAGAAGTAAAATATCGGGTCTCTTTGGTGGTATGAAGTGAGGCGTGGGGGCGGAGAGTGTCAGTGATTGGCTCGCCGCGCATCGCATCATAGACGACACTCGTGATTGGTTCCCTGCGCTTGCTGCATGTACCTTACGACGACGAGTACACTTCCTTGCCATTAAATTGACTCGTGATTTTTAATCCATCGATTTTATTTTTATTAGTGGTTATTATGTCACCAAAAATGGTTTAGCCGAGAACTCATAACAGGCACACAGAGAAAGTTCCTTTCAAAAGTAGGTAAAATGTTCGGAATTTCTTCGTAGGGGAGTTATAAATTTTTGAAATTTTCGTCTGCTACAATATGCATACCTACCTTCCGGTAGAAATTCTATAAAAGATAATGAAAACCGTATGAAAATCTGTTGCATGGTTAATAAGTAAACGGAAAAACAGACAGAGGAACACAGCGACTGCTTTAAACTATTTGTTTTTTTTTTTTTTTTAACTTTTACCTTTAAACAGAATTAAGAGGATTGCAGGTAAAAGAAAAAATAAAATAAATTAGGTGTACATTTTCTTGCCATAAGTGAACGATGCTCAAAGCGATCCCCACTCTTTCGCCGAGCGCTCAAGATCCGTGCCGATACCTGTAACTGCAGCTGTCGACCTATAGTGACACTTGCACACACGACGCCTGCCGCTGATCTTCAAAGTTGGAATGTCGACGGCCGCCGTCGATGCGTTAACAGTTACCTGCAGACGTGTCGACGGCTGCGGTTGCCTCTGCCGTTGGCAACATGCCACTCACGTGTATGAGCTCTTGCTTTAGCCTGAATCATTGAAACCATTAAGCTCACGTTATTGGATCTGTAGCGACATCTATGGCGTCACATAAGAACTAATCCTGCATCGGGCAATTAAAGTTCTCCGCGCGATTAGAACATATGGAACAGCCCGAACTCATCTATCGGGCAGTTGCCCACCAGACATAACACCCGTCTGGTCGGAGGATCCGCCCTTATCAACGGAGGTATGCAGGACTTTACTCTCTGTTCCGCTTACCTCCAAAGACCTGTCTGACACATAGTGACATTTCTAAAGGTAAAATATCAGCCTGCGTGGAAAGTGTCGCCTAGTTGTCGATATCTTTAAAGTGTTAAAAAAATATTTGACTGAACTACGAGTAGGTACGATTGATCTAGAAATCTGAACCTTCACACATCGGCCTTATCAGATCTTATAATTGCAGGAGCGATCGCTGCGAAGAAACCAAAAGAAGAAGCACGGAGAATTAAAGTAGAAAATGTAATTCCAGAAGAGCAAATGAACAATGAAATATCACAAACAAAAATTATTCAGACAACTCAAAATCAGACGCTCAAAGAGACATTCGAGCAACCTCATAAATGTGATGTATGTCAACGTAGTTTCAGCACTAACAGTTCTTTACATAGACATATTCGTGCGCACACTGGTGATAAACCATACAATTGTGATATATGTCAGCGTAGTTTTAGTAGGAAGAGTGATGTAGAGAGGCATAGCCTTACGCACACTGGTGAAAAACCACATAAGTGTGACATGTGTCAGCGCAGTTTTAACCGGAAGAGTCATTTACTACAGCATAGTCGTACGCACACTGGTGAAAAACGGTACGAGTGCTATGTATGCCAGAGTAGATTCAGTAATAGGGATGATTATAGATGTCATATTAGTACGCACGATGTTAAGAAACCATACAAATGCAATATATGTCACCGTGGTTGCAGTAGTAAGAGTTATTTATCACTTCATATGCGTTCGCACACTGGTGAGGAACCGTACAAGTGCGGTATATGTCAGCGTGGTTTCATTGTTCAGCATGCTTTAACACTTCATATTCGTACGCACACCGGTGAGAAACCGTATAAGTGTGATGTATGTGAGCGTGGTTTTAGTAGGAAGAGTGATTTAGATAGGCATAGCCTTACGCACACTGGTGAAAAACCGTACAAGTGTGAAATATGTCAGCGTAGTTTTAACCAGAACAGTAATTTACTTCAGCATATTCGTACGCACACTGGTGAGGAACGGTACAATTGCGATATATGTCAGAGTAGTTTTACCCAGAAGAACAATTTACTTAAGCATATTCGTACGCACACTGGTGAAAAACCATACAAGTGCGATACATGTCAGGGTTGTTTCAGTAGTAGGGATAGTTTAACACGTCATATTCGTACGCACACTGGTGAGAAACCATACAAATGCGATATATGTCAGCGTAGTTACAGTAATACGAATCATCTAACACGTCATATTCGTACGCACACTGGTGAGAAACCGTACAAGTGCGATATATGTCAGCGCTGTTTTAGTGATAAGAGTAATTTAAAAAAGCATATTCATACGCACACTGGTGATAAACCGTACACGTGCGATATATATGTCAAAGTAGCTTCGGTAGAATGAAACATTTAACACTTCATATTTGTACAGTCACTGGTGAGAAACCGCAAAATTGTAATATTATGTCAGCGTAGTTTCGGTAATAGGGTACATACGAAAATGATTATAAACTATCTGCATTACAACAGTTTTACAATTTATACAATTAGGGCGCAGTCAAATTAGCCGCAAAGTGCCGTACGGTGGATGGTGGTTCGAGCATGATAATGTTGTTGAATTGATGCGCGGGGGGTGTGCGCGTCGTTTATTTATATGGAATAACAAAGCAGCGCGGCAGCAGCGCTGGAATCGCGTTGCCGCGCCGTGCGGCCCTTCGCTGTAGGCGCCCTTAGGCTACGAATGTACGTGCATACAGCAACGGGAGGGATCTGGCCGGCGGCCTGGGTTGCGGCCCATATCTGGCTTAGTTGGCGCACTCGAGTGCTGACAGACGCGACCGTGTACATTGAGACATTTGTAATTTCTGTAATGCTGCACACTTATACTGTGTACGGATATGTTTCGGTAGCAACAAGATTTCACAGCGTTTCCTATGGCTGAAAATCTTTTTATTGTCAGATTTTTAAATTATGTAGCGAAGGTAATTGTGCTGACGATTTTGATATTGTTTTATCACATTATTTCTTTGTGACAATAAACTTATTATTATTATTTCGTATTTTCATTTTCAATACATATTTTTAACTTTTTAAATATTTTTAACACAAAAATTAATAATATAAAATATTGTTGTCCACTGGTGTCGGGAACAGGGTCTAAGCTACCGGTGGTTAGGGCTCCAGAGACAAGAACCTCCTCACAACGCGAGCCGTATCGAGGAGTACTGCCTTCTGTATCAGGCCCTTGATCCAACCGCGCAACGACAGCTTCGACAGAGTGTCGTCGAAGCTTGTGACTATAAGGCCATTGGCGGTCACGACAATCGGCACAATGATAGCCGAGTCCACATTCCACATGTCGACAACCTCGGATGCTAAGTCGAGATATTTGAATTGTTTCACTTTCACAGCTTTCACGAGATTCTCGTCATGCGGGATGGTGACATCGACTATCATTGTGCAGTGCGCTAATCGGTCTATCACCACTACATCCGGCTACAATAGTTCGGTCAATTATGATAGATCGATCCCAGTACAACGTGACATGGTCATTTTCGAGAACTGGGTCGGGCACATACCTGTAATACGGTACCTCAGCATCCACTAGGTTGTATTTCAAAGCAAGTTGCTGGTGAATAATCCTGGCTACTTGGTTATGCCTGTGCAAGTACTCGCCGTTAGCCAGACGAGATCAACCAGAGATAACACGTCTGATAGACTCACCCGGGCAATGGCATGCCCGACACATGTCAACCGTCCCGTCCTTCATAATATGTCTCCGGTTGTGGTTCGTCAAGATAATTTCGTCCATAATCGCAAAGACAAAACCTACACCTACCTACCACCTACTCGTACCTTGTTGATATACGTGCAAAGTCACTGCAGCCCTCGGCTCCATAACACACTCACCTACGGCTCGTACGAATCCCGCCTCGGTCGCAATGACAAACTTTCTGCACTTGTATCAAAATGTACTATTTTTAACCGACTTCAAAAAGGAGGAGGTTATGTGTTCGGTTGAATGTATGTTTTTTTTTATATATGTATGTTCACCGATTTCTCGGTCAATAATTGTGGACCGATTTTGAAAATTATTTTTTTTATTGAAAGGTTATGCTTCCGAGTTGGTCCCATAGAAATATTGTTATGATCTGATCATGAACTTCGAAGATATGGAACAGAACTCCTCATGGGATCACAGCAGAACCGTCGTAACAAGTAAAATTGCTTTGTTTATACGTGTAGTCGATGACTGACTGAAAGTAGAGGGGCAATATATCGAACTGATCTGATGATGACGCCTGAAGTTAGGCATCGGAACTCTGTAATAAATTAATGTAATCTAACCGTGTTTGGGATTATTAGAATTGTCATGAGATGCACTCTGGCTATAAGGTATTTAAGTTTGCCTGAGGGGTACTTTTTAGTGGTGATACCATAACTAAAAAGTGTAAAATAAAAAACTTTTTACAAAAAAAATACAACCGACTTCAAAGTAAAAAAAAAACACTGAAAAGTGCAATTCGGAAGTCGGTTGTATTTTTTTTGTAAAAAGTTTTTTTTTATAGCAAGCTTTTATAGCGCGGTCTGTACCTACCATATAATTAATACTCATCAAGAACAACCCAAAAAGTTCAAACACGATAGGGTTATCTTATTGCGCTTATTACAGAGTTGCTATGGCTATCTTCCAGCCCCATCGGACCCTGGTTACCATCTAGCACCAAAGAACTCGTCAAGACGTATCAGTCCAAACTCGATGGGGTTGTGTCGTTTAACTACCGAGCTGCTTTGGCCACCTCCAGGTTCCATCATCAGATCAGATTCCTGCTGGGTTGCTTGGGTTTCAATTCCTTAGAAGCTAGACGGTCACGCGACCAGATGATTGTAGCATTCAAAATACTCAGGGGAATTATAGATGCTCCTGACCTACAAAACCTTATCTGTAATTTGTATGTGCCAAACAACTACAGCCGTGGCAGGAAGCATCGGCTCCTGGCAGTTCCGACGTGTCGTACAGTTGCTCACTCCAAATCACCCATACCGCGGACACTGCGCTTAATGCTCTCCTAGACAAAAACACCGATTTTGATATGTTTGGTGAAGAATGGAAGACGATACTGTCAGAATGTATGAAATTTTGTGAGATGAATGTATGACTGTGTGTAATGTTTATTAAATAGGTTCCCTTAAAAGTCCTGCGTGACTTCTGACTTGTCTGTTTTTTTTTTAATTTAATTTTAATTATTGTTTTATATTTTTTCTGTACGTGTTTAAATGGTGTAATTGGCTTCGGCCGTTCTGTTTTAAATTAAATAAATCAGCTCCATGTCATAATAATTTTGCATTGTCATCTGATTTACACATGAATGCAAAACTGCTCAATAGGTAAACGGGAAGTGGATCAAATTTAATTTGCAAGATTTGATTACAGACAAGCAAACATCGGGACAGGTGAAACTAAATAAAAGCTTGTAAAAAGCAATTTTTTTAAATTTCTTCTGTGTATCTGTTTTGGCTAATCTCGGAAACGGCAGGACCGATATTGACGGGACTCACAAACACGGATAACTGATGCTAATAAGAGTAACTTAGGACACATTTCATTTCCTCGCTAAAACAGTAGGTACGGAATATAACTACTACCACTAATGGATATTTTGATCAGTCTGTGGGTGGCGTCTCTGAGTGCGACTATTTTGTGACTACATTAGTTATCTTGGGTATCACGACAACAACGCAAGCTCCAGGTCAAAGGTTCCAGTCCGGTGAAGAAGCAGTCGACGCTTTCAAGTCAGTCATTTTGAACACCCCACTTTAGAGTGGAATAAATGTTATAATAACTGGTTTGAGCAAATGGAAAAGTGTATTAAGCTACGTAGTGAATACTTTGAAAAACAATAAAAAGTACTATAAGGTTCTAGTTGTGTTTTTTTCTTCAAACGATAAAACTTAAAAGGCATGCCTTGTACTTCATTATATTCTATACATTTAATAACTAGATATTTATTATGATTTAACTGCTTAGCATGGGTATTTCTTTACGAGGAATATACACGTACCTATATGAAATTTTGTAAAACCTGCGAACTAAATAAGTAAATATTTTTTTACACGATTGCCCCAAAAAAAGTAGAGTAAGTACCTAATGTTCGTAACAGCTAGTTACACTTTAAGAGAGTTTTGCATGATATCTACCGATATATGAAAGCCCTATATTATTCCCGATCGTCTCAGTCGCTGACGGCTTCGGTCGACTCGTTTACGGACCATACAATCCGTCCTTAAAGTAAAGATCATCGCTCGAATATTGTCCAGTCTGTTGTGCAGATACTTGTGATACAAACTATACCATCACAATCAATATAGGTATCCACTAGAAACCAATTTGCGTATAATTAAAACAGTCACCGAACTTCACTCGACAAAATTACCGCCAAAAACGAACGTAAGATTGTAACAACTGACAAAATCCAGCATTAGAGAATAGATACATGATAGCCGATAGGTACCTTCGTTTAGCGTTTTCTTTCGTTTTAGAGGCTCCCTGGTGTACCTATGCTGTTTGCCGGTGATATTGTGTTGGTTGCCGAGAGTGGCCTAGAGGTTCAGAACAGATTGGAGGTGTGGTGGCACAGACTGGAGAGTTGACGGACGGAGGTAGACGGCCTGAAATTGAGTAGAACCAAAACGGAATAATTGTTCTGCTATTTCGGCGGTCTCTTCAATCCAGTGCCTTTAGCTCTCGCTGCAACGCACATACCGATCTGCTCCGACTTTCGGTATCTCGGGTCGCTCGTCCAAGGGGATGGTGAGGTAGACCGGGACGCAACACATCGGATCAACGCAGGATGGATGAAATGGCGACAGGTCACGGAAACAACTTGTGACCCACGGATGCCCCTCAAGTTGAAGGGTAAAATCTACAAGTCCGATCAGAATGTTGGGCTGTGAAAAAGACGGATGAAAAAAGATTGCACGTAGCGGAGATAAGAATGTTAAGATGGATGTGTAAGTAGTGTGACGAGAATGGATAAAGTGAGAAATCAGTATATTAAGGGAAGTTTAAAAGTGGCGCCAGTGACTGAAAAGTTGAAAGGGAATCGTTTGTCTTGGTATAGTCATGTGAAGAGGAGGGATGAAACTCATATGACTAAAAGAGTTATGAGTTTATATGTGGATGGATGGAGAGGAAGAGGGAGGCCAAAGAAAAGATGGATGGTGTCGCGAAGAACGCGAAGCCATAGACCAAACATATAAATTCAACTCTAGCAACATCTAGAGGCGCCATCTTGAATAACTATGGTAAGCATAGATAAAGACTTTGCAATAGCGTGAGATTGTTTGTACTAGTAGCCGCCATTTCTAAAAGTCACAAACTATATTTAACGTGTAGTGTGATTGCTTGTGTGCAGAGCGTGAATTATGTTAGTTAAAGACTTTTCGTGCCGTGTCTGGAAGAAAGAGATGTATCCAGAATTCGGGCGCATGAAAGCTAAGTATTACTTATGTAAATATCTTAGTCAAGCTCAATGTGGTTATTTGTTGTCTCGGCGCAATTGATTCCTATAGATGTTAATGTTAAAGGTAAAAGCTAAACTGTATGAGGCCTGATAAAGTTAGGCCTAGTCCTTGTCGTGGACATGGACAGGTAGAGGGCACGGAGTAAGCAGGCCCAGGCGTTCTAGGTGGGCTGCTGAGGCCGGGTAGCCATCCCCCGGATTCCAACCCTCTGCAGTTAGGAGTAGGCGGCCTCTAGTATAATAGGGGTTTGTGCCGAGGCCTGGAGAGGTGTGTCTCTGGGATTCCAACTTGTTATATTACGGAGTAGGCGGCCTCTAGTATAATAGGGGTTTGTGCCGAGGCCTGGAGAGGTGTGTCTCTGGGATTCCAACTTGTTATATTACGGAGTAGGCGGCCTCTAGTGATAGGGGTTCGCTGAGACCTTGAGATGTATGTTCCTCTTGGATTCCGGTTTATGACTCAAGAGTGTTACTTGAGGTCTTGCTCGGGTACGTTGTTACCCGAGTGATGGCACAGTCGACTGTAGCTTCGGTGATTTAGACACCGAGCTGTTCACTCCGGCATTTAAGGTGGCCATAGCAGCTCGGTAGTTAAACGACACAACCCCATCCAGTTTGGACTGATACGTCTTGACGAGTTCTTTGGTGCTAGAACCAAGGTCCGATGGGGCTGGAAGATGGCCATAGCAACTCTGTAATAAGCGCAATATCGTGTTTGAACTTTTTGGGTTGTTCTTGATGAGTATTAATTATATAGGTAGGTACAGACCGCGCTATAAAAGCTTGCTATGAAATAGTACATTTTGATACAAGTGCAGAAAGTTAGTCATTGCGACCGAGGCGGGATTCGCACGAGCCGTAGGTGAGTGTGTTATGGAGCCGAGGGCTGCAGTGACAAATTTGCACGTGTATCAATAAGGTAGGTAGGTGTAGGTTTTGTCTTTGCGATTATGGACGAAGTTATCTTGACGAACAACAACCGGAGACATATTATGAAGGACGGGACGGTTGACGTGTGTCGGGCATGCACATTGTCCGGGTGAGTCTATCAGACGTATTATCTCTGGTTGATCTCGTCTGGCTAACGGCGAGTACTTGCACAAGCATAACCAAGTAGCCAGGATTATTCACCAGCAACTTGCTTTGAAATACAACCTAGTGGATGCTGAGGTACCGTATTACAGGTAAGTGCCCGACCCAGTTCTCGAAAATGACCATGTCACGTTGTAATTGCTGCTGCTGCTGATGCTAATTGGTTTTAACTTGGATAGACGTTCTAACTTCGAATGGGTGATTTCAACACAAACCTCCTTGCCCAAAACTCCTCTCGGTCCCGTAAGCTTCTCCACCTTATTGAGTCGGCTAGTCTGCATGTGTTACCTCTCCAACCTACTCACCATAACATTGCGGGCGACGACACCTGGCTCGACCTAATCCTTCCCTCGTCTCTTCCTATGGTCAACATGACGCTCCTGGTTTCTCCCATCACGATATGATTTTCCTCTCCTATATCCTTCCAAAACCTAAACCGAGGGTTCTGAACAGGCGTTGTTTTGCGAGAATGGACGTCGAGAAACTTAGGAAGGATGCATCTCTGGTCGATTGGGAAATAATGACGGAGGCCACTTCGATTGACAATAAGGTTTCCATCTTAAATGATGTTGTGGTCAACCTCTATAATATTCACGCTCCCGTCAGAAAAGTGAAACTGAAACGTCCTCCCGCACCTTGGATGACAAGTGACATACAAATGGCCATGCGACGCAGGGACCGTGCGTTCCGTAAATATAAAAGGGTTCGTACGGATGAGAGCTGGGCACTTTTTAAGGCTTCTAGGAATAGATGTAACCAGATGATACGCAATGCTAAACGCCGTCAGATTCTTGAAAACATTTTTTCTTCATCTTCTGCCGATATTTGGAAATTCCTTGGAACTCTTGGTATCGGCAAACCGCGACATTTAGACCCTCCAAACTCTATCGACTCAGACGATCTCAACCGTCATTTCTCTACTGTGCCTACTATGGATCGTCTAACAAAACAACATACTCTATCTCTGATCTCTGGTCTAACGCGTCCTAATATTAGTCCTTTTCGTTTTGTTCCAGTTGAACCGGGAGAGATCAAAAACATCATCCTTTCCATCAAATCCAAAGCGGTAGGATGTGATAATATCACTCGTGGTATGATCATAACTATCCTGGATCAACTCCTGCCTGCCATTACCCATATAGTAAATTTTTCCTTGTACTCCGGTGTATTCCCCTCCTTGTGGCGAAAAGCCTACGTTCGTCCACTGCCAAAAGTTCCCAATCCTACCCTTCCAACCCACTTCCGCCCAATCTCAATCTTTCCTTTCTTATCCAAAGTGCTCGAGGCCTGTGTCCACAAACAACTATCTAACTTTGTGCTCACTCACTCATTGATTAGCCCTCTACAGTCTGGGTTCAGGCCCGGGCACAGTACTGTTTCCGCCCTCCTTAAAGTGACTGGCGATATACGGGCAGGTCTAGAAGACACCAAAGTCACTGTACTAGTGTTGGTCGATTTCTCTAATGCCTTCAATACCGTCAGTCACGATATCCTGTTAGCCATCCTGTCCTATGTAATGGTCTCTCCCGAAGCACTGGAATGGTTCACCTCCTACCTTCAGGAACGTCAGCAGTCGGTTCACGTTGGAGACTCTTCTTCTTGCTGGTGTAATTTGGATACTGGCGTTCCTCAAGGCGGCATTCTTTCTCCTCTTCTATTTTCTATTTTTATTAATCTTATTATTTCCGAACTTCAGTGTGCGTATCATCTGTATGCAGATGATCTGCAGTTGTACTGCCAAGGGAGAGTTGACGAATTATCTGACACTATTGGCAAATTAAATAGGGACTTGATAGCAATTAAAACATGGTCTGACAGATTTGGTGTTGCTGTAAACCCATGTCAGGCGATTATCATCGGTAGTCCACGAAGTATTGCCAAAGTGGATCTTACAACTCTGCCACCTGTTCTGTTCGACTGTACGGTTGTTCCTTTTAGCACTGATGAAAAAGATCTAGGTCTGCGCATC
Organism: Mythimna impura; assembly: GCA_905147345.3. NCBI lineage: Eukaryota > Metazoa > Arthropoda > Insecta > Lepidoptera > Noctuidae > Mythimna > Mythimna impura. The sequence continues at coordinate 12,545,371 of LR990364.1, forward strand.
GACAGTACCCTGAACTGGCGTACTCAAGTCGCTAGTGTCAGTCAGAAAGTTACGGGAACGCTGCGGGCCTTGTATCGTTTGAAAAATTTATTACCGTCGAACACGAAGACAATGCTTGTTCAGACCCTAATTTTCCCAATCATCGATTATAGCGACGTGTGCTACTATGACCTGAATGCAGATCTCCTCAACAAACTTGACCGTCTTCTAAATAACTGCATTCGATTTGTTTTCAATCTGCGCAAATATGATCATGTCTCTTCTTATAGGTCGCTCCTAAACTGGTTGCCCATACGCCAGCGCAGAGCAAAGAGCGCTTACTACCTTGTTCTCATTTTTAGTTTCGCCCAATTCTCCTAGTTATCTAGCCTCTCACTTCCAATACATTTGCGCCAATCACAACAAAAATCTACGGTCATCTCATAACTGTCTACAGTGTCTACTTCATTGTCCCACTCACCGTACTGACTTCATTCACTATTCTTTTCATGTTCAAGCTATTTCTCTTTGGAATGCACTCCCCCAGGAAATCAGGATGGCAGCCAACCGACTGACCTTCAAAGTGAAGGTTCGCGAGCACATCCGTAAGAAGTTGGCAGCAGTATCGTCATAGCGCTTATTGGGTTTCTTATTATTTGTCTGCACTAATTGTTTTACTAGATTCGTGTATTCTCTTTTTTCCTTCTTTGTAGTTTGAGTACATATATATATATAATGTATATTGTATTTATAGTATTTAAGTAAGTATATATTTGTATAAAATATAATGTTTTAATAACAATATGTACCTAATGCTTAATATTGCACCTATCACCAATTGTCTCTGCATCACCCAAAGGTTGACTGGTAGAAAATGCCTTAAGGCATTAAGTCCGCCTCTGTACTTTTGTGTGCATAAAGAATTAATAAATAAATAAAATAAATGGGTAAGGAACGAGGTTACTTAGCGATTGTAATTGTTTTGTTTATGTTGCTTCTTTTTGTGTACCTACTGTGCAAATATTTCGACACAAATGTATTTTTGTTATGAAATAAATAACTTGAACTTGAACTTGTACTGGGATCGATCTATCATTATTGACCGAACTATTGTAGCCAATAAGCCGGATATAGTGGTGATAGACCGATTAGCGCGCCGCGCAATGATAGTCGATGTCACCATCCCACATGACGAGAATCTCGTGAAAGCTGTGAAAGAGAAACAAATCAAATATCAAGACTTAGCACCCGAGGTTGTCGACATGTGGAATGTGAACTGTGTGTGGACATTGTGCTGATTGTCGTGACCGCCAATGGCCTTATAGCCAAAAGCTTCGACGACCATCTGTTGAAACTGTCGTTGCGCGGTTGGATCAAGGGCCTGAAAGAAGAAAGAAAGAAAAATATTGTAGGGCCTGATACAGAAGGCAGTACTCCTCGATACGGCTCGCGTTGTGAGGAGGTTCTTGTCTCTGGAGCCCTAACCACCGGTAGCTTGGACTCTGTTCCCGACACCGGCGGACAACAATATTTTATATTTTTAAGCTATTGCATAGCTTCTATCGAGGGCCTTGAGCGCGGGGACCGAATCCAGAAATTCCGTAACGAAAAAAACCTCACGCTCCCCACTCCGACGGGCACGGAGGTGTGGCTTGAAGGAGGTGTGACTTGAAGGCCGTGCATTGTCTAACGTCGTTTCTTTTCGGCAGTCTTCGACACGGTGTTTGTGTGCGTGCAACTAGCCGTATTGTACGACTCCACATGCTATGCAATAGCTTTACCGCGGCAGACCCCGAGTGCCACACGTATTTTTATTTTTTATATGTGTTAAAAATATTTAATAAGTTAAAAAGATGTATTGAAAATGAATATACGAAATAATAATAATAATAACTTTATTGTCACAAAAAAATAATGTGATAAAACATGTTCAAAATCGTCAGCACAATTACGTTTGCTACATAATTTAAAAATCTGACAATAAAAAGATTTTCGGCCATAGGAAACGCAGTGAAATCTTAAGTCCTTATTATATGTCTATGCTTTGTGGACTTCTCTAAGGCGTTCGATTCCGTTAAATGGCCCAAACTCTGGGAAACGCTGACGGCGATGGGTGTTCCAAAACACCTGGTACACCTCCTGCGAAGACTGTATGAGGATGGCACAGCCGCAGTTCGCGCAGATGACATTCAATCCAATCACTTCCACCCCAGCGCTGGAGTCCGTCAGGGATGTATTATTTCTCCACTACTGTTCAATGTGTACACAGAGCTCATAATGAGGATTGTACTTGAGGACTGGACAGATGGCATTTCGATTGGTGGCTTGAAGATCTCTAACCTGCGATATGCTGACGATACCACTTTGTTCGCCACCAGTACCCAACACATGGAACAACTTCTCGCCAAGATGGAACGGGTTAGCCTTGAGTTCGGACTTAAGATAAACCGGAATAAAACGAAAGTGATGATTGTCGACCGCATGAATAACAATTCTCCAGAAATTACACAAATTGCTAATTGTGATGTGGTGCAATCATACATTTATCTGGGGGCCTTAATTACGAACAACGGTGGATGTATCGATGAAGTGAAGAGGCGTATGGCAATTTCCAGGTCTGCGATGGACAAGTTGAGGAAAATATGGAGGAATCGCAACATATATAGAGCCACAAAAATCCGGCTAGTTCGGGCACTTGTATTCCCCATTTTCTTGTACGCCGCAGAAACGTGGACCTTACGGGAAATAGAGAAAAAGAAGATAGACGCCCTAGAGATGTGGTGCTGGAGGAGAATGCTCGGAGTATCGTGGACTGAATTCCGTACCAACGAGTCTATACTTCGGGAACTCGGCATCAAGCAGCGTTTATCATCTTTGGTACAGTCTCGTATTCTCACCTTTTTTGGTCACGTATGCCGCAGAGGGGAAGTGGCTATTGAGCGACTTGTAGTTCAGGGAAGGGTTGAGGGTACCAGGCCACGAGGAAGGTCGCCTATGAGGTGGACTGACCAGATTAAAGCGGCAGTAAATGGCTCATCATCACTGCACGAATGCACGAGGAAGGCGGCCATCAGAGAGGAGTGGCGGCGTGTTGTGAAGCTTGCCACCAACACCTGAAGTGATGACCACGACCACTCTGTCAAGAGTGATATCGACAAGGAAGAATATGTTGCTGTCGAAACATATCCGTACACAGTATAAGTGTGCAGCATTACAGAAATTACAAATGTGTCAATGTACACGGTCGCGTCTGTCAGCACTCGAGTGCGCCAACTAAGCCAGATATGGGCCGCGACCCAGGCCGCCGCCCCGCCAGATCCCTCCCGTTGCTGTACGCAAGTACATTCGTAGCCTAAGGGCGCCTACAGCAAAGGGCCGCACGGCGCGGCAACGCGATTCCAGCGCTGCTGCCGCGCTGCTTTGTTATTCCATATAAATAAAAGACGCGCACACCCCCCGCGCATCAATTCAACAACATTATCATGCTCGAACCACCATCCACCGTACGGCACTTTGCGGCTAATTTGAAGGCCCTAATTGTATAAATTGTAAAACTGTTGTAATGCAGATAGTTTATAATCATATTCGTATGTACCCTATTACCGAAACTACGCTGACATAATATTACAATTTTGCGGTTTCTCACCAGTGAGTGTACAAATATGAAGTGTTAAATGTTTCATTCTACCGAAGCTACTTTGACATATATCGCACGTGTACGGTTTATCACCAGTGTGTGTATGAATATGCTTTCTTAAATTACTCTTATCACTAAAACAGCGCTGACATATATCGCACTTGTACGGTTTCTCACCAGTGTGCGTACGAATATGCTGAAGTAAATTACTGTTCTGGTTAAAACTACGCTGACATATTTCACACTTGTACGGTTTTTCACCAGTGTGCGTAAGGCTATGCCTATCTAAATCACTCTTCCTACTAAAACCACGCTCACATGCATCACACTTATACGGTTTCTCACCGGTGTGCGTACGAATATGAAGTGTTAAAGCATGCTGAACAATGAAACCACGCTGACATATACCGCACCTGTACGGTTCCTCACCAGTGTGCGAACGCATATGAAGTGATAAATAACTCTTACTACTGCAACCACGGTGACATATATTGCATTTGTATGGTTTCTTAACATCGTGCGTACTAATATGACATCTATAATCATCCCTATTACTGAATTTACTCTGGCATACATAGCACTCAAACCGTTTTTCACCAGTGTGCATACGACTATGCTGAAGTAACTGACTCTTCCGGTTAAAACTGCGCTGACACATGTCACACTTATGCGGTTTTTCACCAGTGTGCGTAAGGCTATGTCTCTCTACATCACTCTTCCTACTAAACCTACGCTGACAAATATCACAATTGTATGGTTTATCACCAGTGTGCGCACGAATATGTCTATGTAAAGAACTGTTAGTGCTGAAACTACGTTGACATACATCACATTTATGAGGTTGCTCGAATGTCTCTTTGAGCGTCCGATTTTGAGTTGTCTGAATAATTTTTGTTTCTGATATTTCATTGTTCATTTGCTCTTCTGGAATTACATTTTCAACTTTAATTCTCCGTGTTTCTTCTTTTGGTTTCTTCGTAGCGATCGCTCCTGCAATTATAAGATCTGATAAGGCCGATGTGTGAAGGTTAAGATTTCTAGATCAATCGTACCTACTCGTAGTTCAGTCAAATATTTTTTTAACACTTTAAAGATATCGACAACTAGGCGACACTTTCCACTCAGGCTGATATTTTACCTTTAGAAATGTCACTATGTGTCAGACAGGTCTTTGGAGGTAAGCGGAACAGAGAGTAAAGTCCCGCATACATCCGTTGATAAGAGAGGATCCTCCGACCAGACGGGTGTTATGACTGGTGGGCAACTGCCCGATAGATGAGTTCGGGCTGTTCCATATGTTCTAATCGCGCGGAGAACTTTAATTGCGTGATGCAGGATTAGTTCTTATGTGACGCCATAGATGTCGCTACAGATCCAATAACGTGAGCATAATGGTTTCAATGATTCAGGCTAAAGCAAGAGCTCATACACGTGAGTGGCATGTCGCCAACGGCAGAGGCAACTGCAGCCGTTGACACGTCTGCGGGTAACTGTTAACGCATCGACGGCGGCCGTCGACATTCCAACTTTGAAGATCAGCGGCAGGCGTCTCGTGTGTGCAAGTGTCACTATAGGTCGACAGCTGCAGTTACAGGTATCGGTACGGATCTTGAGCGCTCGGCGAAAGAGTGGGGATCGCTTTGCGCATCGTTCACTTATGGCAAAAAAATGTACCTACACCTAATTTATTTTTATTTTTTTTTACCTGCAATCTTCTTAATTCTGGTTGAAGGAAAAAGTTAAAAAAAAAAAACAAATAGTTTAAAGCAGTCGCTGTGTTCGTCTGTCTGTTTTTCCGTTTACTTATTAACCATGCAACAGATTTTCATACGGTTTTCATTATCTTTTAGAGAATCATCGCTTACCATCAGGTGAGATGGTGGTCAAACGCGAGCCTATCAATAATAAAAAAAAAAAAAAAAAAATCTACCGGAAGGTATGCATATTGTAGCAAAGACAAAAATTTCAAAAATTTATAACACCCCTACGAAGAAATTCCTCACATTTTACCTACTTTTGAAAGGAACTTTCTCTGTGTGCCTGTTATGCGTTCTCGGCTAAACCATTTTTGGTGACATAATAACCACTAGCATAAAAGCATAATCAGCCTTTTAATGTTCCCACTGCTGGGACTCGGGCCTCCTCTATAACCACTAATAAAAATAAAATCGATGGATTAAAAATCACGAGTCAATTTAATGACACGGAATTGTACTCGTTGTCGTTAGGTACATGCAGCAATCGCAGGGAACCAATCACGAGTGTCGTCTATGATGCGATGCGCGGCGAGCCAATCACTGACACTCCCCGCCCCCCGCCTCATTTCATACCACCAAAGAGACCCGATATTTTACTTTTGCGCAAGTAGAAGCGCTCAAGATCCATGCCGATACCTGTACCTCTGCCGTTGGCAACATACCGCTGGTGTGCATGAGCTCTAAACAGACCATTCTTTCTGAGGATGCTTTGAGAGATCTGGCCAGTGATTTAACGATCACATTGATGAATACAATGTTTACGAATATTTCTGCACCTTTCGTGGCGCCTAAGCTACGCTACGCGCCATCGACGACTCGGGTTCGGTCATGACGGCTAACTACCCATTGCTCGCCGTCCGCAAGCCAACGCCTACGGTGGCTGGATATCGGGGTCAGGATTGCGGCGGCTGAGGCGTGAGGATATCCATTCCTCACGCATGCCATTCCTCCTCGCTCCGGACCCTGGCCTGTACCAATACCCGACGCGAAAGGTCGCCGCCACCGATCGCCCTTACGTGGACACAGCGGTGCTCCGCCCAAGAGGACCCAACTCCACCGCGTCCTGGATTTAAATTCACTTAATACTCACTTCCCGTGTCAGTGGCTCGGCGTTTCTTCCTCAATACTTCTTGTTCTTCTTCCACTTCAATTTTAAACTCCGTTATATCCAAACCTATAATTTTAATTTTATATCTGAACATAGACGAAAATGGCCAATAGTTGTAGGTACTAATTTTTATAAATTAATGTTTTATTTCATTAAGTATATTTATGAATTGCTTCTGCATAAAATATAAGTTATGAAGGATCAATATATATAAAGTCCTTAAAAGAAATTAAAACACTCAATTTATTTAAAACAAAATTGTTCACTTATTTGAACCAGAAGTGCTACTACACACTGAAAGAGTTTTTTGAAGAAAAAAAAAACAAATAAATAATTAAATAAGCGCAGGTACATATTAAACTATCTAAATTCATTATTACTATTGTTATTATTATTATTTTCGTTTTATTTCCATTTATTTTGACATTTATATTTATTTTGACATTAAATTGATTTAACATTATTTTAATACTTGTAATACTAATAATTTTTGCTTTTCTTTTTTAAATGTGTGAATTTTGAAATGTATTTTATTTTATTGAAATTTGTTTATTTGTTTTGCAGTGGCTTACAGGGTGCATGTTTGAAACTTTAACTTTTATTCCAACTACTGTACAACATGTTTGCAATAAACTGATTTGATTGATTGATATTTTTGTTCTCTCGGATGTAGACACACTCAATACTCACTTGTTGTGTCAGTGTCTCTGCGTTTCTCCTCCAATATTTTTTGTTCCTCATCCACTTCAATTTTAATCTCTATCGCTGCTTCAAAATGCTGCAGTGGTATATCTTCTACATCCGAATAGCCATTGTCTACATTTTCAAAATTTATATCTGAACGTAAACAAAAATGGTCAATAGTCGTAGGATTCATCATCATCATCATATCAGCCGAAAGACGTCCACTGCTGGACATAGACCTCCCCCAAGCGTCGCCACAACGAACGGTCCTGTGCGTCTCGCATCGTCGTCGTAGGTATTATTTTTTATAAATTGATGTTTTATTTCATAATATTTATGAATTGCTTATTACTTTCTCAAACACCAACAAAAATATATGAATGCTTTCATGTAATCGTCATCATTTCGTTTATAAATATTAAATGCATACCATCACTATGAGGTTCCTCCATGGGCTCAATGATATCTTCTGGTCCCTCATAATATATTGGTAATTCTTCTTTGATAGTAACATATTCCACCATTTGACCGACGCCATCCATACTTATATTCACTACTTGAGTTTTCACGAACCCATTGAACAACTCTAGCTGGCCTCGGTTCATTGATAGATTTGGCTGTAAAGTTTATCAGTATTAGATAAAATAAATGATTATTTTCTTCTCTTAAAATATCTCTCTAAAAATATATCATGGTAATAATATATTATTTTATTTATTTATTGAGGAAAACAAACAATAACACATTGGGAATTTCATAAAAATGGCTTAATAAAAATAATAATCCCTTTAAAACAAAAAAGAAATCTTAAAAAAATCTTAGAAAAAGTTTTACACATGTGATATCCACAACATTCTCCACACATAAAAACGTGAGTCACTTGGTTTGACAAGCGCTATTATGGTCACTGATTATGTGGATGCCGATAAGCATGAGCGCTTGCAAAACCTGTGCATTTGTTGTTTTTGGTCTAAGAAAATACGACCAATGATCATGTCTCTCAATTCAGCAAGGATCTCAAGTGGCTCCCTATCCACCTTCGTAGGAACACTCGAGTATTATGTCTCTTGTACAACATCCTTTTCAACTGCCTACTTGTGTGATTGTTTTTCGTTCACTCGCCCTGCTGATGCCCCATGCAGATCCCACCTTAAATACCATCTCAATTTCCCATCCCATAATACCCATTTCAATACCAACTCCTTCTCTTTTCATGCGGTACGACTGTGGAACTCACTTCCAGCTAAGATCCGTGACGCTAAAAGTATATCTGTCTTCAAGAAGCTAGTCAAAGAACATTACCTCTCTACCATCTCGTAAAGTTATATTTTATAGATATATATTTTTATAATTTAGTTTAAGTATTGTAACTATTTATGAAATCAGAAACGTTTATTTCAAATAGACCAATTACAGGCACTTTTGAATTGTCAAAATGTCGGTCAGTCAAAAAAAATACAAGTGAAGCTAAATTGCATGTTCCAAAGCATAGATTTCTATGGAGAAGAATGTGCAAGAAACTCCATGGACACTCTTTTTAACCGACTTCAAAAAGGAGAAGGTTATATGTTCAGTTGAATGTATGTTTTTTATTTTTTATTTTAATGTATGTTCACCGATTTCTCGGTCAATTGTGGACCGATTTTGAAAATTTTTTTTTTGATTTAACGGTTATGCTTCCGAGTTGGTCCCATAGAAATATTGTTATGACCTGATCATGAACTTCGAAGATATGGAACAGAACTCTTCATAGGATCACAGCAGAACCGTCGTAACAAGTAAAATTGCTTTGTTTATACGTGAAGTCGATGACTGACTGAAAGTAGAGGGGGAATATATCGAACTAATCTGATGATGAAGCCTGAAGTTAGGCACCGGAACTCTATAATAAATTAATTAATGTAATAATAGTATTTAAGTTTGGCTGAGGGGTACTTTTTAGTGGTGGTACCATAACTAAAAAATGTAAAATAAAAAACTTTTTACAAAAAAAAATACAACCGACTTCAAAGTAAAAAAAGCACTGAAAAGTGCAAAATAACTTTAATTTCGGAAGTCGGTGTTAAATAACGAAGAGACAAAACTATTATAGAAACACCGACTTCCGAAATTAAAGTTATTTTGCACTTTTCAGTTTCTATAATAGTTTTGTCTCTTCGTTATTTAACACCGACTTCCGAAATTAAAGTTATTTTGCACTTTTCAGTGTTTTTTTTTACTTTGAAGTCGGTTGTATTTTTTTGTAAAAAGTTTTTTATTGTAAAAAGTTTTTTATTGTATTTGTTTATTTCAATAGAGCTTATGATAATTTATTACCTTTTGTATTTGGAAACAATAGCATTGTATAATGTAGAAGCACTTTGTTTTTCAAGTTTTGTGAATGTGAAGTATCATGGAGCATTTTTATTAGGTTACAACTTGTTTGACATTACGAGCATGGCAGTTGAGAGTTTGTCATGCTCACTCAAATGTCTCGCTGATGGTGGCACGTGTTATTGGGTCATACAGTTCCCTTCGAAATGGTTGAGCTGAGTGGGGCTGATGCACGCGTCATGCTCGTGAACTGGTGCCGTCAGTTGAGACTGGTCATCTCTTAGCTGCCAGTGACTTAATTCAATTTCTATTTTTTTAATTAGTTTTTATTTTTATTTTTTATTTTAATTATTATTAAGTACTTATCTACATTGTGCTCACATATTAGAAGCGACAAGAAATATGTAACCAAGATTTATGTAACTCATAATATGATTTATAAAAAACTTTTTACAAAAAAAAATACAACTGACTTCAAAGTAAAAAAAGCACTGAAAAGTGCAAAATAACTTTAATTTCGGAAGTCGGTGTTTCTATAATAGTTTTGTCTCTTCGTTATTTAACACCGACTTCCGAAATTAAAGTTATTTTGCACTTTTCAGTGCTTTTTTTACTTTGAAGTCGGTTGTATTTTTTTTTTGTAAAAAGTTTTTTATTTTACACTTTTTAGTTATGGTACCACCACTAAAAAGTACCCCTCAGCCAAACTTAAATACTATTATTACATTAATTTATTACAGAGTTCCGGTGCCTAACTTCAGGCTTCATCATCAGATCAGTTCGATATATTCCCCCTCTACTTTCAGTCAGTCATCGACTTCACGTATAAACAAAGCAATTTTACTTGTTACAACGGTTCTGCTGTGATCCTATGAGGAGTTCTGTTCCATATCTTCGAAGTTCATGATCAGATCATAACAATATTTGTATGGGACCAACTCGGAAGCATAACCTTTCGATCAAAAATATTTTTTTTAAATCTGTCCACAATTGACCGAGAAATCGGTGAACATACATAAAAAAATAAATAAAAAACATACATTCAACCGTTTTTATCAGCAATATAATCTTCCAGTTTATAATATGCTTGTCTACATAGTGTGCGTTTAATGCATGCTTTAAATTTGGACTCATTTAGTTGTAGAATCTCAACTGGTATCTTATTATAAAATTTTACACAGTACCCCATGAAAGAACTATGTGTTTTATTTACTGTTATGGATATATATATATATAAATATATTATATGATTTAATTTAGATAATATAGTATATTTTTAATTTTCTAACTTATTTGTATACACTGTGTCTACATCTCTCATCCAACTCTCCTGTTGTAGGTCTGCTGGAAGAAATTTCATTTGAAATAAGCAGTACTTTTGTGCTTTCTATCTGCTTTTATTCTTTTAATTTTCAAGTGTTTGTGTGTACATAAATAAATAAATGGTTCATGTAGTCACTCAAAAGAGTCTTCACAATTAGCGATACATAATTTATAGCACTCAGGAAACTATTTCTGAGTGCTATAAATTATTTAGATTTATAGAGATAATCCTCAACATACTATTAAACTTTACCTCTTTTTAATATTTGTATAAATGAGAATCAATTTTTAAAGAATACCTCACCTCATTCATCATCTGAGCAAACAGCTCTTCAGCTTCCAGACATTGTTGCTGCAGTTGGCAGCATTGCTTTAGTTTGGCATAGCAGAAAAAGCAAGCAAGATTCGGTCTACTGTCTTCAATTACAAACTGCAATAAAACATGTTTTACAGTATTTCATTCATTTTACATAATACAGTCAAAGTTAATATTTGGTGGTCAGTTTTAGTTTTGGACTTTGCTACAACACTCCTCATACACTAAAAAAACTGTGAATGAGCACTGTATTAACAACAGTAGTATCAACTTACTGGAATGTGTGTCAGCGACTCATACAGGTCCTGCATGTTCTTACAGACCACAGCATACATGCGAACGTTCTCCACTAAACATATCCTACACATTGGCAGCTTTTCCATCTTTTAACTCTAGATGAATAGTAATAATGTTGCTTGTATATTATTACGATTTCTTCTGGTATCAATGAACATTCCATGAATGAAAGCTTGTAAATATTGTGTAATCGTGAGCACTACATTAGTGGACCTCGTTATCACAGGGCAGCAGTTGAATTTCTTGTAGAAGAGGAGAGGAAGCTGGCCATATCACTTTGTGGTACGTGGTGAATGTTAGTCTAGCTGAAAGGACAAACACAAGGGTTATGCCTTTAAATATTTGTGATACAATAATAAGTTTTAATAAGGGTTACTAAAAACCAATCAACTATTTTTTTTTGTTTTTTTCTCGCAATTTGCCTGCTTCTGGTTCTTGTCATGCGCTTCACAAGGAGCACCTTTTCGTTGTCATCTATTTGCTTTTTTTGTTGATCTCGCGTTGCGATGCCCTGAGTTTGGACTCATCTTGACGAGCATAGGCGCTACGAGTCGTACGGATGAAGAAAGATAAGGACTTGAATTGTGTATAGCTTGGACTAGGCCGATTGTGACACAAGTTTAAAAGTTAATTAGCTAAAAGAAAATGTTTAGAAAGGAAAGAAGTTCTGTCATCAACGAAGTGTTTACGTTTCAATGGTCATTGGCGTCAATTAACCGTATGAAAACAATAACAATGTTAAAGTCAGTAAATAAACAGAAATAAGGCTAGTTAGATTTCGGGAGCGCAAATGAAACGGTGTTTGCGTGGAAGTAAGAGTTTATTACGACCCGAGCTTTACAGAAGTTCATGTAAGACTAACTTAGCCTATCTTAATTCTAATACATCGCGGCCTGGTGGTCGGCCCACACGCAGGTCGCGCCACACATCCTGTCACGTACGCCTAATCGCGAAAGGTACCAGGTCAGCGTCTAGACCATGTCTAGACTCTACCACAGCGTTAGGTTGGGAACATAACTCCTCCCCCCTTAGACCAAAGTTATCGGAAAAACAGGGGTTTTCCGAGAACTTTGTGTAATTACAAATTAGAAAGTTACAATTTATCGCTTATGAAATAATAAAATTATCAAACTATTCCTATAATAAAATCATAATCCAAAAATTGAAAAGTTAATTACACTAATAGTATAGGTCTTTCATTAACTTGACCATCCTCGGGTTGAGCGGGATTATCTCCAATAGCTCTCAGACGATGATCTCGCTCTTTGCACAATTTTCTTACTACATCTGAATACTTATATATAATTATAGCTACAGACAAAAAAACGACAACCGCGTATAAGACATAAAGGGCGACACTAACACTTTCACTTGTGATTTCACTTTTCACGTTATTAGCACTATTCTTCAAAATGTAGTTCAGTTGGCGTATGTCGTCCAAGTTTACTCCCTTCAGATCCATAGGTTCGATCCTTGCTGCGTCGAGGGTTAGACTTCTCAAGTCAGGTAGGTTTAATAGGGGAACAGGCGTATAGTCTGTTTGTAGTGAGTAAGAGTGCCGTCCATGGATTTGGATATTATCTATAAAGACATCACATTCTCGTCCTACAGTTAACAAGTATGTTCCTCGTATGCGTTCCTTTGTTTCATCATTACTACAAGTCTGTGATATGACTTGGTTGTGTTTTGAATACACTATCCAACTATTGGGACCAATTCTTTGAAGTTTCAGGAACTCAGATAGTATCTTACGTGGGGAACAGCGTGACGGATTGTCGTGGTATTTCATTAGTTGTTCAATGCACGTTTCTTCCACATGTTGGATTAGTTTATCTTCAGAGCAGAGGTATTCTTTAGCTGTTATCTCTTGACACGGTTGATCAGTTGGACGATACTTTGACCCTTCTACTAGTAGGTAAGGGAATTCAGGAATAACAACAAAGGTAAGATTTAAGGAATCATCTGACATGGGAATGGAATACAGTTTATAGTAACTATAAGTTGCATTATAAATGAGTGGAACTTCGATTACAAATGTTAGTTCTTCGTTTTTAATGTAAGCTTTTACAGATAATGATTCTTCTATATTAATTAAATTTCGTTCATTTACAGGGTACATTAGGTTATCATATTGGCTTATATATTTTAACACTTTCAACAGTTCATTAGGATTCATTACGGCCTTATGTAAAACTGATAATTTACTGAATGCAATGGCCGTTTCAAGTTCACTGAGTTTTATATAGAGTGTTCTAAAGTTTACAATAAATTGGTTAAGTAATCCAAAGACATAGGTCATATAAATTGAATGATTATCTTTCGTAGTGAGGTTAGTTACAAGACTTTCAAGTAATTTAATGCGTGCCTCTATTATTTTTGTATTTTCATTGATTATTTCGGTAGAGTTCAGAAAATGATCCAACATTTTAGATATCATCGTAAATTTGTTAGATATTGCTTGTTCCTGAGTCTGGATACTACTGATTAGATCGTCATATCTAACTGCATCTTCATGGTCAAGATTACCTGTTATAATTTTGATGATAGACCCTAGAGGGTTTACAATACCACGTTTGAATCTTTTAGATGGAATTAATTGCTGTAATTTTTCTAGAGTCTCATTTTTAATGTACTCCACCTGTATTTTAAGACTCCTGAACTCATCTGCATACGATTTGTTTGGGTGTAACATTTGGCTAAATTCAGAATATTTTTTAATATTAAAAGAAAGATCAGTACCAATGCATTGGAGATTGATTATTTTAACAATAGACCACTTATCATATTGTATAAACGCTTGACCTAATTTCACCGGCAGAATCCCAGGGTTTTGGTTAATCTTTACCACTTGAAGGGCCTGGTTTGGGAGAGCCCAACTGGTCGTTGTCCATGTCACCAGGATCAAACACCACCTGTGGAGGGCGTTTTACATTTTTAACTGGAACTTTAGTATCTCTATTTTTGACTTTTATCGGTACGATGTTACGTTCTATCTGACCTGTAACCATGGCCTTTTGAAACCTAGGTTTATCTTTAGCTTGTCTTTTATTTACGGCTTTAGTGAAGATCGGTTGGCCTATTTCTAAGGCTGGTCTAGATTCACCTCCCCGCTTGGCTATAATTCTTTCCTTATGACTCTTTACCTTTTCAGAAATATATTTATAAATTGCCCGTGTTCTTTTCTTATGGTCCCTAATTAGTTGCTGATTGTATGCTTTATCGAATTCAGAGTTAAAAGTAGAATTTAATTCCGTATGACCAAACGCAGCTTCGAACGGTGTTAAATCAGTGGTACTGTGGATAGTGTTATTGTAAGCCATAACGGCGTAGGTCATAACTGATGCTGCGTCTGTAAATTTCTTTTCATATTTCGCTAATCGATATATTTCTATAATTGTAGAGTGAAACCGCTCTATGAGCCCCATAGAATTAGGATTATTGGGTGTACCTATGTGTAGTTTAATTTTATGTAAGTCCGTCAGTTCTTTTAATAATTCGTTATTGAATTCGGTTCCCGGATCAGAACTTATTTTCTGTGGTACGCCGTAAAAGGAAAAGTATTTCATTAATGCTCTGACCACTTCGGGTGTCGAGCGAGATGCAATTTCTATAGCTTGTCCTAATTTGCTAAAGGCATCGATTAAAGTTAAATAGTATTTTGATTCTATACTAAACAGATCTATGAATATTTCCTGAAAGGGTGTGTTCTGGGTTTGTGTGAGCTGCAGTATAGGTTTAATTGGTTGTCTGTCATACTTAGAGGTTTTACAGCGATCACATGAGTTTATTATGGCGGAAACGGTTTCGGATAAATTTGGCCAATGATAATAACGACGGATTCTTTTAACAGTTTCTGTAATGCCGCGATGACATGTCTTGCCTTCGTGTAACTTAATCACAATAGCTTTCTGTTCCTGTTCATCTTCGACGTAAATAACGCGCTCGGTACATTCATAGAAATTAACCATATCTTTCTTAAATAGTGAAACTATAATATTACTAAAGTCTTTTCTATGTTCCGGATTCTCAAAATATATGAAATACTTAATTTTCGGTTTTACGTATTCTTTTAAGAAATTTTTAATATGATCTTGATTATGAAGGGGCAAAAATACTTCTAACACCTTTTGTTTGTCCCTAGACAAATCTTTTACGTGGAGCTCATTACGAAACCAGCTGAAAACTAGTATTTGGTTAGGCTTGGTATCTATTGCTTCCTTCAATATCGGTATTCCATGGGATTCGAGATCTTCAGCTGAGTGAACTGTTTGTATACTAGAAGGTTCAGTCGGTATAGGATAATTATTGGGTGATTGTTCCAAGTCTGTATCGGAATCTAAATTAATAGTCATTGGACTAGCTGTCGCGGTTCTTTCAGAGTCGGAAATAGAAATAGTTCTTGAGTCATCAGAATTTAGTGTGATCACGTCTTCTAAATAATTTTGAAGTCTGCTTTCTTTTTCGTCTATATTAACAATCATCGAAATATCGTCGGAAACGTTGGCTTCTCCTAGTGCTTTAAGTTGAATTCGAGACAGCGCATCTGCCGTGACATTCTGTTTACCATTTTTATATATGACATTAAAATCGTATTCTTGTAACCGTAAGCGCCAACGCGTTAACTTGCTATTAGGTTCCTTAAGTTGATACAACCAGACTAACGGTCTATGATCAGTGTAAATATCAAATTTATGTCCGTATAAATAAGGTCTGAAGTGCTTTGTGGCCCACATGATTGCCAATAACTCGCGTTCAATAGTACTGTACTTCTTTTCTGTATCTGTCAAGGTCCGACTGGCATATGCTATTGGTTTGTCACTACCTATAGGGCCCTGTGACAAAACCGCGCCAATTGCGACTTCAGAGGCGTCGGTCGTTAATAGAAATGGTTTATTCATGTCCGGATATTGCAATATTGGTGCGTTTATCAGGAGTTCCTTACATTTTTCAAAAGCTTCGGTATAATTTTGGTCCACGACTACCCTTTTACCCTTTTTCAAGCAGGCTGTCAATGGCTGTGTGATTTTGGAGAAGTCTTTAATAAACCGTCTGTAATAACCCACAAAACCTAAGAATCGTTTGATTTCAGTCTGTGTCCGTGGTAAGGGATATTTAAGAACTGCTTGTATTTTGTCGTTGTTTGGTCGTAGTCCATTTTGAGTCAACGTGTGTCCTAAGTACTGCACTTCCTTGCGTAAAAATTCGGACTTGTCTAACTGAACCTTTAGGTTAGTTTGACGAAGTCTATCGAAGACGGAACGTAATTTTTGGATATGCTCTACTATGCCATTTGAATATATTAGTATATCATCCAAATAAACCAGGCAATGTATACCCTGTAGGCCTCTCAAGACATTATCGAGAGTCCTTTGAAAGGTTGCTGGAGCTGTTTTGAGGCCAAATGGCATACGGAGGAATTCGTAATGTCCATTCTGTGTAGAAAAGGCTGTTTTCTCGCTGTCAGAAACTTCGACTTGGTGATATCCGGATGCTAAATCTAATGTGGTGAAGTAATTGCTTTTGCCAAGTTTGTCAAATAAGTCGCATATATTGGGAAGTGGGTACTTGTCATCGATCGTTATGTCGTTAAGTCGGCGATAGTCTATTACCATTCTATATTTTACCTGACCGGAAGCATCTGTCTTTTTTGGTACCAAATGAACAGGTGCACTCCAGGGTGAATGTGATTCTCGGATCACATTGTCCTTGAGAAGTTTTTCGACCTGACGTTTGATTTCTTCAGCCTGTGCTGGAGCTTGCCTATAAGGTTTAATATAGATTGGATCTTCATTAGTAGTCCGTATGTGGTGCTTTACTTGATTTGTAAAAGTTAAAGGCAGGTCTTCACAGTAAAATATGTCCTTATACTCGTAGCATAATTTACTAATAAGTTCATTCTCTTCTTGGTTAAGATGATCAAGTCTTAATTTTTGTAAGTTGGCTGTCAGTAACGAGTCAATGTCAATGTCAGTTAACCCAGTTGTGTTATTTACTATACACTCTTCAGAGAAGTTGGTAACTTTGAAAGGAGCAGTTATAGTTAGCCTTACTTCAAAGTCAGTTGCATTCTGAATTATAGTGGAGGCAAGATAATTTTCACACTTTACAATTGCAGCTGGCATTCTAACACTTTCGTGAAATTGCGTGTAATCTAGTATGGCATAGCCATCTTTCATATTTACGGGTAGCTTCACTTTATGTTCTGTGCGAGGTTCAAGTTTAAGTTCATGATCAGTGTTATAAATTATAGGAATATTAATATCGTTTATCTTTAAAATTCTATTCTTGAAACATATACTAGCATTAAGTTGAGACATAAGATCCATTCCAATCAATCCGTCATATCTATTATCCACATCATAAATATAAAATTTATGATAACCGTTTACCTTAAAAATTGAAAAAAGGGGAATGTTAGCTACTTCATTATGTTCGCTAGTAGCATGTGTACTTGTAACTGTAAATGGTTCGTAGAATTTTGATTGTGGGAAATATTCGTCAACTTTTCTAGGGCTTATGAAAGATCTAGTGCTTCCTGTATCCAACATAAATTTACCGTTTATGTCGGGAATGGCTATATAAGGATGTTTAAGATTAGCATCAAACTTAAGTTCTATCATTTCGGGCGAACACAAATCAAATTCATTAGAAAATTTGGGGCATCTTTTGAGTCTACTTTATTTTCAGTTGAAGGCGAATCATCAACCTTTTCAATAGCTTTAGGAATTTCAGCATTTGGGTTCTGATCCACGCAATCGTTATTAATGTACATATTTCCATAGTCGTAGTCACAGTATCCTAGATAACATGTACCATAATCATTGTAATTGGGGTCGTAATAGTACTGTTCATTACTAGTATAAAGCTCGTTTATAGGAAAACTTTGTGGTTGCTTAACAGGTGCTGGAGCAGTCCTCATTGTCACGTCACGATCACCCGATAAATTGTTAGGGGGACGGTAGCCCGAAGGTTGTGGAGCTCCATAGCCGAATTGTCCTACTTGAGGCCTATAACCGAATTGTGCTGCTTGAGGTCCATAACCGAATGGTGCTGCTTGGGGTCCATAACCGAATTGTGCTGCTTGGGGTCTATAACCGAATGGTGCTGCTTGAGGTCTATTACCGAATTGTTGAGGTTGTTTATTCCCAAGTTGCGGTAATTGCGGTCGAAAACCTATTTGTTGAATATTTGGACGTACAAAAACTTGGTTAGGTATACCGAATTTAAATTGAGTTTGATTTGTAGGAGGCCTGTAGTAATTATGTTGCAATTGAGGTGCTGTAAAGGGAGGTCTCGGATTGTTTGAACTTAAAATAACGCCTTTTTCAGATGATGGCAATGACTGATGACCTTGTGGCCGGTGTTGTAACATTTTACTATGTAAATTATATTGTTCTTGAAAATTAACCTCTTCAAGGACAAATTGTAAGGCTTCTTCCAGGGTACTAGGGTTTTTAATTCGAACAATCCGTACCATATGTTCTGGTAAATTGTACATAAAAACGTTAAGCGAAGTATTATCGTAAATCACTTTCTTAGCTTCTCTTAACGTAGCGGAACCGTTCTGATTAACCTTAGATATTAATATGGCACGAATATCTTGTATACGGCTGCAAAATTCTAAATATGACTCATTTGATTTGATTTTTAGGGTTTCGAGCTCAATTGCTACGCATTCTTCACTCCTCGGATCACCAAAATGTTGGATCATCAAAGATTTAAACTCAGAATAATTTTCAAGGTCACCTCTTTCACTTAAAAGAGCCGCTGCCTTACCCTTTAATTTACTTGTAATATTCTGCATTAAAAATTCGTTTCGTTCTGAAGTTCCTTGATATTTTCCGATAACATATTCGCACTTCCGTAAAAATAAACTAAGTATATTAGTTTCACCACTAAATTCGGGAATCAATTTTAAAACATCGTGAGGTATTAAAGAGTCTGACAATTGCATCGGAAACGGTGTTTCAGAACGAACCGAAGGGGTCGCCCCGGCCGCCGCCGCAGTTAAAGGAATTTGACCTTGATTCATTTTAGATATAATTAAAACTTACGATGCAATTAAATTGTAAAATTAAAAGATAAACCTCAATTTATATGTTAATTCGCACCATAGAATTAACAAAAATAGATAGAAAAATTAATGTTACTTTTCTCTCTAAAACTAAATTAAACTACTAAAATACTAATTACGTCTATCACAATAGTAGTGTAAGGAATGAGGAAGGATGTAGAAGGTTACTCACATGCCAACCCAAAGACTACTATAGTATGACTGGCTAGCCAACCGCTTGATATATTATCACCATCTCTGCTCACTCACGTAATTTGCGCGTTATCTAAACTTATTTATTTGGTTCGAAGATTGCCCGATATAGAACGCCTCACTGATTTTAAGGACGACGACTATATATGTAATCAGTAACCACTCGCGAAACACAGTCCACGTGTTTTAATGTATTTCACAGGTTTTCACACTTGACTTTTCGCGGAGGAAACAGTTTGCGACAATCCTACCGGCTGCGCCAGTTAGATTTCGGGAGCGCAAATGAAACGGTGTTTGCGTGGAAGTAAGAGTTTATTACGACCCGAGCTTTACAGAAGTTCATGTAAGACTAACTTAGCCTATCTTAATTCTAATACATCGCGGCCTGGTGGTCGGCCCACACGCAGGTCGCGCCACACATCCTGTCACGTACGCCTAATCGCGAAAGGTACCAGGTCAGCGTCTAGACCATGTCTAGACTCTACCACAGCGTTAGGTTGGGAACATAACTGGCTACCCACTGACCCAGAACGTAAACAATAAAACAGGAAATCAAACTCAAATGTACATAATTTGTACTTATTACTTACTTAATATCAAGACGACAAGACTAAGCTATGTTTAAGTAAAGTAATTATGCAAAGTATCGACACAAACACAAGTAAACGTTTATTTAGTATCTTTGAACAAAAACAAAATGAATGTTATTATTTTTTCGTAAATTCGTACCACATAATATTTTTATTGATTTTGACAATTCTCCATTGTACTTTTCTGTAGGTTATAAGACAAAGGTATGAATTCGAACAGCCAAAGAGAATCGTAACTAAACGCAAATCGTCGCAAAAAATAAAATGTGAAAAATAACTTTAATTTCGGAAGTCAGTGTTAAATAACGAAGACACAAAACTATTATAGAAACACCGACTACCGAAATTAAAGTTATTTTGCACTTTTCAGTGTTTTTTTTTTCATTGAAGTCGGTTGTATTTTTTTTTTTAAAAGGTTTTTTATACTTATTGTGAAACAAACATTTCGTTGTTTTAAAACAATTTTATGTATTATTTTCAATGAAGCTATAGTTTTCAAAGAAGAAAGGAAAGATAAATTATTCCCGTAATATACTGAAAAGCTAGGATTTCATTCATTTTAATAAAAAAATTGAATTATTTTAGTTAAAGTACTCTATTGCGTTCTTTGAAGTACTTCTTCTCAAAATAGAGTACAATACTCTATATTAGAGTACGATTGGCAACCCTATTTGTATGACGCACGAGCAAGAGAGCACACATACAGTGGCTACAAGCTGAGCCACCGATTATTATGTACCTAGTGAGTTCCTAATGTAATTTGTATTTTTGGTATAGGTACATTATAGAATATATATATCTATCTATCTATCTATCTATCTAGTGTTGGGGATTCTTTTGTTTAACATAGCATAATCAGCCTTTTAATGTTCACACTGCTGGAAAGCCGACAGACCTCCTCTCTAGGAGAGTGGGAATGGGCCATCCACCACGCAGGTCCAGCAGGGCTATTGCGTAACTCTGTTGACAGTTCAGGTGATGATCACTTGTTAACAATGTGCATCATTGAACTGTCAAACAGCTAGTTTCGTATTGCCTATCTTCAGTGACCAACTGCAGTGACGTCATTAGCCATTGGTGCCTTTGATAGCCACCGTAACACGTTTTGACAGATGTTATTGTATCGATACTTTTGAAATTGCGATTGTGTAAGCTTTTGAAGCTGTATAATAGTCGATAAAATTTTAGAGTGGTCACAATAGGTACCGTAAATTTTTATAATTCACCACATTTCCACCGTAGTTTGTTAGTCACTTGTGTGATACGTAATACCAATTTTATGAAATTGTCAGTTGACAACTAAGTTTAGTGTGCAACGAATGCTAGTTGTCAACTGTTATTGAAAAAGTTAGCCAATAGCCCAGTGCGGATTGATGGATGTCACATGTGTTCTTTTTTTTGGCTGTATTAATTAAATAAAATTAAATACTACAAAATGATTGGAAAATGTTACATCCGTATTCTATTGTTACCACGAAAGAAATTATCGTAAAAACTTTTCACGCAAGAAAACATAAACGTAAGACCAGGCAGTATGATCAAAATACTTTAGCCTTCCTCTAGTTGTAAATAAAAAAAAATGATGCGCACCCTTATGAAAACAGATTTTTACCGCCATGTCACAGAAAATTTTACTAGTTTTTCTGTTGTTTTCTTCGCAAGTGTATTGAAAAACGTCGTATGACACACGTGAGTAATTAATGATTACACACTTGTATCCTAATGTACTATTTTGCAAGACATGCGTGGAAACTAGGAAATATGTCTAGCTTGTACTGATGCCGTAGGTATATGCGTTCAATATTAAAACAGATCATTGGAAAGCCAATACTACTTAAACGCCAAAAGGCCTTTTTACAATAGAGACATTTGAAGTTTTTTTTTTTACAAAAATGGTTTTGTAAAAAAAAAACTTCAAATGTCTCGGAAGTCGGTTTTTCTATAATAGTTTTGTCTCTTCGTTATTTAACACCGACTTCCGAAATTTTGAATTTCGGAAGTCGGTGTTTCTATAATAGTTTCGTCTCTTCGTTATTTAACACCGACTTCCGAAATTAAAGTTATTTTCCACTTTTCAGTGTTTTTTTACTTTGAAGTCGGTTGTATTTTTTTTGTAAAAAGTTTTTTATTTTACACTTTTTAGTTTTGGTATCACCACTAAAAGTTACCCTCAGTCAAACTTAAATACCTTATAGCCAGAGTGCATCACATGACAATTCTAATAATCCCAAACACGGTTAGATTACATTAATTTATTACAGAGTTCCGGTGCCTAACTTCAGGCTTCATCATCAGATCAGTTCGATATATTCCCCCTCTACTTTCAGTCAGTCATCGACTTCACGTATAAACAAAGCAATTTTACTTGTTACGACGGTTCTGCTGTGATCCTATGAGGAGTTCTGTTCCATATCTTCGAAGTTCATGATCAGATCATAACAATATTTCTATGGGACCAACTCGGAAGCATAACCTTTCAATAAAAAAAAAAATATTAAATCGGTCCACAATTGACCAAGAAATCGGTGAACATACATAAAAAAAAAATAAGTGTGGCACTCGGGGACTGCCGCGGTAAAGCTATTGCATAGCATTTTGTATCAACATATGCAATTATAATTATTTATTTATTTTATTTATGCAGTATTTCTTTTTCTTTGATATTAATTCAAGTTACACTTTTTGAGCGTGGTGACCGATAAGAAAACAATCTATATATATAAAAGAAAGTCGTGTTAGTTACTTCACTTATAACTCAAGAACGGCTGAACCGATTTAGCTGAAAATTGGCAGGGAGGTAGCTTAGAACCAGGAGACGGACATAGGATACTTTACTTTACTTTTTTTTTTTTTTTATTTTTTTTTAGAGTAGGGTAGAGTAGGGTAGAGTAGGGTAGAGTAGGGTAGAGTAGGGTAGAGTAGGGTAGAGTAGGGTAGAGTAGGGTAGAGTAGGGTAGAGTAGGGTAGAGTAGGGTAGAGTAGGGTAGAGTAGGGTAGAGTAGGGTAGAGTAGGGTAGAGTAGGGTAGAGTAGGGTAGAGTAGGGTAGAGTAGGGTAGAGTAGGGTAGAGTAGGGTAGAGTAGGGTAGAGTAGGGTAGAGTAGGGTAGAGTAGGGTAGAGTAGGGTAGAGTAGGGTAGAGTAGGGTAGAGTAGGGTAGAGTAGGGTAGAGTAGGGTAGAGTAGGGTAGAGTAGGGTAGAGTAGGGTAGAGTAGGGTAGAGTAGGGTAGAGTAGGGTAGAGTAGGGTAGTGTAGGGTAGAGTTGGGTAGAGTTGGATATAGTAGTCAGTTGACGGGAGCGAAGCCGCGGGCAAAAGCTAGTTATTTAATAGAAAAGAAACGACGTTAGACAATGCACGGCCTTCAAGCCACACCTCCGTGCCCGTCGGAGTGGGGATTGTGAGGTTTTTTTTCGTTACGGAATTTCTGGATTCGGTCCCCGCGCTCAAGGCCCTCGATAGAAGCTATGCAATAGCTTAAAAAAAAACATACATTCAACCGAACATATAGCCTCCTCCTTTTTGAAGTCGGTTAAAAACTATACCATCACAATCAATATAGGTCGACAAAACTCCCGCCAAAAACGAACTTAAGATTGTAACAACTAACAAAATCCAGCATTGGAGAATAGGTACCTATTTCTAAATAATCTTCGTTTAGCGTTTTCTTTCGTTTTAGAGGCTCCCTGGTGTACATATGCTGTTTGCCGGTGACATTGTATTGGTTGCCGAGAGTGGCCTAGAGGTCCAGAACAGAGATTGGAGGTGTGGTAGCACAGACTGGACTACTGGAGAGTGTTGGCCTGAAATAGAGTAGAACCAAAACGGAATACTTGTTCTGCTATTTCGGCGGTCTCTTCAATCCAGTGCCTTTAGCTCTCGCTGCAACGCCCATACCGATCTGCTCCGACTTTCGGTATCTCGGGTCGCTTGACCAAGGGGATGGTGAGGTAGACCGCGACGCAACACATCGGATCAACGCAGGATGGATGAAATGGCGACAGGTCACGGAAACAACTTGTGACCCACGGATGCCCCTCAAGTTGAAGGGTAAAATCTACAAGTCCGATCAGAATGTTGGGCTGTGAAAAAGACGGATGAATATAGATTGCACGTAGCGGAGTTAAGAATGTTAAGATGGATGTGTAGTGTGACGAGAATGGATAAAGTAAGAAATCAGTATATTAGGGGAAGTTTGAAAGTGGCGTCAGTGACTGAAAAGTTGAAAGGGAATCGTTTGTCTTGGTATGGTCATGTGAAGAGGAGGGATGAAACGCATGTTAATAAAAGAGTTATGAGTTTACCTGTGGATGGATGGAGAGGGAGAGGGAGGCCAAAGAAAAGATGGATGGATTGTATGAGAAGTGAAAAGAAAGAAAAAAAATTTTATAAAAAAAAAATGACTTCATTAAAAAAAACACTAAAAGGATCAAAATAACTTTAATTTCGGAAGTCGGTGTTTCCCGGTATTGTTTATTTCATATTTACCACCGACTTCCGAACTGATCTGATAAATAAAAAAAACACAACCGAATTGATAACCTCCTCCTTTTTTTGAAGTCGGTTAAAAAGGGAGTTAGTGGTAACCTCGTGACGGGGTTTTCTTTTTTTTGTTTGGGGGCGGGTCAATCTGTGTGCTTTCGCGGTTGCCGAACGACATGACTCACATGGTAGCATAGAGGTTGACCTACCTCACGGACTCCTTCAGAGGATGTGAGGGGGCGTCGGCTTTAAGGGAGAGCGCAACAGTCGCATAGATCCTTAAGGCCAGTCTGGTGGTTATCCTTCTCGTGGTTGCCGCCCCGTTATTGGTCTAGTTCCTTAAGAAATAGACGTAACAGAAACCACCGGGCGTTTTAATGCAGGGATGGAGAGGTCATGTCTCTGCGTGTCCATCATCAACAGGGTAGATGGTGGATAGTTAATGACCTCCCGCGTGTTTGTGCCGTGCGCGGTGACCCGTACGGGGGGATGAAGGAGTCCTGGTGGTTGAGCCTGAGAGGGGTCGGGTTGTATTTACCCCTTGAAGGCAACACGCCACTTTGGTCTGGATTTCTCCTCAAACGGGCGGCCATGGTCTAGCCAATCATGGTCAATCGGCTGCGACGTCCGGTCAGACGGCCGTCAGGTGAGTACTCGGGGGTGATGGGGTTCGCAGCGGAAGGCAGGTACGCACTGGCACCTATTGTGGGGGGCAGATGTGGACTGCTGGAAGCTCGTGGACAACTCACTCACGGGTACTATATCAGCTCGGTAACCTTGGTGCTTTAAAGCATCCCCGATGTTGAGGGCTCGATGGTGGGTGAGGAGCCGGGCTGATGAAGATACAAAATATAAAGGTATGGATTTTACTAACACACAACAAAAAAAAGGTGACAAGACCGTAAAGGGCGTGTCACAAATGGCCATGGACCTGACTACAGGGACTAAGCCTAAGGCATTAGCAGGTAGGGGGGCCGCTGCCTCCAAGCAGGATGTACCCGTATCGGGCTTCGACTCCTGGACCACCGTGACCCGCAAGGGCTGCAAGGGACGGGGGAAAACCGGTACGGGGGTTCCGCAAGGAGGGAGTGGCGCCCAAGGGCACTCTGGGATAGGGGCACGACGGAACCTGCACAGGGAACGTCCAGTGGAGGGACGGGAGCGAGGGACCCCGCGACGCAGGCACCGGGGCCGCATCACCGGCGCTTGAGCGGCAGCGCTAAGCGCAGGTCGAAGAACCTGCAGCGACAGGCTGCAACGGCAGGGGGAAACACGGCACCTGTCAAAAGGATACGGGAGGTGAGCGACGAGGCCAAGGAACCGGGCAATGACACAAAAAAGGTCAAAACCTAGGGATCCTACAAGGACGCTCTCATGGGGACGAAGATGGCGATAGTGCACACGTCTCACCCTGACCAAGCGCTGGAGGCGGGAACCCTGGGTCCGATTCAGGAGTTTTTATGGAAACTGCTGATGGAGACCCCGGATCCACTGCCCCGCGTGAACGTCGGGAACATGGTCGGAGGGGCGCTGCACGTCAGTTGCGAGGGACCCGACGCAGTTAAGTGGCTCCGCGCTGTCGACGGCCGGGAGGTCAATGGCATCAAGCTGCGGGTGATGGATGCAAAAGACCTTCCGAAGCCGATCAAGATGGCGTGGAAGTCAAAGACCTTCAAGGGCGCCGACCTCGCGGACACCTTGAAGCTGCTCCAGCGCTTCAACCCAGCACTGCACACAGATGGGTGGAAAGGGCTGAAGGTCGACGTGGAGCCAACCACGACGCGCCGGATTGTCCTTATGGACAAATTATCCGCGGACGCCATCAGGGAGGCTGGCTACACACTCCACTCAGGACTGGGGCCTAGCCAGTTCAAACTGTTGGAGGACGCGGATAAGAGGAGGGAGGACCAGGCCAAGGAACCCCCAGTGACCTCGGCAGAACCGGATGCCCCCAGTGGGGAGATGAAGGAAGACTGCACCGAGGGAGGGGTCCTGAGCTCGGAGGAGGAGGCCTACCTCGCTGAAGAGCGGACCAGCGACGGTACAGACCGTTACGGGGACTACCATCCAGCGATGGAACTGGACCGCGCGTCGTCACCATCGACGTGCGCGGGGGACCTAGCGGGACTGGCAGTCCTCAAACTGGATCCCAACTGCCTGGACTCAGACGAGGACGGGGAGGCGGGGCCGAATAGGCAGTGAAGACTACAAAATAAAAAAAAAAAATGGCTGCAATAAGGTTTGTACAGATTAATCTGCAACATAACAAGGCTGCGACTGCCCTTCTGGCGCGCGAGCTAAACATGTTAAAATATGATATAGCTCTAATACAAGAACCTTATACATACAAGGGGGAGATTAGAGGCCTGGGCAGGACTGGGGGTATTGTATACTACCAACGTCATGACCTAAACGCAAGGGCGTGCATCTATGTCAGAAATGGCCTAGACGCGATTCCCCTGCACAATTTCTGTTACAGGGACCTGACAACCATCAAGGTCCCTCTAAGAGAGGAGGAGGGAGGCGGGGCGCTGATACTAGCCTCCGCATACATGCCTTATGAAGCCGAGGACCCCATCTCAACGAACCTGAGGGAACTCGTGGATCACTGCAGCCGGGAGGGCCTAGACCTGATCATAGGCTGCGACGCCAACGCACACCACGTCACTTGGGGGAGCACTGGTAACAACAGGAGAGGTGAAAAACTGCTGGATTTCCTGGTAAGCTCACCTTTACAAATTATAAATAATGGCAACAGGCCCACGTTCGTCAACGCTAGACGAGCGGAGGTGATTGACCTAACAGTAGCTACTAATAGGGCTAGTAACCGCATAAGCGAATGGCACGTACCAAACGAGATCTCACTCTCAGACCACAGGTATATCTGCTTTAAGTACAGTACACGATGGAAAAAGGAACTGGTAGTAAGGAGGAACCCAAGACACACCGATTGGAACTCCTGCACGAGAGACTTGAAAGTGGAACTTGGGGACCCCAAAGGGAAGCTGAACTCAGCGATTGACGTAGAGTTTGAGGCGGGGCGAATATCCGAAGCTGTTCTGAGCGCTTGGACAAGTAATTGCCCCGTAAAGGTAGTACAAGCAAGAAAGGAACCTTGGTGGAACTCTGACCTAGCTAGGCTACGGAGGGAAACTAGGGCCGCCTTCAATCGTGCTAAGGCTCTCAAAAATTTTGAGATGTATGCTATAAAGCTGACAGAATTTAATAAGGCTGTACGCAGGGCCAAAAGGCAGGCCTGGAGGGACCATTGCGACAACATTGGCAGCATTCCAGACAGCATGAGACTGTCGAAGGCTATGGCCACTGCAAAGGTAAATCCACTGACATCCATCAAGGATGAGAATGGCAAACCGACAGAGTCTGGAGGTGATACCCTCGAGATAATGTTCAAAACGCACTTTCCCGGCTCATTTGCAGCTAACGACACGGCGGACTCATTAAGCTTAGACGACATTAAGTCAAAAACAACGAAAGCAGACTGGGACGCCGCGAAAAAGGTAGTAGGGCCGAACGGCATAAAGTGGGCCCTGGAGAGCTTCAAGCCATACAAGGCCCCGGGACCAGACGGAGTGTACCCAGCCCTATTACAAAGAGCGGGGAACATACTAGAACCGCATCTTGGTAGACTATATAGAGCATGCATCGCCTTTAGCTACATACCAAAGGCGTGGAGACAGGCGAAGGTAATCTTTCTTCCCAAGCCAGGAAGAGCGGACTACGAGGACGCTAAGTCATACAGACCTATAAGCCTGACATCATTCTTCCTGAAAACTCTGGAAAAGCTTGTAGATAAGCATGTCAGGGAGGGAGCGCTGAAGAAACAACCGCTTCACAGGATGCAAAACGCATACCAGCCTGGTAAGTCGACGGAAACGGCGCTACATCAGGTCGTAAGTCGTGCCGAAAAGGCGCTAGAATGCAAAGAGATATGCCTAGCAGCTTTTCTCGATGTAGAAGGCGCGTTCGATCGCACTACTTTTAGAACGATACGAACAGCTGCAGAGAAACATGGCATAGACCCTACCATTTGTGACTGGATGGACAATATGCTGAAGGGCAGAGTTATAGAATCAACACTGCTAGGTGAGACCAAAAGGGCACATGTCACAAGAGGATGCCCACAGGGAGGCGTACTCTCGCCAACACTCTGGTGTTTGGTGATAGACGAGTTGCTAATAGAACTGAACAAAGGACCAGCGTACACGGTTGGATATGCAGATGATCTCGTGATACTTGTAAACGGAAAATTTCCCAACACTGTGTCAGGGATTATGCAGGAGAGATTAAACATGGTTGAAAGATGGTGTAAACTCAACCACCTATCCATCAACCCAAGCAAAACGGTGATCATCCCGTTTACCAGAAGGAGGGACCTAACAGCAATGGGTACCATAAAGCTCTACGACACTGTACTAGAGTTGTCCACAGAAGTAAAGTATCTAGGAGTAATCCTAGACAGCAAACTCACGTGGAAAAGCCATGCCGAAGCGACAGCAAACAAGGCTCTAAGAGTATTTGGCATGTGTCGCTCTGCCTATGGGAAAACATGGGGCCTTAGACCCCAGGTTATCAAATGGATCTACACCATGATGGTGAAACCGCTGATCACATACGGGAGCATCGTATGGTGGACCAGAACCAAGCTGGCAACTTGCAGACAGGCCCTAAGCAAAGTACAGCGGACTGCCTGCATGGCCATTACAGGAGCATTTAGGACCACGCCAACTGCGGCGATGGAAACACTGCTCAATCTCACCCCTTTACACATTGAAGTGGAACTAGAGGCGAGGAGGGCCATTCATAGGCTTAAGAGTATGGGGCACTGGACGAACTCCGGATGTAAAACAAACCATACAAACACAAGACCAAACAGGGAACTTGACTGGATGATGGACATGGGATGTGACAAAATACATACCATTCATAATCTCAAAAAGGAGTTTAAGATCTACATTCCGAGCAGGGAGGAATGGAAAGGTGGGATAAAACCCCACAAAGGGAAAAACCAGGTATGGTACACGGATGGTTCTAAAATGAACACCGGTACAGGAGCGGGGGTACATAGCGACAACTGCAACCTCAGCCTAAGCATGGGCAAACTGGCGACGGTCTTCCAAGCAGAGACCTATGCTATAATCGCATGCGCGCAGGAAATACTAGACAGAGGCACCGAAGGGGACACTGTCTACATTTTAAGCGACAGCCAAGCAACACTCAAAGCACTCACGTCCAATAGAGTGGATTCTGGGCTGGTACTAAACTGTATTAAAATACTAAATCGGATAGGAAGGCGCAACAAGGTCAGATTGATCTGGGTGCCAGGTCATACAGGAGTAGAAGGCAACGAAAGAGCCGACACTCTAGCAAGGAAAGGATCCGAGACACCCCTATACGGACCGGAACCCTTCATAGGACTCTCACCAAGGGTCATCAACCAAGCATTGATAAAGGCTGCGTTGGAAATACACAGCACACACTGGCGCAACACAACAGGCCAGAAGCATGCAAAGCTATTTCTTAATGACATAGATAAGGCCTGGACCAAAAAACTATGGAGGTACAGCAGAACACAGCTCCGAACAATCACAGGAGTCTTCACGGGGCACTATGCCACCAACAAACAGCTCCACAACATGGGACTAGCAAGCGACCCGACTTGCAGGATCTGTGGAGAGGCAGAGGAAAATATGCTACACGTACTGTGCGACTGTGCAGCACTAGGCTCCAAAAGACTAGAGTATCTGGGTCAACCATTTCCAAGACCAGAGGACTACAGGCTCAGCCCCATCAAGGCCATACTGGGACTCATGAAGAAGGTGCACGGAAGGCTGGGGGTTGAGTAGAAGGGAGGGGGATTAGCACAAAAGATCCAGAAGGGTCGAAGTGCTCTGGTTTAAGGCCAGCCCCACTATAAGATAAGATAAGATAACCTCGTGACGAGTGACAGGACAGAATTTAAGAAAAAAACGTGTTGCACCGACCCCAAATAAAACGGGACAAGGGCACGAAGGTGATGATGATTATGATGCTAAACATTATTTATTAATTAATGCTTTATGCATGATCAATGAAAAGTGCTACATAAGTGCATTTTAATTAAGAAATGGTGATACGAAGGTGGACTTTATGCCTTGCGTTTAGTTACGTATTCCCTGGGGCGGTATGAATTTATACCTTAGTCTTATAAACAAAAAAAGTACAATGACAAGAAATGAAATGAAATCTGTCAAAATCAATCAAAATAATACGAAAAAATATTAACAGTGATTCTTTTTGTCTAAGAAATTAAAATACAAATCCATTAATTTATGTTGATACTTTGCATAATTACTTCTGAAATATAAACTTTTATTACAAAAAAGTAAGTAAATATAACTTTTGTATTTGTTGTATCCTTATCGTCATAATGTACTATTCATTTGACTTTCAATTATAATGTTTACGTTCTGTTAATTTACATTTACTGATTCTAACATTGTTTTGGTTTACTTTCGGTTCATCATTCGGCTACATATTGACGCCAATGACAATTGAAACCTAAACATAACCTTAGTTGGTGACAGAAGTTCCTTCTTTTATAAATTTAATTTTCTTTTAAAATTATCTTGTTATATTTCTGTCACAATTGATCGGCCAACTGATCAACTCATTAAGGAGAATAGATCATAATGAAAAGGTGCTCCTCGAAACGCATGAGAAGGATTTCTAAGCTCAGTTATGCATGAAATTCACTGCCACTATAGAAGAAAGAGATTGGTTCTACGTTTTTGTGGAGAGATTCAGCCGTTGTAGCACAGAGTATAAGCATGCTCCGAATCACAAATACTTCTTGCAATAACAGCTGCTAGAGGTTCAATCTCAAATATTACTAGAGACAAGCAAGTGATGTTTACATTCAGTTAAATATTAACATCACTGGCTCCTTGAATCACAGTCTATTCAGCAAATCTAGCGTATTGCCCATCAGTGGTTGCTTCAATTAATCCCTGTTTTACTATAGATATGACTAGTGACAGTATCATCTTTTATAATTCTTCATCTTGTACGTTGTATGATGAAATTTTATTATAAGTATTTACCTTATAGAGTCACGGTATCAAATTCGCATGTGTGAGGCTGCACACCCTGGCACGGTTGCTATGTAATGTTAGGATTGAAATAGATTGAAACACAAGCTCATACAAAATGATACTAACTTCTCATATGAATAAACATTGATTAAATATTGGTTACATCAATCACATGACTAAACCATAATAGATACATGCATATACACTAAAATGATTCAAAATTTAGTAAAACACTGAGGGTACTTACTTATAAAAATAAACTGTAAAAAATATGTCAAAATCAGCAAATAATATAGGTATAGTAAAAACTAAGTAAATGGTCAAAACGCAAAAGATCGTTTATTAAAAATGTAAAACTATGTAGAGAAAGGTTACATCTGTTGAATGGTGAACAGTGCTAAACTAAAAGAAGTTGGTCGTATTTGTCACTGCAAGAGTTCACGCGAAAATATCAAACCAACTGATCTTGTCCGCTTCGCCCGTCCGCTCCCACATTAGGGTTAAAGAGTCACATTAGGGGTCCCAGATCGGAACTTACCGAGTCTGGGACAATTCCATGTCGGGACATGGCTATAGCTATGATGAATAATTGAATATATAAATTACGGGATATCTAATTTTATATTTGTATTTATTTTTAAACAAGTTTTTGATGAAAATATCCATACATATAATTAATACTCATCAAGACTTAGTAGGCCACCACAATGGAGTATCAATTGTTTGTTGCATACGCGCCGCATCGCTTCGCGTTGGCGTTGAATCGCCTTTGTAGGAAATTTGTTTATACTGACACTTATTTATAATATATATATAAACTTCTTGTAACACAAAGGTACAAAGGCTGACTTAATGATTAACCCTTGTGTTTACCCTTTCAGGTAGACGAACATATATCTTGGAGTACAAAGTGCGACGGCCCGCTCTCCCCTCTCTTCTCCTCTCCTGCAAGAGATTTGATTGCTAGCCTGTGATAACAGGGTCCACTAATGCAGTGCTCACAAACACACGATATTTACAAGCTTTCATTTGTGGCATGTTCAGAAGAAATCGCAAGAATATACAAGGAACATTAATACTATTCATCTTGAGTTAAAAGATGGAAAATCTGCCAATGTGTAGGATATGTTTGGTGGAGAATGTTCGCATGTATGCAGTGGTCAGCAAGAACATGCAGGATCTGTATGAGTCACTGACACACATTCCTGTAAGTTGATACCTATCGTCGTAATAAGTTGCCTAGTCAAGGACATTAACGTACAGATGGCCCGTTCACTGTGGCACAAAACGATTTTTTTTTAGCATAATGCAAACTTTCTGACCAGCCTCTCTGTATGAGGAGATTTGTACCAAAAGCAACACTGAAGCGATTACTAGTTGTTGACTTGGACATTTTTACAATGTTTAATAATCAGAATCAGATCAGAATCAGAAACATTTATTTCAAATATACCATTATCAGGCACTTTTGAATTGTCAAAATGACAGTCAGTAAAAAAAAAAAACTAGTGAAGCTAAATTGCATGTTCTAAAGCGTAGATCTCTATGGAGAAGGACTTGCAAGAAACCATCCATGGACACTCTTTTAAATCATATTATGAGTTACATAAATCTTGGTTACTTATTTCTTGTCGCTTTATTTTAATAATAATGAGTTTAATAATAATGAGATTATTCAAATAAATTTACAGTTTTGCAACAGATTTTTAAGCTATATTATTGTAGAACAAAAGAATGAGACATACTAGACATATGCCTGTATTTCGGCTATTGGCGCCAATCCCCTCAAATAATAAAAGTTAATGTATAATAGCCATCAAGCAGAATTACAAAAGTTTTAAAAACACAAGCACAAAATTAATAAAATAAAAAATAAGAACAAGCCCTTCTCTGGATGTCTTAGAGGAAACTTAAAGAGCACTTCCTTTCATTATTGACATAATATTAATATGTATATATTAGTATGTAATAGTATTTATATTATAATTATATATTAGACTTTTGTATTATAAATATATATATAATTATATATTAGATTTAGTTATGTAAGGTTTATATTGTGCACTGGATCCTACCCTCGAATGTGTTCTCTCTCGGAAACTCAAGGGTTTGCTGGAAGGGAACTCATTGTTGAGTTAAGCTCGCCTTTGTACATAAACTGTATATGTATCACCGTGTATTATGTGTGTTTTATGTGCAATAAAGAATTAAGAATTAAGAACAAAATTAGAAAACATTAGAATTGCAGATTAAAACCATTAATTTCATACTATACAATATTAAATTAGTCTAAAAAATAATAACATCATTACACATTTAATTAATACAATATAGTGTGTGTGTCCTCTCTTTGTGTGATGTAATGTGGTGAGTGTGTGAGTGTGAGAGGGTGTGTCACTGTGATAAGCAAGCAAACCTATTATTAAATTGCGTAGTAGTGCGTACAATGTATTACTACGTGTGTGACAAAACTACTGCGACTCAGCATAGTTCGAATGCACGCTTGTGCGACACACTGTAGCTCGACATTACTCTAGTGCGATAGGATTCATCATATTTTAGGACAACCCCGACACGGACAGGTTAGGTAGTCAAGCACTGGTTTATATGAAATAAAAGAAAAATAAGTGTGGCACTCGGGGACTGCCGCGGTAAAGCTATTGCATAGCATTTTGTATCAACTTATGCAATTATAATTATTTATTTATTTTATTTATGCAGTATTTCTTTTTCTTTGATATTAATTCAAGTTACACTTTTTGAGCGTGGTGACCGATAAGAAAACAATTTTTTTTCTTTCTGGTTTACTTCATAAATTGCTACAAGTATGTTCAGTTGTTATCATAGAACATTACTATAATCTATTATAATACAAAAAGACTATTTTGTTTGACCGAGATTTGAACTCGAGGCACGATGATAACATAGGTAGAACGCTGTACCAATGCGCCACACAGGTCGTTAACGACTTTTCTAAAATAGGTGTTCGGTCTCTGTCGGCCACAAGCCACACCTCCGTGCCCGTCGGAGTGGGGAGCGTGAGGTATATTTTTCGTTACGGAATTTCTGGATTCGGTCCCCGCGCTCAAGGCCCGCGATAGAAGCTATGCAATAGCTTAAAAAAAAAGGCCAAGGCGTGAGCGATGTGTGGCATAGCTCCCGCCTTAGCCTTCGTGGTTATTGTTTTTATCTTGGGAGGTAGGGTAGTATCAAACTACTGTAATATTGCACCAACGTACTGTCGAATTACGGTACTGACACGAGTAGTAGTCACGCAATTGTTTGTCGCACTACTGTACTGTCGTACAACTGTTTGTCACACCAGCGTGATGTCGAGCTGCAGTGTGTCGGAACAAGCGTGCATTTAAAATAAGGTGAGCTGCAGTACAGTTTTTTCGCATAAGACTTAATCGCTCATTCATTTGTCGAGCTCATGTACTACACAGGTATTGTTAGGATTGGAACTACTATAAGACGTATTTGTTTTTTCAGTTTGTAACTGAAGACACTAGACCGACTCTTGCTTGTTTTTTCTGCTATGCTAAACTAAAGCAATGCTGCCAACTGCAGCGACAATGTCTGGAAGCCGAAGAGCTGTTTGCTCAGATGATGAATGAGGTGAGATATTCTTTAACAGACATTTACTCTCATAACTTATAATTTTATTTGAGTGTGGTAGTGATTCCTATCTAGCTCATGCCATTTGTGTCTGAATTTCATCGACTGTTCCAGATGTGTTGCACTTCTTAAGTATCACAATTTGTGTAGATCGATCTCTTGAGTTACCACATGATCCATGATAATTGTTTGTGTCTTGTGAAGTAATCTTTATTTTATCTAATGCTGATAAACTTTCACAGCCAAATCCTTCAATAAAACGAGGCCAGCTAGAGTTGTACAATGGGCTTGTGAAAACTCCAGTAGTGAACATAAGTATAGTTGGACTTGGTCAAATGGAAAATATTACTATCAAAGAAGAATTACCAGTATATTATGAGGGACCAGAAGATATCATTGAGCTCAAGGAAGAACATCAAAGTGATGGTATGCATTTAATTAAGGTCGATATGATGATAATAATATGAAAACATTCATATATTTTAGCTGGTGTTTGAAAAAGCAAAAAGCAATTTATAAATACAGGGTGGTACAGCATATTGTATCATATTTTTTGTGGGGCAGAAAGCGCGGGCGGGAGTAGCCTACGTCGTTGAGTAGGTGAGCTCATGGAGTTTTAGTCACCATGAGTGGGGCTTTCAAATACCGGATTTTTTCAATACCGGTATTAGTGTGATCACGTTATTGACCACAAGTTCAATTAAGACAAGAACCTATAAAATTAAGTTTTAATTTCAAATCAGTCTTTATTATTGTTATCGCCGGTTTTTTCTTTGAAAATGAGCAAGGGCTCACTGTTAATACCGAACGCTATGTTGCGATGTTGAAAGGTTTTTGGCAAATTGTAGGATTTGGTTCCAACAAGACGGAACTACCTGTCACTTGAAATGACTTCATGGCGGTTGTGAAACAAATGTTCCTAGGAAAATTGATTTTGAAAAGAAGTGGTCAACTCTCGACTTTGGGCCATACATCCAAGCAAAGGCTAAACTGACTGCAAAAAAGCTGGGAATCCTTGCAAAGGTTAGACAGTACTTCACGCCGGAACAGCTGCTCAAACTTTTTCAAGCGCAAGTTCGATCGTGTATGGAGTACTGCTCTCATCTTTGGGACGGATTTGCTAGATACATCAAGCTGGCGCACTTGAGACAGTTAAGAGGCGTGCCAACAGGATCATTAGCAATGATGCACTCGTCGAGTCGAGGCTTCGAAGTCTTGAACATCGACGCCTAGTTGCTAGCCTGTCGGTTTTCTACTGGTTGCATTTCGAAAAGTGTGCGTCGGAATTGAATAGCCTAATTCCGCCAAGTCCGTTTCATTGACCACCAGGCGTGTGGCGGTGGCGATGCGCCACCGGTACATCCCACCTATACGCAAAAAACATTTTGGGAACACATTCATTGTGCATACAGCTAAGGAGTGGAATTCTCTGCCGGAGTCTGTGTTTCCTTACCTGGGGATCTTTCAAGTCAGGAGTATTTTTTTTTAAGATTAAGGTTACTTTTAGGTAAGCGCGCTCCATCTTCGACCGCATCATCGCTTTTCATCAGTGGTTAAGCGCGACAACAATAAAAAAGACTGTGTTGTCCTATGGCCCCTCGTAGTCTAGACTTGACTGACTTTTTTTGTGGGAATACCTCAAACACGGTCATAATCCGAGAAACACCAAAGAGCTCAAGGAGAATATTCGTAGTGAAATGGCAGCAATTCCACTCGCATTACTGAAGAAAGTTGTCAATAAGTTTCGTTTGCGGTTAGAGGAGTGCCGCCGTAGAGGGTCATCATTTTAAAAAAACAGTTATTACCTTAAAATTCCTGTTTTGTTCATGTTGAATGTATTTTTTAATCTATTTTTTAAATATGCACGTCCTTTTGTGCCACCCTGTCTATTGAAATAAAATATCAATTTATAAAAATTGGGTACCTACGACTATTCACATTTTTGTTTATGTTCTGATCTAAAATTTGAAATTATAGATGGCAACGGCTATTCAGATGTAGAAGATGCATCACTGCAGCGTTCTGAAACAAATTTAGATGAGTTTAAAACTGAAATGGAAGAAGAACAAGAAGTATTGGGGAAGAAACGCGGAGCCACTGACACGAGAAGTGAGTATTAAATCCGGGAGAACTAAAATATCAATTTATTTAACCATGTCGTCTTTAAGCTTACCTAAGGGCCTCGAAAAATATGCAGAATTATTCATCAATGTGATCGTTAAATCACTGGCCAGATCTCTGAAAGCATCCTCAGAAAGAATGGTCTGTTTACTTTAGCGTGAATCATCGAAACTATTATGTTCAAATCTTTGGACATAATTGTAAACGCTGCCGGATTGTAATAACATTTTGCGTGGTTATAAAATTTCGATACATTATGAACAGATCTTTTAGAATTTCCACAATGAATCCTATCGAAATTCGACAATTCAATACTTAGTAAGTCCCACTTTGAGAAAAAAGTTTTGTAAAATGTCGCTTAGTTTGTTACCTTTAATGTGTGTAAAAGATCTTTGACTTCTTCGACTTACGATTGATCTAGATACCTGAACCTTAATGCGACCTGCATGCGGCCTAGTCTAGACAAGTATCTAGGACTCCTACTTCATATTTTGTACTTACCAGATTTATAATTGCAGGGGCGAGCACTGCGAAAAAACCAAAAGAAGACACACGGAGAATTGAACTGAAGGATGTATTTCCAGAAGAGCAAATGAGGAATGAAATATCAGAAACAGAAATTATTCAGACAACTCAAAATAGTACACATAAAGTAACATTCAAGGAACCTTTCAAATGTGATTTATGTCAACGTAGGTTTAGGTGTAAGATACATTTATTTAAACATATTCGTACGCACACTGGTGAGACACCGTACAAGTGTGATGTATGTCAGCGTAGTTTCAATAGGCAGACTCATTTAACAAATCATATCCGCACGCACACTGGTGAGAGACCGTACAAGTGCGATATATGTCAGCATGCTTTCAGTGTTCAGAATGCTTTGACAGTTCATATTCGTACACACACCGGTGAGAAACCTTACAAGTGTGATATATGTCAACGTAGGTTTAGTAGGAAGGGTGATTTAGATAGACATAGGTTCACGCACACTGGTGAAAAACCGTACAATTGTGACTTATGTCTGCGTAGTTTTAACCAGAAGAGTAATTTACTTAAGCATGCTCGTACGCACACTGGTGAGAAGCAGTATAAGTGCGATATATGCCAGAATAGATTCAGTAGTAAGGATTATTTTAGATATCATATTCATACGCACTCTGGTAAGAACCCCTACAAGTGCGATATATGTAACCGTGGTTGCAGTAGTAAGACTAGTTTAAAACTTCATATTCGTACCCACACTGGTGAGAAACCGTACAAGTGTAACATATGTCAGCGTAGTTTTAGTAGAAAGGGTGATTTAGAAAGGCATATTCCTACGCACACTGGTGAAAAACCGTACCAGTGTGACATTTGTCAACGTAATTTTAGCCTGAAGTGTAATTTACTTAAGCATATTCGTACGCACACTGGTGAGGACCGGTACAAGTGCGATATATGCCAGAGTAGATTCAGCAGTAGGGATAAGTTTAGATATCATATTAGTACGCACACTGGTAAGAAACTACACAAGTGCAATATATGTCACCGTGTTTGCAGTAGTAAGAGTAATTTAACACTTCATATTCGTACGCACACTGGTGAGGAGCCGTACAGCTGCGATATTTGCCAGCGTAGTTTTAATAGAAAGGATTCTTTAGAAAGGCACATTCGTACGCATAATGGCAAAGTACTGTACAAGTGCGATATAGACAAAAATAGCTTCTTGCAGACATAGACGCTAAGAAATTTAGAATACAATTAGTGTTTAGTGTATAAATCATTGAAAAACCAAAACATTTTACAATTAATGTAGTCTGACTAGTATTTTTTTTTTATTCTTGATAGGTTCACGCTTGACCACTATCTCACCTGATGGAAAGCGAGGATGCGGTCGACGATGGAGCGCGCTTACCTAGAAATAAGCTATTCTCTCTCGACTTAACGATTCCTAAAGTAGTAGTAAAACTAAAAAGAAATGAGATGCCATCAAAAACAAAACTTGTAATAAAACCAAGGCTCGCAACTCAGTCTTGGCATTCGTAAGAAGTTGGCAGTGGTTTGTCACAGCGCTAATTTATTTCCATATTATTTGTTTGCACCAATTATTACAATATATTCGTGTGTTCTTCTTTTATTTTTTTCATTGTAGTTTGAGTAAATATGAGTATATATTAAATACAGTGTATTTTAGTTTATAGGTATGTGTTTCCATAATTTTTTTTTTAATATGTAATGGTAATATTGCACCTACCACAATTTGTCTGCATCACCCAAAGGTTGACTGGTAGAAAATGCCTTAAGGCTTTAAGTCCGCCTCTGTACTCCTTTGTGCATAAAGTATAAATAAATGTACATCATAAGTAATACGTATTATATTAAATAAGATTGTTTAGTCCGATTGCCAAGTCAATCTAGGTCATCAAGGTCCCTTAAGTACGGACTGAATAAATTAACCGACTTTGTATTACATGAATCTCACAACTTTTTACGGTAGAAGAACTGAGTTGCGAGCTTTGTTTTCTTTACAAGTTATGTTTTTTATGGCATCCAGTTTGCAAACCGGCATGTCCTAGAATTAAAAAAACTGGGCAAGTGCGAGTCTGTCTCGCGCATTGAGGGTTCCGTATAAACTTACATAAGTAAATAGTTCAATTCCCGAATGGAGTTTCGAAGATTTTTCCGAATCGCAAATTGTTTTTTTTTTTGTGACGTAACAAAAAAATTACTGTTTTCAGATTTATTCCTATATCTGTGCTATAAGACCTTGCTTCATGCCAAATTGCAGGATTTTGGGCGAGTCCGAATCGCACTTGTCCAGTTTTTTTTCTTTTGAGGTATGGAACCCTAAAACTTATGTGAGCGTGGTTTCAGTATTAGGAATCATTAGGTATTTCATATTTGTACGCACACTGGTGAATACCCTTACAAGTTATATGTCAGCGTTAAGATGAAAGGCAATTTACTGAAGCATATTCGTACACATACTGGTGAGAAACCATTGAAAGGTAAAGGGTTACGTAAGAGTAAGGGTGAGGAAAAGAATAGATTATGAATCAACGGAAATAATATTCTCCTTGTGACTTGTGAGGTAAAATTGCCAATAACATATAAAAGAAAAAAAGTCAACAGTAGGTCTAGTGTAACCCAGAGGTCCAGAGGAAGGGCCGGCCCAGTGTCGCCGGAATAGACTCGGTGTGACTCCCAAGAGTAGCCAATGGAAGGTGACATGAACTGGGTGGTTAGACAAATGACTTCTGTTAGCGTTCCCGCCAAACGCCAAGTACAAAATGTATTGCAATGACTACCTGCGGGGACGTCACGTACCCTACCTACATACCTACCCTACCCTAATTATGTTATTTTTTTTTTGCTTTAAAATTTCTTTTCAGTAAAGATTTATTAAAATTGGTCCAACCGTTCTTAAGTTATAGCGTGACCAGGAGAAACAGGGGTTCATTTTTAAATATATTAATTCTTTATTCTACACTAAAATCGACTTAAAAAATATTATTTTTATTATATTTTTTTTTTATATTATTATTATTTACAAATTTTTCCCAAAAAGGAGGAGTAACGGTCGCAGGT
The DNA here is from genome assembly GCA_905147345.3 of Mythimna impura. Classification (NCBI taxonomy): domain Eukaryota; kingdom Metazoa; phylum Arthropoda; class Insecta; order Lepidoptera; family Noctuidae; genus Mythimna; species Mythimna impura. Next base: position 12,586,519 of record LR990364.1, read on the forward strand.
AACGGCTAGGTAATAAGAGAGTTTTGTATTATTATTTGCAGTAGGTATGTAACCATAATAAAGACTTATTCGAAAATAAGAATAAAAGTATTTTAATTATTTTAGTCCTTTATTTGCATTATTTTGTGTTCAAAACTGATCACGGTATTGAGATCACATTAATACCGGTATTGAAAAAATTCGTTATTTGAAAGCCCTAATTCGATTAGCTACACACAGGTAACAATGATGAAAAACTTCTCATACATATAAAATGGTTGTTTTTAACCGACTTCAAAAAAAGGAGGAGGTTATCAATTCGGTTGTATTTTTTTTTTTTTTTTTATCATTATTTTTTTTTTTTTTTATGTTTGTTACCTCAGAACTCCGTCGTTTATGGACCGATTTGCAAAATTTTTTTTTCCCTTTATAGGATATGCTTCCAGATTGGTCCCATTTTTTTCAAAATCCAGTTCTGATGATGGAATCCATGAGGAATCGAGGGAACTCCTCAAAAATTATAGGCAACCCTATGGTAATTTTAGTATTTTCATCAAGAACTTAAGCATTTACAGTCAAAAAGTAACATTTGATGAAGAGTGGAACTGATGAAGAAGACCAGAAATGGTCAACGGAACTTCATACTCAGATAGATATCACATTGAAGATATAGTTAAGCGACTATGACAATACAAATAAATTAATGATTCTGAATAGTTACGTTGAAAATGGTATCATCGAAGTGATCTGATGATGATGATGGAGCCGGAAGGTAGGCACTGGAACTCCGTAATTAATCAATGTAACCTAGCCGTGTTTGGACTCATTAGAATTGTCATGAGATGCACTTTGGCTATAAGGTACTATCGAACTGATCTGATGATGGAACCGGAAGGTAGGCACAGGAACTCCGTAATTAATCAATGTATCCTAGCCGTCTTTTGGCTTATTAGAATTGTCGTGAGATGCTCTTTGGCTATATGGTACTATCGAACTGATCTGATGATGGAGACGGAAGGAGGAAGGTAGGCACAGCAACTTTATAATAAAACAATGTAACCTAGCAGTATTTGGGTTAATTGGAATTGTCATTAGAAATAGGCACTCTGTTTATAAGTGTATCGCAACTAAAAAGTGTGAAATAAAAACTTTTTAGAAAAAAAAAAATAACCGACTTCACTAAAAAAAACACTAAAAGGATCAAAATAACTTTAATTTCGGAAGTCGGTGTTAAATAAGAAAAATAAGAAACAAACAATACCGAGAAACACCGACATCCGAAGTTAAAGTTATTTTGATCCTTTTAGTGTTTTTTTTAGTGAAGTCGGTTATTTTTTTTTTCTAAAAAGTTTTTATAAGTAATTGAAACGACAATTTACTAAAACATTTTTTAACATGCTCAAAAGATAGACCGACGGACTTGTCTGTCTATGGATAATCCGGAATCGGTTAAATTTCATATGGTATAGGTCTGTATAAGTATTCTGACTTGCTTTCGTACATCCAAGAGGTGCCCCCAAATACACAGGGTCTGTAGAATTTGCTAATCTTGCTATTGTTAATCCGCCATTAGATTGATGATACTATAAAGCAACGTACTGACTGTTCGCCAGCTTTTCATCATGCGTCTGGTATTAAAACAGCACACCATGCTTCCCTTCTACCCTGAAATTACTAATGAGAGCAGGAATGATATTGTATGCAATTCCAATACTTTTTCAAAATATTTCTTTGTAAAAAGGTATTTCACATTTTTAGGCCCATTTTTGTACAATAGATTAAATAGAAAATTAGGTTTGTATAAATTAAATTATTATAACTGTAAAAAGATTATTGTGCAATATTTACTCAGCATCTCGTACGGAGAGACAGAAGATCTCCTTTTAGTTTGTAAATAAAACGTGCTTTGCTTTTAGTTATAAATTTAGGTTATTTAATAAAATTTTATAGTGAATTTTAATGATTGTTAATTTATTATTTCTTAGGTTCTTAGTACTTTTTAGCCTGACATACAGGTCCAACCTAGTTCAGGCAAAAATGCAGTGTATGCGTTATAATTGTTTTTATGTATCTTAATAGTTAATATAAATGTGCCACTTTTATTAAATAAACGATATTCTATTCTATATCTTCGAAGTTCATGATCAGATCATAACAATATTTCTATGGGACCAACTCGGAAGCATCACCTTTCAATAAAAAAAATATTTTCAAAATCGGTCCACAATTGACCGAGAAATCGGTGAACATACATAAAAAAAATACATTCAACCGAACATAGAACCTCCTCCTTTTTGAAGTCGGTTAAAAAGAGTTTATTTACGTCAAACATGGCGCATACCTTAAAAATAAAAACAAATAACAACGACATATATTATACACATGGGTCTCGTCAACGAAACTTAGCGTAGTCCTTCGGGACAACAGGCGTGACGCGCATCTAGGTTCATGCTCAGATCACTTCGATCCAACCTCCCCCGTCTCAATTGATCACGGGCTGGAAAAAAGTAAGCGATAGACTGAAATCTACCACGTCACCTCAGCAGGATATCATCTCCGACGAAAGAAGAAAGAAAAAAAAAAGAATTTATTTGGTACAGCACAAGGCACAAACATAATATTTGGTAACACGAAACAAAAAAAAAAATATATAGAAAAACAGAAGCAAAAAAATATAGTTGTGTGCCTCACGGCTGCACCAAAATAGGTCCAGCGGGGCTATTGCGTAACTCTGTTGACAGTTCAAGTGATGATCACTTGTTAACAATGTGCATCATTGAACTGTCAAACAGCTAGTTTCGTATTGCCTATCTTCAGTGACCAACTGCAGTGACGTCATTAGCCACTGGTGCCTTTGATAGCCACCGTAACACGTTTTGACAGATGTTATTATATCGATACTTTTAAAATTGCGATTGTGTAAGCTTTTGAAGCTGTATAATAGACGATAAAATTTTAGAGTGGTCGCAATAGGCACCGTAATTTTTTATAATTCACCACATTTCCACCGTAGTTTGTTAGTCACTTGTGTGATACGTAATACCAATTTTATGAAATTGTCAGTTGACAACTAAGGTTAGTGTGCAACGAATGCTAGTTGTCAACTGTTATTGAAAAAGTTAGCCAATAGCCCCCCTGTTCAGCATAAATGCCAGGCGACTAGTGCCTGACGCTGGTTTTCAACTGAACCTGTGGTTGTGACGCAACGGACGCAAAACAGTTTTGGATTGTAATATTATACCTATGTATCAGTGATGCATACTTAAATAATATAAACCATCAAAATAGTATTGTGTTAATAATAATTATAATAACCCCATCGCCGTATCTCTACGTTGACGTCGTGGTGGGGCTTGCGTGCTCCAATATACCCTAGGTCTGTATCGGTAATGTTTGCTTTGCCGTAATATGCCTAGGGTGAGGGGCCAGACTAAGAGAGATACAATCCGCAGTGCAGTTTTGTGGCGAACTGTTGGGCATTAGCGACCCCACGGACCCGATCTCCCGGGAGAGTTCTTGTTCTTCATCTCCGGCTTGCCTTTATTGGCCGGCCGTAGTGAACACTGACGAGGAACTGAGCTCCCACCTCTCTCTTGCCTTTATTGGCTGGCTTGAGTGGAGATTCGCAAGAGCAAACGTGCTCGGGAGAAGGATGTATAATCCAGTAAGGTGCTGGTAGGGATCTTGACCGTACTTCCGGGATTGTCCTGATAGCCGTGGTATACCTCTCCACTCCTCAAGCACCTCAGGATATGTTGCCCTCTTGTTGCTACGTCACTTCGTGCTAGCGGCCGTTTTTGGGAGCCCATTTATTGAGTGTGCAAGTCACCCTCTGCCTTTTTTAACCGACTTCAAAAAGGAGGAGGTTATATGTTCGGTTGAATGTATGTTTTTTATTTTATTTTTTTATGTATGTTCACCGATTTCTCGGTCAATTGTGGACCGATTTTGAAAATTTTTTTTTGATTGCAAGGTTATGCTTCCAAGTTGGTCCCATAGAAATATTGTTATGATCTGATCATGAACTTCGTAGATATGGAACAGAACTCCTCATGGGATCACAGCAGAACTGTCGTAACAAGTAAAATTGCTTTGTTTATGTGTGTAGTTGATGACTGACTGAAAGAAGACGGGTAATATATCGAACTGATCTGATGATGAAGCCTGAAATTAGGCACCGCAACTCTGTAATAAATTAATTTAATCTAACCGTGTTTGGTATTATTAGAATTGTCATACGATGCACTCTGGCTATAAGGTATTTAAGTATGGCTAAGGGGTACTTTTTAGTTGTGGTACCATAACTAAAAAGTGAAAAATAAAAAACTTTTTACATAAAAAAATACAACCGACTTCAATGTAAAAAAAACACTGAAAAGTGCAAAATAACTTCAATTTCGGAAGTCGGTGTTAAATAACCAAGAGACAAAACTATTATAGGAACACCGACTTCCGAAATTAAAGTTATTTTGCACTTTTCAGTGTTTTTTTTACATTGAAGTCGGTTGTATTTTTTTATGTAAAAAGTTTTTTATTCGATGCATATTAATAACGTTGTTCAGGCAGGGGCCATAGTCTTAACATAGTTCCATATTACCAGTCCACTTAAGACTCCAAAAACCATAGCCCTATTATCTTTGTTCTCCATATGTCGCAACAGTTTTTCAATAACCGGGGGTTGTCCTTGGGTGCACTAGCATAGTGCGTACAGGGATAATCGTCGGTTGGTATCATGTTCCATTATAATTATCTAAAGGGCCTCTGCGAGTTGGCTTCGGCTCCTCGTACGCCTCCCAAAGGTCCAGGACCTCAGGGTCCTGAGATAAATAAAATATAAAAAAAAAAAAAAAAAAATTATAATAAATATGTGTAAAACAGTGTGTTTGTTTAAAGTGTGAAAAATAATTAAAAGACGAATAAAACAAAATTGTAACAAGAAAATGAAGACACAAAATGTGGGTAGATAAATCTCGAACGAGTTAGGATGCAATCTGTGTATTTACTCACTCCTCCCACACTAGTGCGTTGTGTGCAGCTGTACGCGAAGGAGCGATTATGAACGAGGTTTCTCAATTGATTTATTCTTGCTGCGAGTTGCATTGAAGGTGCAATATAAAAAAATAATATACATATAATATAAAAGTTGAATGCAGTGTGTATAAAGTAAGTATATTTTTATAGATAAAAGAGGACTACAAGTACGGAAGGTAAGCGCAAAATTAATAATTAGAATAATTTTAAATAATATAATGAGCAACGATGTCATTTAAATCTGACGACCCTAAAGTATCAGACGCTGACACGCGGGCTTCGGTCGACTCGCTTACGGACCATACAATCCATCCTGAACGATTGTTCAAGGGAAGTTTCAGTGGCGGGAGACTATCGCTGAAATAATGTCGTCTGAATAAAACTACACCAATTTTACATCTTAATATCCTATAGGAATCAATTTGCATAAAATTAAAACAGTCACTGAATTACACTCGAAAAATCCCGCCAAAACTGAACGTAATATTATTTTGATATCTGCCATTGAAGGATATTTCTAAATAATCTTTTTTTGTGCTTCGTTTCTCGTAATAGAAGAAACAAAATTAATTTTTAGGGTTCCGTAGCCAAATGGCAAAAAACGGAACCCTTGTGGATTCGTCATGTACTCTGTCTGTCTGTCTGTCCGTCCGTCTGTCCGTATGTCACAGCCACTTTTTTCCGAAACTATAAGAAGTATACTGTTGAAACTTGGTAAGTAGATGGATTCCGTGCATTAAGATTTGCACACAAAAATAGAAAAAAACAATAAATTTTGGGGGTTCCCCATACGTCTTAGAACTGAAACTCAAAATTTTTTTTCATCGAACTCTGTTAGATTATAGTACGCGTCACGTAAAAAGAACGCTGGCGGTCAAGCTGCGCATAGGCGATTTATCGGTCCATTAACGTGGATACTGCGCGGGAAGCAAAGCTCAACTGACGAACCAATAGCGCACCGGTAAACATGCGGCGCGTGGCTCACCCGCCCCGCGCCCTACCTCATACCACCAAATGGACCGATAAATCGCCTATACGCAGTTTGACCGCCAGCGTTCTTTTTACGTGACGCGTACTGTATCTATGGATAGGTCTTCAAAAATGATATTGAGGTTTCTAATATCATTTTTTCTTCTAAACTGAATAATTTGCGCGAGAGACACTTTCAAAGAAGTAAAATGTCCCTCTCCCCCTGTAACTTCTAAAATAAAAGAACGATAAAATTGAAATTGAAAAAAAATATATGATGTACATTATCATGCAAACTTCCACCTAAAAATTGGTTTGAACGAGATCTAGTAAGTAGTTTTTTTTAATACGTCATAAATCGTACCTAACCTTTCATTCAATCAACTCAATTAGAAAAATAAAAAAAAGCATTTTATACATAAACCTTAGGCACAGAATAAGAAATAGTACAAGTACAGAAATTGCACTCCTTGATAGCAAACATACGAATTTAAACCTAATAATAACAGCGCTAATGTTCATAATACATTGCATGGCACGGACACGACCTTGATTTTATTAGCCTACCAGATCCAGTGGCGCTCGTAACGAATCAAAATGCACCGTAAGTCCGCGCGACGAGAGTCTCTTTTATTATGCCCATTATGCGCCTTTGAACAGGCCGCTCTTGTTATAGGGTTAGGATTTGTGTGTTTTTGAAAAATGTGAAATAGGTACTTACTTACGTTAATACGTACATACGTACGTACGTTACGTTAATTTTAGAAAATCTGATTATATTTTATGTAGTAAACTACATAAAATATACCTAATCAGATTTTCTAAAATAATATGGTAGATAGGTACCTAATTGATTTCTACCTATTTACTTATATCCATATTTTAAAACATATTTTTATAAGTCATCGCATAGAAGTGTCAAAAGATTATTTACATTTAGTTATGTATCTAAACAAATGGAAATAGGTAATTAAAATGAAGTGTATATAACTTTGTTGGTTTTGTATGTCGTTAGCTTTGCGTTCATATGTAATTTTTAAAAGGTAGGTCGTTTAAGACGTTACATAATAATTAACATTTTGTAAGATAGGTATAATTCCAGTCTATGTTGACCTTGCATTAGTAAGGTAGTCACTAGTACTGGAAGGTCTACTTATATTGAAAGATCTTTAAGGTCATTGACTCGTTTACGTGAAAAATGTCGCAAATACTTGAAATAAAAACTCGATAAAGAATTCGAAAATATTTTTTGTTAGCGCGGGTCAAGCGGAAAATCGAACACGCGTGTGACACTCTACCGAATTTAGCCTCGCAAGAGAGGCCGCGGGCGTAGGCATATTTCTATACCTATAGTTAGAAGTGCGCCAGGCCTGCCTTAGGCTTAAACCTTAGGTAAGTTTGTAAGGGCGCAAGTCCGACACGCACTTGCCCAGTTTTTTTATATCTATTTTAGCTTTTGACACCATAACTATATTTAATTAAATTTATTTTATATTACATTATTGATTAAAACTATGCACTAATGAAAAATGTTTCATTAGCGCATATTTAATTAATTAATAGAAAATAGTATGTAAAGCTCACGCTTTATAAATATTGGTATAGAGCAGGAACTCTATGCTTTTCGTTTAGTTACGTTTTTCCCTGTGGCTATATGGCTGTATGAATTCAGACCTTAGTCTAATGAACAAAAAAAAAATCATGGAATGAAACCTGACATCTGTCAAATCAAAATGAAATAATCAATCAAAACCACAGCAGAGTACTTTGGTAATATACTGAAAATCAAAACATTACGAAAAAATATCAATACATATTGATTTCTTTTCGAAATTAAAATATACTATACGTATAATTGTGTTGATAGTTTGCTAAATTACTTCTGAAATATAAACCTTTTCTACAAATAAGTAAGTGATTACAACTTAGTTTCATCGTCTTGTTAGCAGGTACGTTTAACTTTATTCTACTCCTTTTTCATGTTTCATTTTCTTATAATTATTGTCCTATAAACTTCTGTCTTAATCGGCCAACTGATCAACTCATTAAGGAAATAGATGATAATGAAAAGATGCTCCTTAAAGCGCATGAGAAGAATCGCTAAGCTCAGTTACATATATGTAATCCTGTGAGACAATAGAAGACCGGGATTGGGGTTCAGCTGTTGTAGCACAGAGTATGAGCATACTCAGAATCACAAATACCAGTTTCAACAACAGCTACAAGAGGCTCAATCTCAAATATCTCAACTAGAGACAACAAAATGTCCTACACATAGGCGATTCAACGCAAATGCGGTAGCGAGGCGATCCGATGCGGTACACGCGAATTCAATACCGCGCAGCAGCTCTGCGTGTTTGTCTTCAGCCACTAATTATATAAAAATCTAGCATTATGTCAACAACTTCTTTTACTAGAATGTTTTTATAAAAACTGTAACTCTTAAACCATGTTATGTTATATGTTATGTCTGAGTATGGTTTCCGCACATACTCCTATGCAGACCATTGTACGTGGGTCATGGTGGCTATAACCTTAGGTGGTCTTATTCCAAACAGCGCACCTCTCTCCAAAAACAGATCAGGCCTCTCAGGTTTTTCAGGGCATCTCTAAGCGAGTTTGGGGATCCTAAGGTTCATGTGCGTATTTCAGTGACACCTGTGCACAGTGTGTTATTTTACCCAAGTTGCGGACATGTCTGGTTTATGTGTCTATACGATAGATCTAGGTTTGATAAGTGGTCAACAAAAATACTGACAGTATAATTATCTATATTTATTGAGTTATTATTTTTTTTGTCAGAGTTGAATGACTTTTAGAAAAATTAAATTTATTTATGATTCCAAAACTAGTAAACTTATTAATTTTGTTTGTTACAAAAATAAAGTAACAGCTCATTATCTGCTAGTATAAAAAAAAGTAGCTTTGTAGCTTTCATATTTTAAGAAATATAGGCTTTTTCCCGATTTAAACAAAACATTTTTTTTAAATTAAGTGGTACTGTTGTAGCATGTTATTTTTAATAAATAACATGCGCAATAATATGTTTGAGTATGTTCTAAAATATCATACACGACAATCGCCTTATATAGGAGATACAGCGTTTCTAAGTATTTATGACTTTTCTATGGAAATAGGGTTGTCAACTAGACGTCAAAAAAAAAAAGTTCTAGTTGCTTACGAAGTACAGTCAATAAACCTATAATTCAATTTATTTAGTTATTATAAAAAAGAAATTAAATAATCTTGATATGTCTTTTATATGAAATATGTTAAAAAAAAATTGTGAAATACATTTCGTAACATCAGATCGTTGTTTTTATCATTTAGATGTTCTAAAATTATAGATAATTTATTTATTAGTAGTAATATGCATTTTTTAAAACTAGCCGTCCCCCGCGGTTTCACTTGCGCCTATGGTTGAAAAATTTTAAAGAGTACACTAAACTACACTAACAAAGTTTTGTATCAGTAAACATATAAAAATTATTTACATTATTTTAAGTTCCTAAACAAATGGACTATAGAGCATTCCCTAACAAAAATTTTCTTTGTCATCATCAGAACATATAAAAATTTCTTCAGATGGTAGTATCAGGCTATCGGCTTCTATTACTGTTTCCGTACTAGCATCTGTTGAATCCGTTGTTTGTGGATTGGTAACGACATTTTCCATTGAGGGCTTTAACAGTGCCAGAACCTTCGCGGGAAGAGCGGAACGTTTATTTTTTTTATGTCGACTGCCAATGGACATGGTCGATATAAATGGATCTGAAGATTCCAACGCTCGGTGAAATAAATCAAGCACTGTGGTTTTTCTATTAAATTTTCTTGTGTGGTGCTCACGGTCATATCGCCAAAATTTATTTCTTGACTCACCAGCCTGTTCCGAGAGCATACCTATGGGCAAGGAAATTGATTCTATTATTTTTGCACCGTGGATAAGTATTTTATGTATGGTGACTGACATATAATACCAGCTATAATTTTGTACGTACTTCATAGCCAGATTCTCACAAAAAACTTTAAACTTTTCAGAATCAATTTCCAATTCACTGGTTAATGCAACCAAAATTGTGTGTAGATCCTCAACCAGCCATTCCTCGATTCCCAAAATACCTGCAAAGGTTTTTCTGTGAGGGTCGGATAATGCAGTACGGGCAGTATTACCATCGTTTGTAGTTCCCGAATTCGGTTTAACGACATCAACCAATAAACCCATCTTTTCTCTTATTTGAGTTTGTATAAGCTTTTTTCGATATTCTACAATATCAGCTTCTGCCGATTTTTGGGCTACTCTCCACTTTTGCACACCTGGAGCGTTTTTATAGCCTAAATGAAGAAGAAATTCAAAAACACGGATCCAGGCATGCAATGGGCTAAGTCCATGTTGTAAAGCTTCCTGATTTAGTGGCTTTTTTGCCACTATATCTAGTTTATTAAACTCGGAGCAAGTAGCTCCACAGCATGCACACCGCAATTGTGAATTCGTATTCGTTATAGCATTATACACTTTGCCATCTATGATGGTTAAATACAATTTGGGATGTCCAATAACAGTATATCCTGCAGAGTTTTCCGCATAAATGTGTGAAAGCTGCTTAATTTCTTCTTCCACACGATTTTTCTCTCTAAGAATCAATTCTGTGGTTTCTGGTCGATACTGGATTTGTATTGGACGGCAAAACCTAAAAGATTGTGGATTTGGGTTCCACCATAATACAAATCCATCAACCGTTTTAACACGTAACGGTATATATGTAGTAGCAAACAGGCAGTGTTCGTCATCACTGTCATCTGAAAATCTCTGTTTGTACGTAGATTGACCAGTGCTGCCATCAAAGCCCCAAGAACCTTCGAAAATGCATTGAACAGTATCCAATCTCTTTTGTTTGCAATATTCTGAAATTTTTTTGTCGCACGAATCTATGATTCGGCGAAATGTATGCATTAATAAATCTAATAGCGGAAGTTTCGCTTCTCTCTCTGATATAAAAATTTCAACATCAGGATAACATAATTTTTTTGCTGCCTGAACTTTATAATATGGTGGGTAAATGTTAAAACCTCGTGATTTGGCACCTTGTTGCATGTTAATGTAATCTTCAACTGAGAGTTTTCGATCTATTATAAAACAAAGGGCTTTATTGGGGGTGTATGGTTGTTGACCTTTCGTTTCCTGACCAAATCGAATCATATTGGCAATAGTCGTTGATTGTGTCGGGGTCTTTAAACATTCTTTGACGACAAACTCAAAATCGCTGGCAGCAATCTTACTAAGTTTCTGACCATTTTCGTCTATAGCTATTTTTGACATAACCTTAATAAGTTTGTCTATAGGTTCATCTTCAAGATTTTGTTCCAGACTTTTTCTCGTACGCCGCTGACTACGACTGCATAAATGCTCATATTGTTTAGAAGTGGAAGGAATGACGTCAGAAGAATCTATTAGATTACTTAACCTGATAGATTCTTCCGACGTCGTTGGAGGGAATTCTGTTAATTCTTGTACATAACTTGTAGTTTCCTGCTCTTCGGATGCTAAAACCATTTCAATACCCAATGCATGTGGCTGATCTGGATTTATTTTACAGTCTTCTGAGTTTTGTATGTTCTGAGGAATGTCCAGATGAAAAGTGGACGAAAGCCAGTTTTTGTTTTTGCTTAAGAACCTTACGCGATTCCTATGACAGGCTTTGTAAAGTTGTTCGCATTGGAAGATAAATGCTGTAACTGTTTTGTTAAACGTGTCAGAAACTCTAAGAATGCTATCAGGGATGCCTTTAGGGTACAGGGCGTTTAAAACAATAGCGGTTCTCTCAGTCGGAGAAAGCTGTATAGGTCGGTCTCTTTGTCCTCGCATATGAGCATTTCTTTCCAAAATTTTAAACAAGTCTAGACGAGTCAGTTTTACTGGTGAAGTATTTTTATGTACTACTCCATAAGCCATTTCATTGCTTTTTTCTTCTTCTAAAATAATAACATGCGCTCCTGTAGATTGAAGAGCACCTGAGTTTTCTAGTCGCTGACCAGCATGAGACTTGTTGAGGTCTTGTTGTCGGTTTTGGGTTTTTAATATGTTATCCATTTGGTTCCCACGAGTAATTTTCATTCTGTACTTGCTCAAATATGTGGTTCGCACTAACGACTAATTTAGCTACCCATTAGCCAAGCTAACAACCTCCCTCACGGTGCGCCGCCGCTTGGAGGTTTGGGGTAATTTTTTATAGAGGTTGTCTTCCTCGCGGCCCGGGCGGTTAAGCCAAGACCCTCGACCCCCGTCAAAAGTCAGAGACATGACCTTGACAATCTTCGGGGCTACGAGACCAACGGTGGCAGAAGGAGAAAATGACTTCCTCCTGCCAGTTCCTACTTCAGCACTATGCCCTCTGCTACAGAGGGACTCGTGGTGAAGCGCTCAGCCGACAGAACATTGGCAGGCGGGCAACGAGACCCCTTAGGCACACAGTACCCAATGGAGAGTAGTTGCCTGCCTTCCAGGGTGCACTGGCCCGAAGACTGGCCTTCCCCTCGGACGGGTCCATAATTCCAGCCCACGGACACACGGGGAGGTTAAGTTTGTTTGTTTGTTACACTTTCACGCGCTAACTACTGAACCGATTGCCTTGAAATTTTGCATACATCATATTATATGATGTCCGGAATAAATAATAGGAAACCTTTATCCCAAAATAATTAAACGTTCCCTAATTTGCCTTTAGTAAGTAAAACTAATGTGTTCCTTAAGAATAGGAAAAAGGATGCGAAAAATCGTGATCGCTGGAAAGATTGGAGGGAGACCTGCAGGGGGACAATACGGCTTAGTTATAATAATAATATAATAATGGGCAACTTATAAAACGTCTGAATTTAGTGCACGGTTCCAATTGGCCGTTTTCTATGGATAAAAACCGAGAAGAAACTCGAAAACATAAAAAAAAATATTAATTTTACAATATTAATAGGTATGAAAGGACAATGTAGACCAGTCAACATTGTACCCAAAATAAATAAAAAATATTATAAATAAAGAAGTGGAATCAATATCTCTAATATAATGCAACATCTGGTTTTTTATGATGATATTTATTAGTATAATGAATCATAGAAATTAAAAACACATGCGACCATGTGACGACGCGTGTGTGATGTGTGTGTGTGCGATTATTCAGAAAAAAAAAACTTGAAATCACTGAAAACATTTTTTGAGGTCTGTAAAATCTTGATCAAACAATAATTTGTGGATTTATAGATTCTTTTGGTGAATTCCTATCATACTACAAAACATTTAATTAAAAAAAAAAAACACTAGAAGAGAAAATATTTTTTTTTGGTTTCTATGAACTATCTCCGATTTTCTATATATCTAGAAAAATATCATAAATGAAGGCACGAGTTTTATTAGTTTCCTTTGAAATGTATCTTTTTGAAAAGCAAAATTTTTATATTAAACTTAAAAACCTCTTAGTTGACAACCCTAACCTGAAACTTAAAAAATCAATATCTCAAGTATAAGGCGTCTGACGCATCTGGAATTTATAATGAAGATACTTATTAGTATAACAAATATAAAGTACTTAAAAACTTATGCTACAACGTAGTAATTTGACAGAAAAAAAATAAAAACGAAATCACTGAAAACATTTTTTTGTGGTCTGTAAAACCTTGATCAAACTAGTATTTGTAGATTTATAGGTTCTTTTGGTGAATTCCTACCATACTATAAAACATTTAATGTAAAAGAAACACCAGGAAAGGATATACAAAGTTTTTTTGGTTTCTATGGACTTTTCTCGATTTTCTCAATATCTCGTAAACTATGATAGATGGAGTCACAAGAGTTTTAATAAGAGTTCTCTTGGAAATCTATCTTTCCGAAAAGCATATAAAATAGGCATGTCCGCAAATCAGGTGAAATAACACACTGTGCTGTGCAGTCAAGAGCACATGTGCAAATGTCTCCTCCCCCTCCAAACATGCTCTGCACAGGGGACTGTCTGTGATGCCTATTGTGTGGAGGTGCTTGTTCAGTGTGCAGTGTCAGTGATGTCAACCATGTTTTGAGGGCAGTTTTGAAAAACTAATAATGAGTTTATTACTCATATAGATTAGAATTTGTGCAGTTTCAAATTTAGATTCTTCTATACAACCTCCTAATTCGTTTTATTGGGACAGTTTTGAAAAACAAATAATGAATACTAATGAATTATGCAAAGTTTCGAGTACAATAATTCGCACTGCATCACTTTGCATTCACAAAGAATGGCCTTCGTGGGAAATTTGTTTTTACTAACACTTATTTATCTATAATACTTCATGAAACACAAAGGTACAAAGGTGGGCTTAATGATTAACCCTTGTGTTTACCCTTTCAGCTAGACTAACATGTACCATGGGCTACAAAGTATGATGGACCATCTCCTCTCCTCTCCTCTCCTACAAGAGATTTGACTGCTACACTGTGATGGTTTACAAGCTTTCATTTGTGGAATGTTCGTAGATACCAGAAGAAATTGTAATAATATACAAGCAACATTATTACTATTTATTTTGAGTTAAAAGATGGAAAAGCTGCCAATGTGTAGGATATGTTTAGTGGAGAATGTTCGCATGTATGCAGTGGTCAGCAAGAACATGCAGGATCTGTATGAGTCGCTGACACACATTCCAGTAAGTAGATACCTAACATCCTAATACAGTGCCTAGTCAAGGACATCAATATACAGGTGGTGATGGCCGATGGGCCACCTGTATGTTGATGTTCATTTAACAGTTTGTTTAAATTTTAAGTTTATTTATTAATCAGAACAAAAAAACTGTAAGACATGTTTTATTGCAGTTTGTAACTGAAGACACTAGACCGACTCTTGCTTGTTTTTTCTGCTATGCTAAACTAAAGCAATGTTGCCAACTGCAGCGACAATGTCTGGAAGCCGAAGAGCTGTTTGCTCAGATGATGAATGAGGTGAGGTATTCTTCAACAGAAATTAATTCTCATAACTTGTAATTTTAGTCAATATGGTGATTCCTTTAAGTGTACTATGTGAGCTCGACAAATGGAAGTGCGATTAACGCTTTGCGACATAACTGTACTGCGTCTCATCACAGTTCGAATGCACGCAGTGCGACATGAAAGCTAGAACTACATTAGACCGACGCACACGTGTAACACGCCTGATTTGTACGTAGAACGACGTCGCGTGGCGTGGATCAAGTGTAGCTCTATAAAGTCTAATTTCCATATAAAATGTATGGAGACCGATGAAACCAGATCGGTGTGTGTGGCACACGTGTGAGCGGTGTCGTCCTACCTGAAGAATTAAGAGCCCCGCCGAGCGCCGGGCTCCGTCGAGCTATGTAGACAAGTGAGGTAGTGTCAAACTACTGTAATATTGCACCAATGTACTGTCGAAATACAGTAGTCACGCAATTGTTTGTTGCGTTACCGTAGGGTCGGACTACATTTATTTTTTAAGTGTGGAAATCATCTAATGACTTCTCGCGCTCTGGGCGGAGCGGGAGGGCGTGTCAGAATTTTTCTGACTAAAACCACACCTGTGTCCTTCAGTCTACGGGTTGCCTTTTCAGAAATTCTCCGCGGTCCCTACGGTTTGCTGACATCTCCTTGAGGAGCGCGTGGATCACCTACGCGCTGTTGACGACTGGGCTCGGTCCGACCAATTACCGGACGGTCGGACTGCAAGCCAGCGTCTACTGTGGCTGGTAGTCGGGGTCAGAATCTCGGCGGCTGGGGCGTGAGGACATTCGTTCCCTCACGTGTGCGGCCTCCTCCTTCCCTAGCATTACTGCTTCGCAGAAGGAGACCTCCGCCTGCCATTCCTTCTCGCTTCGGACCATAGCCCGAACCAGGCCCCGACGCGAGAGGTCGCTGCCGCCGATTTCCACCACGAGGACATGACGGTGCTCCGCCCAAGCGGGGCACACCTCCACCGTATGCTCCACCGTGTCCTCCGGGCGATCCACACAATGATGACACCCGGGCGTTTCTTTCGCCTGAATCCAATGCAGGAACCTCCCAAACTTGCCATATCCGGTGACCTTACGAGCGTCTTGCGGAAGGGAACCGATCACTTTTCAGAAATTTTTTTGTTCGAATTTCATTTTACCGAAAACCATTGACTGACGTCTTTTTTGATAAATGCATTATTCGACATATTTCTAGATCATCGAAGTATCAAGTGTCATAAGTATTATTTTACCGAACTATATTTCGCCGATTTACCAAATAACTTTTTGCTATTGGCCGAAGTCTTTTTTGAACTTTTTTCATTTGCCACATGATTTATTTGCCATATTTTCACCACACCGAAACAACATTTTACGGAATTTTGGTCACAAATATATAGACGGTTACTTGGTAGCATTTTCAATATTAAATTAAAATAGTACGAGTATCAGAAAAAGTCAATATTATGTTGTGTTACAAAATTTAGTGACAGAAACGAATCGCTGCAAAACCGACTTCACACAGTCTTGTTTGCCCTACCCCAAGAGTGTAATTAAAACCCGCGTAGGCGCGGAGGGGTAGGGCGGTCCACGTGCTGAGGAGCAGGTGGTTTCAAGGCCCTCCTAGAAGCTGCTGAAAAATCGAATTGATAATAGGTCAACTGACTGATACAGTGGCAGACGTGACATCGATGAAAAAAAAAAAACGAAACGAAAATAGTTGAAAAGTTTTAGGTGAAATTCGGTCAAATATTTCGGTCGGACTACTGTCGCACAATTGCTTGTCACATCAGCTTGATGTCGAGCTGCAGTGTGTCGCACTAGCGTGCATTCGAAATGAGGCGAGTCGCAGTAGCTTTATCGCACAAGCTTCAATCGCACATCCATTTGTCGAGTTCAGTTGGTACACTTGATTCCTATCTAGCTCAGGCCAATTGTGTCTGAATTAACCATTAACCCAATCATCATACACTATAAATTCTCACAATACGCGCTCATATTACCCACTCATAAACACACATGCTACACACCCACACTACTCATGCCTAACACACACACCCTACTTACAATTTATAACATGTCAATAAATAAACAAAAAAAAAAAGCAGATAAATAAGAATCAATTCAGTACCGTTCACTTGTTGTCTTAAATCATATTTTATTCTAAGGAATTAACTAGCCGAACACTGTCTCTTAGAATACAGGTTTATCCTAGTTTAAGAGGCAGGGTTATAAACTGATTTGTACAGGTTTACCAACAACTGTTTTATGTAATAAGTGTGTACTATCTGTATTTTTCTGTGAATAAACGTTATTATTATTATTATTATTAATTTTAGCTTCCTGATGTGTTGCACAAGTATTACCATTTTTGGAGACTGAATCTTTTGAGTGACCTCATGAACCATGATACATTTTTGTGTCTTGAAAAGTAATCATTATTTTATTTCATACTGACAAACTTTCACAGCCAAATCCTTCAATACACCGAGGCCAGCTAGAGTTGTACAATGGGTTGGTGAAAACTCAAGTTGTGAACATAAGTATAGATTGTGTCGGTCAAATGGAACAAGTTGCTATCAAGGAAGAATTACCAGTATATTATGAGGGACCAGAAGATGTCATTGAGCCCATGGAGGAACCTCATAGTGATGGTATGCATTCAATATTTAACAATGAAATGATGATGATGACATGAAAGCATTCATATATAGGGTGACTGGTAATTAGTGTATGATACTTAAACACGTGATTGTGCTCATGATAACCAACAACTTTTACTATGGGAACAAACCTGAAATTGCGAAAAAAAATCAGCTGTTCAGTACATTTATGTTTGCCTAATGTACTGAACAGCTGATATTATTTTCGCCATTTCGGCTTTGCTCCCACAGTAAAAATTGTTTGTTATCATGAGCACAATCATGTGTTTAAGTATCGTACACTAATTACCAGTCACCCTATATATATTATTATGTTACCGGCAATCTGTATAATTCAGGTATTCTATACAATACCTAGGTTATGTATAGATCGCCGGTAACATATGACTGGCCTGTTGGTCTAGCTAGTGGTTAGTCGCCCTGACTGCTATGCTGGAGGTCGTGGGTTCGATTCCCACCCAGACAAATGTTTGTGTGATGAGCATGATCATTTGTACCATGTCTGGGTGTAATAAATAGATAAATTCTATAATATGTATGTATTTAGAAATAGATATGTATAAGTATATTTATCAGATGTCTAGGACTCATAACACAAGCTCTGCTTAGCTTGGGGCTAGACGGCGTTGTGTGTATAGTTATGGAATATACACACAATAAAATAAACGTAAATTTATAAAAAAAAAATTACCTATTAACCAATTTTGTTTATGTTCAGATATAAAACTTGAAAATACAAATAATGGCTATCCGGATGTAGAAGATACACCACTGCAGCATTCTGAATCACATATGAATGCAATGGAGATTAAAATTGAAGTGGAAGAGGTACAAGAAGTATTGGAGGAGAAACGCCAAGCCACTGACACGAGATGTGAGTATTGAGTGCATCTACATCTTGTGGAACCGAAATTCAAACGTTTTTATTTCACATAGGCCTATATGGGCACTTATAAAACGTCTGAGGCTAGTGCACGGTTCCAAATTGGTCATTTCCCATGGAGAAGGACCGGCAAGAAACTCCATGGTGACTCTTTTAAAAAAAAAATGTTGTTCTTACAATATTCCATATTACAGTATTAGTAGATATTATGTAAGGACTGTGTAGACCAGTCAATATTGTACTCAAAAGTACAATTAAATTAATCATTATAAAAAGTGAGTCGTAATATAAAGTTATCTAAGAATTCGCGAAGTCTACAGTGTTCTCACATTCACATTATAAAAAAAGAGGCTATATAAAAAAAAGCAAGAAAAATAAATAATTACAACTATTAATAAATGAGATGTTAACAAAATAAATTACTGACAAATTTATGGTAGTTGAGGTCTAATAATATAAAAAATATTGCAAAAGCAATGTGTTTAAAAATGGATAATTATAATATGGATTTTCATAGCTTTTTATTTTATGTATAGGTAACTTATATTTTACCATTTTTTTAGTAGATTATGTGCCAAGGGGATAAGACACTGTCTTTGGGAAACAATTCTGTAGTACATAATTTTTGTGTAACTTTAACTGATAACGCAGTGCACGCAACGGAAGCTCTCAAATGGAATAATTTTCCCCCGTTTTGGTAGCATTTTTTGTCGATACTCCGCTCCTGTCATCCGTCATAGCGTGACGTCATAAAGCCTATAGCCTTCCTCGATAAATGGGATATCCTACACTGGAAGAATCTTTTAAATTGGACCGGTAGTTCTTGAGATTAGCACGTCCAACCAAACAAACATACACACTCTTCAGCTTTATAATATTAGTACCTATAGGTTTGGTGAGTGATCGGTATCTGGGGGCACGGTAGTGCCCCCGCCAAGACGAGCCAAGCGAAGTGCAAGGGCACTACCTACCTTTTCTCATAAACTTATAACATTCGCCCCCCATCCCCTAAAATGGGGGGGGGTGGAAGTTTGAATGAGACTCACCAATTTCCCACCAAAATTATCCCTGCTACCGTCGTGGAGGTGATGCGAATATTTAGTTTCTGAAGTAAGTAACGAAATAGCCAAGCCATACATTTTTACTGATATGTAGAATTTGTGAAGTTAGGGTCGGTAGAGTTAGGCCGTGTAGATTCAGAAGCTTGGCTCTACATGAGATCTGATATCTTTTTCACAGGGCAAACGTTATGTGGTCGTCTTGGCAACATTTTACATGAAATGTTTTTGGTGGGATGCTTTTTGACTAAACTCCTTTGATGCACAATAGTAGATTATGTGACTAGATATATAGACGTCTCTTTCGCAAAATGTCTACTGATCGAAATATGACTCTTTTTTAAAAGGTCGCTTTCTAGAAACCTGAATCTTTACGCATCGTACCAGGTGCGGCCTAGTCCAAACAAATACCAAATAGTGGGGCACTAGGTATTTACATCTTCTACAAATGTACTTACCAGATTTATTATCGCAGGGGCGACCGCTGCGGAAAAACCAAAAGACACACGGAGAATAAAACTAGGAGAAGTATTTCCAGAAGAGCAAATGAAAACTGAAAAGCCTGACACGAAAAATACCCAGACAACTCAAAATCGTACGCGCAAAGTTAAATTCAAGGAACCTCACAAATGTGATGTTTGTCAAATTAGTTTTGTTTATAAGAGTCATTTACTTAGGCACTTTTATACGCACACTGGTGAGAAACCGTACAAGTGTGATATATGTCAGCGTAGTTTTAATAGAAAGAGTTATTTAACAGTTCATATTCGTCAGCACACTGGTGAGAAACCATATAAATGTGACACATGTCAAAATGGTTACAGTAATAAGGGTGATTTACTTAGACATATTCGTACGCACACTGGTGAGAAACTGTACAAGTGTGATATATGCCAGCGTTATTTCAGTAAGAAGAATAATTTAACAATTCATATTCGTACGCATACTGGTGAGAAACCGTACACGTGTAACACGTGTCAGTATGGGTGCAATAATAGGAGTACTTTAATTAAGCATATTCGTACGCACACTGGTGAGAAACCGTACAAGTGCGAGGTATGTCAGCGTAGTTTCGGTAGAAAGAGTCATTTAACACTTCATTTTCGTATGCACACTGGTGAGAAACCGTTCAGGTGTGACACATGTCAATATGGGTGCAATAGTAGGGCTGATTTACTAAAGCATGTTCGTACGCACACTGGTGAGAAACCGTACAATTGCGATGTATGTCATCGTAGTTTCGCTAGAAAGAATAATTTTACACGTCACCTTCTTACGCACACTGCAAAGAAACCTTGCAAGTTAGATACATGTTTAGCGTAATTTAGTGCTAAGAATCATTTAACACTTTATTCGTACTTACACTGGTGAGAACCTGTACTATGTGTAGCAAGTTACTTACGCATATTAATACGCACGCCGGTTCTGAAGCGTACTTGTAAAGTATAGAATAGAATAAACTTTATACCAAAAAAGTAACATTTTTTATATTGTGTCCCGCCTCTGGGCAAAGGGCTCCCTTCTCTCCTATCTCCTTCCATACCTGTCTATTTTCCGTGGTCGCAAACGTCTCTTTCGCAAAATGTCTACTGGTTGTAAAAGTCTCTTTCACATAATGCCTCTTTCACAGAAAGATTCTTTCAAAAATCGCTTGCCCATAATGCGTCTTTCGCAGAATGACTGTTTTTCAATAGTTCGCTTGCTCACAATTCGTCTTTCGCAGAATTACTGTTTTTCAAATGTCGGTTTCCCACAATGCGTCCTTCGCAGAATGACTCTTTCATAAAGAAAACCTTGTGCAAAGTTTCACGCTCCTAGTCCCACAAGTTGGCTGTGCATTGATATGTCAGTCAGTTTTTTTTCGTATCTCTATATATTCGTTCGTATACATAGGTGAGCTTATCTCAAAATCGAGTTTTCTTCCAGCAAACCATTGAGTGATAGAGTAAGATCACAATAGAGAGTAGGATCCAGTGTACAATATCAAAATTACAAGTAATACGAATAAAATAAAACATAAATAAAAAAAGAAAGGAACAAAAGGATAGGAACAAAGAGACATTTTGTGACCAGTAAACATTTTGTGAAAGCGACGTTTTGAGCCTAAGCCACCTAGAAACCAGAACCTTCATACATCGTACAAGGTGCGGCATATTCCAGACAAATATTTAGTACCCCAAATCTACCATAAATTTTGTACTTACCAGATTTATTATCACAGGGGCGAGCGCTGCGGAGAAACCAAAAGAAGACACCCGGAGAACAAAACTAGGAGAAGTCATTCCAGAAGAGCAAATGAAAATTGAAAAACCTGACACGAAAAATAACCGGACAACTCAAAATCGTACGCGCAAAGTTAAATTCAAAGAACCTCACAAATGTGATGTTTGTCAAATTAGTTTTGTTTGTAAGAGTCATTTACTTAGGCACTTTTATACGCACACTGGTGAGAAACCGTACAAGTGTGATATCTGTCAGCGTAGTTTTAATAGAAAGAGTTATTTAACAGTTCATATTCGTCAGCACACTGGTGAGAAACCATATAAATGTGACACATGTCAAAATGGTTACAGTAATAAGGGTGATTTACTTAGGCATATTCGTACGCACACTGGTGAGAGACTGTACAAGTGTGATGTATGCCAGCGTTATTTCAGTAAGAACAATCATTTGAAAATTCATAGTCGTATGCACAGTGGTGAGAAACCGTACACGTGTAACACGTGTCAATATGGGTGCAATAATAGGAGTGATTTACTTAAGCATATTCGTACGCACACTGGTGAGAAACCGTACAAGTGCGAGGTATGTCAGCGTAGTTTCGGTAGAAAGAGTCATTTAACACTTCATTTTCGTATGCACACTGGTGATAAACCGTTCAGATGTGACACATGTCCATATGGGTGTAATAGTAGGGCTGATTTACTAAAGCATGTTCGTAAGCACACTGGTGAGAAACCGTACAAGTGCGATGTATGTCATCGTAGTTTCGCTAGGAAGAATACTTTTACACGACACCTTCTTACGCACACTGGTGAGAAACCGTGCGAGTTAGATAGATGTAAAGTCTCAATAAATAATATTCATTAAAATAAAGTTATTAGCGTATGTTTATATTCCAAAATGTCATTCAATTTATGGAAATATTGTACAGGCTATGAATTCAGATTATGTATGAATGAATGGCGATCAAAATGGAAAAACACTGCGCGTAGTATTTGCTAGTAGCAATTGTTATGAATTATTGATTCAATTTTGAATTTACCAATTATGACAAATTTTCGTGGACAATTTTGGAATTTAATTTTTTTTAAGCTATTGCATAGCTTCTATCGCGGGCCTTGAGCGCGGGGACCGAATCCAGAAATTCCGTAACGAAAAATATACCTCACGCTCCCCACTCCGACGGGCACGGAGGTGTGGCTTGAATGCCGACAGAGACCGAACACCTATTTTAGAAAAGTCGTTAACGACCTGTGTGGCGCATTGGTACAGCGTTCTACCTATGTTATCATCGTGCCTCGAGTTCAAATCTCGGTCAAACAAAATAGTCTTTTTGTATTATAATAGATTATAGTAATGTTCTATGATAACAACTGAACATACTTGTAGCAATTTATGAAGTAAACAAGAAAGAAAAAATTTGTTTTCTTATCGGTCACCACGCTCAAAAAGTGTAACTTGAATTAATATCAAAGAAAAAGAAATACTGCATAAATAAAATAAATAAATAATTATAATTGCATAAGTTGATACAAAATGCTATGCAATAGCTTTACCGCGGCAGTCCCCGAGTGTCAGTCCACACTTATTTTTTACTTTTAACTACACAAATATGATCAGTAACGGGTATTTGTGCTAATTAAAAAATAGTGGTGTAGAATAGAATAAACTTCATTGTATGCCAAAGAAGTAACATTTTTTTTGCCTATATTGTGTCCCACTGCTGGGCAAGGGGCTCCCTTCTCTCCTATCTCTATCCATCCCCGTCTGTCTGGCTTAGGTGAAAAGTCTCTTTCGAAAAATTTTCTACTGGTTGTAAACTGTCTTTTTTTTCATAATGTCGTTTTCGCAGAATGCCTTTTTCGCAAAAGGATAAAAATCTTTACTTGCTTTTGCAATGCTTTGTCCTGAATGACTGACTGATGGATCAACGCACAGCTTAAAACCGGTGATCGTAAAGGTCTAAAACTTAGAGAGTATGTTCTTTGTATGACGTAGGCATCAGATAAGAAAAGATTTTTCGAAATTTACCCTTAAGGGGGTGAAAAAGGAGGGCAAAATTTGTATGGGATAACGTGATTCCTTGGTCCAACCTACTTAAAATTTTGCATGAACATTCTTTAACCGAATTGATGGAAGACCAGTTACGTGTTTTAATGAAATTCATCCCCTAATGGGGTTAAAAAGGAGTAAAAATTTATATAGGGTGACTGGCAATTAGTGTACGATACTTAAACACGTGATTGTGCTCATGATAACAAACATTTTTTATTATGGGAACAAAGCCGAAATCGCGAAAAAAATATCAGCTGTTCAGTACATTAGGCAAACATAAATGTACTGAACCGCTGATTTTTTTTCGCGATTTCAGGTTTGTTTCCATAGTAAAAGTTGTTGGTTATCATGAGCACAATCACGTGTTTAAGTATCGTACACTAATTACCAGTCACCCTGTATAAAAGGCGAAACTGACTGACTTATCAGCGCACAGCCGAAATTACTGGGACTAGAAGCGTGAACTTTAGCACAAGTTTTTTTTATGACGTAGGCGGGCACTAAGAGAGGATTTCCAATTCACCTGAAGAGATGAAACGGGGGTCCAAAGTATGTATGGAAAAACCTACTTTTACGCAGGCGAAGCCGCTGGCAGAAGCTAGTTTAGATATAAATAGATAGAATTTAATTTAGCCAGGTTTAGAAAAAGGTTGCTTTCCAACTTCTTATGTGAGAAAGAGTCATTCTGCGAAAGCTATGAGAAGGACATTTTACGACCAGGAGACATTCTGCGAAAGCTATGAGAAAGACATTTTACGATCAACTGACATTCTGCGAAAGCTATGAGGAAAACATTTTACGACCAGGAGACATTCTGCGAAAGCTATGAGGAAGACATTTTACGACCAGGAGACATTCTGCGAAAGCTATGAGAAAGACATTTTACAATCAACTGACATTCTGCGAAAGCTATGAGAAAGACATTTCACGACCAGGAGACATTCTGCGAAAAGGACGTTTGGCGATTAAGCCCTCTGTTTAGGGAGAGCTCTAAAACGATTATACATAAATTAAATCTATGACACAATGGCGCTCATATCGCTAACAGCGATATCTACCAGACGACCTTAGTAATAAACTACTTATAAGAATCAAAAAACGTTTTTAGGGTTCCGTACCTCAAAAGGAAAAAAAACGGAACCCTTATAGGATCACTTTGTTGTCCGTCCGTCTTTCTGTCTGTCTGTCAAGACCCTTTATCTCAGAAACGCGTGGGGGCATCAAGTTGAAATTAAAACCGTATACTCAAGTCTGTGGTCCCTTGAAGCTGTGAAAAAATCAAACTTCTAAGTTAACGGAAAAAAAAGATACGGCCGTTTATGTCCCAAAAAACGTGTATTTCGACACTCTCAAGGATATCAAAACTTCCCGTTAACCTAGAATCTTGAAACTTGGCGTGAAGAAAGGTCTCATAGCACAAGTATAGGAAAAATTCTGAAAACTGTAAGTTTGTAGTTACGTTACAAAAAAAAGTTTATGGAATTTGGAAAAATCTTCGAAACTTCATTCGGGAATTGAACTATTTACATAATAGGTAAGTTTGAACGGAACCCTCAGGGCGCGAGTCCGACTCGCACTTGCCCTATTATTTTTTTACTGCATTTTCTTTGCATTTTTAGTTTGTTTAAGAAAATTGTATTTGCTAAAATCGAATATTTCACTTCATTAAACTTGATGGGGTATGGGGTAATCATACGAACTAATTAACAATAAACATTTTTAATAATGAGACAACAACCATATTACATAAGGCTAGAGTGAATAGGCTCTTAATAAACTAGTGTGCCTCACCATCAATGATTGCATCTCTGCTTACCATCAGGTGGGATCGCAGTCAAGCACTGGTTTATATCAATAAAAAAAATGTTACCGGAGCGACATGACATGATCGAACCACAGGCTCAAAATACATTTATAAAGATGACACTGCTCACGCAGTTCGTAATACCATAACACCTCTCGAAGTAGTGAGCATGTCTTCGAAGTTTACATACATCTATCATACCTAAATTACGCAGATGCTTTGTCCCACTCAAGCCTTTGGTCAAAACATCAGCAGCTTTACACTCACTCATACTAAAGCGTTCTAAAATGTTATCTATATATGATTTTTGACTTAAGTACACTCTATTTTCATCATCACAACTAAAGTCAATTCCTAAACAAGTAGACATTTTTCCCATATCTGTCATTTTAAACGCACTCCCTAATTGTTTCTTTACATGTTCCATCCATGCGTTATCATTAGTCGCTAAAATCATGTCATCGACATATATATACCTATCAACATAATTCGCTCACCCTTTTGCGCAAGAAACACACAAGGATCCTGAGGAATTGCCTCGAAGCAGTGGCGTGCCAGATACCTTTAAAGGGGGCAAGCCAAGGAACCTTGACTTATCTACTACCTACCCAAGTACCCATTTACCTAATATTTCGAATAAAAAAAACTCGCGCTATAATCCGCCGTCACGTATCATCAGTGCAAAATCTCTTGCTGTAATGCTGATTAATTGCTACATTTTCATTTGTTATTAATAAGATAGAAATTAATTATACATCATACCTGTATCATAAATGATTTAAAATATGTAAGAGCCATCTATTGATATTTTTTGGCAACTCTTGCTCGCTCACAACAAAATTCTAGCTGGCTACTTCTGAATAATCCACTAGATGGCGCACAAAGTAGTAATCAATGAAATCAATCATTTATTTACGATATATATGTAATATAATTAGCATAGCAAATACTCACAATTTAAACAGCCATAGAGTATACAACAGCATAGCCGTTCTTCGTTTCTTTATCACACACTTAGAAATTTCATCACATAACTGTCGAGAACACGGATATCGGTCGAGAAATAGAACCAAGTTTTTGTTCGCGGTTTACCAAAACTACAGAATCAAATAACAGCATTTGAGAATTCTGATGTCTTTTCATAGCACCAGCGAAGTTATTTAAGTCATTATAACCTGATGTATTCCAAGCATTCTTATCGTTTGAGAAAAATATGCAACACGAATGAAACTGCCTATTATGTGATTTAGTTTTCTGAGAAATATTCAAATCAGGGGTATGTTTAGGCGAAGTTACGAGATCATATTTATCTCTAAAAGTCAAAGTCTTTACCTGGCCAAGTATTTTTTCCACACATTTTAATCCGTCACAAGGAACAATTGCATGTATTTCCGAATTCATTTCAAAGATAATAAACTTTAATCACTTCAAAACAAAGTAAGTTACAGTAATAACTAATCATAAAACTTTAAATGACAGAAATCAAAAATCTTTGTTAACAAAACACACGTAAAAGTAAACACGATTTAACCGCTCAAAGCAAATTTGAACTAATTTGTTTGTGGAACTTTTTAGCGTCATAGATAGAGGGCGCCTCGGAATTTGTGTAGTAAAAGTGCGCCTTGTAGTAAAATTCATTGATCAAACATTTCAAGCCCGGAATATTTTAAAGAAAAAATGTTCGATTAGTACTTGCACACAGTATCAAATTTTACTCACACAGACTCACATTTTTATGTTTTTATAGGGAAAAGTGAGATGGCAGATCAAGCCTCTTAACAAGCCTTTGCGCCAGACAGAGGCAGCAACACACTAGTGTTCATCTCTTTTTTTTGTTAAGTGTTAGAGTGAGATCGGAGAGATGGCGCTCAGAGCGGCAACATTGCTTAATGTGCATACGTCCTAGGTATCGTGCGTGAATGAACACGAAATGGCAACAGCGCGTAAACGCATAAGCGCGCGAAGTTTAAAAATTATTTAATTTAATTCATTTGTTGTGTTTTATGATATAGATGACTGTGGTGTGGTGAGGTATTATTTTCACATCAAGCCCGGCTTTTTAACTTGTATTGCTCGCACGTCGCTGCCTCGAAGCCAATATTCAACATTCTCACTAACCTTTTATACCACTGCAATCCTGTTTGACGCAAGCCATACAAAGATTTTTTCCATAAACACACACTATTCTCGCATTCATCAAGAGCCTTGTTCCAGCGTCTAGCTGTCTGAAGTATGCTCTTCTCTGTTATTATTTTCTTCTGCGATCCAATCTTTTGCGAGTACTCTCTGTAGAACATCGCTTAACTGATCTGGAATTTCCATATAAACCTCTTCATCGAGTGAACCATTCAGGTAAGCTGTTACTACGTCCATTTGATGGATTTCTAACCCTAGTTCTGCCGACAATGCGACTATAACTGCTATAAGTCTTATGGAAGACGATCGCACAACGAGCTCTCATGAAAATCTTTAACTACAGTGCTTAAGCATAGCGCTATAAATAAATAAACACTATAGGTAGAGGCATGTACAGTCAGAATCAGAATTAAGTGGAATAAACGGGCAAGTG
The DNA here is from genome assembly GCA_905147345.3 of Mythimna impura. Taxonomy (NCBI): domain Eukaryota; kingdom Metazoa; phylum Arthropoda; class Insecta; order Lepidoptera; family Noctuidae; genus Mythimna; species Mythimna impura. Next base: position 12,614,720 of record LR990364.1, read on the forward strand.
CGAGTCGGACTCGCGCACCAAGGGTTCCGTACAAACTTACCTATGAAAACAGTCTAATTCCCGAAACGCAAAATAAGTTTTTTTTTTTTTTTACGTAACAACAAATTTACAGTTTTCAGATTTTTCCTATACTTGTGCTATGAGACCTTGCTTCATGCTAAATTTCGTGATTCTAGGTTAACGAGAAGTCCCGTATCATTTTTATCGTTAACTCAGAAGCTTGATTTTTTCACAGCTTCAAGGGACTGCAGACCTATGTATTTGGTTTTAATTTCAGCTTGATCTCCACGTGTTCCCGAGATAAAGGGTCTTGTCAGAAAGACATACGGACAACAAAGTGATCCTATAAGGGTTCCGTTTTTTCCTTTAAAGGTACGGAACCCTAAAAAGTAGGGTAGTCAACTACCCAACACCCAATAGGTAGTTTAAAAAAAAAAAAACAATTGTAGCCTAAAATTACTTTTTACTAAATCAGATAGAAAAATAATTTAATATCCGATCAATAAGGAAGTTAGAAACCTTTCAAATCTGGAAGAAGAAGAAACTTTTAGTAATAAAATAAGGATGCACATACTGAAAAATGTGACGTCACCGCCATTAGGTAACTAGGGATGCACCACGGCATCCTCACCTTCCACATAACGCAGGTCCTTACCGGACATGGTAAGTTTAGGAGGTTCCTGTGTCGGATTCAGGCGGAAGAAACGCGGGCCACCCTGAGGATATGGTGGTGTGTCCCGCTTGGGCGAAGCACCGCTGTGACCTCGTGGAGGCGATCGGTGGCTACAACCTCTCGCGCCTATCCCTGTTTCAGGCCATGATCTCGCTGGAGCGAGAGCGAATGAGATGCGAGTGCCTACTTCTGCGAAGCAGTAATGCTAGCAAAGGAGATGGCTGTAGCCGTGAGGGAAGGGACATGCTTACGCCCCACCCACCCTCAGGAGACGCGATCCCTGGCCACCGTAGACGCGGCTTTGTGGACGACGAGCAATGGCTAGCTCGTCGGCCTTAAAAATAATAACAAGACAAGAGGCTAACCCGAGATATATTTCCACACAACCGCTCTTACGTTATTATGTAATCTTTCTCTAGATATTTTGGAAACACGTTCCCTACATATCGTGTGAATATTATCTAGGCATCTATTGAAATTGAGAGCAGTGGTGGCCGAGTGGTTACAGCTCCGACTTACGAGTTGTAGGTCGTGGGTTCAAACCCAGCCAGGCGCATTACTTTGTGTAATTTATTTCTTCACCACTGCTCTCAAAACGGTGAAGGAAAACATCGTGAGGAAACTGGCATTTCCTAGAACCAAAAATTCGAAGACATGTGACATCCACCAACCCGCACTGGGCCCGCGTGGTGGATTACGGCCCATTTGCTCTCCTAGAGAGGAGACCTGAGTCCCAACAGTGGGAACATTATAAGGCCGACAATGCAATCTATTGAAATCAAAACTTATATTTGTGTTAAACTAATCCAGTAGACTTCAAAATCTACTATTTTGCGTGAACTTTAGCCCTTCTTATTGTATTCAAAAAGGTGTAAAAAAAATATATCAAAACCATTTAATCGATATTCTGAATGATGTTTTTTTTTTTTCAAAAACGTATTTCTTGTTCCAAGTTTTGTCAAATATTCGAGTAAATGATGTAATTACCGAATACCTACAGATTTTTCAGGCGTTCTCTCTTTATTCGCGTTGCTTTTTCATCAAATATTGCAGTGGATTGGATGAGCCAACAGGCTTTTAAACCATGTTCACGTTGACGATAAACGAGTGGGGAATGTTCTTCTTAATAGTTAAAGGGGCCTTCTTAAACGTTTATTTTATAATAAAAAAAACCTATCTTACATATTTAAATAGAACGTATTTACACTAATCAGCGCTTTAACGTAACCCAACACGGCTGTAGCATTACTAGCTGCGCTGTAGCACTTCGGGCTACGCTGTAGCAGTATGATGACTACATCTTAGCAGTGTCGCCGCTGCTCGCTTCTCGTCGTGGCCTGCACCGACCACTAAACGCCGACACGAATCGCCGCCACACGCCACTCGCGCATTTAAACCTTCTTCGTCAGAGTCCATTATGATGCTACGCGCATGTGTTATAAAAAGTAGCAGCCGCCGGCCACAAGTGGCTGTCATGCGCTTCAGCTACCTTTGTGGCTGCTTCTAGCTTTTTGTGGCGGCGTTTGTGACTGTTTGTGATCTGCATAATTATGCAGACTACGTCGTAGCAGTATGTGCTACGCCGTAGAACACGAAAACTATAGCCTGTATGACAGACTACATCGTCATCGTAGCAGTGTGTGCTACGCCGTAGCAAATGAAGACATCTCGCAAACAATGCGCCACGCCGCCGCCGGCCGTAGCAATAATATTGCTACGGCGGCGTGGCGCATACTATTTATAGGCTACATTGTAATAAAAGCTGTGCGCTACACCGTAGCAATATGAAGACTACATCGGCATCGCAGCGGTATGCGCTACGCCGCGCCGTAGCAACGTGTTTATCTGTCTGTATGTTTATGGCACCGTAGTTCTTAAATGAGTGAACCGATTTGGATGCGATTTTTATTTATTTGAAAGCAAGTTTTTCGTAATGATTTTTAGATGTTTTATCAAATTCGTATGTACCCTTAAAACATGTGTCCTTATGTAAGATATTAATGTAAGCTCTGTATCTCATTTTAAGTGAATTGTAATGATCATATGGAAAATAAATTCTATAAATCTAATCTGTTGCGTTAAAATTGTTTGATTACCTACTTTAGAAAAAACATCAAGCTTCTCTGCAGTCAAACAAAATCTCATTTAAATTCGCCAACACAATGTTTTGCACAAGACTATTACTTTGTTCATATTTTTATTTTATTTTAATTTTTTTTATGTACACCAATAATAATTTAATTAGCCAATAAAATAGAATAGAAAAAAACGGTAATGTACGCCAATTAAGATACACAAAAGGTGGTCTGTAAAAAATCGCTTTTAACGATAAGACCGCCCATTGTGACACCCTATTAATTTTAAGTTCCTATTCTAATTTTATTATTGGTGTACAATAAAGAATATATCTATCTAGTCACTAATTTATACACGAACTTAAATCTATGGGTACAGTGGCGGTCTTATCGCTGACAGCGACATGTATTAGACAACCTTTGGATGGATTTCAGTCCATCCAAAGGTTGTCCACTAACAAAGAGGGTCAATCTTAACATTAAAGACAGAATCATTTAAGCCAGCTTTGACGGCACTTTCCTACTGCATGACAACACTTGCCCAGCAGTCCCTGTGCATGCGGCTGTCGTGACCTGTCCAGTCCCATTTGAACCTGGCAGACTTTAACCCACGTCTATTTTGTCCGATTTAGAAGAAAATAAATAATTACAGAAAACTATGAAAAATTAAAATTCGCGGTAAGTCATTAATGAATGAAAAGACCGAACGTGAACGTCTCATACAGTTGTAAGCACAAAAAAAAAATAACAATAATTCTAATGGCAACACTCGCAGTGAAGGTTATATTTGAAGGTTCGTTCAAATATCGATTACCTTACCGCGCAGACTCCCAACCTTTCATAAGGTTACATTCGCGAACCCGTCAACTCGGAAACAGAACATTTTATACGGAAAAATATAGTGAAATAAAAATTTAAAAAAAAATCAACGGAGCCCCCAGACTGACACAAAAAAAATTGTTTGTTTAAAATCAAAGACGAAAATGTCGCGCGTTCATCCGTAATTCTTCTTATAAAAAAAAAACATTGGTGGTTGTCTTTTTCTAAATAATATTTTGGTGGGATATTATTCGATTTAAATTAGAAGTTTTTGAAAATTAGTTACAACGGCGTCGTTAAGGAGTATTGGTAATTTTAAACAAATGTATATTTCGGCTCACGCCGTTGAAAAAAGTGCGTTTAAGCTAGAGTGCACGGAATCTGAAGATCATTTTCATTGCATATCGCTACCACCTGATATAAAAAAACAAAAATGTCGTTGCCCCGAGAGTTCCACTTCAGCCAGGTAAGTTATTATTTCAGCATTTCTTTAATTATTTATTAAACATGTACATTTTCTCAAAGTTTTATAAATAGTAAAGAAAAATAATACGTCACCGGTTACGGGAACTTTTTTTTTCTATTTATAATAAAACAAAAAATAAGCAACAATCTTAGAAGAAAAACATTACTTGTCAAAATATTTTCGGCGCAATTACAATATAATATCATCTTACTTTTTTTTTCAACGACAAACATTTTTTTTTTTTGTAAAGGCTTCTTGCAAAGGTAATGCTACAAAGATCTTATTATGTCAATGCATTTCCTGCGTCACTCGTAATGGTGCATCTAGGTACGCGCTGACCTAATTCTCAGTCCATTGCTCCCTGCGCTGAGGTCTACCCTGCTACTTGATTTATAAACAGCAGAATAGTCAGTTTTTTTTTTAAATACCTATATACATTTTTTTTATTTGTTTTGTCACTGGGAGGAATTGAAGGCTATTTTATTTTATTTATATTTTATTTATTAGGGACAAAGAAACAGTTACATGTTAAGGAGATATAAAGGAATTATTAGATAAATAGGTAAACATATAACCCACACTATTGTCCACGGATTAATCAAATAAGTATATGAAAAACGGAGACTGATTTTAAGAATCAATTTTGTTTTTAATAAGTTATTTAGTCAATTAATATTAATTTAGAATTTAGATTCTAAAGAGCTGACAACGAGAGATTTAAATTTATTATTAGAATTATTGAAAATGTCTATGTCCCTGAAGTGGGAAGACATTTGTCATGCTGCGGGACAATATACATTCACTTCAAGATTAGAGTGAATAGGCTCTTAATAAACTAGCGCGCTTAACCACTAACGATTGCATCACTGCTTATTATCAGGTGGAATCGCAGTCTTGCACAACCTAGTGCAATCAGTATCAATAAAAAAAAACAATAGTCAACTTTTAAAGTTCCTTTGACTATTTCTTTATCTGTCAAACTATTGTCTGGTATTCTTTGAAATTGGGTCATGTCGTATTTTCGTCGCGTCTACTAGAAACTTCTCGGGAACTATTGCATCACAGAAATAGTGAAACCTTTAACTAAGTTAATTTAAGCTGTTGATCCCCGCATTAACGCCGGCGTTCACGCGCCATTGTCTTACTATTGTGTCTCTAATTACGCACTCAAAAGGTTAATTCTTACTTCACAAGTTTGTATTAATTTTATTTATTTTTAGTTACTAGCTGTTGCCAGCGGCTTCGCCCGCGTGACAGTAGGCAATTATCTCAAAACGTAATATAGCCTATGTTATTCAGAGAAGATGTAGCTTTCTAATGGTGAATGAATTTTTAAAAGCCTTTATGTAGTTTTTAAGTTAAATCGTAACATACAAACAAAAAACTGGGCAAGTGCGAGTCGGACTCGCGCACTGACAAACTTACTTACCTATACAAATTTTCCCGAGATTTTTCCGAATCGCAAAAAATGATTTTTTTTTGTGACGTATCAACAAAATTACTATTTTCAAATTTATTCCTGTATCTGTTCTATCAGACTGCTTTATGCCAAAGGAGACAATTTTTTTTGTTTGGGGAATAGGCCCACCACAAATTGTGGCGTATAGCAATAAAATGCACGTTAGTTTATTCCTTATAATCTCTAGATTACATTGGTAATATTGGCAAAACTTTATCTAACTGGAGTACCGTGAAATACGACAGTCAAAACATGACTCTTATAATAACCTAAAATCTCACAAGAGCGATTGTCTAATGAGTGGATAGGTCTCCTTGGTGTTTTAAGTTAAAATAGTGCACTGTTCAATAATATACAGTATAAAACAAAGTCACGTCTGTACTACGTGACAGACTTTGATGTGATTTACACGATTTGATAGACTTATTCATGAAAATGCGTAGATGTATTCATTTCGAAATAGCGCGGCTTTTGTCGGCCATTGACTGTAGATCTAAAATAATAAGGTGATGTGTTTTATGCTGGTTGTGTAAGGAGAAAAAAAAACACATTATAACATCACAAGTATTTATTACTGTTCATCATCATCATTTTCAAAGTAATCTCTTAAAAGCAGTATTTCATCTAAAAAAGATGCAGGTGGCTCAACCTCACCTTGATGCCGCGCCCAAGATAAAAACCACACTATACACATCACTTATGCACAGCAGCCAACAGTGCGTCTGCCCACTAAACAATTACAACAGTATCCAGCAAGAGCAGTATTCAACATTCCGTTGAAATCGTGCTGCACAATTGATACAACGGCTTTGTGGATTATGCATGTATCTACAGATGCCATTTTCATAAAATCTTTCGAATAAAAATACGAAAAGAACAGAAGAAACATGCTATCTAGTAATCGGAAACAATAATAATGTTGTCTGTAGCGGTGGGGGTTTCAACGACGAACAGTTTTCAAAGACCGTTTTTTGTTCTGCAACGTAACAACCGTTTTCCATCCTGAGACCAAACAGTCTTCGTTGCATAAACCAGTCTTCGAATTACTGTATGCGAATTGTTATCTTACTTTTAAGAATGTAAGGTCGAAAATCCATTGCTTCAACTATCACACTCGTTGCGTCGTCGTTTTTAAAACCAGTTATTGCAATGAAAAATGAATTTTATGTTTATAGTCATAAAGTTCATTTTTCATTGTAATAACTGGTTTTGAAACGACCACGCAACGAGTACAGAATTTATTACCGTCCTCAAACTAGTTGCGACAACGAACGTTTTCTGCAACTACTTCACTCAACGATAGTTTCGTCTTCAAACCAGTTGCGACGACGACCGTTTTCTGCAACCGTTTTTGTCGTCGCCAAAACGGTTACGTCTCGTCCGTCTAAAATTCGACAACGACCCACCACTAGTTGTCTGTCAGTGTCAAACTGATTGAAACTGGACCACAGAGCATCTGCAACGGGCTATTAATTACGTTTCGTTCCACGTTGATTTTTAAAGTACGTTACTTGATATTTGTGTTAACCGTTAATAACAGCATTAAAAACAAGTGCGCTGGACCAATTAATTATTATCTCTTGAAACGCATTTAAATCCGATGTCACCGCTGCGCACTATAGTAACATTTTTTTTTTCACGTTAAAATAAACTTGAAAACGCTCCTAAACAAGCATTTTTTGCCGTAACACTTTTTTACTATTATTTCATTATTCCGGTTAGATTTCTATATAATTTTTGGTCTGTTAATTATAATAAAATGATCGCTTTTTTCATGTGTAATATTATTAATAAACATAACCGTTTAATAGTGGGCCCAAAAAAAATTGTCTCCTTTCAGGATTCTGTGTCAACGGAAAGTAGGTACCCTATGAATTTTTATTCCCTTGAGAGTGTCGAAATATAGGTTTTTGCGACATAAACGGCCGGATCTTTTTTTCGTTAATTTAGAAGTTTGATTTTTTCACAGCTTCAAGAGACCGCAGAATTGAGTATATACTCGTATATGGTTTTAATTTCAACTCAATACCTCCACGCGTTCCCAAGATAAACGGTCTTGACAGACAGACGGACAACAAAGTGATACTATTAAGGTTCCGTTTTTTCCTTTTGAGGTACGGAACCCTAAAAGCCAAATCTTTCCTCTTTACAATATTAGTTTAGATATGTTTCTATGAAAAATGGTATTTTCAAAGATTTACGCCGTCTGTGTACCTATCTATCTATCCGAGTCTGGTTTCCGCACTTAGTCCTATGCATACCATTGTGCGTAGGCCATATCGGCTAACCTTTAGTGGGCTTATTCCAACCAGCCGACCTCTCTCCAAAAACAGATTAGGCCTCCCAGGATTTTCAGGGCGTATGTAAGGGAATTCAGGGATCCTAGGGTTCTTATGCGTGTATCAGTGACACTTGTGCAGTCAAGATTACCTACATGCGCAACTGTTTCTTCTCGCTCCAAGCATGCTCTCTGCACAGAGGACTGTCAGTGATGCCTATTGTGTGGAGGTGATTATTCAGTGAGCAGTGTCCGGTGATAGCCCCCGCCACCACGTGAAGACTGCCTCTGTCCAGTCGCATGAGGTTTCTGCGACTGGACAGAGCCGTTTGTGTATCTATTTATATATTTAAAGCAAATTTACAAAAAATCTCGTAAATAAATTCATTTTTCTCATTAAGACACAGGTAATTATAATATTAAGAATATCTACAATACATTTCAAAATGTATTATACTAATACAATCTTTTGGAGTTCATAATAATTCAGTAACATATCTTTATATCTGGAATGATGAACCTTTTCATTTATAAACGAATTTTTCAAATAGGGAAGAGAGACTTTAAAGACCACACTTACCTACAAAAATTGTGTCGTGTTTTGTATTTAAACTTAAAAGATTTCACTTTACGAAGTCAAAAGGAAAGCGCATTAAAAAATGACTTAGTTTTGCAAGCAATGGGTAGCTCGCCGTCCAGCCAAGGACCAAGCCCGAGTTGATGGTGCGTTGTGTCTCACACGCGCCTCGTAGAGATGTCAGCAAAATGGACGGAGTCTATTAGAGTTGACGCCTGCTAGGGCTGCGGGATTGTACAAAAAAATTACTATGGCCCTGAAACGCAAAGGGAAACTGAAGGAACCCAAGTGGGTTTTAGTCAGTAAAAGTCTGACACTCGCTCTAACTCCCCTCTGAGCGGGAGAAGTTAATTGATGATTCACTACACTTTCTTCGAAACTCAGACAGCTTGACCACGGAATATCAGCAGGTTTGCAACCTGCTTATTTGATATTCACAACACTTAAAAAATAATTTAGGTGGATGTATATATATAGCAATATCAATGTTAACAATTATAATAATGTCCAGTAAAGTCACCGTCCACATGAGTCCATCAGATATAGGTAGGTACTCGTTTTATATCTAGTTGTTCTCGTCTAGTTAATGGCAAGTACTATTCTATAAACATAGAACGATGATAAACATATAGACGAAATAGAGACACATTTTAGACTCAACGCGCTAGTTTCGGTCACAGGTCACGGGTATTTTGGTTAAAACTGGCCAAAACCGAAACTTCGATCGGGCACTACGTATATTCACGCATACTTTAGCTAACTGGAGCTTGTTTACAAAAAAAGAAGGAAACAACAGCCGCAAACGACCTTATAGGGATAAAACCCCCGCGCTTCATAACCACGTGACCCAAATTTTAGTCGAAAAACAGTTTCCATATTAAAATGGTTTTAAATTATTAAAATAGTTTAGTCTATGATACATAAATGTTTAAAAAAAACGACAAGCCGTGATGTTCAATTTGAAATCATATTATAGTTCGTTTAACTGCCTCATAAATGACCCTGCTGGGCACCAATAGTTAAACTGGCGCCCAGCGTGGTACTCCGAGCTTTAATCTTTTACGGAAATCTAACTAGTAAATACCATGCCCTACGGTAACACGGTGTTAAGTAGGTCAGTATTTCTTCGGTTAACAAATTGCAGTAAACTGACCGTATTTTATACTCACGGCCGTAGGGTCAGTTACCGCATAAATATAACGACCTTCAGCCTGCGCTTAGTCCGATTTGGTTCTTAATAAACGTAGTAAAATACAGAACTAACATGAAATGTACTGGAAACTGAGAAAGGTTTTATTCGCGTTCCTTGGCAAGGCCTTACTTTATCTAAGTAGGTATTTACTTTATTTTTACTGGGATGTAAAGTAGTATCTGGCAATCAGTAGATAATACGAAGGTTTTCTATCAGTGAAAGATTTTTTTTTAAATGGCATCAGAAATTACAGAGATTACCTAACTCCTACAAAAAAAATACATTTTTAATTAGTTTAAAGTTTGAATAGCATAATATCACTTCTCTGTTTTCTGAAGGGGTAGTTAGAGTGCGTTAGGCTTTCGTACCATTTAGTACGCCTCGCGTAGAGTTAGTCCTACCTTCCACGGACGCGTAGCTTTATAGACGCGTATTCGTCATTATACTCTTGGTATACGGTTGCGTGAAGCTTACCCACAAAACTATCAAACTCTGTCAACGAAGCGGCAACGACACGATGTTACGACGCTGCCGATTCGTTGACAGAGTTTATTTTCAAGCGCTGCTTCCATACAACCATATGTATAGAAGCCAGAGGACGAAATATAGTACCGGATAGATTATAGCTAGCTTAGAAAATTTCAAACTCACTACTCTACTACTTATTATACTGTAGACAATGCCACCTAACTGCGACTCAGTTTAACTCAAAAACTTTTCTTATTGTACGAATTTACCTGGAACATTGTAATTGCACTCTCAAACTGACTTATAGTACTTTTTATAATAAGGTAGAGTCCCTTGAGGCCGAGAGAACAGTCCAGCGACAACAGCCTTGGCTCACGAGTCTAGGTTATGGGTTTGAATCCGGTTTAGTGCTTTGTCAAAATTATTTCATAATCACTGCTCTCAAAATAATAAAGGACAACATCGTGAGGAAACAGACATGTGAAATCAACCGAACCGCACTGGGCTCACGTAGTGAATTATAGTCCAATCCCTCTCCCAAGAGAGAGGAGGCCTGATTCCTAGCAGTGGGAACATTAAAGGTTGATTAGGTTTATGCTATGCGAAACTGTGAGTCCCATTTTGGGCGCCAATTAGATTAATGGCGCCCAACAGGAACATTTATGCATGCACAAGCTTTAACTCAAAGAAAACTAAATAATGACCTAACTTAATTAAATTTGAATACACACAGAATCATATGATACTTCACTACATCCACTATTTAGTTTAGTGTTGATTAGTCTAAAGTTCTTTTCTGATTCACCGTTTTTATTTCATTTTATTTTTAACCGACTTCAAAAAGGAGGAGGTTCTATGTTTGGCTAAATGTATTTTTCTATTATTTTCACCGATTTCTCGGTCAATTGTGGACCAAATTTGAATTATTTTTTTTGTAAATTATTTGTTAATTAAAGTATTTGACATGCCATGTAAGACACTACAAAAGTTTGCGTTATCAAAACTTGACACTTAGCTGAGATTCTAAATGGAAACAGTATAATACTTACCCAGCTCTTGTCCAATGTGACAATGCTTGGAGGTAACCTATGTCCAGCCATGGACGTCTTTCAGCTGAATATTTTTAAAATACAAAAAATAATTATGTTTTCATGTTGTAAATAGGTTTACAGACTTCAATCAGTGTTTCTAGAATTCATGACTCAAATATTTGGGGCGGCTCGGTTTTTATTATTTCATTGTATTCTACATTATTTTATGGTACCAGGTAGTACCTATGACTAACTCTTGCCGTATAGTCACTAGCATGACTACTACCACCAAACTATGACACGTCTTCAGTCAAAATTTTGATAATATAATCTTAGATTTCTAAGATTATTTAAAATGTAATCGTCTCACTGACTGATCTACCAACCACAGCTCAAACCACTGAACGGATTGCGTGAAATTTACCGTGCAGATAGTTATTAGGACAAGGGCCTGCTAAGAAAGGATTTTCCAAAATTCATAACCTAAAGGGATGAAACGGAGGTCCAAAGTTTGTATGGAGACACCTACTTTTATGCAGGCGAAGTCACAGACAGAAACTGAGAAAACAAGACTGGTAAGCCTTGGTTCTTCTTCTTCTCGTGTTGGTATAACTCAACTTCATGAAGTATGTCACCTGGATAGCTCTGTGATTACCTTCATTTTTTCTTGTTATGGAAGGTGCAGGTATTGAGGTTACGTAGGTCCTGTTAGCCCCTTCGTACACAAGGCTACTCAAATCTTAGATACTCAACGATTTTAGTCTTCAAGCGACTGCTGCCATACAAATCCATTGAAGTTCGTACACGAGCCGCGTATGTCTGCGACGAGACCTTCAATGGATTTGTTTGGCGGCAGTCGCTTGAAGACTAAAATCGTTGAGTATCTAAGATTTGAGTAGCCTTGTGTACGAAGGGGCTTAAGGGGCACATTGGCAGTGAGCTGTGTGCATGAGGAGGTAAAGAGGAAGTAAAAAGGACATTTTGCGATTGCAAACGGTAACACAAAGTCAAGCTCACTAATCCTATGGTAAATCATTTCGAAAATCATTTCACAAATCATCTCGAATGTCACACTCAGCGAATTGTATTTCAGAATACAAAATCCTATAGACAAATTTGTAAACAAACGTCAAAATACTCAACCGTTTTAGTTCCTCTCACTTTGATCATCACTCGGTGGCGCCAGTGTCGAATTCACTGCATATCAGAATACGAAACTTTAATTTCACATGATTTCACTGCGGATTCAGAAGTGATTTCGCAAATAAACTTTTCAGAATAGCAATGCTGGATGCCTCAAACAACTGTACTAGTTATGTCAGAAGCCCAAAAGTTTGAGATCTGCAGTGCTACTACGAGTTCTAGCTGCTTAAAGCTATATAGGGTGAATAGCTTCATCCTTCTTTCTCGCTCGCACGCCTGACATTTTCACATGTCATAGTAAGCCCTCAGGTCTTACCAAGGCGTATAATGAGAGTTTCTTGCACGTTCTTCTCCAAAGAGATCTATGCTTTGCAATGTACTTACTGTGTTGTTTGATTGTATTGTATTGTACTTTTATTTTTGGTGTACAATAAAGAATATATCTACCTATTTATCTATCTATTGTTTCTTTTGTTAGGGTTCCGTACCTCAAAAGGAAAAAACGGAACCCTTATAGGATCACTTTTTGTCCGTCTGTCTGTCAAGACCCTTTATCTCGGGAACGCGTTGAGGTATCGAGTTGAAATTAAAACCATATACTCAAATCTGCGGCGGATTTGCAAAATTTCTTTTTTCCTTTATAGGATATGCTTCCAGATTGGTCCTATTTTTTTCAAAATCCAGTTCTGATGATGGAATCCATGAGGAATCGAGGGAACTCCTCAAAAATTATAGGCAACCCTATAGTAATTTTGGTATTTTTATCAAGAACTTAAGCATTTACAGTCAAAAAGTAACATTTGATGAAGTGGAACTGATGAAGAAGACCAGAAATGGTCAACGGAACTTCATACTCAAATAGATACTTATCACAACAATATAATAATATTTATTTATTTCACAAACAATGAAGATAGTTAAGCGACTATGACAATACAAATAAATGAATGATTCTGAATAGTTACGTAGAAAATGGTATCATCGAAGTGATCTGATGATGATGATGGAGCCGGAAGGTAGGCACTGGAACTCCGTAATTAATCAATGTAACCTAGCCGTGTTTTGACTTATTAGAATTGTCATGAGATGCACTTTGGCTATAAGGTACTATCGAACTGATCTGATGATGGAGCCGGAAGGTAGGCACAGGAACTCCGTAATTAATCAATGTATCCTAGCCGTGTTTTTCAGCTTATTAGAATTGTCGTGAGATGCTCTTTGGCTATAAGGTACTATCGAACTGATCTGATGGTGGAGCCGGAAGGAGGAAGGTAGACACAGGAACTTTATAATAAAACAATGTAACCTAGCAGTATTTGGGTTAATTGGAATTGTCATGAGAAATAGGCACTCTGTTTATAAGTGTATCGCAACTAAAAAGTGTGAAATAAAAACTTTTTACAAAAAAAAATAACGGACTTCACTAAAAAAAACACTAAAAGGATCAAAATAACTTTAATTTCGGAAGTCGGTTTTTCATAGGTAAGTTTGTACGGAACCCTCAGTGCGCGAGTCCAACTCGCACTTGCCCGGTTTTTGACTGACGACTTTGACTATTCAAAAGTTTGAAATAAATGCATATCATCTAGAAACTGATGTAAGGGAGTCGTTACATGTAGAATACTGCTGTACAGTGGCTTCTGATTAGAAAAAAAGCTGCTCCAACATAGTTGGGTAAAATTTAGGCAGAATGATTGATTTCATTAGTGCTTAGTGGTTGAGTACCTACCTCAGGCCTGCCAAATGTCAAATAGACATTCCCCAGGTTCGGTGCGTCTCACCCAGCTTAGAATAAGTACCTACTTGTTCTTTATGTTACTAACACTAGTTCTAAGTTTAAATTGTTACTAACACGATATGGCAAGTTCTGAAATAAACGTTTTATTATTATTATTATTAATTGTGGTCATTGGTTATTATTTACCTGTTACAGGACCAAGGCCACCTTTCTATCTTTCCATTTTCGGGCAGCGGTACGAATATTAGAAAAATCTATTAAATAAGTTCAGCTTATTCCGACATCTTCTAGGTCTATCGCATCGCCATTATACTGCTGTACAGGGGCGCCGGCTTTTAGAAAACCTCATGGGTGCTCATGCTCATTTGATGACTCGAAAAAGTGGCGAAATGTGAGAAGAGAAATCCACACTGATCGACATTTTGATAACGGATACCAGTAACTAGCATCTAATAAATTGAGAAAACATCACATCATACATTGTCCTAGTCCCAAACTAACTGGGTTTTCCCTTTTACTATGGAAACCAGGAACAACGAAGGTACCACAAACACCCAGACCCAACACAAATATCTGTTTCATCAACAAACATTTGTGTTGGTGCGGGAATCGAACCCGCGACCCTTGCGTCTCAACCGGCGCTCCAAACCACTGCGCTAAATGGGTCGTCGGGTAATGAAAAAACGCCCATCCCTAAAAGGCGATTATTGATATGTTTCTTGATGTCTATTCTGAGGGGTGCTCGGCACCCACTGTTTATTTCTTCGGAGTCGGCGCCCCTGCCGCTGAGACCCATTGCGTGATTATTTCAGTTCGTTGCCTCCTTTGGCATGGGCTGCGGGAACGTTTGAACACGGTATCGTGGCCCTGGAATGTAAAGGGTAATTGAAGGAATACAGGCGGGTTTTAGTCAGTGAAAGTCTGACACGCGCTATCACTTCACCCAGAGTAGTAGAAAACATATCATTCAAAAAAAAATAGCCTGTCTTGCATGTGACAGATAAGACCAGTTTAATTCCATTTACTTTGCCAGTCTTGTAACCTACGTCAGCAACAGAAGTTTTGGAAAACAATATTGAGTTTCTTATGCGTTCGTAGACTTTAAGTTCGCTCATAGGGACTTTTAGCGGGGACCCGCGTAACTTTCGCTAGTCTAAACGCTTTAGCCACGTAACTACGATTCTGCATCGGTATAACTGCGATACAGTATGGATACTAACACGATAAGTGACATCGATACAGTCGTGAGCGATAGTGACTACAATATCTATTGAATTAATGATACGAGGCCCCCAGGCCCCGGGGGCCCCGACGTGTGCAAAAATTGGTAACATGTTATCCACGACCTTATAATCTCTTATTGATAAGAGTCTAGTAGTAAATAAATATTGACTAAAAGATTGGATGTTCCGATGTTATAGCTAACATTGCTCATGTGTTTTTTTAGGGTTCCGTAACTCAAAAGCAAAAAAACGGAACCCTTATAGATCACTTTGTTGTCTGTCCGTCTGTCTGTCTGTCCCCTTATCTCGAGGGCAAAGACCCTTTATCTCGAGAACGCGTGGAGGTATCGAGTTGAAATAAAAAACCATATACTTAAGTCTACGGTCCCTTGAAGCAGTGAAAAATCAAACTTCTAAGTTAACAAATAAAAAAGATACGTTTATGTCACAAAAAACGTGTATTTCGATACTCTCGAGGAAATCAAAACTCATAGGGAAAAATAAATAAATTTGGCATAAAGCAAGGTCTTATAGCACAAGTATAGGAATAAATCTGAAAACTGTAAATTTGTTTATTTATTTATTTTATAATTTATGTACACACATATATAGGTACGAGAGAAGAAACATTATTGTAAAAATTGTACTAAGATACTGCTTATTTCTAAAAGAAATTTGAATTGAATTTGAATTGTTTTTTTTTTGATTTGATTTGTTTTTTTTTTTATTTGAATTTTTATTGTTAGGTAACAATTTTTTTTTGCGATTCGGAAAATTTTCGAGACTCCATTCCGGATTTAAACTATTTACATAGGTAAGTTTGTACGGAACCCTCAGGGCGCAAGTTTGACTCGCACTTGCCCAGTTTTCACATTTTGTTGAAGTCCCTGACTCCTGTGCTAGTGTAGAACAACACTGTACAGACTCACAGACTTGGAAAACCTGATAAAGAGTCTAGTAGTGAATAAATAATAACTATAAGATTGAATGTTCCAATTTTATAGCTCACAACGCTCATGATTTTTTGGGATACCGTACCCAAAGAGTTAAACGCGACCCTGTTACTAAAACTCCGCTGTCCGTCTGTCTGTCTGTCTGGCTGTCATCAGGCTGTATCTCATGAACCGTGATAGACAGTTGAAATTTTCACAAATGATATCTGTTACCGTTATAACAAAAAATACTAAAAAACAGTAAAATAAATAATGAAGGGGGCTCCCATATAACAAGTGTTTTTTTTTTGCCGTTTTTATAGATAATGGTACGGAACCCTTCGTGCCCGAGTCAGACTCGCACTTTGCCGGTTTTTTTTAAACGGGACCCCTTTACTTGAAGCTTTTAAGCATAAAAGCTAGAACTAAAGCAGAAACTTCTGTCGACGCCATTGTTTGCATTGATAGAGTCGTTGCTCTTTTTCGCTTGCACGACTGTTAACACGTCAAGTCCCCTGAATCGTTGCAAAAAGCTGTCGTGGGTGACCTGCCATGTACCTATTCAGCTACATTAAGTTAGACTGGAAGCACATCTTAACATAATTTTCTTTCTTTCTTTTTTCCTTTTTAGGGTTCTGTACCTCAAAAGGAAAAAACGGAACCCTTATAGGATCACTTTGTTGTCCGTCCGTTTGTCTGTCTGTCAAGACCCTTTATCTCGGGAACGTGTGGAGGTATCGAGTTGAAATAAAAACCATATACTTACTTAAGTCTACGGTCTCTTGAAGCTGTGAAAAAATCAAACATCTAAGCTAACGAAAAAAAAAGATACGGTCGTTTATGTGGCAAAAAACGTGTATTTCAACACTCACCACAAAGGAATCAAAATTCGTAAGGTACTTCCCGTTGACCCAGTACCCTGAAATTTGGTATAAAGTAAGGTCTTAAGTTATAGTACAGATATAGGAATAAATCTGAAAACAGTAAATTTGTAGTTACCTACGTCACAACAAAAAAAAAAAGTTTGCGGTTCGGAAAAATCTTCGAGACTTCATTCGGGAATTGTACTTTGTACGGAACCCTCAGTGCGCGAGACCGACTCGCACTTTCCCAGTTTTTTTTAAAAAAACGTCGCCCTTTACTTGGAATAACTCCTGTATTGTGGTTGCGTCCGCAAACATGTAAACACACAAACACAAGAAACCCAAACCCAACCGACCCACCCCTAGGACCGTTGTCCCAGATAATTGGAACAACGAAAAGCAGATGGCGATGAGTAACATTTCAATCTGATTAGCCTTTTCCGATACCAGGGGCGCCGACTCCGTGGGTGCTCGAGCACCTATGAGAAATAAACAGTGGGTGGCGAGCACGAACACCCCTGAGAATAGACATCAAGAAACAGATCAGTAATCGCCTTTTAGGTTACGTATAAATTATAATATTTCTTGATACTAAAAACTAGTTTCATTAACCGACTTCAAAAAGGAGGAGGTTATATGTTCGGTTGAATGTATGTTTTTTTTTTTTTTTTATGTATGTTCACCGATTTCTCGGTCAATTGTGTACCGATTTTGAAAAATTTTTTTTTATTGAAGGTTATGCTTCCGAATTGGTCCCATAGAAATATTGTTATGATCTGGTCATGAACTTCGAAGATATGGAACAGAACTCCTCATAGGATCACAGCAGAACCGTCGTAACAAGTAAAATTGCTTTGTTTATACGTGTAGTCGATGACTGACTGAAAGTAGAGGGGGAATATATCGAACTGATCTGATGATGAAGCCTGAAGTTAGAGACTGGAACTCTGTAATAAATTAATGTAATCTAACCGTGTTTGGGATTATTAGAATATTGTCATGAGATGCACTCTGGCTATAAGGTATTTAAGTTTGGCTCAGCCAAACTTAAATACCTTATAGTCAGAGTGCTTTTTAGTGGTAGTATCATAACTAAAAAGTGTAAAATAAAAAACTTTTTACAAAAAAAATACAACCGACTTCAAGGTAAAAAAAAAACACTGAAAAGTGCAAAATAAGTTTAATTTCGGAAGTCGGTGTTAAATAACGAATAGACAAAACTATTTCAGAAACATCGACTTCCGAAATTAAAGTTATTTTGCACTTTTCAGTGTTTTTTTTTTACTTTGAAGTCGGTTGTATTTTTATTGTAAAAAGTTTTTTTTTATATAATGGTTTCATTTTATATTTTTATCAAACATTTGTAAATAAGTACGCAGTATGTAAGTAGGTCATTTATTTATTTGTCGGTCGATCAATGTGCATTTCTCTTCTCACACTTCGCCACTTTTTCGAGTCCATCAAATGAGCATGAGGACCCATGAGGTTTTTTAAAAGCCGGTGCCGCTGTCGTACGGCTAAAAGTATCGATGCTGTGGAGGGCGCGTTTACGAAATACGCTACCGAATCGATGCAGAAAATTGTCGTGGGCGAGGCGACGTCGCCTTTTTAACACGTTCATTGCGGAATGAAGTCTAATAAGTAGTTTCTTTTTATTTTATTGTTGTTTGTCCTGTGCGAGTCTCAAATAAATGTTTTCTTTCTTTCTGTTTTTTCTTTCTTTTAATACGCCTCGTACGTGTGTAAGTACTTCCTTGCGGTGCGACTACGAAAAACATAGTCTTCTCTGCCTTAACATCAATTTAGTTACGTTTAGAAAAGAGATGAACAAATACCTAAGATGCCCTATTAAAACAGAATGCAATGTATCTACTTAAATACGGGGTTACTTTGACCTCGTATAGCACTTCGCCAAAAAAGCTTGTAGTTTCTAAAACGTTACAGGGTCTAATAAGCCCCTTACCATCATAATTATAGTTTTCAAACGAGTACTTAATTAAACCGCCCCGTACCGCAGGAATGAAAATAATACAAATATGAGTGCCGCGTTGAGGTTCCCACCTTAACGCGTTGACATAAGCATCCGATAGCTTCTCCCGCTCTGGATGGTGCGAGAGGGCGTGTCAAATTTTTACTGGCTAAAACCTACCTGTATTCCTTCTGTTTCCCTTTGCTTCCCATGTTACTCCGCGGTTACTCTTTCGAACATTTCCGCAGGTAGCGCAGATCGCCTACACTTAAACACGTGGGACTCTCAGAAAGTTTTTATAGTTTCCCAAAACTTTCTGAGAGTCCAATGTAAATAAAAAAATAATTTAAAGAAAAACAAAAAACCCGACTGCGTAAAAACTAGTTTAAAAAAATACGTGAAAAAATTAACTTAAATAAAAACTAAAAAGAAAGAAACTAGCCCAGTAGTTTAGAATTCTGTTATGTAATACTAAAAAAATAAAAATATTTAAATAAAAACAAAAACCCGACTGCGTCGAAACTAATTTTAAAAAACACGTGAAAAAAATAACCTTAATAAAAACTAAAAAGAAACAAACAAGCCCAGTAGTTTAAAATTCTGTTATGTACTACTAAATAACTACACAATTTAAATAGTTTTATAATCGATACACACTTAAAACAAATCATACATTCTAATGCAGAACAGACCGACTCACAGTCGGGGCCCATTCAACTTTTAACAAATAAAATCTGCCCAAGGGGCCCCGACTGTGAGTCGTTCTGTTCTGCATTTAATGTGCGCTGAGTTAGGCGCCTTTTTGGTCTCGCACTGATTATACCTTTTCTTTTTTTTTTTGTGTATCTTTAGTTTATACGATTGTGTGAGTCACGAATAAACGTTTTTTCTTTCTTTCTTTCTAAAACAACTTTAATCTCGGAAGTCGGTGTTTCTATAATAGTTTTGTCTCTTCGTTATTAATCACCGACTTCTGAAATTAAAGTTATTTTGTATTTTCAGTGTTTTTTTACATTGAAGTCGGTTGTATTTTTTTTGTAAAAAGATTTTTATTATACACTTTTTAGTTATGGTACCATCACTAAAAAGTACCCCTCAGCCATACTTAAATACCTTATAGCCAAAGTGCATCTCATGAGAATTCTAATACCAAACACGGTTAGATTATATTAATTTACGAGTATTACAGAGTTATAAGCTAACTTCAGGCTTCATCATCAGATCAGTTCGATATATTCCCCCTTTTCTTTCAGTCAGTCATCGACTACACGTATAAATAAAGCAATTTTACTTGTTACGACAGTTCTGCTGTGATCCTAGGAGTTCTGTTCAATATCTTCGAAGTTCATGATCAGATCATAACAATATTTCTATGAGACCCACTTGAAAGCATAACCATTCAATCAAAAAAAAAAATTCAAAATCGGTCCACAATTGACCTAGAAATCGGTGAACATACATAAAAAAAAAAAAAAACACATTCAACCGAACATATAACCTCCTCCTTTTTGAAGTCGGTTAAAAAGAGGTCACACGGTGCCTGATCAGGACTGTAAGGAGGGTGCCCCAAGACTCTGATCGGCGTGGTGTCCAGGAAGTCCCTCATTTTGAGCGCTGAGTGTGCGGGCGCGTTGTCATGGTGAAACAGTACCTCGCGGAGCCCGGTGTTCGGTCGCTTGTTGATCATTGCAGACAAAACTTCTGGCAGGCATTTTGTGGTATACCATTCGGCGTTGATGCTGCTTTGGTCTCGTAATGGAATTGAAATCAGATACCCCGTCAAAGTGAAGAAACTAGTGATCAAAATTTTCCCTGTGCTTCTCGATCGCTTCACTTTCTTTGGTTCGTTTTGAAACGGCCAAACTGTTGACTGACGCTTTGTTTCTGGATCGTATTGATAAATCCAGGATTCGTCACCTGTCACAATGTCGTAAACGCGCCGAGACGAGCCTGCTTCAAATTTTTGAATCATATCAAGGCACCACTCCACACGGGCCTGCTTCTGAGCTTCGGTGCGGTTGTGGGGCAAAATATCCTACTCAGGTACTCGTGTAGAATCTTGTGAACGCTTCCCGAACCAATCTGCAGTGTATGCTGAATCTCTTCGTATGTAATTCGCCTGTTTTCTTGAATTAAATTTTTACTACCAGCTTACTTTCTTCCGTGACAGCCGTCGTAGGATGACCACTCCTTTGTTCATTTCCCAAAGTAAGGCGATCGCGCTTGAACTCGCTATACCAGCAGTAGATGGTTGCTTTTGAAGGTCCTTCATCCATAAAAGCAATTTGAAGTCGATCAAATGACTCATCAGGTTTTAGACCACATTTTAAATCGTAGAAAATCATCGCACGAAAATGTTCTCGATGCAGATCCATTTTTAAATGAGACAAGATAATTTGATTTGGCTCTCGAAAAAATGTGGAGGGAAATTCAAAATTCGAACAATGGTAGGATCTAGGGTCCGGATTAAGCATTTCGCCTCGTCCACGTCGTTTATACCGCGTACATCGAAGGACTGGAACAATTTGCCTGCTGCGGTCTTCCCGTCCTATTATAATTTAGGTGTCTTCAAGACTAGATTGAATATATATGCTCTCAATAAACTAGTGCGCCTCACCATCAACGATTACATCACTGCTTACCATCAGATGGGATCGCAGTCAAGTACCTACTAGTTTATATTAATTTAAAAAAAGTTAAGTTGGCTTGTATTTCTGTAACTCATTACGCTTTCGGTATCAGGGTTATCCGATCACGATCGGAATTAACCTTCCATTTGACGTTATTCTTCGACCTTGAAAAGATGAAGTCACGGCATGTCATTACTGGGATTAGGTTTTTACTGGTAGATACCATTTGAAATTACTCTGCTAAACGAATTTCCTACAGTTTTATGGGAGGATCGTTTTACAACGCATTTTATTTCCGCGTAGTTGTTTATAGAATTGTTTTTTTTTAGAACAGGGCATTATCAATGTAGATATTTACGTACAGATAGCTCTGTTTGTCCTTCAATTTTAAGAACTAACACTTTGCCAGCGACTTTTCATAAAAACTTTAACACCCCTTAAAACGTATTTTGAGGGATGAGCGTAATTTTGAAAAACTAATAATGATAAGATTAATATTAGGTAATAAAGACTTATTACCTATTCCTTTTGGTAAGAATTTGTGCCAAGTTTTAAGTTTATTAACCCAAGAAATAAAAATCTTCCATACAATCTTTAATACCCCCTAAATTTTTATGTTGGGGGTATTTCTGAAAACAAATGATGACAACCCTTAATATTTACCTACTTAGGTCACTATTTGTGCTAACTTTCAAGTATCTATATTGACACACGGAATGAGACTTTGCATACAAACTAAATTCCCCAAAAACCCCTTCTTAGTGCTCGCCTACGTCATAAAAGGAAGCCTTGTGCAAAATTTCATGTTCATAACGCCAGTAATTTTGGCTGTGCGTTGATATGTCAATCAGCCAGTTTCTCCTTTTATATATATCATAAATAGAGGATCTGAACATGGGAGGCGGTCATCTCTTTCTACGAAAAAATAATGCGAGCAAAGGAGGGGCCGAAACCGTGAGGTTTAGATGATTCTCACACCTCGGACCCGCCGTAGATGCCCCGGGCGGCGGGAGTCACAGAACGAATCCCGGCCATTTGCGGACAGCGAGCAATGGGCAGCTCACCGTCCACAAATTTATCTATTACTAAGGGGACCCAGGTTTCCACTCTATGAGAGAGGCCCATGACGTCACATGACTTCGTATTTTTAGTTTTAGGGTATGGCTAGTTTCCTCGCGATGTTTTCCTTTATCGTTTTGAGAGCAGTGGTGATGAAATAAATTACACAAACTAATGCGCCTGGCTGGGTTTGAACCCTTGACGTACAACTCATAAGTCGATGCCGTTGCTACTGCGTGCTGATAAAAGAGGTAGTGTAAAGATTATAACAACGTACAAACGTGTGAAGTACTTATTGGGCATTAACAAATTCATCGACGTCGCTGTCAATGGGAAAACTGCCCAGAGGCCCTGTCATGCCATGGCTAACTCTTAACGCGAGCCATTTTACACCTTTTATGGAGCTACATTTTTTTTTTTTTTTTTTTTCGGTGGGTAAATCATCTTATGACATCCCCCGCCCTTGGGCGGGGCGGGAGATAGTGTCAGACTTTTACTGACTAAAAACCCACTCCTGTTCCTTCATTGCCTTTCGTACCAGTCGAGAGTCAGGCCGAGTCTTCCTTTCAGAATCAGACCCTTGGCCCCAGTAGGCTTCGACCCTACTAGGCCCCTACAGTTGCTGACATCTCCTTGAGGCGCGCGTGAAACAGCACGCGCCGTCGACGACTTGGGCTCGGTCCGGACGGTTACCGGACGGTCGGAAGGCGAGCCACCCATTGCTCGCCGTCCGCAAGCCCGCGCCTACGATGGCCGGAAATCGGGATCGGAATCCCGGCGGCGATTGGGGCGTGAGGACCGTTGCCTCACGCGATCGGCCGCCTCCTTTGCTATCATTACTGCTTCGCAGAAGGAGGCGACCGCCTGCCACTCCTCCTCGCTCCGGACCATGGCCTGTACCAAGGCCCGGCGCGAGAGATCGCCGCCACCGATAGCCCCCACGAGGACACGGCGTTGCTCTGCCCAAGCGGGACACACCTCCACCGTGTGCTCCACCGTGTCCTCCGGGTGGTTCACACAATGGTGACACCCGGGCGTTTCTTCCGCACGAATCCGGTGCAGGAACCTCCCGAACTTACCATGTCCGGTGAGGACCTGCGTCATGCGGAAGGTAAGGACGCCGTGTTGTCTTTCCAGCCACTCCTCAAAGAGGGGACTTACCGCCATAATTATGGCGTGCCCAGCACTGGGTTGCGATAGTCGCTGTCGCCATTCCACCATGAGACCCCGCCGGAGCTCTGTCCGCCATGCCGCGACTTGTCGTGGCAGCGGAGTTTCGCCCCGACGTTGCATCTCCACGCGCAGATCGTGCATGCGTGCAAGGCCTGTTGCCACCAGGTCCCATGGTGGCTGGCCAGCAAGGAGGCTCGCCGCTTCGCGGGAAACCGTGCGGTATCCCCGCACCATCCGTATGGCCATGACCCTCTGGCACGCGTTCAGCTGGGCCGCCGGTCGCTTTCGCAGTGACGGCGCCCACACCGGCGCCCCATAAAGGGCCATGGACTGTACGATGCCAGCGTAGAGCCTCCGGCAGGAGGCGTCTGGACCCCCAAGGTTGGGCAGGAGCCGCTTGAGGGCAGCCCCAGTCCGATTCAGTTTGGGAGCCAGACGTCGGAAGTGCTCCTCGAAATTCCACCGGCTGTCGAGGACGAGTCCCAGGTACTTCATCGTCGTCGACCCGACGCCGATTTGAACTCCTCATGGAGCTACATAGGGTGTATAGCTCCATCTCTTTTTTTCGCTTGAACGCCTGAAATTTTAAATCGGTATGGTAAGGCCCCAGAACGCTGGCAGCATTGCCACGTTGTATAGCAATGCTGATTCGTTGGCTAGCGAAAAGCTCAGCCTTCAGGTCACGTAAAGAGTCGACTAGCTGTTCTGATATATCCCGAACAACCAAATGAGCTTTAGGACCTTGTCTGAGACACAGACATGCTTCTAGTTTTAACTAAATGTTTAAGTATATTAATATTGGTCTTTACTTACAATAACCTTTAGACCGCCATGATACAGCAAAATGTGTCCAACACGCCACGGTCACGACTACATGACAGACTTAAACGCTAATTAATCTTATCGTGGTAAACCATAAAGTATTCAACACGGAGATAAGTCTTTGTTTTAGGCGGCTTGAATTCCTTACTTCACTCAGGTTTCTATATTAACTCCCTCACAGTGCTCGGGAGTTAATTATATAAATCCTTAACTGCGTTCGGGATTAAAACTTAGCAACCTTCGTTTCGTTTGGAATTCAAAAGCCGCCCGTGACTTTATAACACTGATTTATGCCCTAGTCACATAATCTACTATTATTTCTTTCTTTACTTTTATAATGACCACTCTATTATCGAACAGAATATAGACAAGCGTGGCCATTCCATTCTTCCTCGTTTTAGAAGCGTGGCTTGTCTGCACCGTATTGATCGTCGAGGTCATCGGTCGAGTTGTCTGCTACTACTCTGAGCGACTAGACTAGCAGAGCTTAAAAAGCTTAGCTAACATAGTCACTGGTTTATAATATTTAATAGGTACAGAATGTTACCGAAGACCCTAAATTCAGAGAGTGATGGATGAAAGATGGTCAGATTATTAATTGGTATTTATCTATTAGGTATTTACTTTATTGTAAGTACTTACAACAGGAAATATAACAAAGAAAAACTTATATCTAAAATACGTACATACAATGGGCGGCCATATTGTATTCCGTGATCTTTTCTGTAATTATCAGAACATGATAAGGGCTATCATTAGTTTGACAAAAAGCAGCAAAACTTATGACAATACGTTATAATAGATACACAGATACATACATTACGCGAGGGTTCCGTACCAAACTTACCTATGAAAACAGTAGAATTCCCAAATTGAGTTACGAAGATTTTTTCGAATCGCAATTTTTTTTGTAACCTAACCCCAAATTTACAGTTTTCTGATTTTTTCCTATACTTGTGCTTTTTTTTATTGAAAGGTTATGCTTCCGAATTGGTCCCATAGAAATATTATTATGATCTGATCATGAACTTCGAAGATATGGAACAGAACTCCTCATAGAATCACAGCAGAACCGTCGGAACAAGTAAAATTGCTTTGTTTATACGTGTAGTCGATGACTGGCTGAAAGAAGAGGAGGAATATATTGAACTGATCTGATGATAAAGCCTAAGGTTAGGCACTGGAACTTTGCAATACATTAATGTAATCTAACCGTGTTTGGGATTATTAGAATTGTCATGAGATGCACTTTGGCTATAAGGTATTTAAGTTTGGCTGAGGGGTACTTTTTAGTGGTGGTATCATAACTCAAAAGTGTAAAATAAAAAAACCTTATACTTACAAAAAAAAAATACAACCGACTTCAATGTAAAAAAAAAACACATTAAAAGTGCAAAATATCTTTAATTTCGGAAGTCGGTGTTAAATAACGAAGAGACAAAACTATTATAGGAACACCGACTTCCGAAATAAAAAATTTGCACTTTTAAGCGTTTTTTTACATTGAAGTCGGTTGAATTTTTTTTTTGTAATTTTAATTTCAACTCGATACCTCCTCCACGCCTTTCCGAGATAAAGGGTCTTAACAGATAGACGGAAACAAAATGATCCTATATGGGTTCCGTTTTTTCCTTATGAGGTACGTAACCCTAAAAAAATGGTCTCTACCCGTGATTTAATCCACAGTACCTTCTCGTCTACACAGAACGGTAGGTAGATAACTCGGAAATAGATAAAATCGATATGGTCTTCTTTGCACGCTACAAGTATCGTGACAAGCTTAGACAGTATCGTAAAACCAACTGCAAAGACATTAAAATATTGAATTTAAAAATGTCAAAGGTCACAGATTACAAATGTTGCTGCATTGAAATCGATTACGTAATGCATTTACTGACTCAGACTCAGGGATAAAAATGTCGCTAAAATAAAGTGGCTTCTCAAACACGGGTTGGTTCTTCCTTCAGGACTGAACGCAAGCGGCAACTGAAGGAATAGGGTTGGGTTTTAGTCAGTAAAAGTCTGACACCCTCTCGCTCCACCCAGAGCAAGAGAAGTCATTAAACATATGGCTTTTTGAGGTCGGAAATTATCAAATAACTAGCTGAAACGGCGAACTTCGTACCGCCTAATAGTAAGGATAACGCCATCTACTGGCATTACCAGAACAGCATAATTCATTTAATGACATTTTAATTAGAGATGGCGTTGTATTCGGATTTTTCCATTTTTCTCACCGTTTAAACCTTCCCTGGACTATCTCGAATATTTCAAGACTAAAATTAGCCAAATCGGTCCAGCCGTTGTGGAGTTTTAGCGAGACTAACGAACACCTATTCATTTTTAGGGTTCCGTACCTCAAAAGGAAATAAACGGAACCCTTATAGGATCACTTTGTTGTCCGTCCGTCTATCTGTCTGTCTGTCAAGACCCTTTATTTCGGGAACGCGTGGAGGTATCAAGTTGAAATTAAAACCATATACTCAGGTCTGCGGACCCTTGAAGCTGTAAAAAAATCAAACTTGTAAGTTAACGAAAAAAAAGACACTATGCGCGAGTCCGACTCGCACTTTCCCAGTTTTATATATATATAAGATGTCTTTACTGTAATTCTTTCGTATATTTATTTGTTTATTGATCACCAACGAGTGTTACAAATTAAAAACTTAGAAATATTATTACAATATTGCAGCAGTCCTAGCGGGTATCGGATGGCCGTGAACTTAGCAGATCATTTTCCCGCAAAGCATAAGAAGATGAGAGTTCTACCCGCATGCAGCATAGTTCTGGAGTTCCTGATACTTTTTAGAAAAAGTTCTGATGTTTTTCCTGGACAAAATATCGAATGAATATATATGATCTGCTAACATCCGGTAGCAGATAATTTTTTCCTAAAGCAAAATTTTAAAAGTGCTTTAGTTGCACAAAGGCGAGTCCTAATTACTTTTAGTAATAGTAAATAAAAATCTTTTTCCAAAAAAATACAACCGACTTCAAAGTAAAAAAAAACACTGAAAAGTGCAAAATAACTTTAATTTCGGAAGTCGGTGTTTCTTAGTTTTGTCTCTTCGTTATCTAACACCGACTTCCAAAATTAAAGTTATTTTGCACTTTTCAGTGTTTTTTTTACATTGAAGTCGGTTGTATTTTTTTTGTAAAAAGTTTTTATTTTACACTTTTTAGTTATGGTACCACCACTAAAAAGTACCCCTCAGCCATACTTAAATACCTTATATTATAGCCAGAGTGCATCTCATGACAATTCTAATAATCCCAAACACGGTTAGATTACATTAATTTATTACAGAGTTCCGGTGCCTAACTTCAGGCTTCATCATCAGATCAGTTCGATATATTCCCCCTCTACTTTAGTCAGTCATCGACTACACGTATAAACAAAGCAATTTTACTTGTTACGACGGTTCTGCTGTGATCCTATGAGGAGTTCTGTTCCATATCTTCGAAGTTCATGATCAGATCATAACAATATTTACCAATTTGGAAGCATAACCTTTCAATAAAAGAAATAAAAAAATTAAAATCGGTCCACAATTGACTTAGAAATCGGTGAACATACATAATATATATATATATATATATATTCAGCCGAACATAGAACCTCCTCCTTTTTGAAGTCGGTCGGTTAAAAAATAAAACATATCTGGTCACATAGGTATCGGCCCCTTCAGTTTTGGTGACATCTCTTTGAGTCGGACGGCCTGCAAGTCCGTGCCTGCGGTGGCCGGGAATCGCCCTGTGACTCCTGGCACTCGAGGCGTCTTCTGCGACTGGGGCGTGAGGATATCCTCTCCCTCACGGTTTCTCGCCCCGTACCTACCTATTGCCTGAACCAGGGCCGGACGCGAGAGGTCGTCGCAGCCGATCGCCTCGACGAGGACACGGGTAGTGCTCCCGATCCAGAACCAGTAGGCCTACAGAATCTGTAGGTATAACAAACACAGTTTTATATTATGAATTTTCACTTTTAGAATATTGCTGTAATAGGGTTGACCTTTAGACTGATTGCCGAATCTGTAGGAGTGACAACCCACAGCTTTTCTTTACGATAAATAGGCCATTGATCTGTCTGCTACATAAATGAGACGCTATTATCGTTCACGTCGGTGTTCCGCCCTTAACCCTATCTAAATGTCAGAAGACTTTACTTACCTAAAGTTAATTATGTTTTTTTAATACACTTATTCGAAAACCCGCTCTTATCCCTACCGCTTTTAAGCACGCAATTTACGGTTTTTCGCACTAGTGCGGAAAAATGTGCGAGCTCGCCTCCGCTACAATTTATTTTATTTATTTCATCAGGCACGATTCGTCTCCCGTTTTCTTATTTCTTCGTAAGTGTATTGAAAAATGTCATTTGATACACGTGGATATTTGTCACTGCAGTAGATACTCAGCCCCATAGCACCCTTGCCTGCGGTTCGGGTGAATTCCGCCTCGGTCTCAATGACAAAACTTCTCCATTTGTACCAAAATGTACTATTGTTACACCTCCGCTATT
The DNA here is from genome assembly GCA_905147345.3 of Mythimna impura. Lineage (NCBI taxonomy): Eukaryota > Metazoa > Arthropoda > Insecta > Lepidoptera > Noctuidae > Mythimna > Mythimna impura. Next base: position 12,643,829 of record LR990364.1, read on the forward strand.
CGTCTCTGATTTATTTTATTAAGGGATCCAAGGTTAGATTTTTAGTCAGCAAAAGTCTACTTCTCGATTCACTCAGAGCGATAGAAGTTATATGATGTTTTATGATACTTTAATAGAAGTCCTCTAAAGATACCTCTAAAGTATCACCGTTTTTAGGGTTCCGTACCTCAAAAGGAAAAACGGAACCCTTATAGGATCACTTTGTTGTCCGTCTGTCTGTCTGTCTGTCTGTCTGTCAAGACGCTTTATCTCAGGAACGCGTGGAGGTATCGAGTTAAATTTAAAATCATATACTACGGTCTGCGGTACCTTCAAACTGTGAAAAAATCAAACTTCTGAGTTAACGGAAAAAAAAGATACGGCCGTTTATGTCGCAAAAAACGTGTTTTTTCGACATTCTCAAGGGAATCAAAATTCATAGGGTACTTCCCATTGACCTAGAATCCTGAAATTTGGCATGAAGCAAGGTCTCATAGCACAAATATAGGAAATAATTCGAAAACTTTTGTAGTTACGTTAAAAAACAAAAAAAACTTTTTTGCAAATCGGAAAAATCTTCGTAACTCGATTCGGGAATTGAACTGTTTTCAAAGGTAAGTTTGTACGGAACCCTCAGTGCGCGAGTCCAACTCGCACTTGCCCAGTTTTTTTGGTGTTGTGTCTGGTCCGGTCAACCGCCCGGTAGTTGATTTCGGGCTGTTATGAATGGCGGTATGTTATAATTGCGCGGAGAACTCTAAAGGTAGAATTACACTGCGCACACGTGTGCCACACACACCGATCTGGGTGCATCGGTCTCCATACATTTTATATGGAAACTAGACTTGTAGAGCTACACTTGATCCACGCCACGCGACATCGTTCTGCGTATAAATAAATGAAGCGTGTTACACGTGTGCGTCGGTCTAATGTAGTTCTAGCTTCATAGCGCGATTTTGAATTTTAGTACCTATATTCTAACATAGATGTCGCCACTTGCCACGATACAAATTCAGGCAATAATTTACATTCAGTAGGTACTCGTATCGTTAAAAATTTCAGTATTCAAAAATAAAAAGATTTTTTTTGTAAGATTCTTTGTAGCAAAGATCTCGAAAGGAACTGACTCATTAGAGCAAAATAATGATTCATTTCACGATATGACTATTATTTTGCTGAAAGCTTCGAGTTTGTGACCTTTGCAACTTGAATGAAGATCGCCTTGCGATTGTGTGACTCACTCGTATTCTTACGACCTTTTTTATTTACGGCAGATCAGTTATCCTTATTATCTACTAGATTAAAATTAACCAGAATTTAAGCGAAAGTTTTTGAAAAAACCATTGGTTAAGTTGAAAGTACTGGTAATCCGCAATTTTCAAATTTTCATTTTGCTATTTCATATAAAAGTTCATTCAACAGGGTAAAACAAAGTGAGAGGGTTGTATTGTTGTTTTCAAATAAATATACTTACATACGTATTACGGCTTCTACAGCCTAAGTCTTGCCAGTGGTAACCAGTGCGTGTTGCCAGTGATGACATACATAGGGCTCTCAAACATGATCGCTCACAACGGGCCTCATCAAAAGGTTTGAAGTTACCCAAAGGGGAATGGAGAGGGCTATGCTCGGAGTTTCTTTACGTGATTGAATCAGAAATATAAAGATATTATCCGCAGGAGAAATAAGGGTATGATGAGGGTCGCGGAAACATAAGAGCGGCCGTTGTGGCAACGGGCAGGTCTAATGTCCAGCAGTAATATTTTTTAACCGACTTCAAAAAGGAGGAGGTTATATGTTCGGTTGAATGTATGTTTTTTATTTTTATTTTTTATGTATGTTCACCGATTTCTCGGTCAATTGTGGACCGATTTAGAAATATTTTTTTTTGATTGAAAGGTTATGCTTCCGAATTGGTCCCATAGAAATATTGTTATGATCTGATCATGAACTTCGAAGATATGGAACAGAACTCCTCATAGGATCACAGCAGAACCGTCGTAACAAGTAAAATTGCTTTGTTTATACGTGTAGTCGATGACTGACTGAAAGTAGAGGGGGAATATATCGAACTGATCTGATGATGAAGCCTGAAGTTGGGCACCGGAACTCTGTAATAAATTAATGTAATCTAACCGTGTTTGGGATTATTAGAATTGTCATGAGATGCACTCTGGCTATAAGGTATTTAAGTTTGGCTGAGGGGTACTTTTTAGTGGTGGTACCATAACTAAAAAGTGTAAAATAAAAACTTTTTACAAAAAAAAATACAACCGACTTCAAAGTAAAAAAACAAACACTGAAAAGTGCAAAATCACTTCAATTTCGGAAGTCGGTGTTAAATAACGAAGAGACAAAACTATTATAGAAACACCGACTTCCGAAATTAAAGTGATTTTGCACTTTTCAGTGTTTGTTTTTTTACTTTGAAGTCGGTTGTATTTTTTTTTTGTAAAAAGTTTTTTTCGATTGAAATGAGGATGATAAAAGATTGTAAAAAAAAAAGTAAAGGAATGTATCCAATTGCACAAACCAGAAGATAAAGAACTGACCAAGTGCGATTCGGACACGAAGAGTACTTACAATAATCAAGCAAAAAAAGAACAATATAACGTTTCTTGTACGGAGACCTCCTCTAATTTTGAACTTTATTTTAATTTTATTATTTGTGGTTGCATGGTTAATAAAAATACACATTATGTAAAAGTATCAACTCACTACCATATACGGTTTATGTGATACAGCCCACTGACAGACAGATAGACAGATGGGTGGACGGACAGTGGGGGGGTACGGAACCCTGTCCCTGGCATTGAATTAAAAACCTTTTTAAATATCAATATCGTGACGTGAAGGCATCAAACAAATTATGATTGATGATACCATAACATGTAATTTCCTTAAAATACGGTGCGCTCTGTACATTGGTTTTAATACTTCATCGATTTTGCAATTAATACTATGAAATTCGTTTAGGCTCGGCGCAAACGGGCCACCGACCACAGCCACCAGTGGCTGTCGCGCGCCACATTTGTAACGGTGTCAGAAGTAAGCGACAGCCATCGTTGTTCGGAAGCCGCCACATTTTATTACACGCTTCCTGCTGCGCAGTTTTACGATAAGCGATATGAATGTATCAACATCCATTGAAGCGTCGTACTACATGGTGCGATACGTAGAACGTCTAACGGTTAACTGCGCGGTGGTGGAGCAGGGCGACAGTGGTGGGTGTCAGCATTTTGTGTGGCTCGTAGCGACCACAAGTGGCGAGTCGCGGACACTGCTGTAGCTAGTGGCCGCCACCGGCTACACGTGTGCGGCGCGTCTATAAATAAGAAACAAATAATACCGAGAAACACCGACTTCCGAAATTAAAGTTATTTTGATCGTTTTAGGGTTTTTTTTTTAGTGAAGGTGGTTATTTTTTTTTTTTGTAAAAAGTTTTTATTTTTATAACATCCAAAAATCCGCGCGTGTAGGGAGAATTGGTTTGTCCTAGGTGAAACTAGTTTATCCTAAAATCAAGTTTGGCCGGTAACATATACAAAGAATATGTAACGATTTTCAAAAATTCATCCCCTAAATGAATGAAACAAGGGTCCAAAGTTTATATGGAGAAACCTGCATTCACGCGAGCCATGCCACTGACAGAAGCAAGTCTTCTGAATACACGCGGCGCAGTGTCGACTACCGTTAGTATTAATTATGTATAGCCTAATGACAGACGCGTAACGTTGACTAATTTAGACGTGGGCGAAGGTACATGCCTTTTTCTTTCATAAATTCGAAAACGAGACAGCGACTGTCGCAACCTAGTGTTCGATCACATCGTCGCTTACTATTAAGTAAAATAGTGGTCAAACGCGAGCCTATCAACTAAACAAACAATCGTTCTTAAAGTCCTCGTTCTTAATTTTATTTTTTTATTTTATTTAATATTATAATTTCAAATTTTATTTTTAATATATAAGGTGTTTTCTAAATATCTGCCATCCTCTTAAGGGGTCATTGTACTCATCATTATAAACATCTTTTACTATGGGACAAACTCCAAAATCGCGAAAATAAAATCAGCTGTTCCCTACATTTCGACGAGTTACGTGACTCGTCGAACCTCGACCTTGTATATGGACTGGTTTCCGAAATAAATGAATTTTAATTTAATTTAATTTAAAGCGTACCTCAAACGAAGGCCTCACATAAGCGAGGGCTTCACTTGTGTGAGGCCCTTTAGGGTGAAAGGCCGTGGGCGAGGGCCCATTTCGCCCACGTCTAGCTACGTTACTGCCTAATAATATTGCCCTTCATTCAACCTATACCTACATATATCGATTTTATGGAACAACAACATCGCTGTTCTAAGAAAATTAATCTTTTATTGATGCAAAGGAGCGGTGACTGCAAGTTTGATAAGGTGAAGGCGAAGTAGGTGCCATACCATGAAGGTTGCTAGCTGAAACCTACAGCATGTAGAAGAATAAATAGTTATTATTTCCTAACGGGGGTCTATCTATACCAATCTATATATAAAAGGAGAAACTGACTGACGTAACTTCTTCCAATATAATGTGTGTACAAAAATGATAAAATAAATAAATCAACGCACAGCTGAACCGTAGGGACCCAGCATGCCTACTGGGGCAATGGGTTCGCTTCTGAAAGGAAAACCCGGGGCCCTGGAATGCAAGGCAACGAAGGAACATAGGAGTGGGTTGTAGTCAGTCAGTCTGACGCTCCGCCCAAGGGCGAGAGAAGTTATTGCATGTTATCCTACATAAAAAAAAATGCATAGTTGAAATTTGCACTAGGCTTCCTTGCTTCCTTCCTAAGAAAGGTTTATTTATTTAATTTATATTGCATTCATGTCGTTTACAAGGTTGTTAAAAATTAAATATAAGATTCGTACATGAACCCTGCTAGGGCACCGCAACATTATGTTTCTTAATTATAAATTAAATTATTATTGCATGCATTATTATATAAAGTTATTTAGAAATATATTATTACATTTTTATTGTCATCATTTCATTATTAATTAATTTATTATTGGATGTCTTTATTCAATTTCTACATTATTACATTGCGTCAATCTTCAAATGATCTAAAATATTGATTTTACAGAATGTCAATTTGTTAAAAACTCATTTAAGCTATAACACTTTTGTATTAGGTGCATTTTAAGTGCATTTATAAATTTATTGTGAAATTCAATGTCTTTAATCTCATTGGGTAATTTATTATAAATTTTTATGCACATTACAAGAGGTCCTGAGTGAAACATAGCTTGTTTTGAACTCGGCATTGCTAATTCATTTTTAACCGACTTCAAAAAGGAGGAGGTTATATGTTCGGTTGAATGTATGTTTTTTTTTTTTTTTTTTATGTATGTTCACCGATTTCTCGGTCAATTGTGGACCGATTAAAAAAATTTTTTTTTTGTTTGAAAGCTTATGCTTCCCAGTTGGTCCCATAGAAATATTGTTATGATCTGATCATGAACTTCAAAGATATGGAACAGAACTCCTCATAGGATCACAGCAGAACCGTCGTAAAAAGTAAAATTGCTTTGTTTATACGTGTAGTCGATGACTGACTGAAAGTAGAGGAGGAATATATCGAACTGATCTGATGATAAAGCCTGAAGTTAGGCACCGGAACTCTGTAATAAATTAATGTAATCTAACCGTGTTTGGGATTATTAGAATTGTCATGAGATGCACTCTGGCTATAAGGTATTTAAGTTTGGCTGAGGGGTACTTTTTAGTGGTGGTACCAAAACTAAAAAGTGTAAAATAAAAACCTTTTTACAAAAAAAAATACAACCGACTTCAAAGTAAAAAAAACACTGAAAAGTGCAAAATAACTTTAATTTCGGAAGTCGGTGTTAAATAACAATGAGACAAAACTATTATAGAAACACCGACTTCCGAAATTAAAGTTATTTTGCACTTTTCAGTGTTTTTTTTACTTTGAAGTCGGTTGTATTTTTTTTTGTAAAAAGGTTTTTTTACTCTTAGGGAACGTTGCAGTGGTCTTTGATATTTAGCTACAGGGAATAACGACGCATGTTTTCTAACCAACTTGCTTACTTCCATAATGTTTTTGGAAATTCAACCTCTATGAGGGTGAAAAGATGGATTTTCGTTTTTATGCAAAATGTAATTCTGTGTGCCAATACACTTGAAAGTTAGCACAGATAATGACCTAAGTAAATAATAAATTAATGTTTTCATTTTTTTTTTTTCAGAACTACCCACTATACTTAATACATATAACAATTTATAGATTTTTAAAGATTTTTGTTGGAGGATTCTTATTTCTTGGGTAAATAAATTCATGACTTGGCATAAATTCTAATCAAAATTAATAATAAAGACTGTCATTATTACTTTTTTAAAACTACCCTCAAAGTATGGCGAACGTAGTCGCTGGCAAAGTGCTAGAATATATATATATATATATATATTTAACCGACTTCAAAAAGGAGGAGGTTATATGTTCGGTTGAATGTATGTTGTTTATTTTTTTTTATGTATGTTCACCGATTTCTCGGTCAATTGTGGACCGATTTTGAAATTTTTTTGATTTGAAGGTTATGCTTCCGAGTTGGTCCCATAGAAATATTGTTACGATCTGATCATGAACTTCGAAGATATGGAACAGAACTCCTCATAGGATCACAGCAGAACCGTCGTAAAAAGTAAAATTGCTTTGTTTATACGTGTAGTCGATGACTGACTGGGAATATATCGAACTGATCTGATGATGAAGCCTGAAGTTAGGCACCGGAACTCTGTAATAAATTAATGTAATCTAACCGTGTTTGGGATTATTAGAATTGTCATGAGATGCGCTCTGGCTATAAGGTATTTAAGTTTGGCTGAGGGGTACTTTTTAGTGGTGGTACCATAACTAAAAAGTGTAAAATAAAAAACTTTCTACAAAAAAATACAAGTAAAAAAAAACACTGAAAAGTGCAAAATAACTTTAATTTCGGAAGTCGGTGTTAAATAACGAAGAGACAAAACTATTATAGAAACACCGATTTCCGAAATTAAAGTTGTTTTGCACTTTTCAGTGTTTTTTTTACTTTGAAGTCGGTTGTATTTTTTTGTAAAAAGTTTTTTTTAAATATACAACCGACTTCAATGTAAAAAACATTGGGCAAGTGCGAGTTGGACTCGCGCACTGAGGGTTCCGTACAAACTTACCTATTATGTAAATAGTTCAATTCCCGAATGGAGTTTCGAAGATTTTTTCCAAATTGCATAAAGTTAACGTAACCACAAATTTACTGTTTTCAGAATTTTTCCTATACTTGTGCTATGAGACCTTGCTTCATGCCAAATTTCAGGATTCTAGGTCAACGGGAAGTACCCTATGAATTTTGATTCCCTTGAGAGTGTCGAAATACACGTTTTTTGCGGCATAAATGACCGTATCTTTTATTTCGTTTATTTAAAAGTTTGGTTTTTTCACATTTTCAAGGGACCGCAGACCTCAGGTCTGCGGTCCCTTGGAAATGTGAAAAAATATGGAAATATGAAAAAATATATATGGTTTTAATTTTAACTCGATATCTCCACGCGTTCTCGAGATAAAGGGTCTTGACAGACAGACAGACAGACGGACAGACAACAAAGTGATCCTATAAGGGTTCCGTTTTTCCTTTTGAGGTACGGAACCCTAAAAAACACCAAAAAAGTACAAAATAACTTTAATTTCAGAAGTCGGTGTTTCTATAATAGTTTTGCGTCTTTGTTATTTCGTTCGTTTGTTGTTTTCTTGTCTTGTTTGTGCCACGTACCGATGCGGACGTGTTGTTTACGTATTATTTGTAATTTTGTATCGATTAGCGCAAGAGTTTGGTGAATTTCGCAACACAATAGCGGTAACTAGGTCATCAGCCGATGCGTCTAATGTAAACACGCGTCACGGAGCTAGCCTCGATTTATTGTCGCCAAACTCTGTGTCAGCAGTTTCGTCGCCAGTACCTACGTACGTCGATTGCTGAGATTGCAGAGTGCCTCAGGCGCCCCGCAGCTCCACGCCGGTCACCCCGACTCCTCTGCCCCACACCGCTACCTGTACATGTAGCCTCAGCGAATTTGCTTCATCGTGATTTCGCTAGCATCACTGCGAGTGCCCCTGCCTCTCCTATATCGAAGCCTTTGCCTAATAAATAATAGGTGTTTACCTTTAAGTAATTGTTGCACTGTTTAAAGTTTTATAGAAATGTTATTTTTGTTTCAAGTTGTTAGTGTAAACAATTGTTGGTAGACCAAATAAATAAATAAATAAATAAATAAAGCAATGAATAAGGCTGATAATGAAGATGGTTTCGTTATAGTGCAGGGAGGAAGCGCCGATCGCAAGCCAACCGAAATCTCTGCGGCAAAGCACCAGCATCGACTGGTGCGAGTGTGCGTGCCGCTCAGCCGAGGTCACCGGTGTACATCTCTCGCCTGCATTACACCACAAAGGTGGAGGCACTGGCGGATTTACAAATTTTCAAGGCATAGGCTATACAGTTTTTGCCGCCCTTGCCTCTACAATTGTCATCTCCTGCATTATTTTTACAAGAAAAGAAATACCGCATTCGGGGAAAAAATATTTTTTTGACTTAAGACGATCCTGACTACCTCACTGTCACTGTTCAAGGGTTTTTAAGTTTTTTTTAGAATTCCTATTGAATTTTTCTACTCTCAGAATTTGAAATGACAAGTGAGAGAGGAAAGTCATCAGCAAAATTTATTGCAGACTTCTATCTGTGAGACATCAGAAAACCGTCATGCAAAAATCTTTTTGATATAGTCTATGAGGAAGCAAAATAAAATAAAAAATTCAGTCCCCAAATTTGCCACCCCAAAAATCTGCCGCCCCAGGCTCAAGCCTACTCAGCCTGCTGGTAAATCCGCCACTGGGTGGAGGACATCGCCGAATATGTGCGCCAAAGTTGAAGTACACACTGAGGGTGTAGTTGCTGGGGTCGCACCGGAATGTCAATTTTAAGGCGTTTGTCATGCGAGTACCGAACTGTTTTCTGCACCTTGTTATATAAGAAGACTTTTGGTCACAGGGCGTGGTGTTCCGTCGCTTCCGCGGGTAAATACCACAGGACAGCACCAACCAATGTACTGTGTCTTCAAGGCTAGAGTGAATAGGCTCATAATAAACTAGTGCGCTTCACCGTCAATGATTGCATCACTGCTTACCATCAGGTGGGATCGCAGTCAAGCACTGGTTTATACCAAAAAAAAAAATATCTTCGAAGTTCCTTAACAAATCATAACAATATTTCTATGGAAGTAACTCGGAAGCATAACCTTTCAATCAAAACAAAAATTTTCAAAATCGGTCTACAATTGACCGAGAAATCGGTAAACATAAATAAAAAATTTAAAAAATACATTCAGCCGAACATAGAACCTCCTTCTTTTTGAAGTCGGTTAAAAAGGAAAAATTTACTGACTGACATATCAATGCACTTCGACTGTGACTAGGAACGTGAAATTCTGCATAAGGTTTCCTTTTATGAGGTAGGTGAATTCTAATAAAGGGATATTTCGTTTGTATGAAGTCTTACTGCTAGAGCCAAAATCCTTGACACTTGCTACGAATGGTGACCAGGGGCCCAAGCCTGCTATTTTTATAAACACGTCATTCCAACACGATCCCATTGTCATTTTGCTAAAAGTTCGTAATCTGCTAATTCATAATGATCGATCATTGATCGATCAATGACCTCGTAATAGAGTTGTGATAGAATGACAATATCGAGCTTATTAAAGGTAATGACTGTACAATGACGTTCTAATGGTAGGTCACTGATCAAAGGAACTGTCAAAATTTTAGCTTATTACCGCATACGTCAGACATTCATTTGTCAATATGTTCGAGATTACCATTCTATGCCACTTCTATCAATGGAGTGTCAGTAGTTGGTCATTGGAAAGTCATAATGACGCCATTATATTAGTAGACTAGCTTCTGCCAGCGCCCGCGTAGGTTTCTCCGTACAAACTTTGGACCCCTGTTCCATTCTCGTATTTTGGGAAATCCTCTTAGTGCTCGCCTACGTCACAAAAGGAAGCTTTGTGCAAAACGCCCCTAGTCCTAGCAGTTTCGGCTGTGCGTTGATATGTCAGTCAGTCAGTTTCTCCTTTTTAACCAATTTAAAAAAAAAGGAGGAGGTTATCAATTCGGTTGTATTTTTTTAATCATCTTTTTTTTTGTGTTTGTTACCCCAGAACTCCGTCGTTTATGGACCGATTTGCAAAATTTTTTTTTCCCCTTATAGGATATGCTTTCAGATTGGTCCCATTTTTTCAAAATCGAGTTCTTATGATGGGATCCATGAGGAAACGAGAGTGATTTTGGTATTTTCATCGAGGACTTAAGCATTTACAGTCAAAAAGTAACATTTGATGAAGTGGAACTGATGAAGAAGACCAGAAATGGTCAACGAAACTTCATACTCACATAGATATCACAATGAAGATAGTTAAGCGACTATGACAATACAAATAAATGAATGGTTCTGAATAGTTACGTTGAAAATGGTATCATCGAAGTGATCTGATGATGATGATAGAGCCGGAAGGTAGGCACAGGAACTCCGTAATTAATCAATGTAACCTTGCCGTGTTTGGACTTATTAGAATTGTCATGAGATGCACTTTGGCTATAAGGTACTATCGAACTGATCTGATGATGGACCCGGAAGGTAGGCACAGGAACTCCGTAATTAATCAATGTATCCTAGCCGTGTTTGGGCTTATTAGAATTGTCATGAGATGCACTTTGGCTATAAGGTACTATTGTACTGATCTGATGATGGAGCCGGAAGGTAGAAGGTAGACACAGGAACTTCATAATAAAACAATGTAACCTAGCAGTTTTTGGGTTATTTGGAATTGTCATGAGAAATAGGCACTCTGTTTATAAGTGTATCGCAACTAAAAAGTGTGAAATAAAAACTTTTTACAAAAAAAAAAAATAACCGACTTTACTAAAAAAAACACTAAAAGGATCAAAATAACTTTAATTTTGGAAGTCGGTGTCAAATAAGAAACAAACAATACCGAGAAACACTGACTTCCAAAATTAAAATTATTTTGATCCTTTTAGTGTTTTTTTTAGTGAAGTCGGTTATTTTTTTTTTTGTAAAAAGTTTTTATATATATATAATTTATTTATTATTTTCGTCGTGTGTGATAGTCCATTGAATTGTATGTTGAGCGATATTGTATCTTAAGATATAATATTATGTTATCTTAGCCGTGAGCAGCGCCCCTTAGTGAACTTCACTGCGGGTGACGTAACTTACGACAATCTTATTATTTGCGGTTGGTATAGTAATCGGGTGTAGGGATCGCACCGCAAAATTAAGTTTGTTTTTTATTGTATATACTTTTCCGGGATAAAAAGTACCCAGTGTAGTGCCCAGGATAAAGAATCAACCAAGTTTCATCGTAATCGAACCGGTAGTTTTTGCGTGATGCCTGAACAAACAGATAGACAGACAGACAAAAATTTTTTTAATCACATTTTTGGGTTCGGTGTCGGTCTAGTAACACCCCCTGCCATTTATTTTATTGATATTTTCAATGTACAGAATTTTCACTTCTACAGATTTATTATAAGTATAGATTACCAAACTTGTCAAAATCAACAATTATGAAATCAATGATAGATCATTCTGACACTATTGTAATAGTAGACTTGAGGTCCCGGGGCCTTAAATACCATGATGTGTTAAAATGTCAAGCGAGCGTACCTACTAAGTACGAGAAAGAGGGATGGAGTTTTATACCCTATTATAGGTACTTATAACTCGATCCCTTTAAAAGTTCGATTTCGGTTGTCAAATGCATCGCGTAAAAAGATCGTGGTAGGGTCTTTGAGTAAATAAAGTGATATAACTTTAATTTCTGAAGTCAGTGTTAAATAACGAAAGGGCAAAACTACTATAGGATAAAATCTTTTTACAAAAAAAATACAACCGACTTCAAAGTAAAAAAAACACTGAAAAGTGCAAAATAACTTTAATTTCGGAAGTCGGTGTTTCTATAATAGTTTTGTCTCTTCGTTATTTAACACCGACTTCCGAAATTAAAGTTATTTTGCACTTTTCAGTGTTTTTTTTACTTTGAAGTCGGTTGTATTTTTTTTTGTAAAAAGATTTTATTTTTCACTTTTTAGTTATGGTACCACCACTAAAAAGTACCCCTCAGCCATACTTAAATACCTTATAGCCAGAGTGCATCTTATGACAATTCTAGTAATACCAAACACGGTTAGATTAAATTAATTTATTACAGAGTTCCGGTGCCTAATTTCAGGCTTCATCATCAGATCAGTTCGATATATTACCCCTCTTCTTTCAGTCAGTCATCGACTACACGTATAAACAAAGCAATTTTACTTGTTACGACAGTTCTGCTGTGATCCCATGAGGAGTTCTGTTCCATATCTACGAAGTTCATGATCAGATCATAACAATATTTCTATGGGACCAACTTGGAAGCATAACCTTTCAATAAAAAAAAAAAATTTCAAAATCGGTCTACAATTGACTGAGAAATCGGTGAACATACATAAAAAAATAAATAAAAAACGTACATTCAACCGAACATATAACCTCCTCCTTTTTGAAGTCGGTTAAAAAGTGAGTGTTTAGTGTTTTTAACCGACTTCAAAAAGGAGGAGGTTCTATGTTCGGCTGTATGTATTTTTATTATTAGGGTTCCGTACCTCAAAAGGAAAAAACGGAACCCTTATAAGATCTTTTTGTTGTCCGTCCGTCTGTCTGTCTGTCTCTGTCTCTGTCTGTCTGTTAAGACCCTTTATCTCGGGAACGCGTAGAGGTATCAAGTTGAAATTAAAACCATATACTCAAGTCTGCGGACTCTTAAAGCTGTAAAAAAATCAAACTTTTAAGTTAACGAGAAAAAAGATACTTCGGTTTATGTGGCATTAAACGTACATTTCGACACTCTTGAGGAAATCGAAATTCATAGGGTACTTCCCGTTGACCCAGAATCCTGAAATTTGACATAAAGCAAGGTCTTTTAACACAAGTATAGGAATGAATCTGAAAACACTGTAAATTTGTTAACAAACAGTGTTTTCGTTTTTAAGTCACAATTATTATTTTTTTGTTATTCGGAAAAATATTCCGAGACTCCATTCTGGAATTGAACCCGGAATAGGTAAGTTTGTACGGAACCCTCAGGACGCGAGTCCGGCTCGCACTTGCCCAGTTGTTTTTTAAAATACCTAGTCTATTAGTATTGTGAACAAAATCAACACTCGCCGTGTTTCCGTCTATTGCGAAACCTTACAACTGAATCGGTTACTGCAATCTCAGATTTGCTATTTTAAACTCGCTTGTAAACCCACGCATGGTCGAAGCTAATAGTCATTGGTGGAAGCCTACTGGGGCCATGAGCTGTGAGAAAGAGAACCCCGAGGCCCTGGAGTGAAGGCAAAGAAGGAATTAGAGTGGGTTCTAGTCAGTAAAATCTGACACGCCCTCTCGCCCCGCCGTAGAGTGGGAGAAGTCATTGGATGATTTCCAACTTAAAAAAAACTGGGCAAGTGCGAGTCGGAATCACACCCAGAGGGTTTCGTACAAACTTATAGTTCAATTCCAAAATGGAGTTTCGAAGATTTTTCCAAATTGCAAAAAGTTTTCTTTTGTGACTTAACTACAAATTTCCAGTTTTCAGACTTTTTCTTAAATACCTGTGCTATGAGACCTTGCTTCATGCCAAATTTCAGGATTCTAGGTCAATGGGAAATACCTTATGAATTTTGATTCCCTTGAGAGTGTCGAAATATACGTTTTTTGGGACATAAATGGTCGTCTTTTCTTTTAGTTAATTTTGATTTTTTCACAGTTTCAAGGGACCGCAGACCTGAGTATATGGTTTTAATTTCATCTCAATACCTCCACGCGTTCTCGAGATAAAGGGTCTTGACAGAAAGACAGACGGACGGACAACAAAGTGATCCTATAAGGGTTCGGTTTTTTCCTTTTGAGGTACGGAACCCTAAACGGGATCCTATTGCTATCACTCCGCTGTCCGTCTGTCTGTCACCAGGTTAAATCTCATGAACCGTGATAGCTAGACAATTGAAATTTTCCCAGATGATGTATTTCTGTTGATGTATTTCTGCTGCATAACAACAAAGACTAAAAACAGAAAAAGATAATTAAGTAGGGCTCCCATACAACAAACGTCATTTTTTTATTGTTTTTTACCTCAAAGGAAAAAACGGAACCCTTATAGGATCACTTTGTTGTCCGTCTGTCTGTCTGTCAAGACCCTTTATCTTGGGAACGCGTGGAGGTATTGAGTTGAAATTAAAACCACATACTCAGGTCTGCGGTCCCTTAAAGCTGTGAAAAAAATCAAACGTCTAAGTTAACGAAAAAAAAATATGCAGTCGTTTATGTCGTAAAAAACGTACATTTCGACACTCTCAAGGGAATCAAAATTAAAAGGATACTTCCCGTTAACCCAGAATCTTGATATTTAGTATAAAGCAAGGTCTTATAGCATAGGTATAGGAAAAAATCTGAAAACAGTAAATTTCTTGTTACGTCACAAAAAAAACTTTTTTACGATTTCGAAAAATCTTCGAAATTCCATTTGAGAATTAAACTATTTACAATGTACGGAACCCATCGTACGCGAGACCGACTCGCACTTGACCCAGTTTTTTTATTTCTTTCCATTTTGGTGTTCCCCGTACTGTCACAATCTAAAAGCGGTATCTTTTCTTTGCAGGAGCTGTCGAAGCTTGACACCCAGGTGCTTGGTACTTCAGCGCCACCGACGTCAACGGCTCTGTCATGCGCCATCGACTTGCCAACAGACGCCATCTCAGAGGTAAGAAGTTATGTCTGTAAAAGGGTCATGTCTATTGTAGCCTTGTTAACGATAAATACGTTTCAAATAATTTATGATAATCTTTATAACTGACTTTGTTTTTTCAAATAAAATATTTCTTTAAGTTGTCCCGGGGCAATTGCAACTAGAAAAAATATGGTTCCAACTTTGATTTTGTGCATTTTCTTTTTTACTGTAAATTTTCTTTATTAGATAATTCTACTTGATTAACAATTTCATAAATATTACGTACTAGCTGACCCGGCGAACTTCGTACCGCCTTAGCGTAGCAATGATGCACTACTTTATTTTGTACAGAATTTAATTAAGTAACCACGTTTCCGAACAAACAATGCTCTTTCAATATAGTCTATGGCTGTGAATGACATTGACATTCGTTACGCGCGTTTTTTTATATATGCAAAATTATATGTACATTTTTCAATATTTCTGAGAGATTTTCTTAATATTTTTTCCGTAAGAACCTTCTCCTAATAATAACAAATACAACAAAAAAAGAATTAGTGAAATCGGTCCAGCCATTCACGCGTGATGCCGTGACCAAGGAAAACGGGTTTCATTTTTATATATATAGAAGATTACCTAGTTCTGAAAAGAAAGTCCGTAAGGAATTGAAATAATAAAACGGGTTTTGACTAGAGGTAGAAAATGTTGCATTTACCCCCGATAAGGGGCAAATGCAACTAATAACAATCGTAGTGTATCTGTTGGTCTTAAAATTATTAAAAACAGAGGTTTTTTAACGCAATGTGGTATCGTAGGCGAATTTGAAACGTAAGTTCACGTATCTAAGCTCAGTTTGGAGTAATATAAATATTTCCTTAGTACAGGGGTAATTGCAACTATTTCGTTAATAGTTAGTGTAGTGAATTTACTTTTCACTTTTGTCGATAATCGAATTTTATTGAATGTTTGTTATGAGGAATAATAAAAGCAGGATATATGATACAGTGTTTTAATAAGAGAAAAAATATGCTTATGAATTGTCAGTCTTAATGAGAAGTACAATTAACAATCACAGTAAAAATAAAAAAAAATCATACAAATATAGTAATTTCTTGTTCCTAAGAAACCTTAAAGAAGACCTCGGAATACCGTAAACGTCAGTCACTTGATAGGTGTTCAATTCATTGCTCCTAACAGCTTCCAATGCTTTTAACAAATTGTCCTGGGAATATTTTATTTCTGTCCTCCGTTTATAATTCCAGACCATCTAAACAATTGATTAATTTTATTTATGAAGCGAATGCGCAAAATTGCAGCTTTGTACTAGGTCGTATATTTATATTTAAAAACCTTTCAAATTATTGAAGATGGATTATGTTCAATATAGCTGTTCTTTGAGTCCACGTATCTAGTCTATATCATATCAATACCTATCTAATTCAGTAATATACACAATATCAATAAAAAAAAACCACAGTATTAACTCCAACCAACAAAACCACTTGAAACACCAGCAATAAAACACTTTAAAACGTATTTTTTGTAGATTTTTGTCACCACGTGCGTTCGTACAAATATGCTTTAAAATGGCGATTTGACAGATCAACCTGTTTTATCTTCATTTTTAGCTGTAGTGCTTCCATAATAATAATAATAATCATTTATTTGCACAAACATGAGTACAATACATACATTACAAAGTAAATTGTCAGTATGCAAGAGATGTTTAACACAATATAAATCGTCATGTTTGCCCTGGACAATGGCATGCAAATATTTCCAAAATAATAAAATAAAATCATTCTAGCGTGTCAAATAATTAAAAAAAATCAAAAATTATACTGATACAAGTCAAAATAAAATTAAACGTCTAGAATGTCAAACTAATAATTATAAATGTCAATTATTATAATGTCAAACTAATAATTATGAATGTCAAACTAATAATAAAATAATAATTATGATTACAAAAATTAATAAAAAATAGTGATAATAAAAATGTCCTGATTATTAAAAAAAAAAAAATAACAAGTAAATAT
Source organism: Mythimna impura (assembly GCA_905147345.3). NCBI lineage: Eukaryota > Metazoa > Arthropoda > Insecta > Lepidoptera > Noctuidae > Mythimna > Mythimna impura. The sequence continues at coordinate 12,660,714 of LR990364.1, forward strand.
GTCACACATTCAAAATTTGTCATTAAAAAACTCATTTAAATTGTAGTAAGCTTTATCTGCTAGGAAACTTTTAACTTCCTTTTTAAAAGCTATATCACTTAGCAGCTTCCAGCTTTTAGGTAATTTATTATAAACTTTTGGAGCCATGCAAAAGACACTTTTACGCATAAGAGCAGTTTTGTGCTGATATTGGCAAATTTGAGTATTGTCGCGTCTGTTACGAGGAAATCGATCAGCCATGCGAGAAAATAAATTTGGATTGTTTCTTACGAATATGGCATTTTCCAATATATACAGGGAAGGCAATGTCAAGATAAGGTATTTTTGAAAATAAGGCTTGCAACTCTGAGTTGTTTCAAGTTTGAACATCGCCCTTATGCATCTCTTTTGAGTTTTAAAAATTAGCTCCCTATCAGTCGAATTACCCCAAAAGATGATGCCGTATCTCAAAACAGACTCCACCAGGCCGTAGTATGCGGTGAGCAAAGCATCAACACTAACCACTGAAGCCAGAGTGTACAGAGCAAATGCCGAAGTACTTATTTTCTTGCTTATAGTCTCAATATGTGCCTTCCAGTTTAACTTCTTGTCAATAATTAGTCCTAAAAATTTTGTTGTTTCAACTTCGTCAATGTTATTATCATTGTAAATTATGTCAAGATTATTAATTAATGTCGGAGTGCGTTGACTAAAATGCATGATTTTAGTCTTATTCAAATTTATCTTTAAATTATTATTATTAAGCCATTCTATTATTGCAATTAATGAATTATTAATGTCATTTTTATATGTCCCTCTATTTTTACACTCAATTGTCACAACACTGTCATCGGCGAAGAGGCTCATCGGTTGCACTGTGGACTTAGGCAGGTCATTAATATATAACGTAAAAAGCGGAGGCCCCAACACACTTCCCTGTGGAACACCATATATAACGTCACGTGCTTGCGACCGATGTGACTCTTCTCGTCCGGTAGTAATGTTAACTCTATTAACTTCCGTTATTTGCTTTCTGTGCTGAAGAAACGACTCAAAAAGTCCCAGTACATTCCCTCTTATGCCATATGCTTCTAGTTTTTTAAGTAAAATATTGTGTTGAACATAATCAAACGCCTGAGTCATATCACAGAATATACTACAAACCGGTTTATTTTGATCCATATTCGTCATCACGGGATGCAAAAAATCGTAAATTGCCATATTTATAGTTTTTTTTTGTCTGAAACCTTTTTGTTCATTGCAGAGGATTTTATTGTGTTCTAAATATGAGTTGAGTTGTTTATAGATATACTTCTCAAAAATTTTAGAAATTATAGGAATGAGAGATATCGGTCTATAATTCGACATCAACTCTTTGTTGTCTTTCTTAAATACTGGTTTAACGACAGATGTTTTTAATGCTGTTGGGTATACACCTGTACTGATACTCAAGTTAATTATGTAACTTAAAGGTAAGCATACAATGTTAGCTACAGCTTTTAATATATTTGTGGAGATTCCATCGTAGCCTACACTATTTGTATTTTTTAGATTTGATATGATATTCAAAATGTCATCCGGTGTACTAGGTTTCATAAACATAGAATCTCTTTTATTTGAAATATATTGCGTCACTCTTGTTCCAGAATTATCGATGGGCTGTATTTTTTCTATAAAATAGTTGTTAAAGAGATCTGCTATGTGTTTTGGCTCCGTGATGGTTTTATTATTAATTTTGATTTTATCTATGGAGGGCTTTGGTAAATTTAATTTATTTTGTTTAATTATTTGCCAGGTAGCTTTTGATTTGTTTTTCGAAGTAGAAATTTTATAATTATTTTGAGCGCGCTGAGTTAGCTTTATAATTTTTTTAAATCTCTTGGTGTAATTTTTAAAGCGCATTTTACTGGTTTGACTAGGCTTAATCCTATACTGCCATAAAAGTTGACGTTTTTTTTTGCTGCAAATCTTAATGCCACGAGATATCCAATTTACTTTTTTTTTAATATTCACTGTTATACCGATATGAGGAAAACATAGATTGTAAAACAATGTAAACAAATCTAAGAAAGCCCCATAAGCAGTATTTGGATCTTTAGCATTATATACTTCTGTAAATGTCAAATAATTTAAATAATTTTTAAACTTAACTACGTTTTCATCACTATAATCACGTCTCTTTATACGCCACTTATCTATCGCGCACAATTTTTCGACTGGGAATTTAAGAAGTTGCGCTGTGTGGTCAGATAATGCGAATTCTAATACTAGGGTTTTACAAGACTTATTGAAATTATGCGCAAAATTATCTATGCACGTTTTGCTCTTCATTCGAGTAGGTTCATTAAGTGCTAGTTTTAAGTTAAAGTTTAATAGCAGATTTTCAAATTCAATTGTATTATTGTTTCTTTTTAATATGTCAATGTTGAAGTCTCCTGCAATAACAATTTTATGAGATTTCTTAGTTAATATTTGTAGCAGAGTTGACAACTTATCGAGAAATAGGGATAAATTATTTCCATTAGGAACCCTATAAATACATACGAAAACGGTTTTGTGGTTAATAAGTTCGACGGCGCAGCATTCAAATACACCGACACAAGAAATTTTCGTAATTTTAGGCAATTCTCTCCACCGGTGTCCGTTCTTTACGAGTATACATGACCCGCCTCTCTTACTGTCTTTTCTACTAAAACATGATGCCAAGCAATAATTATCTATACATAATTGATTTTCATATCCTTGCATCATAAAATGTTCCGTTATACATAAGATATCGACTTCCATGCCCTTATCTGACAATTCACGTAAACAGACAGATAGAGAGTCTGCTTTTGAAAGCAACCCTGCCATATTCTGATGCATTGCATATAGGTGGTTAGTCAAGAAAAAACTGGCTACACTCTTTGTCGCTATCATTGCTTATATTATCTTCTCCGCTTGATTGTTTAGCATAGCTTTGCATCTCAATTATCAAATTCAATATGTCTTTAAAGATTGTACGAAGTCCAAAGTTATTAATTGCACCTGATTTAAGAAACATACTGTTGTCATTTTTTAAATTTAAGTTACTATCTAAGAGAAGTGCATGTCCATGAGATAATATGTCTAGATATAGTAAATTATTGAAGGTCTCAATTCTTCCATTATATTCATAATTACCAAAGATAAATGTTGGCAAACAAACAATTATATTAGTATGTTCAATATCTTGCAATATTTGTCTTATTTGCAGGATCAAACCAACATAATTTTGAGTGGCTTTAAAATCTTCTTCGCCTAAAAGGATTATGCAAAAGTCATTCATGGTGAAACCGGCCAACTTTGCTTGTATTCCAGATAAAAGCTGCATAGTCCCTCCGCCTGGCTTTAAATAATGACACAACTGGAACTCTTCAGAAAATGTAGTTTCTGCTATGGGTAGAACTTTGTTCTTATCGTTGCTACTCAAAGTTCATCCATCTATTCCATCTATTATTTCCACGTAACAATATGGTATGCTCCGTAATTTCTAGATGGCATTATGTTTAAAAATCCTATCATAACGGAGTTATTTAATTTAGTTACAATAGCCCCGTAGTTGATTTAGCCTCGGGGCACCTTACCTACCTAATTGACAATTTTTTTTTATCGTTAGTATCAAAAGTACGGGTATCGGCACGGATCTTGAGCGCTCGGCGAAAGAGTGGGGATTGCTTTGCGTACGCGTTTTATTTAAAAAAAAAATGTAAACCTATTTTATTTTATTTTTTCTTTTACCTACTAGGTAAAAGAAAAAATAAAATAGGTGTACATTTCAAAAATAAATAAACCGCGTACGCAAAGCGATCCCCACTCTTTCGCCGAGCGCTCAAGATCCGTGCCGATACCTGTAACATTATCCAAAATCGCAAATAGAATGCAAATTTCAAATTCGTTCAATATTTATCAAAATAGAAACCTTTCAAATCTGTTGGAAGGGGAAACTATCAAATAATAGTTTATGAATGCACGCACTGAAATGTGACGTCACCGCCATTAGGTTACGTGTGCTAAAAAGAAGTAGGAAGATATTCCCACCACGACCCCACTCTTCCTCAAATCAATTGAAATGCTGATTGAAAGAAAGAAAGAAAGAAAGAAAGAAAAGAAAGAAAAAACGTTTATTCGTACCTCACACATACAGTAGAACTACATAAGTATGAAAAATATATATTACTGCTTTTTTTGAGAGCAGTGGTGGCCGAGTAGTAACGGCCTCGACTTACAAGTAGTAGGACGCGGGTTCAAAACCCAGGCGCATTGCTTTGTGTAATTTATTTCATCACCACCGCTCTCAAAACGGTGAAGGAAATCATTGTGAGGAAACCGGCATGTCCTAGAACCAAAAATTCGAAGACATGTGACATCCACCAACCCGCACTGGGCTCGCGTGGTGGATTACGGCCCATTACCTCTCCTAGTTTGGGAATATTTTATGGCCGACTATGCTATGCTATACTTTATTTAATAACCAATTTTGATGCTGTTTTCAGAAAAAGATTTCTTTTAGTGTTATTTATTGTTTAGTATAAAATATTGTACAAAAATAAGCGCAGACAAATACCTAATTATTATCGATTAGTTTAAAATAAATTAGTCTATATATATAAAAATGAATAGCTATTATGTTAGTCTCGCTAAAACTCAAAATCGGCTGGATCGATTTGGCTAATTTTGGGCTTGAAATATTAGAGATACCTAGTCCAGGGAAAGGGTTTAAACGGTGAGAAAAAATGGAAAAAAATCACGAAATAAGAAATCCGAATACAACGCCATCTCTAATTAAAATGTCATTATAAAATGAATTATGCTGTTCTGGTAATGTCAGTAGATGGCGTTATCCTTACTATTAGGCGGTACGAAGTTCGCCGGGTCAGCTAGTTTAAAATAAAAGACAATCGGTAATTTTTCTTTCTTTTCTAATTTACACCACTAATTATCTTCTCAGGCCGTGCTATCCCCGGACAAGGCCAGCTCCTTACTCTCAGTGCAGTCGGCTCCCACGGAGCAGCGCGAGCGGCCCGCCAGCTTGTTACTCGAACTGCCATTAGCTACGGTAAGCACGTAACCTCTCATGATGACCTCTCATGTCCGGCACTGGTACTGGCCATGGTACGGGGCAAAAGGGAATGGAAAGCAGTCATCTTCTTTTAGTAGCATAGCTAGGGGTCGGCAAAGCTACCCCTCGCCCACGGCGTTGCACCCAAATGGGCTTCACGCAAGCGAGGTTTTTTATATTTAATAGGATTGCGTTTGACCACTATTTCACCTGACGGTAAGCGATCAAGTCGAACACCAGCCCCCCTAGCCAAATTACAACCATTTCGTTTTGATTCTCTTTTCGTTGATCGCCTCGAGTAGGCCACGTCTCCGATTCCTTTATTCTGACGTCATCTCAACGCTCAGTCACGTGGTCAGAACAAATGAATAGGAGGCGTTGCCGACTCGAGGCGATCAACGAAAAGAGAATCGAAACGGTTGTAACTTGGCTAGGGGGGGGCTGGTTGCGACAGTCACTGTCTAGTTTTCGAATTTATGAAAGGAAAAAGCCTCGCTGATGCGTCTTCCCCCACGTCTAAATTAGTCAACGCTACGCCTCTGCCTTCTTCTGCGAAGCAGTCACGCATGCCACGGGTATCAGGAGTTGTATGACGATTCCCGGCCGCCGTAAGCGTGGGCTTGCGGTCGGCAGCCGTCCAGCCTTCCGGTAATGTCTAAACCCGAAGCGACACGGACCGATGTGTTCCATGCACCTCAAAGAGATGTCAGCAAAATTGAAGGGGCCCAGTAGAGCCGATGCCTGTTAGGGCTGTGGGTTTGATAGAGTTATTGTGACCCTGGAACACAAAGAGCACCTAAAAGAACACAGGTGGGTAAAAGTCTGACACGCCCTCTCGCTCCTGGAGTGAAAGAAATTAAATGTTTCCTATGATGTGATGGTTGTATAAAAAAATTCTCGTGTGTTATAACAGCAAGTAGGCGCCTACCTATCAGCTATGTCGCCGACGGAGCAGGAGGAGGACTCGCTGCTAACGCTGTCGTCGGTGACGGCGCGACCGTTGCTGGCCGCCTCCAGAAAGCTGCGGCCTGCGAATGCTCCCCCACCCGACTCCACCCACGAGTAAGTACAACTTTGTGTGCAACCACCGGACGTACAGCGAGTGGCCGTAAGGGTGGCCTTATATTTTTAACACCTCTACGGTCCTGACTAAGCGTTTCGCCTCGTCATTTAAACCGCGTATATCAAAGAATTGGAACAATTTACCTGCTGTGGTCTTCCCGTCCGATTATAATTTAGGTGTCTTCAAGGCTAGAGTGAATAGGTTCTTAATAAACTAGTGCGCCTCACTACCAACGATTGCATCACCGTTTACAAGTGGGATCACAGTCAAGCACTAATTTATAAATTAGTTTATAATTATAAAGCCCTAATTATAAACTAGGGAACAGCCGCTCATCGCACCACGCCATGGACTGTTCGCCAGCTGTTTATATTGCACATTGTACTTCATATACACTCTGTTGTACCCGAGGATAGTAGAAAACGAGTGGCTACCTCTAGAAGAAACTATGCAGTATGTGAGTCGACTGCTGTAAGTACTGTTTTTGCGCAAAGACTAATCCGATTCCGAGGAAGCATGCTGTATAACAAAATAAATAAAATAATTTCTATAGCCAATTGTTGCAAAAAATAATGCAAAAGCAAGGTTACAAAGTGGTTGCTTACCTTAAGCTACTCGGAAACTGAAAAATTCCTTGACGTGTTAAAATAATTTCTTCCGATATTTATAACTACACATAAATTTATACACATATAAGTATGTATATATACAAACATTCAAGCACATATATTAACTTTATATATGTATATTAAAATATTCTATCATATTTATATAAATATATATCTATATTCTATCACCTACACCTCCACATAGATAATACACACGTCCATTTGTCGAATATTTAATTTTTTTGATGATGGGGGGGCCTGGAGTTGTGGCTTAGGCTTAGTTTAGACTCCAGATCTCCCACAAACTACAAATTCAGATATTTAAGCTTTTATGTTTTTTCTGCTAAATAACATATTAGATGTTTGAAGTGTAATTTGTGGAGATCAATAAACACTTTTTTGATTTTTTGTTTTATTTTTTGATGGTTTTAAAGGGTTTGGTCTGAACTGGAACGGTTCACTGCTGTCCTGGCCTTGCCATACCTATCGGTGTATTTTGAGCCGCGTCGTAGGTATAGCTTTATCTAGCCTCAGGGCTATAAGAAGCTCAATAGCTTCGGCTACTTAGTGGTCTTCATCTCCTTCGTGGTGTAGATCTAAGCTTATCTATCCCTTCGCTCTCTCAGGCCGAAAGATCTGCCCCCCCCCCCCAGCCAAGTTACAACCGTTTCGTTTCGATTCTCTTTTCGTTGATCGTCTCGAGTCGGCCACGCCTCCGATCACGGAATTACCGAATAATAACAGAGTTTTCAGGCGTTATCTCTCTTTTTCGCGTTGCCTTTTCGTCAGACATCACGTTGGATTGCGTTAGATGAATTAACAAGCTTTTAAACCATGATCGATGTTGACGATAGGCGAGTGGAAAAGGACCCTCTTAATGATGCTTTATCGTCATCAATTGTAGTAGTAGCACGAAGTCCCACAAATCTCAGATGAAAAGAGAGGATCCTCCTACCAGACGTGTGTTATGTCGGGTCCGGGCAACTGCCTTATTTATACAACGGACTGTTGTATAAATAACAAATAAATAAATATTACACAATTTTTACACAACGCCATCTAGTCCCAAACTAAGCAGAGTTTGTGTACTGGACAACTGATAAACATAACTATATATTTCTAAATACATTACACCAGATAAATTACACCAGACACAGAACAAATGATCGCGCTCATCACACAAACATCTGTCCTGGGTGGGAATCGAACTCACGAACATAGCAGTCAGGGCCACTGACCACCAGACCAACAGACCAACAGGGCCTCAAGTCTGCTATTACAATAGTGTCAGAATGGTCTATCATTGATTTCATAACTGTTGATTTTGACAAGTTTGTTAATCTACTAATATAATGGCGTCATTATCACGTTCCAACGTTCAACCACTTACACTCCATTGAAAGAAATGGCATAGAATGATAATCTCGTACATTATAATGACAAATGAATGTCTGACGTATGCGATAATCTGCTAAAATTTTGACAGTTCCTTTGATCAGTGACCTACCATTTGAACGTCATTGTGCAGTCATTGCTTTTAATAAGCTCGATATTGTCATTCTACCACAACTCTATTTCGAGACCTTTGACCGATCAATGATCAATCATTATGAATTAGCAGATTACGAACTTTTAGCAAAATGACAATGGGAACGTGTTGGAATGACGAAATTATAAAAATAGCAGACTTGGGCCCCAGGTCAGTCAAATAAGTACATGCTCTAATGTCGCGATGCAGAATGTTGTCTTCAGTTTGTTTATGGCGTTACACAAGTCGCTACAGTAACTAGGTATTATTTCACCTTTTCGTGGTACAAATAAACTCTTCATCTACCTTTTACTGTCTATAAAGCGTGATGTTGTTCCCCAGGAGCACGGCACCACCAGATGGAGGCTACGGCTGGGTGGTGGTGTTCGGTGCGTTCATGGTGCAGTTCTGGGTGGCCGGGCTCTTCAAGTCGTACGGCGTGCTCTACGTGGAGATCATGGAGACGTTCCCTGACTCCTCCGAGTCTGTGGCGTCGTGGATACCCGCTGCGCTGTCCACGCTGTGTCTGGCTCTTGGTAAGTGTTATTGAAGTGAGTACATTTTTTCTGCTTTCATAGGCTCAACTTACACTGGTGCATTCGAAGCGTCGAGATGCGTCATGTTTTTCGCCAATAGCGTATAGAAAGAAAGAAAGAATGAATGAAAATTCATATATTTAACATATTTTTCTTTCTTTCTCTCTATTTTCTTATCAATATTGAATCGCGCGTCGTTTATTGATGCCTTATGTCGCTAACGCGCGAAACGTTGCGCGCCGAAGTCACCCCTTCTGTATGAGCTATTAGAGCCAAATGGTTTAATCAATGTTACGCGCTCGCAGTAACGCGTCAGCACGAACACCATTCGCGAATGTCCAAAAGTCTCTGAACTGGTCTGGCACTGTGATGCTAATACGACCATAATCGCATAGTAGTGGAAAAACAGGCGAACTACGCTGGCGAAGAGTCAAAGCTTCGGCTTTGACTCTTCGCCAGCGTAAGTTGAGCCTCAGTGGGAGGTAATTCAGAAGACTGTTAATAATAAAATCGGGGGCTACATTTTGATGTTGTACTTGCATATCTAATCTATCAACTACATCGACACCACTGTTTTGACTTCCACCGTAAAAGTCTGACACTCCCTCCCGTTGCATCCTAGAGGTGGAGCGAAAGGGTGTGTCAGACTTTTACTGAATAAAACCACACCTTTGTTTCTTCAGTTGCTTAATGCGTTCTAGGACCACGGGTTACTTTTTAGGAGTCATCCCATGGCCCTAGTAGGCATCGGCCCTGTTGGACCCCTACGATTTTGCGCTCTACCCATTGCTTGTCGTCTGCAAGCCCGCGCCTACAGTGGCTGGTAGTTAGGATCAGGATCGGCGGCTGAGACTTGAGGATGTCCGTTCCCTCACGCGCGTGGACGTTGTCTTTGCTAGCGTTACTGCTTCGCACAAGGACGCTATCGCCGTCCATTGGACCATGGTATGAACCAGGGTCCGACGTGAGAAGACACGGCGGTGCTCCACGCAAGCGGGGCACTGCGCACACCCGGGCATTTCTTCCGCCTGAAACATCGACACCACCTCACTTGAAAGGTTTTTCTCGTTTAAATCTACTCGCATGTGTTTCAGCGCCGTTATCTTCAGCGTTATGTGAGAAATACTCCTGCCGTCTCGTGGTCTTCATCGGCGGCCTGTTCTGCGCCACCGGACTTGCACTCTCATACTTCAGCCAGGGACTGCTGCATCTACTGCTGAGCTTCGGGGTTATGACCGGTGAGTGTCAAAAGAACTAACCCAAACTAATAGTAAGGAAAATTAACTTCTCCCTAGCCTTCACAAATATGCGAAGGAACACCGGAATAGATTTAGTCAATACGAGTGCCTAAAACCACCGCCCGACGTTAACCCCAGGGACATCTGCCACTCGGAAGCGATCTGCTGTGGCCTATATGGAAAGCGATCAATAGGCTGCGCACCCAAGTAGGCTATTTTAAATACAATCTGGCAAAATGGGGGATTATAAACCCTTTCTTCACACCGAGAGTGAGTGCGGTGCCCCTGATTAGACGATGGCGCCCACGTATAATCAAAGTGCTCAAAGTGTCCCTGCAGCTGCATTTTGGAAAACCTAAAAAACGCAACTGTATTCGGCCGAATATCACTATTTATATGGAGCGACAACCTGTCAGACCTCCACAAACCACACACCACAGTTACTGGACAATACGACCCTCCTTGGATTCTAATGACTGATGGTCAGACTTTCTGGCATCTGACTACTTGTAACGACTATTGACAGCCGGGACCGTACGTGCTTTCCGAGGCACGGGGTCCGGTTTCTGATGTCAGACGACCTGCCTTCCTAGCCAGTTACGACCGTTTCGTTTCGATTCTCTTGCGTTGAACGCCTCGAGTAGGCCACGCCTCCTACTCGAGGCGTTCGATGCAAGAGAATCGAAACGAAACGGTCGCAACTTGACTAGGGGGGCTGTAACGACTGTTGAAGATCATAAGACAATCAGAAAGAAAAAAAAGTTTAAAAAAAGTTTTTTTTTGTCTTATTTTTGATTTCATGTAAAATATGGTACTAAAGTAGACTCCACAGGCACCGTAGCTACTCCATGATTAAGTAGGTACTTTACCTATTTACATTCTATTTCAGGAATTGGAGGAGGTCTGTCCACAACTCCTGGAATTGTTATCGTCTCTCAGTACTTTGATAAACACAGGTAAATATGAATATTTTGCGAATCTACCCGTCTTGATTTTTTTTTTCTGGGAAAACATCAAACACGCCAACGTTGCGGTTTTAGGTGTACGCAAGAAACTTGCCACGTTAACGTCGCGTCTGCTCAACGTTGGCTAGAAACTCGCCATCAACTTGGTCTTAGTCCTTATTGAACTGTAAGCTACCCATTGCTCGCCATCCGGGATCTGTTTCGATAAGAATGTATTTTAAAGCGCCTTTATGTGAAGTCTACACAGGAGTATGGTGTCGATATATTTATTATATATATAAAAGCCGAAACTACTGGGACTAGGAGTGCGAAATTTCACACAAAGTTTCTTTTATGACGTATGCGAGTACTAAGAGAGTATTTTTGTAAATTCTCCCCCTAAATGGATGAGAACGGGGTCTACATTTTGTATGGCGAAACCTACTTTCACGCGGGCGAAGTCGCAGGCAGAAGCTAGTGGAAGCGACTATTTGCAAAAATGCCAAAAAAAAATAAGAAAAAATAAGTGTGGCACTCGGGGTCTGCCGCGGTAAAGCTATTGCATAGCATTTTGTATCAACTTATGCAATTATAATTATTTATTTATTTTATTTATTTATGCAGTATTTCTTTTTCTTTGATATTAATTCAAGTTACACTTTTTGAGCTTGGTGACCGATAAGAAAACAAATTTTTTTCTTTCTTGTTTACTTCATAAATTGCTACAAGTATGTTCAGTTGTTATCATAGAACATTACTATAATCTATTATAATACAAAAAGACTATTTTGTTTGACCGAGATTTGAGATTTTGAGCCTCCAAGCCACACCTCCGTGCCCCTCGGAGTGGGGAGCGTGAGGTATATTTTTCGTTACGGAATTTCTGGATTCGGTCCCCGCGCTCAAGGCCCACGATAGAAGCTATGCAATAGCTTAAAATTGAATTTCGCGGGCTAACTTGTCCTTCTAAACCAAGGTCCCTTGAGCTCCCAGTGATCGAGATTCCACTGTATAAAACTGAAAGTAAAATTTATATCAAAATATTGCCATCTCTTTCCAGGGCACTAGCCAATGGTATATGTGTGAGTGGGACGGCAGCTGGTAGCTTCGTGTTCCCGATGCTGATTGAAAAGCTTGTGGATATGTACGGACTTCATGGAACTGTGTTATTACTGGGTAAGTCCAAAGTCTTGAGCATCGCCGCCGAGCTGCTAGCCTGTCGGTTTTCTATCATTTACATTTCGGTGAGTTTTTTTTTTCAATTGATATAAACCAGTGCTTGACTGCGATCCCACCTGATGGTAAGCAATGATGCAATCATTGATGGTGAGGCGCACTAGTTTATTAAGAGCCTATTCACTCTAGCCTTGAAGACACCTAAATTATAGTTGGACGGGAAGACCGCAGCAGGCAAATTGTTCCAGTCCTTCGATGTACGCGGTATAAACGACGAGTGTGCGTTGGAATTGCACAATTTAATTCTGCCAAGTCCATTCCATCATCGGACCACTAGACGTACGGCGTTGCGCCATCGGTACATGGTAGACATCCCACCCATACGTTCAATGCGTTTTGGAAACACATTCATTATGAGTACAGCTAAGGAGTGGAATTCCCTGCCGGAGTCTGTGTTTCCTGGTAGCTACAACCTAGGGGTCTTTAAGTCAAGAGTGAATGGGTTACTTCTAGGCAAGCGTGCTCCATCGTCGGCCACATCATCGCTTACCATCAGGTGAGATAGTGGTCAAACGCAAGCCTATAATTATTTTTTTTTTAAAGTAAGAACAATCGTGTTAGTGACAAGTTTTCACACTAACACCGTGTTCTGTGTTGGTGATTCGAAGCGAACGTGAATTGGAAGCGATGCGGCGCAAGCGTAACAAACAATAGGGTATTACACTCATTTTTGAAAGTGTCTCAATAAGATTCTATAGAGCTAATAAACCACTAAAAAAACACAACATTTTTATTCAGTCGCTAAGTAATACCCTAAAAATGCATTTAAAATTTAATTTGAAGAAAATGCAAAACATGGTGGACGCCATATTTACTCTGTGGTCGTGACGTCAATAGCCTGTGTAAACAAATACGCTGGCTGTTATCAGCGTATTTGTTTACACAGCCATACTGAGTGAATATTCACTCAGTATTGCCGATCAGTTGACAGCTGTCACTTTAATAACACAGCCGAATGACGTAATAACATGGTGGCTACTATTTCATGGTGATAAAGAACAGATAAAAAATACTGAAAACTTTGAATTGAATTTTAAAATTTATTTTGTTACTTTATTAACTAAAACTAACTCTTACTGATTGCTTTTTGCCTAAGCTATCTTAATAATATATTTTTAAATTTTATCTCATAGAGAGTAAAATACCCTATTGATACGAGTACCTACAATGCGTTCCAAATAAGAATAGGATCGATTGCCATGTTGTGACGTCACGTCATACTGTCAAATCGAAGAATTAATTGGGTGAGCAAAACAAAAAAAAAATTAATTTATTTATTAACTGTGAACGAAAAAAGTTTAATAAAATCAGAATCCAGTTCTTCAATTTTGATCATCTCTGAGTTCTTAAATTTTGCCCAATTTCTTGCGATTTGACAGTATGACGTGACGTCACAACATGGCAATCGATCCTATTCTTATTTGGAACGCATTGTACTCTATTGTTGTTTTGGTATTTTTGCGTGAACTCTTTAGATGGCACGGTTGGTGCAGTGGCTGAGCGATTGGCTGCTGCGCTGTGTCGCAGGTTCGATTCCCGCAAAGAAAAAATATTTGTATGGCCTACAGTTAGATATTCCGGGTATGGGGGGCTATTGGCTAACTTTTTCAATAAGAGTTGACAACTAGCATTCGTTGCACACTAAACTTAGTTGTCAACTGACAATTTCATAAAATTGGTATTACGTATCACACAAGTGACTAACAAACTACGGTGGAAATGTGGTGAATTATAAAAATTTACGGTGCCTGTTGTGACCATTCTAAAATTTTATCGACTGTTATACAGCTTCAAAAGCTTACACAATCGCAATTTTAAAAGTATCGATACAATAACATCTGTCAAAACGTGTTACGGTGGCTATCAAAGGCACCAGTGGCTAATGACGTCACTGCAGTTGGTCACTGAAGATAGGCAATACGAAACTAACTGTTTGACAGGTCAATGATGCACATTGTTAACAAGTGATCATCACTTGAACTGTCAACAGAGTTAGCCCCGCTGGGTGTCTTGTGTATATTGTGAGCTTACATATTTGTGAACGCATCCACGGTACAGGAGGTATTCATAATGCGGAGCAACATTTATATCTAAAGAAAAAAAAAACGAAACCGGAACACATTGAAAAATGCATGTAAGTGCCTACTGTTAACGTAAACATGGGCGGGGAAGAGCTTTGCTTACTTTTGCTGAGGAGGGGGAGGGGGGTTAATATTTGCAAAAATTCTGCTTACGTGATACTTGAACGGCCCCCTAACACCCAAATAAAATAATCTAAAAATATTGAGTACAGCGCTGTCTAGCAAGAAGATGACCACGTTCTGGCCTGTAGCTTTCATCCTAACTCTTTTTTTAGGGTTCCATAACCAAAGGGTAAAACGGGATCCTATTACTAAGACTCCTGTCTGTCTGTCTGTCGCAGACTTTCGTGGTTCAGAATAAAATAAATATTTGAGTGAGGCTCCCATACAACAAACGTGATTATTTACCGTTTTTTGCTACGGATGGCACGGAACCCTTCGTGTGTGAGTCCGACTCGCACTTGCACAGTTTTTTGTTTGTTACCTATTTATTATGTAATCGGCCTATCTCCTGCAGGCGGAGGCATGCTGCATGTGTGTGTGTCGGCGACGCTCTACAGACCCGCGCCCGTCAGCTTCAACACGTCATCTCTAGCGGACAGGACACCAGCCACTACTACCACCACGGAAAACACCACGCTACTGCACGATATACAAGAAGGTATGAAATCGTATCAGGATGGAGATCTACGACTTTTCCTTCCTTCCGAGCGTCAACATAATGCGCCATAAACCAAGGGTAAACGAACTTATTTTTAGAATGAATTGACTTAAAAGTTTGTTTATTTTCACTGCTCTAAGGGTAGTAGACCAGCTGTGTATTTGACATTAAGTTCAGCTTGATACCTGCACGCGTTCCCGAAAAAAATCAAAATTAAAAATATTTTTATTTCACATAGGCCTACATGGGCACTTATAAAACGTCAGAAGCTAGTGCACGGTTCCAAATTGGTCGTTTCCTATGGAGAAGAACCGGCACGAAACTCCATGGGTCCTAAAAGGGTCCAAAAGGGTCTTAACAGACTGACAGACGGATATAAAGCAATATTTTAAGGGTTCTATTTTTGGCCACTGATGTGCGGCACCCTAAAATATATATGCTATTCTAGTGAAAAAAAAAAACTAGGCAAGTGCGAGTCGGACTCGCGCACTGAGGGTTCCGTACAAACTTATCTACCTATGTAAATAGTTCAATTCCCGAATGAAGTTTCGAATTTTTTTCCGAATTGCAAAAAAGTTGTTTTTTGTTCTGCTTCGCAAAAGGGGGCGACCGCCGTGACTTAGTGCCTGATGCATTAAGTCTGCCTTTGTACCTTTGTGTTGCATGAAAACTAAAAAAGTAAATAAATTCACGCTGTCAGTTTTCTGACAGGATTTATTTCATATCAGGGTTGGGAGGGTTCAGAATATTCTCCATGTTAAATGTCCTTTCTCCTCCCGCAGACCAAGGCATCATGTTCAAGTCAGACTCCTTGAAAGACAACCGTCTGCAGAGCCTGTTCCAACCGGAGAACGAGCTGAGCCTCAACCAGAAGAACTTGCTGCTCAACGAGGAGGCCAAGAGGACGGGGCTGATCACTGACATCATGCACCCTAGTCTTATCGAGGTAGCTAGTAGAAACATTGTCAAAAAAAAACCGGGCAAGTGCGAGTCGGACTCGCGCACTGAGGGTTCCGTACAAACTTACCTATGAAAAAACTTTTTACAAAAAAAAAAATACAACCGACTTCTACCTTCCTCCTTCCGGCTCCATCATCAGATCAGTTCGATAGTACCTTATAGCCAAAGAGCATCTCACGACAATTCTAATAAGCCCAAACACGGCTAGGATACATTGATTAATTACGGAGTTCCTATGCCTACCTTCCGGCTCCATCATCAGATCAGTTCGATAGTACCTTATAGCCAAAGTGCATCTCATGACAATTCTAATAAGTCCAAACACGGCTAGGTTACATTGATTAATTACGGAGTTCCAGTGCCTACCTTCCGGCTCCATCATCATCATCAGATCACTTCGATGATACCATTTTCAACGTAACTATTCAGAATTATTCATTTATTTGTATTGTCATAGTCGCTTAATTATCTTCATTGTGATGAAAATACCAAAATTACTATAGGGTTGCCTATAATTTTTGAGGAGTTCCCTCGATTCCTCATGGATTCCATCATCAGAACTGGATTTTGAAAAAAAGAAAAAAAATCTGGAAGCATATCCTATGAAGGGAAAAAAAAAATATGCAAATCGGTCCATAAACGACGGAGTTCTGTGGTAACAAACATAAAAAAAAAAATGATAAAAAAAAACAACCGAATTGAATAACCTCCTCCTTTTTTTGAAGTCGGTTAAAAAGGGAGTTAGTGATAGCGTGACGAGTGACAGGACAGAATGGAAGAAAAAAAACTTTTTACAAAAAAAAAAATACAACCGACTTCAAAGTAAAAAAAAACACTGAAAAGTGCAAAATAACTTTAATTTCGGAAGTCGGTGTTTCTTAGTTTTGACTCTTCGTTATTTAACACCGACTTCCGAAATTAAAGTTATTTTGCACTTTTCAGTGTTTTTTTTTACTTTTGAAGTCGGTTGTATTTTTTTTGTAAAAAGTTTTTTATTTTACACTTTTTAGTTTTGGTACCACCACTAAAAAGTACCCCTCAGCCAAACTTAAATACCTTATAGCCAGAGTGCATCTCATGACAATTCTAATAATCCCAAACACGGTTAAATTACATTAATTTATTACAGAGTTCCGGTGCCTAACTTCAGGCTTCATCATCAGATCAGTTCGATATATTCCCCCTCTACTTTTAGTCAGTCATCAACCACACGTATAAACAAAGCAATTTTACTTGTTACGACGGTTCTGCTGTGATCCTATGAGGAGTTCTGTTCCATATCTTCGAAGTTCATGATCAGATCATAACAATATTTCTATGGGACATACTCGGAACCATTACCTTTCAATTGTCATGAGAAATAGGCACTCTGTTTATAAGTGTATCGCAACTAAAAAGTGTGAAATAAAAACTTTTTCAAAAAAAAAAAAATAACCGACTTCACTAAAAAAAAAACACTAAAAGGATCAAAATAACTTTAATTTCGGAAGTCGGTGTTAAATAAGAAACAAAATAATACCGAGAAACACCGACTTCCGAAATTAAAGTTATTTTGATCCTGTTAGTGGTTTTTTTTAGTGAAGTCGGTTATTTTTTTTTTTTTTGGAAAAAGTTTTAATAACATGCGTTTCATCCCTCCTCTTCACATGACCATACCAAGACAAACGATTCCCTTTCAACTTTTCAGTCACTGGTGCCACTTTCAAACTCCCCCTAATATACTCATTTCTCACTTTATCCATTCTCGTCACACCACACATCCATCTTAACATTTTCATCTCTGCTACGTGCAATCTTTTTTCATCCGTCTATTTAAATTCACCACTAATAGAGGTCAGTGGCATCATCTCTTACATAATCTACACAGCAAAAAGTTTGATTCTTGATTATGTAAAGCAGCATGAGGATCACAGCATGGCATTTTGGTTGATGGTTGATTTTGGGAAATCTTGACCATTCTATTCACTTCCTACTTCCTACCGACATCTATGATCATCTAAATACATTCATACTTAGAAGATGTTTGTATTATTTACTGTATTAGAGGTTCCGTTACTAATTTTTAAGTAGGTAATAAGAAAACAGGTATATAAAATAAATAAGTACTTTATTGTTAAGTCCGTTAGGTACATCAATACTTACTATAAGAATTTTAAAACCAAATATGCATGATTTGGTTCATATTAGTATAATTAAAACTATAAATTATGATGGAATATGGATACCTGAATTATCTAGTTTCAAGTAATACAGGGCATAATCTAATGATTCAGAATAGCTAACGAACACATTGAGCTCATTCACCATCTTCAACAAGTTCCCTTGCAGAAACACATCTGTGCATGTAACCCAGACAGCCGTTTGAACAGCAGTCCTTATGGTTGATACACTGAAACATAAAAAACATATATTAAAAGTATCATTAAAAATAAAAGAACATCAAAATAAATCTCACTGGTTCTATGTTTATTGAATATAACCGAACTGGGAAAAAAAGAGTAGATAGGTAGGTACATAAATTAAGCAGAAACATAAATCCCAACCCTAACCTTAAAAAAAAACTTTTTACAAAAAAAAAATACAACCGACTTCAAAGTAAAAAAAACACTGAAAAGTACAAAATAACTTTAATTTCGGAAGTCGGTGTTTCTATAATAGTTTTGTCTCTTCGTTATTTAACACCGACTTCCGAAATTAAAGTTATTTTGCACTTTTCAGTGTTTTTTTTAACCGACTTCAAAAAAATGGAGGAGGTTATCAATTCGGTTGTATTTTTTTTTTTTTATGTTTGTTACCTCAGAACTCCGTCGTTTATGGACCGATTTGCAAAATTTTTTTTCCCTTTATAGGATATGCTTCCAGATTGGTCCCACTTTTTTCAAAATCCAGTTCTGATGATGGGATCCATGAGGAATCGAGGGAACTCCTCAAAAATTATAGGCAACCCTATGGTAATTTTAGTATTTTCATCAAGAACTTAAGCATTTACAGTCAAAAAGTAACATTTGATAAAGTGGAACTGATGAAGAAGACCAGAAATGGTCACCGGAACTTCATACTCAAATAGATATCACAATGAAGATATAGTTAAGCGACTATGACAATACAAATAAATGAATGATTCTGAATAGTTACGTTGAAAATGGTATCATCGAAGTGATCTGATGATGATGATGGAGCCGGAAGGTAGGCACTGGAACTCCGTAATTAATCAATGTAACCTAGCCGTGTTTGGACTTATTAGAATTATCATGAGATGCACTTTGGCTATAAGGTACTATCGAACTGATCTGATGATGGAGCCGGAAGGTAGGCACAGGAACTCCGTAATTAATCAATGTATCCTAGCCGTGTTTGGGCTTATTAGAATTGTCGTGAGATGATCTTTGGCTATAAGGTACTATCGAACTGATCTGATGATGGAGCCGGAAGGAGGAAGGTAGACATAGGAACTTTATAATAAAACAATGTAACCTAGCAGTATTTGGGTTAATTGGAATTGTCATGAGAAATAGGCACTCTGGTTATAAGTGTATCGCAACTAAAAAGTGTGAAATAAAAACTTTTTAGAAAAAAAAAATAACCGACTTCACTAAAAAAAACACTAAAAGGATCAAAATAAATTGGGTTGTGAAAAAAGGTGTAGGTGTTAAATAAGAAACAAACAATACCGAGAAACACCGACTTCCGAAATTAAAGTTAGTTTGATCCTTTTAGTGTTTTTTTTTTAGTGAAGTCGGTTATTTTTTTTTTGTAAAAAGTTTTTATTTTACTTTGAAGTCGGTTGTATTTTTTTTTTGTAAAAAGTTTTTTATTTTACACTTTTTAGTTATGGAACCACCACTAAAAAGCACCCCTCAGCCAAACTTAAATACCTTATAGCCAGAGTGCATCTCATGACAATTCTAATAATCCCAAACACGGTTAGATTACATTAATTTATTACAGAGTTCCGGTGCCTAACTTCAGGCTTCATCATCAGATCAGCTCGATATATTCCCCCTCTACTTTCAGTCAGTCATCGACTACACGTATAAACAAAGCTATTTTACTTGTTACGACGGTTCTGCTGTGATCCTATGAGGAGTTCTGTTCCATATCTTCGAAGTTCATGATCAGATCATAACAATATTTCTATGGGACCAACTCGGAAGTATAACCTTCCAATCAAAAAAAAAAAATTTCAAAATCGGTCCACAATTGACTGAGAAATCGGTGAACATACATAAAAAAAAAAAAAAAACATACATTCAACCGAACATATAACCTCCTCCTTTTTGAAGTCTGTTAATAATATATCGTGGCAAAGCTCGTTCAATCCATTATATTTGAATATAACCAATGTTCCAATAATGATTTCATTTGAATAATTAGCAGTATTGAGTACCTACTTTTCTTAGACAAAGACTTTGTCAACATAATACACGTATGTACCTAAACGCGTAGGTCTGCTTTGCAAAGATTGAAACTAACAAACTTTTTCATTTAATATGATTCATTGCATTCTATTTATATCCCCATCATAACAAAGATATTTACTTTGTTAAAAAAAACTTCGTAGGTATACTAAACATGTTATTTCCTTATGCGCCCTCCCAACCAGGCTGGCCATCACACACAAAAACAAAACAAGGAAAATTATTCTAAAAACTTACAAATTCTCCAACTTTTGCACATTTTGCGTTCTCTGTTGCACTATTCGGGTTGGCGATTTCATCAACTGGTGCCACTGGTACAGGGACACTGTTTTCTTCTTCAGCATCTTTCATTGGAACATCCTTGGTGACTATGCTGCATGTTACGCACGCTGAAAGCGCGAGGAACAAAATAATGGTAATGAAGCGACACATTGTGGTCAGGTGCAGGTCGATACTGACGAAGCTCGGTGTTCGGGTACTGATATAGGGTCAGCTGACATTCGCATTAACGGCACCCGCATGGCGCCCGATAACGGAGGTATCGTAAACATTGTTCACAGGACGTTGTTCTTGTCCGTGTTGTATGTTTTATTGACCGATTGGTTCTGTTATTCTTTCTTTTGTTCACGCTAACATAATTAGTAGGATTCTTTCATCGACAACTTACATAGTATTTTACAATTTTATTATTAGCATAGAAAAGAATATAGGTTATCATCATTAACTTGAAAATCATAAATCACATTTTTTTACATCTCTTGGTTTCCATTTCCATGATGTCATTTAAATACACAGATGAAAAGGTATTTCTAATAATTCAAACAATCACAACACATCTATAGTAAAAACCAGGTCGAAATACTTCATAACAACAAGAAGAATCATTTCAACTTTTGTACTGCAGGACTAGTAACTTCGTGTGTAAATCTAAAGAAAGAAAGAAAGAAAAAACTTTTATTCGTACCTCACACATACAGTAGAATTATAAAAAAAGTATGAAAGTATAAAAAGAATAACATAAAATCTGTGCAAGGCCAAAAAGGCGCCTAACTCAGCATATGCTGCGATATTTCAAACGATTTTAAACGATAAATAACGCAGCGCTGGTATTCTGCTAGATCATCAATCTGGTTTTATACAGTACACCCTTTGACCCTCGGGATTATAATCACAACCCCTATCTGTTTTGCAAATATGGTGCTCCAGCTGTCTCGCTATATGTATGAATCGATAAAGTGGCGCAGAAATGATATGGGTTGATTCAATACTAAATTTGAGTTGTCAAGGGGATTGAATCAAAAACCTGTTATTATTGTAATTAATGTATAAAGTCCTAAATAATGTTATAATAATTTTATTTTAGATGTTGTACAATTTGTAGTGGTATTCTGTTTCTTTTTTACTGTTATCGTAATAGTCTTAGTTATGACATGAATTTAACTACAATATACAATATACTGTAGTTACAATATACAATATATTGTAGTTACAATATACAATATATTGTAGTTAAATTCATGTCATAACTAGGTGTATTCATAACATACATCCATCTATAGGTATCGTATAATTAAACGCTATTTTCTGGGCGTAGATCTTCATTTTCATCAGCATCATCAAGATACGCATCTCTTTGCGTAGCCAAGGCAGGCGCGTGAGCAGCAATCACCGTGAAAAATACACTGGAAACAAGAAAATAATAGGATCATATTATTCAATTTTCAGCCTTTCTATAGTTTATTACACAGGAACACGCTCAATTAACTATATCAAAACATTACCCGAAAAGCTCCCGAAAGGCAAGTAAAACATCTTCAGATCAAAATCTGGTCCTTTTGTACGGAATTTATTTTGTGACTAGATTAACATTCGTCATTGTTTATTTTGCTAGTTGCTAGTTAGTGATTATAATAAATATTCAATAAGGCCAATGATCAACAGAATAGTAGTACATTACGGAATTATATAATATAATAGAATTATATAATAGAATTTACAGAACTTTTTCAATTAACTTAAAGATATTTTCGAGCACAATTTACTCATTTCACACAAATACAGCTCAAAAAACACGATTGATATACTCACAGGTTCTCCTATTTGAGCACATTTCAAGTCATCTGTCACTGAATTTGGTTGGGCTAGAGTAGGTGTATGAGGTGGAGGTACATCGATCTTCTCAACAGCTTCTATTTCTTCGACATCTTTCGGAATAGTGCTAGCAGTAGTCAATACACATTGTGTAAAAACAAAGAAAATTGCGACTATAGAAAGGCGACGCATTGTGGAGATACGATGGTTGATACTAACGGAGTTTTGTGGTTGCAAGTAAATATAGTTTCTGATGAAGTCACATTAACGGCACCCGCATTGACCAGAGATAACGGACATAAAAAACATTTTTACATGACGTTGTTTTTAAATTATAGCTCTTTTAGCCCTTTTATTTAATCCAAACACAGAAACTCGCTGTGATAGAGTTGAACAAGTAGGTAGATAATAGAAAATAATGTAAAATAAATTTCACACGAGCAAATCTACTGGCAGAAGCGATCTAATTAGCGATTAAGGAAATTGCAGAAACATAGGTGAAAAAAATGTCTCTAGCGATGAAGAGTTATTTATTTGTGTTTTTGTTCAGTTGTCTCCTTTTATTAGAAGCACTTACCTATGTTAGTTACAACTACCAAAATCGAAAACACACATTTCAAAACAACCTGTAAACATACAAAACAAAAACACTCAATTAACCTCATCAACATATTTTCCCACTAATCTGTGACACAGGACAGTGACATTGGAGACTAACGATTCCTTATCTATTCTAAATACCTGTGTTACTTTAAACAAATGGTTGCGTGTGACAAATTGACCTACATTATGGGGAAAACTGCATGGTCTGTGATTCATTTGGCATAGATTTATAATACAATTTGTCAACGTAAGTATAGGACTATAGGAGCGTAAAGGGTCCCCGAAACAGCCAATTGCGATTGACAATATTTACGTGATTGATCTTAACTGATGCACAAAACAATCGTTTAAACAATTGATTTAATTTTCAATACAAATTCGTCTCAGGGATACTTTAGAGTAGCCTTCAATCGTTTCTCGGTAACCGCAAGGAAACACAGAAGTCGAATAAAATTTACTAAACTTATTATTTCCGTTTTCCAAACGCGCCGTGCGTTTGGAAGACGGAAATTGTAAGTTTTCTTCAAAGTTGGAAGACGGTTGCGGATAGGTTTTTGATTTTTGTACGTCATTTCCATTTTATAACTGGGGCGACTTATACATATTAAAACATTACTCATAAACTAAAGGAACTTGGCCGTGATACTTTTCTTTCTAAATTTTAGTGCCCCCTGCGTGTCCCTGCATTAAAAAAATCTTTTCAAGATTTGATTTAACCACTTTGTCGGCGTCATTGATACACAATATACTAGCTTCTGCCAGCAGCTATGTCCGCGTGAAAGTAAAGAATATACAGTGTAGAAAAATAAGTCGGAACCTGGAGGGAAACTACCTTAAATCCTTAAGTTGGCTCATTTTACTTAAAGAAGACATTCCTTTATTTTTAAAAAGAAACAAAACTGCATTCAAAGATTTTGTAAAACTCGCTTGCCTCGCCCAGGACTCGAACCAACTAAAATTAAAAAAAAAAAAAACATTCGCTATTTTTAACCGACTTCTAAAAAAGGAGGAGGTTCTCAATTCGGATGTTTGTATTTTTTTTTACACGACTTATTACTTACGAAAAAATATTTTTTTGTTGAAAAAGGTATACTTCCCAAATGGTCCCATAGTCACCAAGTCGGGATCTGATGATGGAATCTTGGCGAAATCGAGGGAACTCCTCAAATATATAACGGCAACCATATAGTGATTTTGATATTGTCATCGAGAACTTAAGCATTTACAGTCAAAAAGTAACATTTGATGAAGTGGAACTGATGAAGAAGACCAGAAATGGTCAACGGAACTTCATACTCGCATAGATATCACAATGAAGATAGTTAAGCGACTATAACAATAAAAATAAATGAATGGTTCTGAATAGTTACGTTGAAAAATGGTATCATTGAAGTGATCTGATGATCATGATGGAGCCAGAAGGAAGGCACTGGAACTCCGTAATTAATCAATGTAACCTAGCCGTGTTTGGACTTATTAGAATTGTCATGAGATGGACTTTGGCTATAAGGTACTATCGAACTGGTCTGATGATGGAGCCGGAAGGTAGGCACAGGAACGTCGTATTAAAACAATGTAGCCTAGCAGAGTTTGGGTTAATTGGAATTATCATAAGTAATAGACTAGTAATAGGCACTCTGTTTATAAGTGTATCGCAACTAAAAAGTGTGAAATAAAAAAACTTTTTACAAAAAAAAAATAACCGACTTCACTAAAAAAAACACCAAAAGGATCAAAATAACTTTAATTTCGGAAGTCGGTGTTAAATAAGATACAAATAATACCGAGAAACACCGCCTTCCGAAATTAAAGTTATTTTGATCCTTTTGGTGTTTTTTTTAGTGAAGTCGGTTATTTTTTTTTGTAAAAAGTTTTTTTCTTTCATATCACTTCTCAGACAATCCATCCATCTTTTCTTTGGCCACCCTCTCCATCCATCCACATGTAAACTCACAACTCTTTTAGCAACATGCGTTACCTTAGTTGTCTGACAATATAGAAATAACAATAATAATACGTCACAGTTCCTTTGGGAGATATGGATATCGCTACAGAGACAGGGGAAAGCTCTATTGATGAAATATGTTGCTTTGCAGGTCGCTCGTCAACAAATTCAGGCACAGCACTCCGATTCTGAAGACTCTGAGGGTCTGGATGTGTTGGGAGTCGTGGGTAAGTGGTTTTTGATGTTATTTGGAACAGTTGACTCCATTGTTTATTAAGTAACTCCTTCATATAGTAGTTATTTGGTTGGATTTGTCTATTACATATCGAACAAAGTCGTGGAGGACTTGGAAACAGGGGCTTTTAGAAAACCTCATGGGTGCTCATGCTCATTCGATGGACTTGAAAAAGTGGCGATGTGTGAGAAGAGTAATGCACACTGATAAATAAAAAGTCGGTGTTAAATAACGAAGAGACAAAACTATTATAGAAACACCGACTTCCGAAATTAAAGTTATTTTGCACTTTTCGGTGTTTTTTTCTATTTTGAAGTCGGTTGTATTTTTTTTGTAAAAAGTTTTTTATTAGTATCAAGAAATATTATAATTTATACGTAACCTAAAAGGCGATTATTGATCTGTTTCTTGATGTCTATCCTCAGGGGTGTTCTGCACCCACTGTTTATTTCTCATGGGTGCTCGAGCCCCCGAGCACCCACGGAGTCGGCGCCCCTGCTTGGAAACCAATTTCTCCAACGCGTCTGTCTGTATTAACGAGATAGATTAAAAAACGAACGGACTTTCATACAGTTTTCATCAATGGAATGAGTGATTTATGAGGAAGGTTTAAGTGCTTAAGTAATACATGCATATTATACTGGAGAAAAGCTTTTTTGACCCCCGACGCTAAAAGAGGGGTGTTGTAAGTTTGACCACTATGTTAATATGAATGCAGGTTTTCTAGCGATGGTTATTAATTTATTTTGAACATAGATAGAACTAGAAAAATAAAAACGCTTAACTTATTAAAATTACATAATAGATACACAATAACTCCTACCTAAAAGATAGCGTCGAAAAATTCCTCCGCATCACTGTCGACTGGAAGTGTGCCCAAAAGACTGGCGACATTGCCACGTTGTATGGCAATGCTTAATCTCTGACCGAGGTACTATAAAAGCCAGCCCTTGGGTCACGTGAAGTGTCAACTAGCCATATTTGGATAATTCTTTAAAAAATGGTTATTAGATATGTCAAAATCAGTTCTGCCATTTATAAGTATTGAATTTTTTGGGACAAAAATTATTTAACATACTAGCTTCTGCCAGCGGCTTCACCCGCGTAAAAATAGGTTTCTCCATACAAACTTCCAACTCCCGTATTTCCCCCCTAGGGGTGGAGAGTCGTAAAATCCGTTCTTAGCGGATGTCTACACCTATAAGGAACCTACTTGACAAATTTAAAGTTTGTAGGTGTTATCGTTTCTGAGATTTCGTGATTAATCAGTGAGTGGTATTTCACTTTTAACCGACTTCTTATATATATAGATTTAGTTTTATCTTACTGTCCATAAAGGATAACTGAATTGCAAATTGCAGACACACGTACGAAAATTAAAAATTCGTGACTACCCTTTTTTGATGTGGAAAATGTCTAATGACCAGCTCTAGAGCGAAGCGAGAGGGCGTATCAGAGTTTTACTGACTAAAACCACATCCTTAGATTCCTTTTCTTTCCTTTTTTTCTTTTCTTTACCCTTTGCGTTCTAGGGACCATGGATTTCCCCTATGTTTGGTAGGTCTCAGAATAGGTAGTAGGCAATTTTTTAAAGCTCCTACACCCCCCATTTTTGGGGGGGCATTATTTTCTTTGATATTTTATGTGGTTAAAACGGTTGCCGGGTCAGTTGACAGCTAGTAGTAGGTACCTATATAAACATGTCTGTTCCAGGTTTGCCAAAGGAGGTGGTCCGTCTCCGTCTACGTCCAACTCGGTCGTCCTCCATACTGCATTCTGTTGAAGACTTGTCCACTGACAGTACCTGTGTTTACAAGGCGAGGCGGAACCTCAGCAGGTAGGATCTGTTTCATACAATTAGTTCTTTTGTTTTATTATACGACTGCCCAAAAAAAGGAGTGTTATGATTTTTTTAATGAAACAAAAGGTTTTTTCCGATTTTATTTTTGTTTCATTCATTTTAGGGTCGACGCAGACGGGCCACAACCACGAAACGCCGCCACCGGCATATTTCCTATAGTTCTCATACATTTCGCCGCACACGGTTGACGCCGTTGGCCGCCACATGCTACATTCATCATCATCATAATCATCATTTCAGCCGAAAGACGTCCACTGTTGGACATAGGCCTTCCCCAAATGTCGCCACAATGACCGGTTCTTTGCGTCTCGCATCCATCGGATTCCCGCGACCCTCACCAGGTCATCGGTCCACCTTGTGGGAGGCCTTCCAACGTTGCGTCTTCCGGTACGTGGTCGCCATTCCAGAACCTACGCTACCACGCTACATTATATTATTATTATTAATCACCACTGCTCGCTTCTTGTGGCCCGCACCGGCTACTAAACGCCGTCACACGCCACTCGCGCCTTTAAACCTACTCCGTCAGAGTCCATTATGATATTGCTCGTATGGGTTAAAAAAGCAGCTACCGGCCACAAGTAGCAGTCACGCGCTTCAGCTTCCTTTGTGGCCGCTTCTAGCTTCTCGTGGCGGCGTTTGTGGTGGTCCGTGTGGGGCGACACTTAGTGTGCTTTTTTGTTTGTGCCAAATGAATTTTCTATCCTAATTGTTTTAATTACAAAAAATAAAGAGCTTGTCTGGGCTTTTTTTGGAGCATTTTTTATGGGAAACTTTACAAATACAAAAATAATGCAATCGGCGCGAGTCAATTCTATGACTCATCTTGCGAATCGTCATTCAGTGCCTCATTTTTTTTTTTCAAAATATAAGGTCATTGGAGGTATTTCTGGTAATTTGAGAATGCGAACTTTCTTATAAAATACAAGAAATAACCGTCAACCCAAAAGTTCAATTTAAGTATGTCATCATCTTCCTGCCCTGTCCCATTACTTGTGGTCGGCACAACACGTTTCTTTCTTCCATTCTGTATCTGAACCGCCAGACTTAAGTGGCAATGGACAGGGAGGGAATATTGCTCGCAGAAAAGAAGAAAGTTTCTGGAGTGGCGACCACAGACGCAGCATTAGAAGGTCTCGGATCCCACAAGGTGGACCGAAGACCTGGTGAGGGTCGCGGGAATCCGATGGATGCGAGACGCACAGGACCGGTCATTGCAGCAACGCTTGGGGGAGACCTATGTCCAAAAGTGGACGTCTTTTTGCTGAAATGATGATGATGACCTATCACGCTATCACTAACTCCCATTCCTTTCATTTCACTCCTCAAACAATCGACCCATGTATTCTTTGGCTTCCCTCTCCCTCTCCATCTGTCTGATGAAATTAAATTGATATCCCCAGTAAATCGCTGTACACCCGTCCTCCGCCGAGCCGGCTGATCCCCTGCAAGCTGACAGAGCCTATTGTTATTAAACAAGAAGAGGTGCAGAAGGAAGATGTGCAGGTCCAGAAGAAGCGCTCCGGCTGCGTGGAGGTTATCTCCAGGTGAGTTTTTTTGCGCCATCTTCCCAGCTCGTCGTGCTGTGCTAGTGCTGCCGCTACGGCTGCGGAGAACCTCAAGCAGCGAAAATATAACAACCTCATCGGCAGTTATATTTTCGTGCCGTTTGGAGTTGAAACTCTTGGGCCGTGGGGTCCGAGTGCTCATACACTTTTTAAAGAATTATCCACACGCTTAGTTGACACTTCGCGTGACCCAAGGGCTGGCTTTTACCTCGGTCAGAGATTAAGCATTGCCATACAACGTGGCAATGCCGCCAGCCTTTTGTGAACATTTCCAGTCGACGCGAAGGAATTTTTTGATGTCATACTTTAGGTAGGTAAGAGTTATTGTGTATATGTAGTTTTCGTTAGTTAAGTGTTTCTATTTTTCTTGTTCTATTTAGGTTTAATCAAAAGTGGTTTTTTATGATATTAACTATTGCTTGACTGCGATCCCACCTGATATTAAGCAGTGATGCAATCGTTGATGGTGAGGCGCACAAGTTTATTAAGAGCCTATTCTCTCTAGCCTTGAAGAAACCTAATTTATTATTGGACGGGAAGTCCGCAGCAGGCAAATTTTTCCAATCCTTCGATGTACGCGGTATAAACGACGAGGCAAAACGCTTAGTCCGTAGAGGTGTTAACAACGTAAGTGTGAACACTCGCCATACAATGCGTTCCAAATAAGAATAGGATCGATTGCCATATTGTGACGTCACGTCATACTGTTAAATCGCAAATTGGGCAAAATTAAAGTGTTTGTCACCTGGCTCCGCCCTCTGCAGGTACCTGGACGTGTCGCTGCTCCGGTCGTGGCGCTTCGGGCTGCTGTGCGCGTCCGTGGCGCTCATGTCTTGCGGCTCACCCTACGCTCTCTACTACCTCCCGGCGTATACCGTCGCTATGGGACACAGTAAATCTGCTGCCGGTATGTTTATTTAAAAATTCATTTTCAATACACTTAGGCCTACTGGCCATGGATGCGTAGCTCAATAGATGCGACACGACGGTAAGATGTTGCCGCATCGTCGACAGTTTCATAGTCTTGTATGTAAGCTTCACGCAGCCGTATAATGACAAATACGCGTCTATGAAGATGCCTAACTCGGAGACCCGCTCTTATTCCCTACCGCTTTTAGGCATGCAAATGACTGTTTTTCGCACTAGTGCGGAAAAGTGCGCAAGCTCACACCCGCCACATATATATTTATCATATCAAGCTGAGCGCTAAGCGACCCCCACGAGTCGCGCGGCAACCCTCGTTAATTTATTTCTTCGTAAAGCCGCTTGCACACGTTAAGAAAAGTCGCCGGGCCTATGCAAGAATTCGCGTTGTTTCTACACACGAACTGTGTACACTGCTTTGGCGGTGACCAAGAATAAAATGCGCTAGACACGACGCGTGAAGTTGCTATGGTGCGGTAGGGGGACGGGGGAGGTGAGGGGGTGCCACGCCCACGATCAATTTTCGTGCCTAGACCCGACAAAATTCTTATCGTGTGCATGATGAATTGTACAAGTGTGCGTGTACAAGCGCCCTAAGTGTAACGAAAAACGTTGATACACGTGGAAATTTGTCACTGCTGCACTCAGCTCCGTAACAGTTGTTCAATATAAAACACGGGTATTCAGCCGCATCAGATTTCACTGGAAGCCGATCCCAAGCTAGTTTGGTAAAGGCGAGTAAGATGATGATAAAAAAAACTTTTTATAAAAAAAAAAATAACCGACTTCACTAAAAAAAACACTAAAAGGATCAAAATAACTTTAATTTTGGAAGTCGGTGTTTCTCGGTATTGTTTGTTTCTTATTTAACACCGACTTCCGAAATTAAAGTTATTTTGATCCTTTTAGTGTTTTTTTTAGTGAAGTCGGTTATTTTTTTTTTATAAAAAGTTTTTATTTCACACTTTTTAGTTGCGATACACTTATAAACAGAGTGCCTATTTCTCATGACAATTCCAATTAACCCAAATACTGCTAGGTTACATAGTTTTATTATAAAGTTCCTGTGTCTACCTTCCTCCTTCCGGCTCCATCATCAGATCAGTTCGATAGTACCTTATAGCCAAAGAGCATCTCACGACAATTCTAATAAGCCCAAACACGGCTAGGATACATTGATTAATTACGGAGTTCCTGTGCCTACCTTCCGGCTCCATCATCAGATCAGTTCGATAGTACCTTATAGCCAAAGTGCATCTCATGACAATTCTAATAAGTCCAAACACGGCTAGGTTACATTGATTAATTACGGAGTTCCAGTGCCTACCTTCCGGCTCCATCATCATCATCAGATCACTTCGATGATACCATTTTCAACGTAACTATTCAGAATCATTCATTTATTTGTATTGTCATAGTCGCTTAATTATCTTCATTGTGATGAAAATACCAAAATTACTATAGGGTTGCCTATAATTTTTGAGGAGTTCCCTCGATTCCTCATGGATTCCATCATCAGAACTGGATTTTGAAAAAAAGAAAAAAATCTGGAAGCATATCCTATGGAGTGAAAAAAAAATTATGCAAATCGGTCCATAAACGACGGAGTTCTGTGGTAACAAACATAAAAAAAAAATGATAAAAAAAAAACAACCGAATTGAATAACCTCCTCCTTTTTTGAAGTCGGTTAAAAAGGGAGTTAGTGATAGCGTGACGAGTGACAGGACAGAATGGAAGAAAAAAAACTTTTTACAAAAAAAAAAAATACAACCGACTTCAAAGTAAAAAAAAAACACTGAAAAGTGCAAAATAACTTTAATTTCGGAAGTCGGTGTTTCTATAATAGTTTTGACTCTTCGTTATTTAACACCGACTTCCGAAATTAAAGTTATTTTGCACTTTTCAGTGTTTTTTTTACTTTGAAGTCGGTTGTATTTTTTTTGTAAAAAGTTTTTTATTTTACACTTTTTAGTTTTGGTACCACCACTAAAAAGTACCCCTCAGCCAAACTTAAATACTCAGATATCAGATATATTCATTTATTTGTATTGTCATAGTCGCTTAACTATGTATATCTTCATTGTAATATCTATTTGTGTATGAAGTTCCGTTGACCATTTCTGGTCTTCTTCATCAGTTCCACTTCATCAAATGTTACTTTTTGACTGTAAATGCTTAAGTTCTTGATGAAAATACTAAAATCACCATAGGGTTGCCTATAATTTTTGAGGAGTTCCCTCGATTCCTCATGGATTCCATCATCAGAACTGGATTTTGAAAAAAATGGGACCAATCTGGAAGCATATCCTGTATAGGGAAAATAAAATTTTGCAAATCGGTCCATAAACGACGGAGTTCTGA
The DNA here is from genome assembly GCA_905147345.3 of Mythimna impura. Lineage (NCBI taxonomy): Eukaryota > Metazoa > Arthropoda > Insecta > Lepidoptera > Noctuidae > Mythimna > Mythimna impura. Next base: position 12,692,635 of record LR990364.1, read on the forward strand.
GGTAACAAACATAAAAAAAAAAAAAATGATAAAATAAAAAATAAAAAAAAATACAACCGAATTGATAACCTCCTCCTTTTTTTTGAAGTCGGTTAAAAATATCATATAATTGCAGGTCACCTGGTCGCAATCAGTGCTGTGCTAGATCTATGCGGGCGACTCGGTCTCGGCTGGCTCTGCGACCTACATCTATTCTGTAGGAGGAAGGCCTATATCGTCAGGTGAGTTAAAATAGTTAAGAAGTGTAGTATTATATCAGAATAACAACGGGGCTATAGAACATATAAAATACAAGCGAGCTATTCGGTTGAAGGAATGTGGTAAGATAACGTATTCAAAGAATAATACACACCTTAAATAATGCACCTGTTTATTTCTTCAGATAATCACACTGTTTCTTCATAATTATTAGTACAAAATGTAAACTTATCTTAGTCGCCACTAGAATTTACGTCTGAACGCCACGAGTGCTCCCGACCGACTGCCTACACCCCGACCCAGTGCTAGTGCAGGAGGGGAGATATCCCCCCTTTAATATTTTAAAACCTTTATTTAAACGTCTTCCGGTCTAGCACTCAAATCAATTTGAATGTTGCCACATAAAATAAACTTTAAAATTAAATCAAATACTAGGCTTTTATTAAAACTTATCAGACGTAAATAAGAACTAATTCCTTTAGCACACGACGCGTGTTACAAAAGAGAAACAAAAATCGTCATTTAACAAATTAAACATATACAGGGTGTCTTTGACATCGATGCACAAACGAATAACACGGATCCAGTAAATGATTCTGGACCCCCCAGTGGTGGAATTATTCGTCGGGTTTTTACCCATTTTTTTAAATCTGTATTTTTTTAAATTTAAACTGTGTAATCAATCGTTATTCCAACCAAGCCCGATAAAATTCTTAGAATAAAAAAATTGAATTAAAAATTAATTAATTAAAATGTCATAGGGGTAGATAAAATCGTTATTCTAAACAACCCCGATGACATTTTTAATTTAAAAAGTAATTCATTAATTTTTTTCACTGAGAATGTTAGAATAACGATTTTATACAGTTTAAATTAAAAAACGTAAACATTATTTTTTTTTAAATAGGGAAAAACTGACGAAAAATTCCACAACACTGGGGGGTCAAGAATCATGTACTGGATCTATGGTATTCGTTTGTGCGTCGATGTCAAAGACACCCTGTATATAAACAACGCTGATCTCTCTGTCACATGAGAACAACATAAGTAAGTTTTGAGTACTGCTCAATTGACGCGAATTTTGTCCGAAATGTAAACTGTTCTAAATGCAAACAGCCCCCCTAGCCAAGTTACAATCGTGTCGTTCGCGCCGATCGCCTCGAGTAGGCTACGCCTCCGATTCCTTTGTTCTGACCACGTGACTGAGCGTTGAGATGACGTCAGAACAAAGGAATCGGAGGCGTGGCCTACTCGAGGCGTTCGCTGCGACCGATACGATTGTAACTTGGCTAGGGAGGCTGGCCCCACAGCTGACAAGTGGGAACGGGCTGAGACAGCGCAAAGCGGCCCGCGCGGTATTCGCCGCAGTTTGTACAGTCCTTCACGAGACATCCCGTGAACCAACCTCTTTTCCACGCTGTTTTTAAGATCTACTTAAAATACATTACGTTATTTTAAGCCGCGTTTCAACCTGCAAGTATATTATGTGCAAGTTAAATTACATTGCGGGGTACGAACGGCCGTTTGATTACATTATAACTTGCAAATGTTGTACCCCGCAACGTATTGCAAGCTGCAAGTAATTTACTTGCAGGTTGAAACGCGGCCTAATGATTGTTTTCAGTATTCTGGTGGCTGGCATTGCAGTCCTGACTTTACCTAGTCTTAAATCTTGGTGGGCGTTAGCTATTGCTTCTGGTGAGCATTTGACTTTGAAATTATTAATTAGATTGTACCTATTGAAGTAAGAAAGTTCTAGATTATGTTATTAATGTATTTTTTTTTTGTAACAATATAATCTGTCATGGAACCTTGTCAATAAAACTGACCTACCTCAAAAATTGCATTAAGTCTAAGAATGGCGTGCGTGGTGATGCGCGCGTTCCTCTCTGGTCCTGATAGATGTAGCGACGAATGGAGTAGCTTTCTAGCCTATCACGGAACAAGTATTTGAATTGCCTACAGATAGTTGTTCCGCGTCTGCGTTTCTCGTATATCTGAGTTTACATGTCTGTGAATACATCCACGATACGGGAGTAATTCTTAATGTCCGTATCGTGTTAAAACAAAACAATAAATAATTTATGTGTGATAATATAATGTCCGCAGGCGCGTACGGGCTGTGCCTGGGCTGCTGGTTCCTGCTGGTGCCGGTGCTGCTGGCGGACGCGTTCGGCACGGCGCGCATCGCCAGCTCGTACGGGCTCGTGCGCATGTTCCAGAGCCTCGCCGCCGTCTCCGTGCCGCCTACCGCCGGTGAGTACTGTGTGTGTGAGTGCCGATCACCTCGACCCTCATTACAATGGAATACAGCTACTCTACTTAGTGGCAGGAACACATCGAAGGCTGGAAACTGAAAAAAGTTACATACAATTATGTGACTAATGAAAACAGCACATTATGTGACTAGGGGGATAGAGCAGTGTCTTAAAGTTGCGGGCGACATGTTGAATTCCAAACGAAACGAAGGTTGCTCAGTTTTAATCCCGAACGCCAGTGAGGGATTAAAACTATAATTAACTCCCAGTCACTGTGAGGGATTTTATATAGAAACCTGAGTAAAGTGAGGAATTCAAGCTGCCCAAGACCGTGAAAAGTAACAAAAATCCAAACATAGCATACTCACAAACATTCTTTCGGCTTTAAATATTAGTGTGATAACTATGCTTACGCTATGTTATCTTCATTTCTTTGACCGGCCAGTTGGTCTAGTGGTCAGTGACCCTAACTGTTATGTTGAAGGTCGTGGGTTAGATTCCCACCCTGGATAAATGTTTGTGTGATGAGCACGATCACTTGTCCCGTGACTGGGTGTAATTTATCTATAATATAAAATTGTAACTATATTTTTGTTAAAAAAATTCTTATTAGTCCGTTCGCATGTTATATAATTATCCCACTTAGGAAGGTAAACCTGTTATTAGCCATAGTTTATATAGTTTATAAGCACCTACCACAGTATAGATATATGGAACAGTACGGAAACTACCTACAAATATTCGAAACGGCACACTCACACAAACATACGCATCGACGAGACTCCTAAGCATTTCTCGCGGTCCTGTCAGTAACGAATGCCGCTTAGGAGTCTCGTCGATGCGTATGTTTGTGTGAGTGAGCCGTTTCGAACATTTGTAGGTAGTTTCCGTACTGTTCCATATAATATATCTATACTGTGCATCTACTCTGTATCATACTTTGTGAGTCTTTGTGTATCGCTATTGGTTACCTAAATAAAAAAAATAATAATATGTATATATTTAGCAATATATAAGTATGTATATCGGTTGCCTAGTATTCATAGCACAAGCTCTGCTTAATTTGGGACTAGATGGCGTTGTGTGATAGTTGTTGAATATTATTATATTATTTCCAGGTCTCCTCCGCGACGTGACCGGTGGATACTCATGGTGTTTCTACGGCATGGGCTCGTGCATGGTCCTCGGTTCCATCCCGGTCTTAGCATTCCACCTGAGCATCAAAAACGAAGACTCCGACTCTTCAGTTGATTGAAGGTCTTAACGATTAAAAAATACGCTTTTATAACGGTGTTAAAACAATTTGGGTCTTCAAAATGTTTAGAGGGTCTTAGGAATTGTTTTTTGGGGGTCAATAATGTTGTTGTAGGTAATTTTCGGGGTCAAAGTCTTGTTATTGTCGAAATAAATGGTGATAGTGTTTGCAAACTATTTTATCTATGTATGTATTATAATATATTATACTAGGAGATACTAAAAAAAATACATTTCGTTTGTGTGTTGGACAAAAAAGGAAATGAAGTTTTTCAGGAACATTCACACCACTAGTTGGCGCCACTTAGCTGAGAGGTCTTCTACTTTTGAAAACGTATACATGACGTTGACGTCAATTTAACTAACATCATTAACTTATATTATTATTATTATATTATAAAATTACAGCCCAGTGACCTAAAATTATGACATAATATTTTAACGTAATTTTTGGTTTAAACAATCTAAAAAAAATATTTACCATGAACATTATTTTTTCAATATATTTTTTGCTTGACATAGTTAACTTTAGGTATAAAAAATACCGCTTAAAAGAATTTAGACAAAAGCATTAAAAGGAGATAGAAGAAGGAAAGAAAAAGTTCTGGGCCACAACTACTTGCGACTATTTTTAGTACATTGGGTCGTAATGTATATCGACCTAAATTTAGGTTGGGCCTCCTAAAGGTTAACTTAAGCGTTTTGCCAGGTGCCTGGACCTGACGACTCAGTGTTGCAATCAGGTAAACGTTATTTTAAAAACCCTCATTTGCATTTTTTTTTTTGTTCTAAAACCTCAATAATGCCTTTCTAATGAAACCGGTGTGAGGCGCATCTGTTGGATGGATGGATGTTTCAAAGTCTATAATGGACATAGGTAGAAACAATTTTTGGGTTTTATATATTAGGATATATATGTATTTCATGTAAGATCTGAGGAATGAATTGTTTAATACTTTCGACGAAAATTTCTCGTTAATTTATACGTCACTACGGTTGAAATTATTTTAATTTAAATTTGAGATATTTTGTTCTCCATCAATTTTAACTCAGTTTTGTTGGAGCCAAAATTTGATCAATATTTGGAATTTTGAATTCAAATAAACAAAGAGCTAAACTTATTTTATGAAATTGGCAGAAATAAACAATATGGCGGTTTTAATTCTAATTTAAAATAAGCTACAATAAATCCTTTTCATATAATATACTTTTGCAATTTGTTGTAAAATAATAATTAGAGACAACCATAAACAACTTTGATTTTTTTTTAATTCCCGCCATATTTTGACGTTTCAGCTATCAAACTATTAACTTCTGTTTGACATATTGGCCATAGACTACAAAATAATGGATCTGCACTGTTTTGTACCTAAGCTCTTGTCTTCAAAAAAAGGATCTTGTTCTTACTTTGACCGCAACCTTGTTTAGACCTAAGAGTTTTTATTATGACCAAATGCTGCCAGCAGCTTTTCCGATGCATTGTGTGTTTTACACGATTTCATAAAAGTAAATAAAAATTACTATTATTTTCGTATTGTTAGATTGAATTTATCATTTTTATAAGTTTGTGCAACCATAATTTATTTCAGGCTTTGTGCAAGTTTGTGCAAGCATAGTTTACGGGTGTCATGCAAGTTTATGCAAGTACATGTATATTTGCGGCTTATTGTAAAAGTATTGCTTCCGAGATTTACGTACAGTCAGCAACAAACGTGATTATTGTGCTGACCTATTATTTTATAATTTAATTTTCTAATAAGTACCTATATTATTGTTTATTTTTTTTACTGCTGACTATCTGTGTAAGTAAAAACGTAGAAATATTAAGATGAATGCTGGTGTAATGGATTTCGAATATTCGACGCGATTGATCAGGTAAATGGTAAAATTCGATGTTGCTTTGTCTTTTGAGTGAAAACGGTTCGAATAAAAAAAAGGGATGTGTGTTATTCTACAGTCGGCCACGTGTTTTCATAGGTGTGGTTGATTTCGTAAGTCATACGTCATTTATTCCATAAGTCAAGACCCTTCCCAGCTTTATTATTACGGTATAAATCTTTGAAATCTCAACTTGTCTCTTCTATATTAAGCATGTATTATACACGTGGATAGATGGAGTAGAGAGAAGGAGGCCAAAGAATTGGATTAATTATGTGAGGAGTAATTATGAAAGAAAAAGTGCGTTGGTGATAGTGTGACGGGTGACAAGACAGAAAGGAAAAAATAAACGTGTTGCACCGACCACAAATAATACGGGACAAGGGCAGGAAAATGATGATTATGCATGTCCTATAAACCTTCCTCATGAATTACTCTGTCAATTGGTAAAAACCGCAAAAGAATGCCTCTCACAGCATCAGCCTGTCTGTTCGCGATTAACTCAAAAACTACTGAATAGATTTTCATGCAGTTTTTATTAATATACAGAGTGCTTCACGAAGAAGGTCTGGGTGTTATATAATAAATGCATATTAAAGTAGAGAAAGCAGAGAGTTTCAAAGATTTGAATCCATCACCACCGCCTCATATCAACTTTAGTGTTGAGTAGGTATTTGAAAATCATTTTTAAGTGATATTTAAATTAAAAAGACCTTAAAGAAGTATGGGTTGTAATCGATTTTGAGCTTTGTTATGTGTGACATAACGTTCGTTGTTCTAATCATTTGAATTTAAATACAAGTGGCTTACTGTAGATTAAAAAGTATATATAAAAGTCTGTGATTTGAGATAAAATAAGGGTTTCTAATCCTCCTTTTGTTACTGTTTGAAGTGATAATCACTGAGTGAGAAGAATGGATCGGATTGTATGATACAAATGTTGTAAGGGTACGGTCATAACACAGGGCACTAAATCCCGGCAGACACCAGACGCCATAACTACTAATAATCATTCTTAAAATCAAAGTATCTTGACTTTACTCGCGAGATTGTCGACATGTGGGAAGTGGACTTGGCGAGCATTGTCTTTGTAGTCGTGTCAGCCAATGACTTGATTGCCGCGAGGCTCGACCAACATTAGGAGACTAGATCAAAGGCTTCATTCAGAAAGCGGTACTTCTGGACACGACTCGAATTGTTAGGACGTTTTTTTCTTTGGAGCACTGACCGCCGTAGCTTGGATCCAGTTCCTGGTACCAGCACGATACAATTTTTGATGTGAATCATCTATTGGCGCACCTTGGCGGTAAACGACTTGAATGCTGTGACGGATAACGGCTTGATAACCCCGCTTCGCCATCGCTCTCAACTTCTTTGTGAGAGATGTCTCACATCTGCCGGGCGTCCCGAGACAGCCATCGTTTTTTTTTTATATTTATAAATATTTTTTTAATTATATTGAAATACATTTTTTTAAATGAATTAAAAGAATAATCGTGCTCATGTGACATGTTCCAAGTACAGGCTTCAACTTTCATAGCCCAGCCATAAACAGAAGTGTCATGGGCAGACAATTTCTTTGAGTAAATGCAGCGGCGTAGTATCAAAAATAATTAAGTTTTTTTTTTGTTTTGTATTGATTGAATGGACTCGTATAATGGTGCATTCTGGACTAGAATAGGTTAAGTTTTCATTGTGGTCTTATGTAGAGAATATTAGAACGGGCAGAGCGAGCTATAAATTATAGTCATTTTCGTTCACTACGGTTCTCTTATCAATAAGAGAATTTAAAATTGTGGATAACGTCATGTAACCAAAATTTTGCTTACGTTGGAGCTCTTGTCGTTAACGCTCACTGACAAATTCGGTTTATATGGAAAGTCTTGACGATTCCGTCTTGAGTAGCTGTCACTGAGGCATTTAAGTGCTCTGTGGGTTATACCAACGCGTTCATAATGCGTTTACGATAGCGTTCACGGCGGTGATTAGTCATTACGAACTTGCAAGCGCGTTGTGCTACCCTGTTGAAATTGCACCATGACAACTCAACTTTAAGTGTCAAGTTTTTACTGACTAAAACCCACCTGTTTCTTCAGTTTAGCGTCCCTTTGCGTGGACCACGGTAACTCTTTTGAACAAGATATGATGAGACTAGAGACCCTACCACAAGCTGTTAACGCAATCCATTTCACGACCCAAACTGTTAAAAGGATGGAGCTATATAGGGTGTATAGCTTCATCCCTCTTGACATTTTAACACGTCATCAACGACCCTGCTTGCAAGTCCATGATCGCTCCGATCACAACGAAATTCAATGAACGCCATCGGGGACGCATATTGTACGCGTCGATTTAACTGTAATTTATTTTATTTTATGCTTAGCGGTATTATATATACCTAGTGATCCTTTATTCTTGGGTTACGTAATGTGATTACAAAAAAATACTTTAGTTTCAAGCTTTAAAAATCTTAGATTCAATTTCAAAATAAATATTCATGTTAAAAATAATGTAAAACTAATTAATTGCAATTTGATGAACCAGTGTAAGCGCGATACTTTCTCAGGTAGTAAAAAAAAAACACAGTATTATAAAACTTCATCATAATGAGATCAATAAATACAATATCATATTCGTTCGGGTAAGTTCAACAGACTCGAGCTGACCTTACCCGAACGAGCGTTACACAGCCGAGCGTGACGGCTGTCTCATTCAATACCCAGAAAGTAACACAATTCATTCAGGCTATCAAAAAAAAAACTGGTGTTAAAATGTTTAGGTTTTCCGCGTTATACAGTGTCTAGTGCGAATTTGTTTTACGTTAACGCGATCGACGGCGCTTCAATTGGCCCGCTCCAAGCTCTTAACCAACCAGAGAGCCAAACACGGTAAACGATTCGATGGTGTTAACGTAAAAGCAGCTCACACATAGCGCACAGGCCACCATGTCGACTCATGCAAGATTAACCTTGTGCAAGTATGTAGGTATATAATTTCGTGTGTGGCCTACATTAGGTTGTATCCACGGCGTAGTTTTTAATTTAGCATAGGAAAAAGAAAAACGTATATTTTTGTTATTGAAAAGGGTAAGACCTAATTTTGGAGAATTGAACAATATGTTTTTAATCAGCACTCAATTAGTTTAAAATGATTCGTTATTGGCGTTCATTGCGTTGTCTTCTAGAGTCTGTACGGAAAGACAACCGTCATAAGATTTGATGGCGTAAACAACGTTTTGGTAATGTTAAGAACACTGTTAGGTCATTATAGAGCGCCTGTAACATCTTGATATTTTGAATCTATGTTAGAATAGTTTCTGCCAGCGGATCCGCCCGTAAAAAATATAAAAACCCGCCGCCATATAAAAACCATTAATGCTTTCTCTTTCCGCACAAACTCTAGCAAACATTGCAAGAATAATTTATTTGCATGGATGAATATATTTTATGAGCCAGTAGTGGCCACAAGAAAACAACTTTATTTATACTCAAAATTGCACAAAATTAACTTAATCTGGTTATAATGTGAAATAATGATAAGTGTTTTTAATTAGAGAATTGAAAATATTTCTGTTTGCATATTTTAACCGCATAAAACAAATGCCTGTAACTTACAGAACAGTATGCAAGTAACTTGTACATCATTTTAAGGTGTTATTTCCACCTGCAAGTAAATTGCATGCAAGTCAAATAATATTGCGGACTATTGAAGTACCTATGCGGTCATAGGTTGTTCCTACCTCACAATGTGATTCAACTTGCACGAAAACTTGCAGGTAGAAACGCGGCCTAAAATTTACCCATCAGAAGTCAAAATCATGGAAGTACTTGCATATTTTTTCTTATAGTGGATAGGTTACTTCTTGTCAAGTTTACTCCATCGACCACCTCTTCTCTGACCATCAGAAAAGACAGTGGTCAAACCCGAGCCTGTCAATAGTGTAAAGAAAAAGTTACACACACGTGTAGCTACCGCTCTATACTAGACATGACTTGAAATTAAGTACCTATAATCAATTTAAAATTTAATCTGAGGAAGCATATTTTTGAACTTGTAAGGTTGTAGTACCTTATAGTTATTATGTTAAGCCACTAACATGATATGCTTGCGCAAAAGACTTACAAGTATGTATTAACGTCTGTACAAGTATTTGAGCCATTTAAGGGTTCAATGACGTTATGTAAATGTGTGCAAGTAAAAACTTGCGCAAGTAAATCTTTACATGTGTGGTACAAGTAGGTATCAGAAATATGTAGGTACAGTTAGCTACATTATTGTTTAAAGAACACATTAAGTTATCTTCAAATCAAGAACTACTTAGTAAAAAATATTAGGTAAAATAATGCAATTGACTGTATTCATATATTTCTTTTGTTTCTTAGAATTCCACATTCCATGTTTTGATTTTCGGCGTTCATTCTATTTATCAGTACTTTAATATTTAAAAAAAAAAACTTTATATCGGTAGCTAGATGTCATAACAAATTCCTTGTTTCACGAATGACAAGTAAAATAATGAGAATTTTATTTTTATTTAATTTTGTAGGCTCTATGTGCAAGTACCATTTGTAATATTGTAAATAATATTTACAATATTACAAATTAACAACAAGTACCAAGTACCATACCACCGTTCCGTGCGTACCGTTATGTGCAAGTACCATTTGTAATATTGTAAATAATATTTACAATATTACAAATTACTTGCAGGAGTTGCAAGTACCATAATTTAATATGGTACCGCCAGTTAACTTGCACAAGTAAACGCTATACTAATCTTCCTTGCATTCCTAGTCGAAATGTGTCAAAGCATTTTTTAAATTATCTTGCAACATTGTATTGTAATTTTTACGATATTTCGTAACATATTTTTCAGGGAGGTTTCACGTGCACGCTTATAGCAAGCCAATGGGGTTTGAATTTTTTTATTATGGCAACTGGCAAAGTAAAGTTATCGCCATTTTTTTAAGGTAGTGCACTGATATTTATAGATTTTGTTTTCTCAACTCATACATTTGGAGACCAAAATCGTTATATTAAAGCAAATCATAGTTAATAATAAAATATTAGTTCTCTCTCTCCAATTTTATACTTCTCGTATAAAAACTAAAATAGCGTTATATTACCCGCCAATTCGATTCAATCAATCCCCATTGACATAACATTTTCAGGCCTTAAATACGTTTGTTTTAATTAACTCCACTAGCATATTTGGGTGACTTGCTACTACTCACAGACGTAAAAAGAGTAGCTACTACTCCTCTCTGAAAAATAATGAATAGTGAAAACAAAAAAAAAATACCAGTAGGCGTAAAGTGGTAAACAATAATAATTATCATCATCGTAGCGTTAAGGTGTGTCAACGGTCGTTTTTTTTTTTGTACTACTAGGCACGTGATGACTTTAGGCAAGTTTTACGTGTGCAGAGAAATTATTTAACTGCGTATTTTAGTTGGAAAGTTGAATTGGTATTCTGCTGAACACAAAATCGTTTAAACGTTCTTTAAAAAAACATGTACTAATGTGGCGTAATTCTGCAAATAATACTTAAAACAACCAACGTCATCTATTACCGCTTAACAGTACTATTTGTTTTCACACCTCGTCACAAGATGACGCCACAAGTCCACACGTACTAATAATAATAAAATAAGATCATGATATACATATTCAATGAGTTTTTGAACTATTTTAATAAAAATAAATAAATGTAACCTATTCTAATTGATGTGTTCAGACCCTTACAGGTAAATCCTCTTCAAGTGGGGCAGAGAAGTAGAAAAATAATGTTTTATTGGAGTAAGCGAGATGAGCGTGGCAGTTAGCTGATGAGTCAGAATTGTACTCGACAGCTGACTACGTAGGCGATGACCTAATAAATATCGTTAATTAAAGTTTTGACACAATTTTTTATCATTGACAATGGCGCCAATTTTTGTGGTATTACTTTGTTATTTAATTTTTATGATAAACTTGGTCGAGGCGCAAAATGTTTACTAAATATAAAAAAGCCAACTGATAATTAATTAATTTCCGATTACTTTACAAACTTGAAGTTTATTGTCGAAATTAACGTCGATAGTACAATGCTACAAGAAACTTTTGATGCAAAATGACAGTCAATGAGGCAATCATAATTTGTAAAATTGTCTATGGAACTTGAATGGAAAAAAAATGGCGGGTTTATTTCCTATTTTTTACCTAGGGTCTTTTTTACATAGTATGGGTAGGATGACAGCCGGACGAAAATATGCATCTAGATGAGAGAAAATGATGGCTACATTGTATAACTCCGACAGCTATAGCAATTGTAGTGTAACGTCAAAAGTTCCTTGTGCAATTAATGCTTGAAATTATAATCCTGTGCGAAAGTTCCTTTTTAAACTTCGAAATGTCATTTTTAAGGCTACAAACCATACTAATGAAGGGCAAAATAACGTTGTTTTTTTTACTTCTCTCCCCAAGCTCAAAGAAATAGATTGTAAATGTTTTACAAGGAGAATTGATTGAAGGGGCGTATGTGATGTGTTTAATCCGTGATTAGATCCATATTTTACTACTGTTAAAAAAATTACCTAAGTATGTACTAAGGCTGTTTCAGTTAGGTATTAGCTTAATTAGCTCGCTAGATGGCGTAATACAAATTTATTACAATGCGTTCCAAATAAGAATAGGATCGACGCCATACTGTCAAATCGCAAGAAATTGGGCAAAATTGAAGAACTCGGAGATGAGCAAAATTGAAGAACTGGATTCTGATTAAACTATTTTCGTTCACAGTTCGTAAATAAATTAAATTTTAAAATTTTCTTGTTTTGCTCACCATAATAATTCTTCGATTTGACAGTATGACGTGACGTCACTACCTGTCAATCGATCCTATTCTTATTTGGAATGCATTGTAGTTTATTTTTGTTTCCTGTAAGTATGGGAACATTAATGTGTCAAGAAAATGGTATGTTTTTAAATCGAACGTTCCACTTTATTGAACTTAGTCAAATTATTGCTTTAATTTTCACTTAATTTTGACTATTCATGTTTTTAATCATAGTGCTTAACTATAGCACTTATTGAGTTCAGTGCCATCTAGCGAAAATATAGCCATGCTTGGGCCCGTTGTTTTTACCTAAGGTTAAGGTCAACCACGGACGCGTAGCTTCATATACGCGTATTCGTCATTATACGCTTGGTGTACGCCTGCGTGGATACAAGAATTCAATCGACTTGTTATTTTCCCAGTTAACAGTTATAAACATATGAATTTAAATAAGAAATATAGATGTAATCACGGATTAAAAATAAAAATGTAATGGTGTTTAGTAAATAATGCTTCAACAACCAGCTTTGTGTAAATTATAACTGTAAACACAATCAAACTTTGTGACTATGGCAGTGATTTTATATTCTAAAATAGCCATTAATTTCTTCACAAAACCCGTATATCTAATTTTATTAAAGAAGGGAAAATATTAATCCTAGCACAGTGCTGCCATAGTGACTTAGCGGCGTTTCACGGAACTAACATAACGACTGCAGTGTGTAGCTATAAGAAAAATTGTACTGTTAAAGCGCAATACACACTGAGCCCGCCGGGCCGCCGACAAAGCCCGGCGACACAACCCGGCGGCCTGTATGAAAAGAATGTTGTATGAAATGTATGAAAAACAAAAAGTTGCCGACATATGTCGGCGACCCGGCGGGCTCAATGTGTATTGCGCTTTATGGTCACTTGTTTAAAAACATTTTTCTTTATATAAGTCAATCACTCGGATAAAATTTATCTGAAGATTGAAAAATCGGCGTTGAATAAAAAGAATTCGATAATTATTACCCTTTAGGTAAAAACTCATTAAAAAAAAATAACCGTTTTATTTAACAATTATTCTGTATAATTGCGACATCTACATAATTAATTAAGTTACACTGAAAATATGTGAACTTTTCGAAAAATCTACACAAAGGAAAATGTTTTTTTAAGTGACAAATTAACAAACTATCATTTAAATGAAAAATGAAATAAACTGATAGCCATTAAGTATACTTCATTCATGTTTTATTTAAAATCTTTTTTTAACTCCTGCCTAGTCTTTCCTAAGCGTCCAGTCTAACCCAATGAGGATGAATAACAGTAATTTTATTATACATTGGAGTAGGTAGCTAGTAACTTTCAGTGCTCGGCCAGACTGCAAACACGGGCGCGGGGCAGGCGCGGCGCGGTAAACTCTAACATAAGATCTTCATTTGAGTGTCTATAGTGGGCTGGAAGCGGAGCGGGCTGCTCGACGCGGGCCGCGCGCGGGCAACTCACGCCATAGCTCGTTCATACAAATGGGTACAGTAAGTGAGCGGGCGGCGAGTGGCAACCCGCGCGGGAGCGGGTATCTCAGTTCGAGCTAACCGCGCGCGCTGTAATGTATGATGGGTCGAATGCGGACAGACACAACGCTCGCGTCCCCGCACCCGCACCGCTCCCCGCACCACGCTGCCAGTCTAGCTGAGCACTCATTTAATTTTTACGTTCGAAGTACTAAGTAGTCTGACCTGTTTTTACAATCACATACACGTGGCAGGGTATGCGGTACCCTCTACAAGGTAAAAGGTATCCCACCAAAAACCTTTTGTAAAAAACTAGCCAAGTCTCGATGGAGCTGCTTGTTTATCTCTAAAAAGTAATGAAATCTGGACAAAGTCGTGCCAAGTCTAAGGTTCCTTACTGCAATTTCTTTATTATTATAGTTAATGTTGTGTGACTTGGCCGCACATTCTGTGGGTGTTTTGTCTTCCGTCTCGGTATGCCTGTCTCTGTCATTCATTTAGTTGAAAGTCTGGAACCTTTTAAATATTTCACCTTTATAGATATTGGGAGTTATCGGGGTTGGGAGGGAACTAATCTCTTCGGACGAAGCAACTCGTATAATTTGGATAGAACTTCACTTCAGGTAAGTTCGTTTAATCTCCAATTATACTTCGTTGCTTCGTCCTTTGAGATTAGATAACATTGTAGATTTTGAAAGATGGTGAAATATTAAAAACCATATCATATTAATAATAATAAAAAATATTTATTACGATTGTTTTGTTTTTCATTAATTTTATGTAAGTAATTAAATTATAACATTCTAACACAGTATATCAATCAGAGTTTAGGATTGATAAAGCAAATTGATTAGATTGTTCACATTGAATATCTCTATGATAGTATCTAGCAAAGACTTGGAGGTGCCACTCCACCCAGCGGTCTTTCGTATCGTATCAATATTGACACCAGCTTTATGAGGGGCTGAGGTGGCTGCGTGTCTGGTGGAGTGAGCAGAAAATATTGAGGTGTCAATTCCGCTAACTGACAACATGTCTTTTATCTACCGGCTATATTTGTGGATACCGGTTTATGTGGTTTTTAATACTTAAAAATAGGCTATTAGCATTGTTTCTCAAAGACTTTGTCTTATCTATATAAGCTAGCAACGCTTCAGCCGGACATATTTCCGGACGGTCTTTATAAAATGGGATATTAAGACAAGGTTGATCTGAACCTGGACGAGAAGTTTTTATTAAACTATTTATCTTGATTAAAATGAGCTGACCATGGATAGTTATATTTTCTAATGTTATTTTGCTAATCGTCTGCACTCTATGTGCAGTTATTAGCTTAAGCAAGGTAAGGGTCTTTTTAGTTAATTGTTCTAGACTTAAATTACAGTTTGGGTACAATTTCGATAGTGAATCTAAAACGATTGAGGGGTCCCAAGTGATATTATATTTAGGGACTGGAGGACGAAGTCTATAGAAACCTTTAAATAGCCTAGTGATACGGTCATCAGACCCTACTGTCGATCCTAAGATCAAAGACAGAGCGGAGCGATGATTGTTTAAAGATCCGTATTGTAAACCAGAATTAAATAATTCAGTGAGAAAATAAATTACCATAGGAATTGACGCCTCATGTACTTCAATATTCTGAGTGTTACAAAAGCTTACCCAGCGTCGAATTGCAATTTCATATTGTTTAATTGAATTTTCAGACAAGGAAGCTATCATTATATCTAAAGCTGACGGTGGTACTCTTCTGTTCCGTAGTGCCGTCCTGATAACTTCCCTGCAATCAACGTGAGTTTCAGGAGACTGTTGGTAATAGATAATAACACATTATCAGAGGGGGTAAACTGAACCAAATCAGAACAGAGAAGTTTTTGAAACAGTGGAAACCAGGGTTGCGTGGGCCAAAAAGGGACCACAACAATACCCTCGGATCAGTTATTATTTTTCTTAAAACTTTTAATATAACCGCAAAGGAGGGAATGCATAGAAAAAAAGATTTGCCCAGCTTAGAGTAAAAGCGTTCACTGCAAATGCACCCGGGTCTCTATTCCATGAGATGTACTTGACACATTTGTTATTTAACCTAGATGCAAAAAGATCAATTTTAGGTTGCCCAAAGGCCTGTACAATCTTTTTTCTTTATTTAATTCTTTAATCTTCCATTCGGTATCGGGGTGAGATTTTCTTGACTCCGCATCTGCTATTTCGTTATCTTCTGAAGTTATGTATGAAGCGAATACAAATTATATACCACGAGCTTCACACCATTGCCACAGAGATTTTGTGATTTCAGTTAGATGTGGAAATCTTATTCCACCCATACGGTTGATGTACGAAATAGCAGTTGTGTTGTCAATACGTAATAAAACTTGACAATTTTTTAATCCCTTTGCGAATATTTGTAAACCCAGGAACGCTGCCAGGAGCTCTAAATGATTTATATGTTTAATACATTCTGAATTACTCCACTGACCACTGGCGGTCTCCTTACCGCATGCTGCCCCCCACCCTTTTTTGCTAGCATCAGAAAATATTTCTAGCGAATAGCTGTCTTGTCTAATAGGATTGACTGCGTCATCAATTGATTTTAACCACCAGGAGAAATCATCCTGTAGGTACTGTGGTAAAGACATATGGCTATCGTAATTATTCGTTTGACACAATGCAAGGTATTTGCATCTTTCCATTTGCTTAGTATAAAGCCAACCGTACTGAATTGCGGGGCAAGATGAAGTGAGAAGGCCTACCAAGCGTGCAAAATGTCTTATTTTACAACGTGGTTTTAATTGGAACGATTGTAATTCTTGTTTTATTAAGCTTCGTTTATCTTTAGGCAAGCTGACATGGAATTTTTTCGTGTCTATTAAGAAACCAAGGTATTTGCAAACGTTACTCGGAATCATGCAGCTTTTTTCCATAATTATAATAAACCCTAAGGTCTCTAGAATTTTTCTTGTTTGGAATATATTGTCTAGGCAATCTTGATAATTGTTAGAAATAATACAAATGTCATCTAAATAAATAGATGACAGATAGCCCAACGATCTCAATAGACAAATGACCGGTTTTAATAATTTCGTAAATACAAATGGGGCTGTGTTTAAGCCGAATGGTAAAACATTGAATTGATATATTTTACCCTCGTACTTAAAACGTAAGTACTTTCTATAGTTTGGATTTATAGCTACGAGGAAATAAGCATCCTACAAATCAAGGGTGGACATGTAACTATTTTTTGACACTAGTTTTAAAGTTGTTCTCAGATCTTCAATTTTAAAATGTTCAGTTTTAATGTGCTTGTTTAAGGACTTTAAATTTAATATAAATCTGTTTTTACCATTAGGCTTTTTGATCAGGAAATAACTAGAGAGAAACTGTCCTTCCTCTGGATTGCAATATGAAATAGCTCCACTGTTTATAAGATCAGTGATAGCCACCCTGTATTGAAGGGATTCTAAAGAAGATAATGCAGGTAAACTAGGTTCGAATGACTGATGAACCGGTTTCGTAAAAGGTATCTCGTAACCTCTTATCCACGACAATATAACAGGATCATTGGTTATCAATTTCCATTGATCATAAAAAAATGATAATCGACCAGCGGAACGTACCAGGTTTAGCGCCGGGGGGCTTGGCGCTGCTGCAAGCGCGGCGGCTGTCGCTGTCGCGGGCGCTGTGGCGGCTCCATCCTCCTGGCTGCTCCCGCTTGCCGCGGCACCGGCGGGAACGGAGGCCTCTGGTTTAAAGGCTGAGTTGGGGCCTGTTTTGGTCTCTGCGCTGGCATAGCTCTTCTAAATGGTGTGTTCATTTTCATTTCAGCGCCAGATTTGGATATGGCTTTTGCAGCTCTGATAGTATCGGTCAGTTGTTCACCGAATAAGAAATTATCGATTTTTGTGTTAAACAAATGATCTTTGATGTCTTTTTTTTATTGTAGAACATATAAAACTACGTCTAGTCATAGACTCGTTGTGTTGTGAGTCACACAACAGTCGACCTGCCTCGATCAGTAATTTTATTACTGTCTGGTCCTTGTGATCCGAGGAGAACAAAGTATTGAGAGCTTCGCTAATACAAGAAATACTTGCTGCTACTTGTACCTGTTTATTCTCCAGAGCTTTGTCTTTTTTGATAAGCACATCAGATAAAGCAGCCTTTATTTCTGGATTTAACTTCGGCGCGTCAATATTTGTGCAGTTTTTTGGGACAAGATGTTTTTCTAGTAGTTCTTTTATGGCATCCCTTGTCAAGCCTGTCGTTGCAATGTGTTCCCAGTGAACAGATAATTCACCCCTAATATCTGGTCCATACATTTTTTCCTTGGAATTTGTGTCACCCAAAAGATTCAGAATCTCTTCATTAAGTTCAGGGGATTGAGCGCTGCTTCAACAGGCAATTCAGACTGGACTGTCTGTACTGCCTCTGTGGCAGGGAAGTCAGTAAGTGAGGTGGGCGTACCCAGTTCTGGCGCTTCCGCATCTAAAACCGGAAATGCCTCGACTTCGGGCTGAACTTCCATTTCATGTATCTACATAAGCTTTAAGTAGGTCATGAAGGTAGATAAAAGTAGGTCATGTGAAGGGAACATTCATTTCAAATGTACACAATCACTAATATGTAGGTAGGTATATAATTAGTTCAATGGGTTGGGAGTAAAAAAATATGTGCAGGTTACATCCCCGTAAGATGTACACAGCACTAATAAGTAACTAAACTATACCTACGTACCTACATAAGATTTAAGTAGGTCATTAACTAATGTGAAGGTAACATTCCTTTCAAATGTACACAATCACTAATATGTAGGTATATAATTTTCCCATTGTGTTGTAAATCCAAAATTCTGTGCAGGTAACATCCCCATAAGATGTACACAACACTTTTGGAAGCTGACTCCATGTTAGGATATGATACGGATATAGTCCTTAAAAACTATTCACAATATCTTTCTTATAACATTTATAAGAAAACACTTCAGCTTATCTTCCCGATCCGATAGGTGAGGCGACGGAATAATATTCGTCGATGAGCTACTGCTTTCGGAAGAAGTTCGAACTCGCGACCGTTTGGCATGTTTTCTGATCTTTTTTTTTTCCAATTTCCGAAGTTTTCTTCTTAAATAATCACCGTCATCGTTTTTGTGGCCACGTTTCGGCATTCTTATTTGAAATTTTTAACGATAAAAGAAAGATTATTTTCCTCTTGAAAGAAAGTAAGTGGTGATCGGCGACGCACTAAAACGCGAATGAATGACAGAGACAGGCATACCGAGACGGAAGACAAAACACCCACAGAATAAAAAAAAATAAAAAAAACTCAAACTTAGTGGATGAAAGGCGATATCTTAGACGTATTACTACAATGTTATCTAATCTCAAAGGACGAAGCAACGAAGTATAATGAAATAAAAGTCCTTGCTTGAATCCAGTGGCAATATAATTTAAGCTCTGTAATTTTAACATTAAATGACCAAATAATTTCTATTACTTAGAGAAAACATGATTTAATGATGGGATTACTAGACGGTATAATGTACGTTTTTTATTACTACGTTACAGATTGTCTAAATTATCTATTTATCTAATGTTTCTCGAACCTTCACTAGTTTCGATCACTAGAGTATATTCTCGTTAAGAAAATAGTGACGTCATCGTTGTCATTGAGCGTAGCTACGTCACTTGACTAATTAGATCATAGTAAATTAGAAAACCGTGCTCACATTGACAAGTTAAAGTAAGCTCTTCAGATAATACGGACGCATCTATTGTCAATTTTAAAATTAGCTCACCTATACGTAAAAATAAACGTCAAAATTATGAGGATTATGATTAAGGGCTCATAAACACGAGCGGCATGTTGTCAACGGCAGAGGTAATTTTTTTTTTTCTCTTCTTTGGCAACTGGGCAGAGGTAATTGCCACAGAGTACTTTGGTAAGTAACTGCAGCCGTCGACAGACTGCCGCTGATTTTCAAATTTAGAATGTCAACGTCCTCCGTCGACGCGTCAACAGCTGCCGTCGACATATGTCAACGGCTGAAGTTACCTCTGCCGTTGGCAACAGGCCGCTCGTATGTATCAGCTCTAAGTTTTATAATAAAACAATAATTGTATTTGAAAATACTGTATAATATAAAAAACTTTTTACAAAAAAAAATACAACCGACTTCAAAGTAAAAAAAAACTGAAAAGTGCAAAATAACTTTAATTTCGGAAGTCGGTGTTTCTATAATAGTTTTGTCTCTTCGTTATTTAACACCGACTTCCGAAATTAAAGTTATTTTGCACTTTTCAGTTTTTTTTTACTTTGAAGTCGGTTGTATTTTTTTTTGTAAAAAGTTTTTTATTTCACACTTTTTAGTTTTGGTACCACCACTAAAAAGTACCCCTCAGCCAAACTTAAATACCTTATAGCCAGAGTGCATCTCATGACAATTCTAATAATCCCAAACACGGATATATTACATTAATTTATTACAGAGTTCCGGTGCCTAACTTCAGGCTTCATCATCAGATCAGTTCAATATATTCCCCCTCTACTTTTAGTCAGTCATCAACTACACGTATTAACAAAGCAATTTTACTGGTTACGACGGTTCTGCTGTGATCCTATGAGGAGTTCTGTTCCATATCTTCGAAGTTCATGATCAGATCATAACAATATTTCTATGGGACCAACTCGGAACCGTAACCTTTCAATCAAAAAAAAAATTTTCAAAATCGTTCCACAATTGACCGAGAAATCGGTGAACATACATAAAAAAATAAAATAAAAAACATACATTCAACCGAACATATAACCTCCTCCTTTTTGAAGTCGGTTAAAAACAAGACCTAACGCTGCAATACGCAAGAGCATCTACTGCAGTACCCGCCGTGATCGATGAGCTGCTAACTCCGGTAATCTCAGGGAGATGTACAAGGCAACGAAGACCTTGGCCAGGAACAGCAACCAGAGGAAGGAGAAGCCCTCGAAGGATAAAGAAGGCCAGCTAATCGTAACATTGGAGCGACAGCTCCGACGTTCGCGCGAGCACTTTGAGGAGATCTTTCGAGTCCCGAACGAAACCGTTACCACGAGCACACCTACTGCCAACTTGCCCGTACAAAGCCTGGACATTGACGGGTCACCCCCCACTAAAAAAGAAGTAGTAAAAGCCATCCACTCACTCAAGAATGGCAAAGCTCCAGTAGTCAACTTCATTATGGTGGAAATGCTAAAAGCTGACGTGCCCTCCTGACTCCCTCTCTTGCGGAACATCGTTCAGCCGAAGAGTTACCCAAAGACTGGAATAAGGCCTCCTCATCACCGTTCCCAAGAAAGAAGACGTCAGCTAATGTGGCAATTGGAGAGTAATACTTCGCTCTCGATACCTTCTAAGGTGCTCTGCAAGATCATCCTAGACAGATTGTCGAGGGCCATCAAACCTCTTCTTCGCAAAGAGCAGGCTGGCTTCCGGCCCAATTGATCGTGTACGGACCAGATCATTACCTTGCGCAATATCCTCGAACAGACATCAGAATGGCAGAGGGAAATGTCCTGATGACCTTCATGGACTTTGAAAAAGCTTTCGATACGCCGAGGTGGAGTACCACCTGGGACCGATTGTGTGACACTCGAGTCCCCGAGAAAATCACGAATTTGATTATGGTAATCTACAGGATCCCTTGTAGAGTGACACACGATGGCCTCGTCTCAGAGGTATGTCTCCGGTGCATGCTGGAGTATGAAACCTCTCCTTTGTCTTGTTGTTCTGAATGGAATCATGAGCAATGTGTTAAACAACAAGTGACACGGCATAGAGTGGGGACTATCCAACGTCTTGGAAGATTTAGGTTACGCCAATGACCTATGTCTGCTGAGTCACACACACAGAGGCTGTAGAAAAGGTCCACAATTTCACTTAGTATCAGAGACTCGAGGGACAGAAGAGGACATCGCTTCGAGGATCACCAAGGTAAGAGCAATTTTTGCACAGCTCCTTCCCTTGTGGCAATCGCGGAAATTGACTAGAAGAGTTAAGCTCAAGATCCAATGTCAAAACCGTATTGCTGTATGGGTGTGAGCCGTGGAAGGTCACAAAGGACATCTCGCATCAACTCCAGGTTGTTATCAACCGCTGTCTTTGCCGTTTTCTCGGTATTTACTGACCCGAGAAAATCTTCAATGCAAATCCGTGGAAACGCTGTGATGAAATCCCGATTGAGCAACAGATCAAACGGCGTAAGTGGAATTAAGTAAAGACTCCGAAGGGACCCTAAACATATACCAAGGCAAGCCTTAGACAGAAATTCTCAAGGAAAGCCTAAACGTGGTCGTCCTAAGCAGACCTGGTGACGAACGATCAACGCTGAGGTGATGGACATATGGAAGACTTGGAGCCAGAGTATTTCTCATACATACACTAAAACTATTACTTTAATTGCCGAAATTAATTCTAAAAACATAAAAATTGACTCGAGTCGACCTCCCAGTGATAGTGACAGGCCTTTGTTTGGCTAACTTTTTATAGTTGCCAAACAAAAAACCGGCCACGTCGAATGAGACAAAGCATGTTATGTTTTGTCTCAATTTTCTTACTTATTTCGTATATTATGCTTCTCACTTCCACACTTCTCTAGTCTCATGGCTACATCTAGAGGTAGGTATATATTCCAAGGTACAGTATACTGTTTTTTTTTATGGCAATTGAGCCAGTTGCGTCTATTCAGTCTACTACTACTATTAATTTCCCGCCAGATTTTGACGTTTTAGCTGTCAAACAAACTTCAGTTTGACAGATGGCTATAGATTAAAAAATAAGCCCGTTCTTTGTCTAAGGTAACCTTATTCTATTTTGACCACATGTTTAATTTAACAACGGTTTTTACTCTACCAGTGACATATACATATATGATATAGATTCTCTAAGGGAACTGTTTAAAGATATTAATATCATGACGGTGCCTTGTCAATATATTTAAGAAAACATCATGTACGTTAGAAAAAATCTTCATCTTTTTAGCAAAAGAGGCGATAGACATAATTATGTTACAAGAAATAGGGACCAATTAGTTCAACCAGGTTTCAGACTGGCTAAAGTGGCGTCTTCTTTCATGGGGTACTGTTTGAAATGTTATAATAAAATACCTCCACAAATATTAAAACTCAATGAAACAAAATTTAAATCTTGTATTAAACGCACACTATGCAGGCAGGCATATTATAAGTTGGAGGATTATATTCAAGATAAAAATGCTTGGCTCAATGCTGGTCCAGCTCCACTACCACCGGGGTGAACAAATTGATTAGTTTGGAAATTATTGTTATTATTTTTAAATGTTTTTTTTTTTGTATTTTTAAATAATAAAAGTATTGTATAATGTAGAAGCATTTTTTTCAAAGTTTGTAAATGTGAGTACCATGGAGCTATTTTATGGTTTTTTATGTTACTATTGGACTTGTTTGACATAAATCAGCATGGCAGTTGAGAGTTTATCATGCTCACTCAAATGTCTCACTGATGGTGGCGCATGTGTTGGATCATTCGGTTCCCTTCAAAATGGTTGAGCTGAGTGGTGCTCATTGTTCTCACATGATAGCGACAAGAAACATTTAACAGAGATATTTGTAATTACAAAACATGATTGAAAAGAGTGTCCATGGAGTTTCTTGCACATTCTTCTCCATAGAGATCTACGCTTTGGAATGTGCAATTAGCATCATTTTTTTTTCTGACTGACTGACTTCATGACATTTCAAAAGTGCCTGTAAATGGTTTATTTGAAATAAAATGCTTTGAATCTTTGAATACATGTATGAACTTTGGTAACTTGACGGTTATTGTACAACTTCTTTAGTGCGATACTTTGTCGGGGTGAGTGTTGATTTTCGGCACAAACTCATGAAGGTAGGCGTAGGACAGAAGCTAGGGTAGAGGGGAGCAGCAATCTTCGGCTTGATATCCGTGTGTGCAACTCTAGAGAAGGTCAACTCTTTTGAGTATTTTTTATTTAAGTTACAAAACACGTACTTTGGCGGGAACTCTTGGTGGACTGAAACTAAAGAAAACAAAAATGATTACACTCTGAACTAACTTAACTGTGAACTAACATGACTGTGAACTAACATCACTGTGAGCTAACATCACTCTGAGCTAACATCACTCTGAGCTAACATCACTCTGAGCTATCACATCACTGTGAGCTAACATCAATGTGAGGTAACATCACTGTGAGCTAACATTAATATGAGGTAGGTAACATCACTGTGAGCTAACATCACTATGAGCTAACATCACTGTGAGACAACATCACTATGAGCTAATAACACTCAGAGCTAGCTTTACTCTGATCTAACATCACTCTGAGCTAACATCACTGAACTTACATCACTCTGAGCTAAAATCTCTAAGAGCTAGCTTTATTCTGAGCTAACATCACTCTGAGATAACATCACTGTGAACTAATATCACTCTGAGCTAATATCACTATGAGCTAACATCAATATGAGCTAACATCACTCTCAGCTAACATCACTCTGAGCTAACATCACTCTGAGCTAACATCACTCTGAGCTAACATCACTCTGAGCTAACATCACTATGAGTTAACATCAGTCTGAGCTAACATAACTGTAAGCTAATTTGAGCGGGCAGACAACTACAGACAGCGGCCTGCGGTAGCTTTCTTAGTTGTACCTACACGAAACTGATGATCATAAACATTACGAAAATGCATGTACCTAATGTAGAACGGGTAACGTTACGTGGATAACAGAGATCTCTCACCATTTCCGACAGGTTTTATTGGAGCAATAGAACTGTTTCTACTTATAACACGTTTTGGTAGTTTGGGGACTTGAGCAACAGGCCTGTTTCGCTTCACCGGCGATGGTAAACGCTTCAAATTATTCATCTTTGGATGCGTATCCAACTTTGGCAATGGGCTGTAAAAAGAAACATGTTAGGCCTACTGTTTATGGACGCGTAGCTTCATAGACACGTATTCGTCATTGTACGCTTGGTATATGAGAAAAGCTTATATACAAAACTATCAAACTGTGTCGACAAAGCGGTAACGACATCCGCTTCGCTTCGCTCATCGCCGCACCGCACCCACGTGCGGTCAGTCAGTACGTAGCCGTAGGCCACCGCACACTAATAAAAGTTGATCACTATTGAGTATCACTAATGTTTTCATATTATATCGTCCTCTCCCCTTAGTACATACCTATACTCCATTCGCGTTAAGATTAGACATTTGAACAAACCTTTTTTAACGTCAGTTTAACCCATTTTGACTTCTATTCCGTAAGCATAAGGATGGCATTAAAAGCAAAAAATTGGTTACAGCCGCCATTTGTCATGTAACCAACGCAATCAATGTCAAAATCGGCTGGACGGACAGTTAAAAAAAACCGGCCAAGTGCGACTCGAACTCGCGCACAAGGCGTTCCGTTCCGTCCGTAACAATAAACGGCAAAAAAAAAACACTTTTGTTGTAAGGGAGCCGCTCCACAAGCAGCAACATGCCTACTCAACAGGTAAATCAACAGAATCTGCACTACATAGCGTGATCTCAAAGATTGAATGCGCTATAAATCACAAAGGCTCTTCGTTAGCAGTCTTCATAGACATCGAAGGAGCTTTCGATAAGACTATGTTCCGAAGCATCAGCACAGCACTCGAAAGTCACGGTGTTGACCCGACCTTGAGTGGCTGGATCACAAATATGCTCAGACTTAGAGCAGTACAAGCAAATATAAATAACACCACAAGGGCCATGGTGGGGAAGGGTTGCCCCCAAGGGGGTGTCCTCTCGCCTTTACTATGGAACTTAGTTGCAGATGACCTAGTTAAAAGACTTAACACCAAAGGTTACTTCACCGTAGGATATGCCGACGATATAACCATTGTAATAAATGGCACTCACGAAAATACACTATGCAACCTTATGCGGCAGGCCTTGAAAATAGTAGAGGACTGGTGTAAGGAACACCAACTGACTGTGAACCCCACTAACACTGAATTAGTACTTTTCACCAAAAAACGGAAATTGGCAGCACTTCAGCTACCACGTTTCTTTGGAACTACCCTTAGCCTTTCAACTGAAGTCAAGTACCTGGGCGTCTACCTGGACAAACAGCTGAATTGGGCAAAACATACCGAGTACATCACCAAAAAAGCCAGTATATCTATGTGGCAGTGTAAACACATGTTAGGCCGCACCTGGGGCATAGCCCCAAAGATTACTCACTGGCTATACACCACTGTTATTAGACCAATAATCACATATGGCTCCCTAGTTTGGTGGCCTAGGACCGAACTGAGCACAGCACAAATAGATCTTGAAAAACTGCAACGACTCGCCTGCGTAGCGATTACTAGCAGCATGAGAACCACACCCACGGCTGCCCTGAAAGCGATGCTGGGACTGCCCCCACTGCATCTAATAGTGCAGGAGGAGGCGGCCTCAGCGGCCTTCAGACTCAGCGCATCGGGCACCCTGAGTAAAGATTCCAGAATCAAACACATACGCATAATGGAAGATGCTTTTAAACGACAACCCATGATGGCAGCACCTAGCGACAAAGCTCCAAAGGCGTATCATTTCCAAAAGCATTTCAATATTCAACTAACAGAAGAAGAGCACGACTACTCAGGCCCAGCTGAACTGAGAGTCTACACGGATGGATCAAAGACAGATACTGGCACGGGAGTTGGAGTCTTCTCCAATGACCTCAATATCAGAATATCCAGAACGCTAGGAGAATTCAACACTGTCTATCAGGCGGAATGTGTTGGTATAATCCTAGCGGCCCACGCCATAGAAACTAGGAATGTAACAGACACACACATTCGCATACTCTCCGATAGTGCTTCAGTCCTACAATCCCTAGGCAAAAACTCTACCACCTCGAAAATTATACAAGAATGCCACTCATCACTGGAAAGTGTCACAGTGCCGAAACGCAACACGGTGACACTACAGTGGATTAAAGGTCATAGCGGCTCACTGGGCAAGACGAACTGGCCGGGAGAGGATCTGGAGCGGTGGTCTTTGGGCCCGAACCAATTGTGCCGGTCCCCTTTGGTCAGCTGCGTAGTTGGCTACGTGAACACACGCATATACAAGCAGAGCGCTGGTGGTCCTCGACACGGGGATGCAGGCAGGCCAAGGAGGCCCTGCCACATCTCAATAAAGCCCTCACCAAAAAACTCATAAGACTGGACAGAGGCGGCCTGCGCCTGGTGACGGGGACCATCACCGGACACTGCACACTGAATAAACACCTTCACACAATAGGCATCACAGACAGTCCCCTGTGCAGAGCATGTTTGGAGGGGGAGGAGACGATTGCACATGTGCTCCTGGACTGCACAGGTGTCACTGAAATACGCACACGAACCTTAGGATCCCCGAACTCCCTTATTGATGCTCTGAAAAACCTAAGAGGCCTTATCTGTTTTTGGAGAGAGGTGGGCTGGTTGAAATAAGCCCACCTAAGGTTGTGGCCGCTATGGCCCACGTACAATGGTCCACATAGGACTAAGTGCGGAAACCACACATAAATAGATAGATAGATAGAAGGGAGCCCCCTTCAATTTTTTTTTTTTTAAATAATATTTGTTGTTATAGCGGCAACAGAAATACATCAACTGTGTATATTTCAATTGTCTAACTATCACGGTTCATGAGATACAGCCTGGTGACAGACGGACTGACAGAACGGACAGCGGGCTCTTAGTAATAGGGTCCCGTTTTACCCTTTGGGTACGGAACACTAAAAAGGTTTGTTTATTTAAACAAATAATAGTGGAATGCTACAAATGACTATAGGCATTAAGATACTAACTTAGGAGGTGCTCCACAACGATTCCGGAAGACGCCATACTTGAGGTGTGCGGCTGTGCGGTCGGGTTGGTCAGAAGGGAACTCCTGGCTGTAGGCTCGTGGAGACACGCGCGGCCTATTGGATCTGTGGAAGACGCTGAAGGAGCCATAGCTATCAGTAGCTGCCTATTACAGGGATAGGACACCTAAATTGTAGAACGTGTGCATAAAAGCCGATTCAAGTCACAGAGCATTTTGTAGGTAGATCTCCGCCCGGGTCTATGTTGAATTCGCGGCGCGGAAACAGCGATTATATTTTTATTAAAAAAACTAAAAAACACGCTTTTAGCACGCACTAAAAATTACAAAATCGTATCCCATTCAGCAAACCCCTTTCATTTAATACCCATATCATGGTATACATATATGTTGCATTTGAAATAGCCAATCCGCCATCTTGGATGTCCGCCATATTAGATTTAAGTCACGTGACTATTTTTTTTCGTTTTTCTGACAGCAAACCCTTTCATTTGATACCCATATCATGGGGATGGATTTCAAACAGCCAGTCCGCCATCTTGGGGAGGCCGCCATATTGGATTTGTAATGACGTTTTTTAGCTAGTCATGTATTGTCATCAGAACTCAGAGCGTGTGCAAAATTTCATCCTAATCGAAGACCGGGAAGTGGGTCAAATTAAGATTCTAAGATTTTCTTACATACATAGTTAGCTACAAGTGAAGCTAATAAAAGCGTGTTAATAAAAAAGAAACATAGTAAACTATAACTAATTCCAAGATTTTTGTATTTACCAGACCCTTTTAAAAAACAAGTTTTATTATTTTTCAACACACTTGCTCAGAAAGTGACTCTTATTGCACTGCATTTATAAACTATAACTAATTCCAAGATTTTTGTATTTACCAGACCCTTTTAAAAAACAAGCTTTATTATTTTTCAACACACTTGCTCAGAAAGTGACTCTTATTGCACTGCAGTTAGGTATATAATGGCACTCGTTACCAAACTGTGACATTTTGATTACCATTACGCACTAGTGCTGTAGTGTAGTTAAAACCTTTTTGTTCAACCTCTTTGTTCGCAAAACAAATTTTGAATTCGAATAAAATTCCCATCAATAGTATATAAATTAGTGTCTTACTTACTTATTTCATCCAATTTACAAGTTAAAATGTACTAATTTAACTTGTACAAACGATTGATTAAATAATAGTACATTATGATATAAGTATGTAATGTCAGTGATTACCGTCGAGGCGGTATTTAGACCCGAGCCGTGGCGAGGGTCTTAAGAAAGCCAAGAACGGTAATAATTAATTACTCACGTGTGTCATACGAAGTTTTTCAATACACTTGTGAAGAAAACAACAGTAAAACTAGTAAAATTCTGTGACATGGCGGTAAAAATCTGTTTTCATAACGGACGCATCATTTTTTTTATTTACCCCTAGAGGAAGGCTAAGGTATTTTGATCATACTGCCTAGTCTTACGTTTATGCACCGTTTATGTTTTCTTGCGAGAAAAGTTTTTAAGATAATGTCTTTCGTAGTGACAATAGAATAAGGATATAACATTTTCTAATGATTTTGTAGTATTTAATTAGTTATTACAGCCACTGAACTTCACTGGAATAAAAAAACCGCGCGCATCTGAAAATGGCGGCCATAGACCACAAAAAAAAAACAAATTTTATTTGAATGTACGATTTATTTACTAAATGTTTTTTATTAAATAAATCGTTTGTACAAGTTAAATTTGTCCATTTTAACTTGTAAATTGGATGAAATAAGTAAGACACTAATTTATACATATACTATTGAACGGGAATTTTATTCGAACTCAAAATTTGTTTTGAGTACAAAGAGGTTAAACAAAAAGGTTTTAACTACATTATAGCACTAGTGCGTAATGGTAATCAAAATGTCACAGTTTGGTAATGAGTGCAATTATATACCTAAGTGCAGTGCAATAAGAGTCATTTTCTGAGCAAGTGTGTTGAAAAAAACATTTAGAAAATACATCGTACATGCAAATAAAATTTGTTTTTTTTTTGTGGTCTATGGCCGCCATTTTAAGATGCGCGCGGTTTTTGGCGTGATTTTTTTTATTCTAGTGAAGTTCAGTGGCTGTATTAATTAAATTAAATACTACAAAATCATTAAAAATGTTACATTCGTATTCTATTGTCACTACGAAAGACATATCGTAAAAAAAAATCACGCAAGAAAACATAAACGTAAGACTAGGCAGTATGATCAAAATACCTTAGCCTTCCTCTAGGGGTAAATAAAAAAAAATGATGCTTATGAAAACAGATTTCTACCGCCATGTCGCAGAAAATTTTACTAGTTTTGCTGTTGTTTTCTTCACAAGTGTATTGAAAAACGTCGTATGACACACGTGAGTAATTAATGATTACCGTTCTTGGCTCTCTTAAGACCCTCGCCACGGCTCGGGTCTAAATACCGCCTCGACGGTAATCACTAACATTACACACTTATATCATAATGTACTATTATGTAACTTTCAAATATTTCCGTGACGTAATCTCGTAGATAAACACGTTTGAATACTTAAATTAGGGTCAGATTCGTGTTTTTTTTTATCGAGTC
This sequence comes from Mythimna impura, assembly GCA_905147345.3. Lineage (NCBI taxonomy): Eukaryota > Metazoa > Arthropoda > Insecta > Lepidoptera > Noctuidae > Mythimna > Mythimna impura. The sequence goes on from LR990364.1 coordinate 12,722,990, forward strand.
AACTATTTTATATCATGTTTTGATTTTTACCCAGCGGTTGTTCATAAGGTCAATTTTAATCAAATAATTTAGATTAGTTTTACACTTCGCGTGACCCAAGAGCTGGCTTTTACCTCGGTCAGAGATTAAGCATTGCAATACAACGTGGCAATGCCGCCAGTCTTTTGGACACACTTCCAGTCGACAGCAATGCGGATGAATTTTTTGACGCCATATTTTAGGTAGGAGTTATTGTGTATATATTATGTAATTTTAATTAGTTAAGTGTTTTTATTTTTAACTAGCTGACCCGGCGAACTTCGTACCGCCTTAGCGTGGCAATGATGCACTACTTTATTTTGTACAGAATTTAATTAAGTAACCACGTTTCCGAACAAACAATGCTCTTTCAATATAGTCTATGGCTGTGAATGACATTGACATTCGTTACGCGCGTTTTTTTAAATATGCAAAATTAAATGTATATTTTTCAATATTTCTGAGAGATTTTCTTAATATTTTTTTCCGTAAGAACCTTCTCCTAATAATAACAAATACAACAAAAAAAGAATTAGTGAAATCGGTCCAACCATTCACGCGTGATGCCGTGACCAAGGAAAACGGGTTTCATTTTTATATATATAGATAATTTTTCATGGTGTTCTCTTTGTGTAATAGGACATCAATCCACAAAATGATTATAAGAAGCGTAGCTAAACATCGAAGATTGTCCAATGCAGCTGAATCGTCAAAATCGATCCAGCCGTTCTTCAGAAAATGCTATAGCTAACCCGACTTTGTTTTATTTATAAAGAATAGCTTCTGCCAGTGGCTCCGGCTGCTTGAAAGTTGGTTTCTACATACAAACTTTGGACAACCCATTTCATCCCCTCAGGGGGTGAATTTGAGAAAATCTTAAAATATTCGTAAAAGGAATCTCTGTGCTACAGCTCTCTAGGTACAAAGGTTTGGGTTGGTCGTTGATGAAACAATGAGCTATCAGGACTTTGCCATTTATATTTATTTAAGAACCTAGTCGCACGCCATAAATGTCTGATCATGATGTCCGCCTCTTGGGTGCTTTACTTTGGCTAGAAAAATGAATCAGTTTCATATCTTATAACACCTACTAATGTAGGCTAAGCTCAGTGCACACGCCTGTTAAAAGTGAATAGCAATGCCGCGTCCATGTGTATATTTGCTACATCGAAAATTTGGCGTAAAATGACAGTTTTTTTTTCTATGATTGGTTTCTAGCAAATTAAACCTTGAGATAATCGTCTGGTGGCCCTGTCTGTGGTGACTTTAAAGCCATAGATAAATTAGGCGACATTGTCGTCAGAAATGACGTGCAACGCTCAATCTAAGTATGTGACGCTGCGACACGACGTTGCAGCGTGCCGCTCAACTTGCCCCAACATTTTACAACGCAAGCACGTGACGCGGGACATGTTGTCCGACAATTTGACAGCGTTGCGTGGTATGTTGGGGGACATTTTGTCTCCTAGTGTATCTAGCTTTTTTTAAATTTGTTATAAGCTAGTGCTTGACTGCGATCCCACCTGATAGCAAGCAGTGATGCAATCGTTGATGGTGAATCACACTATAGTTTATTATGAGCCTATTCACTCTAGCCTTGAAGACACCTATCGGACGGGAAGATCGCAGCAGGCAAATTGTACCAGTCCGTCGATAAATTATTGACGTAACAACGTCTTATAATTCGATGGAGCCGGCTGCACGCACGAAAAAGTATGACGCATGCGGCGTTACCTCGCTCTAAGGGGCAACGCAAATAGAAGACGGCGAGACGAAGGTACGGTACAGACACGGCGCAGATACGGTGCAGGCGCGATATCTGCGCAAACAGACGCGGGGACGGTACGGCACAGAGTATTATTATACAAGGTGCTATTTAGTGGAAATAACATTTAATACACCTCCTTTCGGTTTTTTTTCGAATACTAATTCCCTCCTTTTGTATCATTATAATTCCTATGTACAGTCGAGAGCACATCAAGTGTAACATTGCGCTACGAAAGCCGCCACTATTACAAGTGCAATAAAGGCGTGCTCAAGGTCAAACTGTATAGCTTGATGTGCTGTCGACTGTACTTATGTTTGCAATATGTAACCGCTATGTTTGCTATTTAACTACTTTAAAATACGAATAACATCGAAATACATAAATCAAATCATAATAAGTTAAATTACATCGGATTTTCATTAAAATCATGGATTAAGGCTGATTTACATTGATACAGTAGCTGGCGCCAGCTACTGTATCAATGTAAATCAGCCTTTAAATATCCATATGGACGAAAATTTGAACAGTTTAAAATATATCGCTACGTATCTTTGTTCATACTGTATATAATGCGAGACGCCGCTTGCGCCTACATCTGCTGGCGACGTGGCGGGGGGCGAGGAGCGGCGTGCCTGCGCCGTCCGCTTGCCGCCTTCAGTCACGAACAAAAGATAACGCAAGACGCACGTCGCTTCGTATACAGGATGCGTGACGATATTGAGTTTAATATTGAGTTTTGCGAGTTAATTGAGCAAAAGTCCTTCTCTTACTTTTGACAATACGATATGGTAACATTCCAGTGACATTTTATAAACTGTGCGAAAACGATCAGGATATTCATATAATGTTTCCATTATTTTATAGTACCTGTGCTCTTCTGCATTTCTCCACACTGGATGTATCCAATACCTTCTTGGTCTTTGCTGTAAATTAATAATCTGTAGCAAAGCCAGTGCATCTTCATCTTCGTCTGAAGAGGAATACATGTCTTATCCCGTCAATATCACGCTCTATAATGACTTAACTTGCCGTATCGTCCCCGCGTCTGTTTGCGCAGATATCGCGCCTGCACCGTATCTGCGCCGTGTCTGTACCGTACCTTCGTCTCGCCGTCTTCTATTTGCGTTGCCCCTAAGGCGTTCCATTTAAGGCTTGAAGTGCAAGCGAGAGCGCGTTCGGCCTCCGCGTTCGTCAGTGTTCGACATCTGTCTCTCTCCTACTTGAATGAGCGATACGTCTGCGTCGTGACAACTGCTATAGAATAATACATTTACATGTTTTCGTCAAGTAAGTTTAGAGTGCAGTAAAAAGTGAATGTCGTATTAATTGTTTATTTGTATTTATGCGTAAAAATAAATGTAACACGTTGTCACGTTCAACTATCGTCAGTAAACCGACTTTACAGACAACCGTTTTTTTTTATATTAATAATAATCGTTTATTTGCTTAGAACAAGGGCGGATCCAGGGGGTCATGGGGGTCATGACCCCTCCCCTGGGCTGGGTCCAGGACCTAGGTGGACCACTGACTAAAAAAGTTAAACATAATCTTTTTATGTAATTTTTTGTCACAATATAGATTTTATGTATGCACTTTCAATATTTAATTAATTTAAGAGCAGCCAACCCTAGGTACTTACATTTTCTTTCTCCAGATATTTTGGATACACAGATATCTTGTTGATATTATCTAGGCTTCTATAAAAATCAAAACATAAACTTGTGTAAAACTAATCTACTAAAGACCTCTGAAAATCTGCTATTTTACGTGAATTTTGGTCCTTCATAATGTACGCTTTTTATTATATAAAAATATAAAAGTACATCTATGGAAGCCATTTTCGTGCGATGATTTTCTATGATTTTAATTGTGGCCTAAAACCTGATGAGTCATTCGATCGACTTCAAATTGCTTTTATGGATGAAAGACCTTCAAAAGCAACTATCTACCGCTGGTATAGCGAGTTCAAGCGCAGTCGCCTTACTTTGGGGGATGAACAAAGAAGTGGTCGTCCTACGACAGCTGTCACGGAAGAAAGTGTGCTGGCAGTAAAAAAATTAATTCAAGAAAACAGACGGATTATATACGAAGAGATTCAGCATACACTGCAGATTGGTTCGGGAAGCGTTCACAAGATTCTACACGAGCACCTTCGTGTGAGGAGAATAGTTTGCCGCTGGGTGTCGCACAACCTCACCGAAGCTCAGAAGCAAGCCCGTGTGGAGTGGTGCCGTCATATGATTCAAAAATTTGAAACGGCTCGTCTCGGCGCGTTTACGACATTGTGACAGGTGACGAATCCTGTATTTATCAATACGATCCAGAAACAAAGTATCAGTTGACAGTTCGGCTGTTTTAAAACGAAACAGAAACAGCGCAGGGAAAATTTTGATCACTAGTTTCGTCACTTTGACGGGGTATCTGATTTCAATTCCATTACGAGACCAAAGCAGCAGCAACGCCGAATGGTATACCACAAAATGCCTGCCAGAAGTTTTGTCTGCAATGAGCAACAAGCGACCGAATACCGGGCTCCGCAGGGTACTGCTTCACCATGACAACGCGCCCGCGCACTTAGCGCTCAAAACGAGGGACTTCCTGGACACCGCACTGGTCAGAGTCTTGGGGCACCTTCCTTACAGTCCTGATCTGGCACCGTGTGACTTCTTTTTATTCCCTAAAATAAAAAATCTGCCGAAAGGGATACAGTTTTCATCGCCGGAAGACGCGCTAGCAGCGTTCAAGAAGGCCATATAAGAGGTGTCTGCAGTGGACTGGAAAAAATGTTTCGAAAATTGTTTCAGACGCATGAAACTTTGTATAAAGGCTAGTGGAGAGTTCTTTGAAAAGATTTAATAAAAAATATTCTATCAATAGAATTTTTCTGACCTTATTTTAAATTGTGATTTTGAGACGTATCCTAATATAAGAATTTTTTTATGTATTATGGCTACACTACATGCTAGTGTAGCGACAGCGGGAAGATCTCTCTCGTTACGAAATACAAATTATGACTAGAAGCTTCAATGGTCGAATGTCTAACTGGACTGGCACTTTTTTCGAAACGTAGAGTGTCGTACGTTCTTAGCGCGTCGATGGTAAAACTAATAAAATTCCTTGCCTGGCCCAGTATTCGGCCACGGCAATGTCGTCCACTGATACTGTCATAAGATCCCTACATGAACAGGTAACAGGGCACGTCATGCAGGATGGAAGGTGGGACATGGTCTGTGGAGAGACACTGCACAAATACTGAAGGTCGGAACCGTTCAGGAACCCCCATTTGTGGAGATTGTCTTTGCTGCGCTCAATGCTCGCGCTGCATGCGGAGTCTGTTTAGAGTTTTCCATATTGGCCATGGCAACTCGTGTCCAGGAGAGAGCATCACTCCCATCTCAAAGTAAAGCCATATGGTTTTAATTTGAGATGGGCTCACGCTTACAACAAAACTTTTACGACTTTTAAGTCTCAGGGGCACCGAGCTGTAATATTGCATAGAATGGCGAGGGTCGTTTTATTGTTTCATTCTTTCTATGCGGCTAGCCACGGTCCTGCGAATTTCTAGGGGTGCAATGCCGATTAGTGGATACAGCATTCGTACCGGAGTCGGCATAAGGCAACCAGTGGCAATTTGGCACGTCTCATTAAGTGCTGTATCCACTATGTTAGAGTGGGCGGAGCGGCTCCATACTGGACAGGCGAATATCACCAGTGGAGAAGCGGAGCGCCATTCCAGCTGTTCGCAGAACTTGGGGAGACTCCCACCATCTAGTGGATGTTAGGCGACGTAGCAGGTTGTTTCTCGTATGCACCTTTCGCTTAACGATCTCGCATTTCTTTCTGTAGTTGAGAGACCTATCCAGAGTGATGAAGAGATATCTTGGATGGGGGCTATGAATGAATGGTACCTCCTACCATGAGATATTGAGCATTCAACCCGCTTGTCTATTACAAAGGTGAAAGACGCACATTTTTGAGGGATTTGCTTTAAATGCATTAGCAGTTATATACTGGCTAAGATCTGAGAGACTCTGTGGTAAGGTTGGCCTCAATCTCCTCAAAATCAGTGGCTTGGCAAGTTAATGCTAGTTCGTCTGCATACATAAAGCGGGTTGTGTTAGGGCTCACCGGTTGATCATTGGTGTAAACGTTAAACAGCAAGGTGGCTAGAATACTACCTTGTGGCAGTCCATTTTTTTGAGTTTGCCACTTGCTTTTCTCGTTACCATTGAAGTAGATGGAGTGATAACGCGTTTCGGGAGACGTAAAAGAAAAATTGATTTTGTTATTTAAATATAGGTATTTTTAAGCACAGTCGATAAAATAGTAGGTATTTTATTGATGTATGTATTTTTACCCGTATCTATTATTATCAAAATTAAATCATAACTTCTTATGACGTGACGTGACCCCTCCCTGGCGCCAAAGCTGGATCCGCCCTTGGCTTAGAAACGACGAGGTGTAACGCTGAGTCCGGACCGTAGAGTCCCCCTAGCCAAGTTACAATCGTTTCGTTTGCGTCGAACGCCTCGAGTAGGCCACGCCTCCGATTCCTTTGTTCTGACGTCATCTCAACGCTCAGTCACGTGGTCAAAACAAAGGAATCGGAGGCGCGGCCTACTCGAGGCGTCCGACGCAAACGAAATGATCGTAACTTGGCTAGGGGGGGGAGGTGTCAACAACGCAAGGTCAACACTCGTTTTCGAAGGTAGAAAGGTGATAGCGGAACTGAATATCAGATGCTATATATTATGTAATATACAAACCTAGTGCTTCCTCCAACTTTATTTTTCATAAGGACTGGTTCTACATCAGGATCCCAAGACAGCCCGTACGGTGCTGGGTATGTTATTTGTCTGTAGGTGGAAAAACACTGATTTATTATACATTTATGATCGAATAATTTGACAAAATCTTGGGAACAGGGCCGCTACCTGCCTTGCTATTCTGAAAAGTTTATTTCAAATCAAATCAAATCAAATCATCAAATCATCTTTATGGTTGTGGATCATAGGTAATTGTACATAATACAGATGGTGTTAATTAATTTCTACGAACGGCTATGTCCCACCCTTAGGGCGTACAATACAATGTAGGTAAGTACCTATAGTGAAATTACATGCATGTCAACAATATCAAAACACATTCAAAATTATTACATTGTTGGAGCAACAAATTTCAACAAACAAACAGTTTACAAATTAATGGAGCCTCTCGTACACAAAACGCATCATGACCCAGGCAGATTATATTTTAAAAGTGATTTGTCGGCAAAGAAGTCTTTCATAGAGTAATAGCATTTGTTCACTAACAGTTCATGGAGTTTCTTTTTAAAAGATTTTATTTCAGTAATTGCTCTTATAGGCCTTGGAATATTATTGAATATACGCAGAGCCGAGCAGAAAATACTTTTGTGCAAGAAATGAGTCTTACTAGGAACTATGTCTAGCTTGTCCTGATGCCGTATACGCGTTCGATATTGAAATAGATCAGTATTATTTTTGACAAAAACTGCGACCTCAAAAATGTACAGACACGGTAATGTTAACACGTTCATTTTTTAAAAAAATGGTTCACACGATTCGGTTTTCTGTAAGTTGAAAATTGCCCTGACACACCGTTTCTGTGCAATGAAAGCACGTTCCTTATCAACACTATTGCCCCAAAATATCAAACCGTATCTAAGGTTAGAGCTGACGTAACCATGGTATGCCGTTATTAGTGTTGGTAGGTTTGCAATTTTCCTTAGTCTGTGAAGGGCATATGAGAACTTGCTTAACTTTTTACAGACATAGTCGACTTGTTTTTTGCAATTTATTTTGTCATCTACGTATAACCCTAGAAATTTTGTTGTTTCTGTTTCTTCAATGTCTTTATCTTGATACTTGATATTTAAAATACCCGTACGTCGAGATCTTATTTTAAAATTCATTATTTTGGTCTTGTCAATATTAATCATTAATTTATTTGAATTAAGCCAGTCATTTTTTACTAATAAGTACTAAAGATTCGTTAATGTCAGATTCTAAGTCAATTGTATTGTCATTGATGAATAGTACAGTGCTATCGTCGCAGTTATTTGCGAAATCACTTCTGAATCCGCAGTGAAATCATGGTGAAATTAAAGTTTCGTATTCTGAAATGGAGTGAATTCGACACTGGCGCCACCGAGTGATGATCAAAGTGAGAGGAACTAAAACGGTTGAGTATTTTGACATTTATCTACAAATTTGTCTATAGGATTTGGTATTCTGAAATACAATATGCTGAGTGTGACATTCGAGATGATTTGTGAAATGAGTTTCGAAATGATTTACCATTTACAGAATAGCACGGCTGGTCCCTCGCGTCGGGAGTCCCAGGGCGACTTCCGGCTACTGCAAGTTCAGGCTTGCGGACGTCTAGCAATGGGAAGCTCACCGTTCGCCAATTCGGTAACGCGATTCATTTTACGACCCAAACTGAACTGTTAAAGGGATAGCTGATAGTGTGTACAGCGTAAAGCTCTATCCCTCTTTTTCGCTCGCAAGTCTGACTTTATAATACGTCATAGACAGTCACGGTAAGGTCCCAGCCCTAGGGCCGATTCGAGTCAATGGTGCATAAAGTTGTCAAAAAATAAAAGGTCCGTTTTGACATTTGTACTTTGACAACCTAGTGGCTTGTCCGGTGTAGTGTTGCCACTACTAGAATAGCTAAAACAGCTACTACTACACCGGACCTATAATTATTATTTTTTTGTTTCTTTCAGTTTCGGTCAAAGTTACATTCTACGGTTTTTCTCAAATGTCAAAACGGGAATTTTATTTTTTAACGAGTTTAGTGTCCATGCGCGCCTCAAAGAGATGTCGACAATACTGAAGAGGCCCAGGAGTTCCGATGCCTGTTTCATGTCACTCTTTCAATCGTTTTCGTTGACCATGACTTTAGAACGCAAAGAGTAACTGAAGGAACACATGGGTTTTGGTAAGTAAAAGTCCACCCAGAGCGGGAGAAGTTATTTGATGAAAATTGTTCACAGCACGTTCTGGACTTTGAAATTCTTGCTTAGGACATGATTTTTTTGGGCAAAGGCCTCCCTCAAGTCCTTTCAGACTTTTTCGCCCGCGCCATCTTAAACCAGTCGTCACGGTTCGCGTCCCGATCATCCCGCAACCTCATTCTTGGCCGGCCTAGACGGCGATTTCACGACAGACACCTGCCCAGCGGTCTCTGTCCATGCGGCTGACGTGACCCGCCCAATCCCATTTGAGCCTGGCAGCCTTTTTGCCCACGACTATTAGGTTGTAAAAAGTCATAGGTTGGAAAAAATCGGCAGGAACTATTTATATGACAGTCAAAAAACCCATTAGGTTGACCATTTGACATTTACTCACATAGTTTTTCTCTTCTTTGGTTTAGGTTTTGAATTTATTGTTGGTTTTTCCATGTTACATGTGCCTAGTTTTTTTGTTTTTTTAATAATTTCATCTTAGAATTTAACCTTGATTGGCCAAATTTATTTAGTACGAGATGACGGGACAACGCAAAAGTCAAAGTCACATAGTTTTTTTAAAACATTTCTTTTTAAATTCACCGCGCAATGAGTTTACGTTCCGGTATCGTTTGGAAATTGTTTGTCTCAAATATGTTTGAAGCACACTGAAGAATAACTTGCATAAATACATAATTACTACTATGAGGAGATGCATTTTATATTAAAATAAAGTTATAATCACAATGTGCTACGATCACATCAATTATTATTTTTGTATTTCTGAACGTTAAATAAATAAAGACAGCCAGACAACAGGATTTCTTGGAAATGCCATTGAGGGTTGCCAATGTATTAAAATTTACCCACGTAATTGTTAAGGTTCACATGGGTAGAACTATTTGTGAATGAATTGTCAAAACACTGTGTTATAATTAACAATTATTTTTTTTTTGAACATTAAAGAATTATTTATTTATTTTACTTTAACTTAAAGTGGCATAATATGTGGACGTCCAAGCAAAACGAATCTAGTAGTGAAATATTTGGTTAAGATTAGTTTCAGAATTTAGAATGCAAATTGAAAAAAGAATAAAAAAAAAAAAACAAGATAAATTTACTGTAAATAAGACATTAAGTTGTGTAGATTTCGATTTATTTTTAAAAAACAAGATTTTTTTTATCATAAAATTAATTTCTAATTATGTTTGTAATATTATAAGATAAACAATTTACAGTCAAAAGATTGACATATAGTTTAGTAAAAAGGTTCAGTATCAGTATTTCGTACAAAGTAAGTACATAATTACGAGCACAAAACCAGGGCAAAAAAACATCATCTTATCTATTCTCGAAGCAAACTTCAATGTTTGAGAGATCTCAAAATAAAAAGGGAACTCGTAAATAGATCTTCAAAAAGCCATAAACCTTTGCAAATAAAAAGGGGAGTGTAATAAACACTCGTTCTGCCAGTCATTATTCATAACAGTGTACCTGTTTATCATCTTTAAAATATGTGACAAAAAGTATCTTATTGCATCTTGTCTGTTGTCCCTGTTGTTCTCCTCATCGCTGCCACTATGGCGAAGTCGTCAACAGCCTCGGACACCATGGTGTGTCATGCAGCCGAAGTGCGGGTCGCATAGCACGACACGCGAATATCAACGACATCATCAGACGCGCTCTTGTCTCCGTCGGCGTTCCAGCCGTATTGGAACCCCATAGCCTGGCACGCGACGATGGCAAGAGACCGGACGGCATGTCGTTATTCCCATTGAAGATGGGTAGGCCTTTAGTATGGGACGCTACTTGTGTCGATAATCTTGCGCCTTCCCATCTTCCTAACTCGTCGTGTTGTGCTGGTGCTGCCGCTGCGGCTGCGGAGAACCTCAAGCGGCGAAAATATAATAACCTTGTTGAAATTTATATTTTCGAACCGTTTGAGGTTGAAACTCTCGGTTCGTGGGGTCCGAGTGCTCACAACAACTTGTATAAAGATCTGCCAAAAAGTCTAGTTGACACTTCGCGTGACCCAAGGGCTGGCTTTTACCTCGGACAGAGGATAAGCATTGCCATACAGCGTGGCAATACCGCCAGTCTTTTGGGCACATTACCAGTCGACAGCGATGTGGAAGAGTTTTTTGACGCCATATTTTAGTTTTAGTTGTAATTAGTGTAGGGTTTTTATTATTATTTATTTTATTTTGTTGTAATTGTTGCATCTTTATTCATGTAACATGGCAATAGCAACAATTATGAAAGGAACCCAATGACGTCCTAACATAAATATTTATTTAAATACGGGAGTTTATAATATTGGTCATGATATCATTTGATCTGTCAAACGGCCCAGCGCGGGTAGAGGGGCGGTATGTTTTTGCATGAGTTTCCTTGAAGTTCATTTTTTTATCATTAGTTTTTGTCTCACTCGTTCAGTTACCGGTGTGTAATTTTACTTATGAATAATGTTAAACAACCACTAATGCACTAATGCTTGATGTGACGACAAAAACAGCACAAAAGTGTTTTATCACGAGATATTTTGATACCAGAAACGTAAGTACAACGTGTACTAAAATTAAAATTGTTTATGGAAGTGTGCGCTCCCTCCGTTGTGTATTCGTGTTGAGTGTGTGCGTCAAAATTTCTTGGAATTAGCTCGGGGCGTTCAATACAGGTAAACTGTCGGCCCTGTCGGGTCAACTCACCCCTGGAATTGTATTTAGCTATGAAAAAGTTGTTAGTTCTAGTGGCATTTTGGAAAGGTGTCCCTTGCCTAGTTTTTACTAAACCATTTTAAAAGTACAAGTTGACAATTTGCGCAGTTATAGTGGGAAAAAGTTTTGAAATTGTCATTTTGTTAAAATGTGCTTTTAGAAGGCGATTTTTCAGTAAGTGTGGCTTTTTTCTTCTTTGTGAAGTGTTGTAGTCAGTCAGAGCAATATTTACAAAAAGGTGACAGTGTAATTTATTTTTAAATTATCATTATTCAGGGGCAATATGTTTCTCATAACTCATAGGTTTGTCAGACCATTTCTGGTTGAGATCCTCACTTTTTTAATACCATAAATGGGTGCTTAAACTCTTGTGTCAGTGATATCATTGGGCCAAAGTTGGTACTGGCTGATGACATGAATACACTGTACAATGTTCTTTCATGCAGTAACCAAGAAAGCTTAATAGTTTTGCTTCCTTGCCAGATGTGTAGTATAGTGTACAGATATTGTACCAAGCATAGAGGTTATCTTTCTTTGTACCTTGGATCATAGCTCCTTAGATAAACTTTTGATGATTTTGTCTACGTAAAGGTATGAGATAGTAACAGTTGGTTCAGAATTAAGAATACTTTGATCTGTATTTGTAAAGATTCATTTGTCATCATGCTAAAAGATGGCAAAACCTTTTTAATTTGTAGGTACTTCTAAAACAATGTAAAATGAATGTTACAACAGAAAGGAGGTACATCACACTAAGACTATAGAGTTTTTATGCATGTGTCTATGTTTTTTACTTCTTTATGCTCAAACAGCTGCTGAATTTAGATGAAATTTTTTACATTTTGTTTTATCCTGCACGCTTTTGACCACTAATCTCACCTGATGGTGAGCGATGGTGTGGGTAATGATGAAGCATACTTGTCTAGAAGTAAACTATTCACTTTTGATGTGTTTCCCTGATAGCTCAACCCCTAGGTTGAGCTATCAGGGAAACACAGACTCCGGCAGGGAATTCCACTCCTTAGCTGTACGCATAATGAATGTATAGGTACCCAAAACAATTAGTACATGAGTTGAAAATGTCCTGGAATAGAACATAAGATATCTGTAATCTCGGAAGAATGTTCATTTGGGACACATTTCAACTTTCATGCAGGCTAAACTGCAGAAGCTGACAGTGTCGGCATGATTTAATAATTTTTATTTTAATCATGATTTTTTTCAATGACTTAAACAAAATTGTTATGCCGAATTGTACAGCCGAACATGCGACCATGTGTAGTAGACCACAGTTTGGTTAGAGAGGCTGATAGAGGTCCTCACCGGACATGGGTGATCTGGGAGGTACCATTTTCAGATCTGGACGAAACACTCGGGTAACACCATTATGCAGATCGTCCGGAGGACACGGTGAAGCATATGCGCGTGGAAGTATGCCCTGTGATTATTGGTGACGGCGGTAATCGGTACCTCTCGCGTCCGGTCCTGGCTCCGGCCACCATAAGAGGCGAGAAGAAATGGGAAGCAGTTATCTGCTTTTGCGAAGCTGTAATGTTTTCGGGGAGGAGGTGGCTAATGCTGTGAGGGAGAGAACATCCTCACGCCTTAGCAGGAGATGAACTGGGCATTGAGAGTGTGACTCCCTATGCCTACCATGAGCAATGGGTAGCTCGATTACCAGCCACCGAATCGACGGCGTGTTGTGTTCCTTGAGATCTCAGCAAAAAGGATTGGGCCCAGTAAGGGCGACGCCTGCTAGCCCTGCATGAACGTTGGAAAGAGTTACCGTGGACCTGGAATGTAAAGGGCAAAGAAGGAACACTGATGGGCTTTAGTTAATAAAATTCTGACACTCCCTCTTACTCTATCCAAAGCGGGAAATGATATTTAATGATATTCCACCTCAAATAAGAAGTTTGGATTATGGGACATCCTGTGGAATGATTCGTGTCCATCATGCAGGTGAAACCTCTGGTAAAAACTGGTGAAATATGAAACATATTATGTAACTAGTTGTTCCCCGTGGCTTCACCCGTGTCTTTGGTTACTACCTCGCTCCTATTGGTTGTAGCGTGATGTTATATAGCCTTCCTCGTTAAATGGCCTTTCCAACACTAAAATAGCACATTGTTATTGTTACACTAGTGATGAAAGTAACTTTTCAGTCCCGAGAAGAGGTTTGGCAGTGACGCCCAAGCGTAGCAAGGGAGCCAATAGTTCGAAGGACTAAACAAGTCTTTAACCCGAGGTAAACACTGTGGTTTTCGTTACGAATACAAGGAAAGTAAAAAAAAATGCCGGGTTGCACTCTGGGAGTGCCGGCAGAAGTGAAAACTTAAGTATTAACGTCGTGCGTTTTAGATATTTTGGAATGGTTATGGAATAATTTTGCACGATTTTCTTTTTTTTTTGCACACATTTTTGCACGACATCCGTCTTACGAATTTTCGATCAGGTCACGTGTCCTGACGCGAGTTTAACATTTTTTACCCATTACAAAATTTTTTGCACACAATTTTGCACGACATCCGTCTTACGAATTTTCGATCAGGTCACGTGACCCTGACGGTCACGTGACCCTGACGCGAGTTTAACATTTTTTACCCATTACAAAAAAGTGTACAACGCCGCTAAAGAAGTTTTCACTTCAATAAAAACATGAATTGTCGTACGATTTTAGATATCTTTCTTTTGATTTAGACGTTAAAAGGATTTCCACTACTGATTTACTTAGCCTCTTCTCGTATGAAATCATATTGTGTTAAACCCATATCTGAATCTAATGAACTCACAGTGATAATAAAAATCTCCTTTTGGCGGTGAACAGACACGCTTGAGTTTTGGCTGCGTTGAATCCCACCAGATTGGCTTCACCCCACTTGAAGACTGCCTGAAGTGAGACATTTGTACGCTCTACCATAGCCTCTGTTTCGGACCGGATTAGCTCCTTACTAGCCCGAGAAACTGACAGATATCTGTCTACAATTGTGCTATCATTTGCATTCCCATAAATACCAGGCATCAGCAGATCGTTGATATGCAGCAAGAGAATAGCAGAGGGAACAGACCCCTGAGGAACTCCGGCATTAGCCGTCATGGGCTCTGATGAGCATCCATCGACAACAACTTGGAGAGATCGTTCACTCAGGAAGTCTTTTACCCAGTTAATCAGACCAGGGGAAATCCAGTACGCTGGAAGCTTACTCAAAAGACTAGCGTGCCATACCCTATCGAAGGGCTTCGGGATGTCTAAGGAAACGGCAATCGCTTCCCCAATCGTCTCGAGGGTCTCGCCCCACAAGTGGATGGCAAAAACTAGTAGGTCCCCAGTAGACCGATTGCGGCGAAACCCGTACTGTCGGTCACTGAGGAGATCGTTAACTTCCAGGTATGCCATGAGGCGCGAGTTCAACACACACTCCATAATCTTGCATAGTTTGGAGGTTATTGAAATCGGCCGATAGTTGGTAGGATCGGCACGACTACCTTTCAACAATCGCTGGTATACCATCTGGTCCACTAGCTTTACTCACGTCTAGACGACACAGTGCTCTCAGAACTTCTTTGTTCCTTATGCGAACCTCGGGCATCGTAGTGTCGCAGTGAGGCAGAGTCGGTGGAGTAGTACTACCAGTCTCAAGACGAGAATTATGGGCTAAGAGAGATGCAAAGAGACCTGCTTTCTCTCGCCGTATGAGCCAGTGTTCCATCATGTTTAACCAGCGGAGGCAATGAGGGCCGACTGAAGTTCGCTTCGACCGACTTGGCAAGGGACTCTCTCAAAGGGATTCTCTGCTGCTGCGCAGAGAGCTTTGTGCCAATATGGGTAATGCGGTCGAAGCAAGCCTTCCTTAGTGTCTTGTTGTAGGACTTGGCAGCATGGTTGAAGGCTGTCTTCTTTGAGCTCAGATCCGGAGCTTTGTGGTCACGAGGTCAACCCAGGCAAGAAACGCCAAATGCTTACGCAGTTCAGCTTGAACGTAATCGGCCTTGAACCATGGGTGAGCTGAGTCACCGATGGGTACGTCGCGATAAGGGATGAAATACTCCATAGCTTGACGTATCACATCGGATATAGCATCTGCACAGCTCGACGGATTTTCAGATGAGAAGCAGACCTGCTGCCAAGGGCAAGGAAGTGCCGCATCCCATCCCAATCTGCTGACTTGTAACGCCACATTCGCCGTTCACCGTGTGAGTCGCATTCAGGTGGGGAGAAGGACGATACAGACTTCACCAGACAGTGATCTGAAGTTCCAAGTGGTTTCAACAGTTTCCTCAACTGTTACGATACATCTGTCCGGATCGGTGATCAGCAGATGGTCCAGACAATTGGCAGTATGACCAACTATATACATCAGGCACCTTTGTCGCTTGCTTTACCAACTGGGAGAGGCCCATCGATACTGAAAAGTTTCGCGCTTCTCTCTCAGCGTGGTCTTTCCTCTGGTACGGGAAAAGCCAGTCTTGGTGACAGGCGTTAAAGTCCCCCAGAGCGACAAACTGCGCACCAGGGTGCCGGTGGAGAGCCTTATCGGCGGCCTCACTGAGGTGGCTAAACAGTTGGGAAGTCTCCTGGTCACCGCTGTGCGATCGGTAGACACAGGTATAGACAATTTTGTCCACACCGTTGTCCACCAACAACCACAACGTTGAGAAATTAGGGTCCTCAAGGTGACGGAGACGCTGGCAGCATATTTCATTGCGGACGTACACACAGATGGTTTGATCTGGAGACTGCAGGGACGCCCGAACCCCCCCAGGGATCGCCATCGGGTCCTCTCGCCCGGTCGCCAACCGGCACGAGGCCACCCTGGGTTTTTTTGCAGTTGGCCGGCAGCCTTTTGTACGTGGCTGGCACACTACTTGGGCCCCCAACTATCTGCGGTCAGCCAGTGGAGAATCGTGCTTCGGATCCCGCTACCCTCCGCGATCAAACCTCCGACACAACAACAGCTGGCGCATCATACCCGGTACACATCGCAACACAACTGCTCAGACCCATCTTCCACCATACGGCTTCAACAGACATCACGCCGGAACACGACGAGTCGCTTGGCAGCATAGCTTTGTCTGGTGGGTGGTAACTCTTAAGCCGGCAGCCGATGCTATGGCCTACCACCGCATTTTACAGCTCGTTTAGCACTACCCAGGGGACACGTGTAGGGTGGTCAAAACTAAGTAGATCCTACGGACGCGAGCAGTTCATCCCCTAAAATTTTGCTGTAATTGAGTAGCTGTATCGAAAGTTGGGACATGGTTCAATAGAAGTTCGAGTACTAGTTTTAAGCTATTGCATAGCTTCTATCGCGGGCCTTGAGCGCGGGGACCGAATCCAGAAATTCCGTAACGAAAAATATACCTCACGCTCCCCACTCCGACGGGCACGGAGGTGTGGTTTGAAGGCCGACAGAGACCGAACACCTATTTTAGAAAAGTCGTTAACGACCTGTGTGGCGCATTGGTACAGCGTTCTACCTATGTTATCATCGTGCCTCGAGTTCAAATCTCGGTCAAACAAAATAGTCTTTTTGTATTATAATAGATTATAGTAATGTTCTATGATAACAACTGAACATACTTGTAGCAATTTATGAAGTAAACAAGAAAGAAAAATATTTGTTTTCTTATCGGTCACCACGCTCAAAAAGTGTAACTTGAATTAATATCAAAGAAAAAGAAATACTGCATAAATAAAATAAATAAATAATTATAATTGCATAAGTTGATACAAAATGCTATGCAATAGCTTTACCGCGGCAGTCCCCGAGTGCCATACTTTTTTTTTTTTTTTAATAATTTGACAGCGGTTTAGAGCAGTGGTGGCCCAGTGGTAACGGCCCCGACTTACGAGTTGTAGGTCGCGGGTTCAAACCCAGCCTGGCGCATTACTTTGTGTAAATTATTTCATCACCACTGCTCTCAAAATGGTGAAGGAAAACATAGTGAGGAAACCGGCATGTCCTAGAACCAAAAATTCGAAGACGTGTGACATCCACCCACCGGCACTGGGACTGCGTGGTGGATTACGGCCCATTCCCTGTCCTATAATAATAATAATAATAAGTAGAGAGGAGGCCTGAGTCCCAACAGTGGGAACATTATAAGGCCGACTATACTATACTAATTTGACAGCTGTCAGTGGAAAGCGATTAGTGTAGAGTATTAGTGCTTTCAATCAAACTAACTCTTCAGCTTTATAATATTGGTATAGATGTCCGGTTTGACTAGCTTTCATAAAGCTTTGTTTGCATAAAAGAAATAAAAAAACAGGTTTTCTTACAATCTAAAGTGTAGTCTGACCGCTTATAAAATTATCTTGCATTAGCCTAAGACGTCGAAATTCTATTTTTGGAATTTAAAATAAATGTAACGGTACTTTTTGTTACCATTTAGGAAGACCGAATAATTTTGTTTAAGGCGAGGTTGCACTAATTTTGAACCTCTGGAAATCCACAAATATATAAAATCTTTTTACAAAAAAAAATACAACCGACTTCAAAGTAAAAAAAAACACTGAAAAGTGCAAAATAACTTTAATTTCGGAAGTCGGTGTTTCTATAATAGTTTTGTCTCTTCGTTATTTAACACCGACTTCCGAAATTTTTTTGCACTTTTTAGTTATGGTACCACCACTAAAAAGTACCCCTCAGCTAAACTTAAATACCTTATAGCCAGAGTGCACCTCATGACAATTCTAATAATCCCAAACACGGTTAGATTACATTAATTTATTACAGAGTTTCGGTGCTTAACTTCAGGCTTCATCATCAGATCAGTTCGATATATTCCTCCTCTACTTTCAGTCAGTCATCGACTACACGTATAAACAAAGCAATTTTACTTTTTACGACGGTTCTGCTGTGATCCTATGAGGAGTTTATGATCAGATCATAACAATATATTTCTATGGGACCAACTCGGAAGCACAACCTTTCAATCAAAAAAAAAATTTTTAATCGGTCCACAATTGACCGAGAAATCGGTGAACATACATAAAAAAAAAAACATACATTCAACCGAACATATAACCTCCTCCTTTTTGAAGTTGGTTAAAAAGAGAACACCATGAAAAATTATTTATTAAAATTAACCTTATGACCAACCGCGGGATAAAAATCAAATCATGATAATAAATTAGTTGGCTCTACAAAAAAAATCTGACTCCAACTTACGATTTCAAATGTTTTACATAAAATAATAAAGATTGTTTTTAGGGTTCCGTAGCCAAATGGAAAAAAACGGGACCCTTATAGATTCGTCAAGTCTGTCTGTCCGTCCGTCCGTATGTCACAGCCACTTTTTTCCGAAACTATAAGAACTATACTGTTGAAACTTAGTAAGTAGATGTATTCTGTGAACCGTATTTTTTTTTAGGTGGGAAAACATCTTATGACAAATCCCGCTCTTGGGCGGAGCGAGAGATAGTGTCAGACTTTTACTGACTAAAAACCCACGCCTGTTCCTTCTTTGTCTTCGTCCCAGGACCCCGGGTTTCACTTCCACACTACCCGTGGCCCCAGAAGATTTTCACACAAAAATAGAAAAAAAAACAATAAATTTTGGGGGTTCCCCAAAAATACTTAGATCTGAAACTCAAAAAAATTTTTTTTTTCATCAAACCCATACGTGTGGGGGTATCTATGGATAGGTCTTCAAAAATGATATTGAGGTTTCTAATATCATCTTTTTCTATACTGAATTGTTTGCGCGAGAGACACTTCCAAAGTGGTAAAATGTGTGTAACTTTTAAAATAAGAGAATGATAAAACTAAAAAAAATATATGATGTACATTACCATGCAAACTTCCACCGAAAATTGGTTTGAACGAGATCTAGTAAGTAGTTTTTTTTTTAATACGTCATAAATCGTAAACCGCAATTTACCTTTCAAGTTTGTACGGAACCCTCAGTGCTCGAGTCCGACTCGCACTTGCCCAGTTTTTTTTTTTTCTAAACTGAATACTTTGTACGAGAGACACATCCAAAGTGGTAAAATGAAAATCGACTTCAAAAAGGAGGAGGTTCTATGTTCGGCTGAATGTATTTTTATTCCTTTTGAGGTACGGAGTTCAAAGTAACCCGTTTTGAATAACGGTAATTTCGTAGCTAAGGACCTAATATTTCATCACGTGTCAAGATCTCCTTCAGTTGTAGTTGCTATGTCAAGCTACACAAATTAAATCTAACAAGAATTAATGAATAATATGTCTAGAGTCTATGAATTAAATATTACACATAGCGTATACATAGTTTTATAATTAAATAGCTAATGCTAGCGGATTCGCCTGCGTGGAATTAATTACGACCTAGCTTCATGCCAAACTTCAGGGTGCTAGGTCAACGGAAAGTACCCTATGAATTTCGATTTCTTTAGGAGTGTCAAATTTCCGATTTTTGCGACATAAACGGCCGTATCTTTTATTTTCGTTAACTTAGAAGTTTATTTTTTTCACAGCTTGAAGCTGTGAAAAAATTAACGCGTATTAAATTAAAAACGCGTTCTCGAGATAAAGGGTCTTGACAGACAGACAGACGGACGGACAACAAAGTGATCCTATAAGGGTTCCGTTTTTTCCTTTTGAGGTACGGAACCCTAAAAATGTGTCACAGAATAAATATATACATAAAGTCGACTCTAGTCAATGAATGAAGACGCACGCTGTACGTACAGCCAGAGTAAGCACACTTCAACGGAGACGGAGTCTCAAGAGAGACTTCATCTTTCGTGTTTCTTGTTTGTTGGGTTGTTGTTGTTGTTGTTATATAAAGAACAAACTGACTGACATATCAACGCAGAGCCGAAACTACTAGGACAAGGAGCGTGAAATTTTGCACAAAGTTTCCTTATGACGTAGGCGAGCATTATGAGAGGATTTTATAAAATTCACCCTCTAAGGAGATAAAACAGGGGTTCCAAAGTTTGTATGAAGAAACCTACTCTCATGTGGACGAAGTCGTGGACAAATGCTTGTAAAGTATATATATAATAAATAATAACCTCTTGCTCACCCAGAGTTAGAAATGAAATGAATTCACACCTCCAAAAAAAGGGGCACGCTTGCTGAGCTCTCGGTCCGTGGCCCGTAGGACCATCCACGACATACCGAGACTTGTCAGTGCTTTGAAAAGCACGTTATAGGATACTCCAAGACAGCCCGCCAAATTAAAATTTTGTTAAGATTTTTTTTGCATTTTGACGTTACGCCGTCATCTGGTTAAATATTTATTTTATTCTGTTTTTTAGTATTTGTTATAGCGGCAACAGAAATATATCATCTGTGAAAATTTCAACATTCTAACTATCACAGTTCATGAGATACAGCCTGGTAACAGACAGACAGACGGACGGATAGCAGAGTTTTTGTAATAAGATCCCGATTTACCCTTCGGGTGCGTAACCCTAAAAAGTATCTCGCGTAGTTTTGGACAGGAACCAAACCAAAGAGTAACTTTAGACAGACAGAACCTTGAACTCATGCAACATGTGGGATAACATTTGAATTTTTGTTACAGATAACGAAGCTAGGGAGACGATTATTATCACGACTTGGGAAAAAATACTGGTAAGTTTTTTTTTGTATTGTTTTGAATATTATGAAGAAGTGTGTTTGTATAGTTCTATCTCACCAAGCTGTTTTCTACAGACTCCAAAAAGAAGGAGGTTCTCAATCAGCCGGAATCATTTTTTAGTATTTTTTATGTATTATCGTGACCAGATCTTAGAATTGATCACTTCATTATGTGACCGGCCCTTATATGATATGGTCAAACATGGCTGATCATGGGGGCTATTGGCTAACTTTTTCAATAACAGTTGACAACTAGCATTCGTTGCACACTAAACTTAGTTGTCAACTGACAATTTCATAAAATTGGTATTACGTATCACACAAGTGACTAACAAACTACGGTGGAAATGTGGTGAATTATAAAAATTTACGGTGACTATTGTGACCACTCTAAAATTTTATCGACTATTATACAGCTTCAAAAGCTTACACAATCGCAATTTTAAAAGTATCGATACAATAACATCTGTCAAAACGTGTTACGGTGGCTATCAAAGGCACCAGTGGCTAATGACGTCACTGCAGTTGGTCACTGAAGATAGGCAATACAAAACTAGCTGTTTGACAGTTCAATGATGCACATTGTTAACAAGTGATCATCACTTGAACTGTCAACAGAGTTACGCAATAGCCCCGCATATCGTAAAATAGTTACATTGTCCACCGGTAGACCACTGTCCCTCCATGTATTCCTGTTTTCTACTATAAAATATGCTCTATTGAGTGGTTTAAAAAAACACTTCTAACCTAACCTGTCCGAGTCGGATTGCCCCAAGTCCCTTAAAATTGTAAAAAGTCCTTAATATTTGAGAATTTTGATTCACAGGAATCTATATGGCCAAACATGGATTGACATATCATCAAACGTCAATATTTAAACGATCTGGCCAGTTTTACGAATCATATATAATTATGTTCCTCGATTACTGGTACACGCCTGGACCGGACTTGGTAATTTCTTAACCGACTTCATAAAGAAGGAGGTTCTATGTTCGGCTGAATGTATTTTTATTTATTTGAAAGGTGCTCCCAGGGTCCCAAGATCAGGATCTGATGACAATTTTCTAGGCACTCGTGTATTGCTTATACCTTATTATAGAATTGTCACACTGAGGTAAGGGGGGTTAAGCGCATTCCCTTGCACCCCTCTCCCAGTGCTCATGAATACAAATATTATAACAATTGCATGCTTGTTCCAGATTCGACATGTCTCTCTGGGCTAGAGCTCAGCAGCTGCCTCCAGAGAGCCTTCAGAAGGTGAGCTAGTCCTCTATCTCATAATTTGTATGAAAAGAATAACAAATCAAAACTATCGAATGTCGACTTTCAAATAAATATTAGAGATGAAACGGATAGTGGTTTGGCTGAATACCGGATATTCGGCTACCGGATATTCAGCCTTTTATGGGTTGGT
This sequence comes from Mythimna impura, assembly GCA_905147345.3. Lineage (NCBI taxonomy): Eukaryota > Metazoa > Arthropoda > Insecta > Lepidoptera > Noctuidae > Mythimna > Mythimna impura. The sequence goes on from LR990364.1 coordinate 12,745,452, forward strand.
TATATTCATTCACCACAATTTGCCAATTGTTAATTTTGAGTACAAAATTAATTAATATAAAAAACTTTTTACAAAAAAAAATACAACCGACTTCAATGTAAAAAACACTGAAAAGTGCAAAATAACTTTAATTTCGGAAGTCGGTGTTTCTATAATAGTTTTGTCTCATCGTTATTTAACACCGACTTCCGAAATTAAAGTTATTTTGCACTTTTCAGTGTTTTTTACATTGAAGTCGGTTGTATTTTTTTTTGTAAAAAGTTTTTTATTTTTCACTTTTTAGTTATGGTACCACCACTAAAAAGTACCCCTCAGCCATACTTAAATACCTTATAGCCAGAGTGCATCTTATGACAATTCTAATAATACCAAACACGGTTAGATTAAATTAATTTATTACAGAGTTCCGGTGCCTAATTTCAGGCTTCATCATCAGATCAGTTCGATATATTACCCCTCTTCTTTCAGTCAGTCATCGACTACACGTATAAACAAAGCAATTTTACTTGTTACGACAGTTCTGCTGTGATCCCATGAGGAGTTCTGTTCCATATCTACGAAGTTCATGATCAGATCATAACAATATTTCTATGGGACCAACTTGGAAGCATAACCTTTCAATCAAAAAAAAAATTTTCAAAATCGGTCCACAATTGACCGAGAAATCGGTGAACATACATAAAAAAAAAAAATAAAAAACATACATTCAACCGAACATATAACCTCCTCCTTTTTGAAGTCGGTTAAAAACAAATATTTTTGACGTGCGATTATAAAAATAAACGGTGTCTATAATAACCCATTGTGGTATGATTTGTCTTGTGTAAAATAATGAGATTTTTTTGAAAATGGCCGGATAGTGAAAACAAGGTCAGATACTGGGTAATTAGCTGATATCCGTTTCATCTATAATATTTTCTATTTTTTTTTTTTAATTTATGAGTAGGTACATTATGACCCGTCAAAGTTCACGCAAAATAGCAGATTTTTCAGAGGCCTTTACTAGGTTTGTCTTCACAAACTGATTTGATTCAAGATTCAGAGCATTTATTTCAACTAAACCATTTACAGGCAGTTTTGAATTGTCAAGAAGTCAGTCAGTCAGAAAAATGGTGCTAATTGCACATTCCAAAGTGTAGATCTCTATGGAGAAGAATGTGCAAGAAACTCCATGGACACTCTTTTCAATCATGTTATGTATTACAAATGTCTTGGTTATATGTTTCTTGTGCTACTATTATGTGAGAACAATGTAAATAAAGTAAAAAAAAAAAAAAAATATACAAATTAACATAAGCCTGGCAGCTAAGAGATGACCAGTCTCAACTGACAGCACCCGTTCACAGACATGACGCGTTTATCAGCACCACAGCTCAACCGTATCTTATATCAATATATCCAAACCAAATGTTTAGGCTTTGTTCGGACTATTTAGTAGATGGTTTATGTGAAGTTTGCACAAAATCGGTCGAGCGGTTCTTCATTTATCACATTTTTTGTAACAAATGAATTCAATAAATGGCGGATCATTTTGTTAATGGGGATTTTGCTGTCAAATTGAAACTTGTAGGGTAGGGTAGGGCAGGGTAGAGTTGGGTAGAGTAGGCAGTTGACGGGAGCGAAGCCGCGGGCAACAGCTAGTTACCATATATACCAGATTTCAATAAAAACCTAGATAATATCTGTGTTTTCAAAATATCTAGAGAAAGATGTGTATTAACGTCATAATAAGGCGCTCTCAAGTTCGTTTGAAAAGATTTTTTGTAGAGATGAGACGGAGATTTATCCATCGATTATTTTTAACAGGTACGCACCATCTATGGGGATCACTTCCCCATCGAAGTACGGCATTGCCTGGCGCCATGGATCGAGAGTCGCATATGGTAAGTAACTTATGACCTGAATATTTAAAGCGGAATTAAGATATGCGTCAGTGATTTTTCTTAGAATTTGTCTTGAAGGAAAATATTGGAACATATTGCAACGCTGTCTCTGCGGTTTCAGCCGCGTCTTTGGTTACTGCACCGCTTCCGTGGGTCGTAGCGTGGTTTTATAGCCTAAAGCCTTCTTCGATAAATGGGATAGCCAACACTAAGATATCCTGAGATTAAAGCGTTCAAACAAACTAACAAATTCTTTATTTTTATAATTTTCTGATATCTTATGTCATGATGTTTGTGGACGCACTCCTCCGAAAAGGCTTGATCGATTTTTGTAATTATGAGAATAGATCGTAGCGTTATTAAACTCCTACCCCTTTTTTTAAGTGTGGAAATCATCTAATGACTTCTCGCGCTCTGGGCGTAGCGGAAGGGCGTGTCAGACTTTTACTGACTAAAACCACACCTGTGTCCTTCAGTTGCCCTTTGCGTTCTAGGACTACGGGTTTCCTTTTCAGGAATTCTCCGTGGTCCTAGCTAGCGGGCATCGGCCCTGCTGGGCCCCTACGGTTTGCTGACATCTCCTTGAGGAGCGCGTGGATCACTACGCGCTGTTACGACTGGGCTCGGTCCGATCAATTACCGGACGGCCGGACGGCAAGCTACCCATTCCTCGACGTCTACCGTGGCTGGCAGTCGGGGTCAGAATCTCGGCGTCTGGGGCGTGAGGACATTCGTTCCCTCACGTGTGCGGCCTTCTCCTTCGCTAGCATTACTGCTTCGCAGAAGCAGGCCACCGTCTGCCATTCTTCCTCGCTTCGGAACTCCTACCCCTACCATTAGAATACGGATGTAACACATTCTAATGCTTTTGTACTGTTTGGCAGCGAGTTAGCTTTCTCGGCAAACTTCGCCGAAATAGTCAACACTACAAAAAAATATCTCAGCTCTCATTTCACCGAGATCGCGCCTGTTTAATGATTCCACATATTGATAAATTCACAGTCAATTGCTGCTATAAAGGCCAACATAACTCGCGTTCTTCGTAAAATTGAGCCCCATATATGTATGTGAAGATGTCCAAAATTGGTCTACCAGAATACAAAATCTACAGCGGAGTCGCGGTGGCCATTTGGCTGAAATTATTTTTCATACATAATATCATTGAATATACTTTAAAATATAAAAATTGTGATAATATCAATTAAGGCGTATAGTCCCTTGAACATCTGACCGGAATTAAATGCACACATACTCGTACCGCCGCATTTAATTCCGGCTAGCTGCGCCCGGATCCCCGCTGACCTTTAAATCTATTTTCTTTGTGAAATATTGATTGATTTACGAGTACATATGATATGTACATCCTGAAGAAAATTTAACCAGCAATTTTTTTGATGACTAGTATCAGTAGTTAAGAAAAAATCATAATTATGTTGATAATGTTGTAAATGAATCTATATAAAACATATTTTTTTCAAACCTATTGACCTAGCCGTTACCGAGCAGTAGGCTTCAGAAAGTCACTGTTTTATTTATAGCACTGCTCGGGAGTAAGGGCCTTAAATAGGTTGTTTTATAAGTTCGAGCGCCCTTAATTCATTAACGCTCAGGCGGTAGCCGGCGCCCGCAAGCCATTGTCTTACTATTGTGTCTCTAATTACGCACGTCAAAAGGTTAATGATACACCCTTTATATTCCAAAAGGGTAGTATGCGGCTATGTAGGGATGCTCAATACAAACAAATTGCTCGAATCCCCGGGCCGAGCTAAGCTGTTTGGCTTCCCAATAGCTAATTCGCAGTAGCAGGCTCTGGCCTGGAATCGCGCTCAGTTAAAGAGAAACTCGATCGATATCTGTTCGGAGAATAAAGGCTTGATATTTGTTTGTTGAACCATTCTTGACTAGCTTCTCGCATGAAAGTAGGTTTCTCCATTCAAAGTTTGGAACTCCGTTTCATCCACTTAGGGGGTGAATTTTGGATAACCATTACTTAGTGCTCGCCTACGTCATAAAAGGAAGCCTTGGGACTAGGAACGTGAAATTTTTGTTTTTGCTGTGCGTTGATATGTCAGTCAGTTCCTCCTTTGTATATGCACGGTGTCTTTGACATCGACGCACAAACGAATACCACGGATCCAGTACATGATTCTGGACCCCCCCAGTGGTGGTATTTTTCGTCGGCTTCTGCGAAGCTTTACTGCTTCGCAGAAGGAGGCGACCGCCTGCCACTCCTCCTCGCTCCGTACCATGGCCTGTACCAATGCTCGGCGCGAGACATCGCCGCCGCCGATCGCCCCCACGAGGACACGGCGTTGCTCTTCCCAAGCGGGGCACACCTCCACCGTGTCCTCCGGGTGGTCCACACAATGGTGACACCCGGGCTTTTCTTTCGCACGAATCCGGTGCGGGAACCTCCCGAACTTACCATGTCCGGTGAGGATCTGCGTCATGCGGAAGGTAAGGAGGCCGTGTTGCCTTTCCAGCCACTCCTCAAAGAGGGGACTTACCGCCATAATTATGGCGTGTCCAACACTGATTTGCGATAGTCGCTGTCGTCATTCCACCATGAGATCCCTCCAGTACTCTGTCCGCCATGCCGCGACTTGTTGCGGCAGCGGAGTTTCGCCCCGGCGGACATAGGTAATACCCCTAAGGGCTATGTTCACCGAAACAAATTTAAACGTTGATTTCGTAATCGGCCTGTTAATATTTAAACAATGGTTAAACAAGGAGCGGTTTTTTACTGTTCACCATCACCTTTCGGCATTCGGTTACTTAACCGAGACATAACGGAGCGTTTTTGAATGAATGAGCGAGCAACACTACCAAATAAAATGTAAGGTTACATCTTGAAATCTCGTTCACGCTTACAACTTTTTAATATGGCCAGATAATAGTCTATGCCATAAAATGTGAAAGTTGCTCTTCATTGTTACTTTGGCTTTACGAGAAACACATTTAGGGCTATGTTCACCGAAACAAATTTAAACGTTGATTTCGTAATCGGCCTGTTAATATTTAAACAATGGTTAAACAAGGAGCGGTTTTTTACTGTTCACCATCACCTTTCGGCATTCGGTTACTTAACCGAGACATAACGGAGCGTTTTTGAATGAATGAGCGAGCAACACTACCAAATAAAATGTAAGGTTACATCTTGAAATCTCGTTCACGCTTACAACTTTTTAATATGGCCAGATAATAGTCTATGCCATAAAATGTGAAAGTTGCTCTTCATTGTTACTTTGGCTTTACGAGAAACACATTTAGCGTTGGAAGGTTTATTAGCGCGCTCTTTCTTGTCTGTCAGTGTAATTCATTTTGATTCTCTCGTGAAGTTTTGCGGTATTTTTGTTGTAATTATAATCAAAAGTGTTAAGTGATCGACATGGAGGATATGAAAAAAATAATTTATTTTTCAGGTGAATGTGAATAATGAAAAAGAGTCAGCGAGTAGTATTGTAGGTAGAGGCACTTACTTATTAGTGTTAAATTCTAATTTATCTTCAATTAATCCCAAAATATGTATAGCACTGCACTTGGATAATCGAAATCTGGCCTTAAATGAAATTTCGTCGTATTCTTCATAAAAGTTATGACGATTTTGAAAAATCCTAGGTCTTCTCGTCATCGTTTTAACTCATCCAAATAATCTAACATATTGAGATTGTATTCACCATCCATTATAAAATTAATAGCTATTATTTTTCACAGATAAATAGATACTTCGTTGGTAAATCGAACAATATAACCTACAAAAGTTCTGTCAAATTATTGTAACCAACGTTTAAACAATGTCTTGAAGCTCGGTTAAGATAATCATCTGATTAACGTCAATAACCGACGTTTTGGCTGTGGTGAACAGGAAATATTGCTTAAACAGCCGTTTTAATATTTAAACAGTCGATTTAGTGTTGGTGAACACCGGCCTAAGAGGATCCTCCCTTTTTACCCGTGGCATTTTGCCAGCCTTGTCACCCTATAGTTCTGCCACAGTCGGTTGCAACCCTAGTTAGCCCCTTACGGCCCGTTCACGACCTTGCTGTGAGCGGTAGCTAAGCGCGGGGCGGCGAGCGGTAAAATCAAAAGTATGAAAATGTTTGAAGCACGCCACGAGATGCCGCTTATGGCTCCGAGCGCCCGCGTAAGACCGAAGTTGTGAACAGGCCGTTAGTCAGTTGCAGTTCCCTCATCATTAGAAATTAGTGAATATTGTATGTAGTGTCATCAGTAGAAGACATAACACCCGGCCAAACCAGCATTCGTTTTGTTAACCCAGGTCGACTAACTGTAACAGGACTGCGGAGCCAGATGAGCAGCAGCGTTTCTTCGTGGACGAGCTGGTGCAGGAGATACAGGCGCACGCCGACCTGATGATCTCGCCTGACATGTTCGTCACGAAGATGAAGCTGTTGGACGCCGCTAAGAACTTCCATATGCAGTACAGGTGAGATATAAGAAGTTATTTATGAATTTCCATATGCAGTACAGGTGAGATATAAGAAGTTATTTTAAACCCTTTACCCTTTTAACCGAAATAACCGCCTACGTCGGATATATCCGACAAACACTCTCACGTTTATTCTGCCAAGGTCGCACATCCACGACCAAATACTCCATCTCGTCAGTTCTTCTGTCACCTATGGGGACTGAAGAGCTACGAGATGGAGTACCCAGTCGCAAACACACGACCCTGGCGGGGATACGAATACACTCTTCGGACCAATCCGACGCAAGCGGTTATTATTATTAAAAACGGAAGGTAGAAACCCTATCGTTCAATTTACTACAACGTTTATGAAGAATAATGTGATCAAAAAATGTAGAACGTTCAACAAGGAAAACAACATCAAGTTAAATACTTTGCATATACAGTTGGCAGGTACACCATCCCAGTCTCAACCAATTTATATTGACGAGTTTTTGACAAGTACTGCCAAAAAGCTTCGCTATCTAGTAAAATGTTTCAAGAATGAGTATAATTATCATAGTTTCTGGAACTCATACGGCAAGATTTACATAAAAGAAAAAGAATCGTCTCGTCCAATCCGAATTGACAGCGAGGAAGATCTTCATAGGCTAAGGTCTAAATGACTTGAAGTTGTACTTACCTTCGTTTTTTATTATCATCTGTTTGCACATACCACCGTAATTTATTATTACCTATTTTGTAATCTACTGAACATCACTATTATAACAACACGCACTCTAAATTTCACATTTAAACACTTTCTCGCATACTTCTCACGAATAACACTAGTATATAAGCAAATGAAATATCACCACAATAGAACTACTGACATAACAATTATACTCAAAATTAATATTGTATGTTATTTTATCTCAGAGAGAACTTTACTAATCGAGCGTATTTGTTTACAACGTCAACTCATTAACGTAACACGGGCCGTACTTGTTCAACAACATAGTAAGCGTACTTTTCTGTCAAAAAATATTCTGCATACCCTACAACCGAGTTTATACTTTTTTATAGGTACCGCCTCCGCGGATATACTCCATAGCGTCGCCAAACTATTCACTGCCTTATCAGATCTTGCTATGATACATTTTTACACATCTCACTTGTATTTATTATGGTGTTTACTTAAAATGCTTTCTGATGATTTGATAAGTGATCTCGAACCGCTTTCTGAATACTTTTTTTTAATTGAAACTTATTACATCAATCGGAATATAGCATCGCTATTCTTTAAAATTCAAATTCAATAGCACGAAAGAGTTAATCTCTGACCTGGACGGCATTACCGTTGCACATTCGTCGACTTGTGATATTGACAATTGTGTTAATATTATAACGGATTCCAATCAATCACTTAAAGTTATACACCAAAATATCAGAAGCATAACGCGCAATACACCAGGTTTGCTCACATTATTACAAAGATCGCAAGTTGATTGGGACTTCAATGTGTTAACGGAGTGCTGGCTGTCTTGTGCTCAACGCATTCCGCCGCTTGATGGTTATAATTACTACCAAACTAATAATATCTTAACCCAAAATGAAGGGGTGGTTATATATTGTAAAAATAACATTAGCGTATCGGTAGAGGAACCTAATATTTCTGATTGTAACAGTCTAATGGTCAAGATTAATCAAAGTACAGCGATGCTAGCAATTTACCGACCTGCAGGGTACAAAAATCTTAGTAACTTTTTCTCATCTCTCGAACTTTTTCTAAATACAAATTCTAATGTAAAAAACTTTATTCTAATAGGGGACCTTAATGTAGACATAGTGGAGACTAACACAGACTCAAATTCTGCTCATTACCTTAATCTGTTAGCATCCCATGGCATGTTGCCGGCTTATACTATCCCCACTCATAATAAAACATGTCTTGATCACATTATTTTGAAAACGCGACTTCAAGCTTCTTGTTATGTAGCTGAAACCTCCATCACTGATCATGATGCGGTAATCCTAATCTTGAATTTTAATATGCCTAAAAACAAAACATATAAAATAGTTAAAAGTTTAAGTTACGAAAAGGTTGACGTGGAAATTAAGGATATTAACTTTAATAAATTATATTCAATGACAGATGTTAATCTTGCTGTTCAGTACTTCGTTGACACAATTAATAGAATTATAGTATCTAATACTCAAATTATCAAAACTTCAAACCGAAAGAGAATCTCAAAGCCTTGGATAACACCTGGACTATTGCGCTGTATGAGGACACGGGACAAGTTGCACCAAAAAGCCAAACGGAATCCTAACGATCAAGTTACAGTCGCATCCTATAAAAGATATCGAAATTTCTGCAACGACTTGTTGAAAAAAATTAAAAGAGACCACGACAAAATGAAACTTCAGATTGCGGCTAAAACTGATAACAAAAAATTATGGAACACAATAAAAGACATTACTCACACCAAAAACACGAAAAACGAAGCCTCTCAGCTAATCAACACCCTGGATCCAATTTCCTCCATTAATTTCATTAATGACTTTTTTGTGAACATCGGTAAAAACATCGCTGATCGCTGTAGTTCTGGTAGCACTACTTCAACGGCTTCGCATAAACTATACCCGCACTCGATGGTTTTTCTACCCACCGACTTAGAAGAGGTTGAAAATATAATTTTAAGTCTGAGGTCTGATTGCGCTGTTGGCTACGACAACATCTCTTCCTACTTTTTGAAGAGATATAAGCAAGTCCTTATTTCTCCAATCGTTTTTATCTGTAACCTTGCCATTGAGTCCGGGAAATTTCCAGATGCATGGAAGATAGCAGAGATTCGTCCAATCTTCAAAAGTGGAGACGGAGCCAGTGTCAACAATTATAGACCTATTTCCATCCTACCAGCTTTGTCTAAGGTACTGGAGCGGATCATGAAGGAGCGCCTGGTTGGCTACCTCGAAGGAAACTCGCTGCTATCAGCTTCACAGTACGGTTTCCGATCTGGTATGTCAACCAGCGACGCTGTTCATGATTTAACCAAGTTTGTTTCTGAAAAACTAGATGTTAACAAAAAGGTAATAGTAATCTTCATGGACCTCGCCAAAGCCTTTGACACGGTCTCCGTCCCACTGTTGGTGAAAAAATTAGAGAGCTTTGGTATAAGGAATGAGCAACTAAAGCTTTTTTCGGACTATCTCACTAACCGATTCCAGAGGGTTAAAATAGATATGTGGGCTAGTTCTGATCTTCCTGTCATCCACGGCGTCCCCCAGGGCAGTATTCTCGGTCCCCCTTTATTCCTAACTTTTATAAATGACCTCGTTGAGCTGAATATGCCTAGCGGTAAGATCATAACTTTCGCTGATGACACAGCTCTGTTGTTTGAGGCTGACACATGGCCTGAGGTTTACAGTTATGCACAGACTGGACTAAACCTGGTTCTATCTTGGTTGGCTACCAATAAACTTGCTCTCAATGTTGACAAAACAAAGTATATTTCCTTTTGTATAAAAAAACCTAATTATTCCCTGAATAGCCTCAAAATAACTGCCCACTCATCCTTGTGCTTGCAGACTCAAGGTTCTCCTCCTTGCTCATGTCCCAATCTACAACACACAGAATCTATAAAGTACCTAGGCGTCATATTAGACAATACTTTGAGTTTCCACCCGCACATAGATTCTCTTGCCAATAGAATTAGAAAACTGATCTTTGTATTTAAAAACCTCCGTTATGTTGCGGACTCAGGAATATTGAAAGCGGTATATTTTGCACTGTGCCAATCGCTAATCTCTTACTGTATAACTATATGGGGTGGCGCGACCAAAACGGTTATGCTTCGAATCGAACGAGCGCAAAGAGCCGTATTAAAAGTAAGTAATTTTCTGCCGTTCTTATTTCCTACCAAAGAACTTTACGAGCGTACTGAAGTTTTAACTGTACGTCAACTCTTCATTTTAAATACGATCCTACGCAAGCACTCTCAACTTACCTATAATCCTACCTTATTTGAAGGTAAGCGACGTAAACATGCAGTCTGTTCCACCGTTCGGTTTCATACAACTTTTGCCCGTCGACATTTTGGTTTTCTCGGAAACTATTTATATAATAAAATTAACGAGATCCTAACAATTTATGCCCTACCAAAAAAACTGCAAAAAAAAACTCTCTGCCTGGTTACAAAAGTTAGATTACGATGCCACTGAGCAGTTGCTCATTGTTCCCTCGTAACTTCATAAGACGTATGTAATTATGTATAACTATATGCACCCTACACGCACTCGCTCACACTCACACCATCACACTGCAAGCACTTTTCATGACATCTAATACACAATCTACACTTCACTTTTTATTTTGTTGTATATGTAAAGGTAAAATTATTTTTGTCTGTATTCTTGCAAAATTGTTAACTATCTATTCTATTTCTGTATGGTTTCCGCACTTAGTCCTATGTGGACCATTGTACGTGTACAAAATTGTTAACTATGTTTAAATCTTTTTTTTTATTTTATTTTAGTCATTTGTTTAATATAACTAACAGTAACTAATTGCATAAATATATAACTAAGCATCGGCATTTTGGGGTGAGAGCCTGGTGATCCGTCACACAGGGAATCCTAGTATGGACTCCAGACTCTCACAAAGTTATATGTTGCATTATTATCCATTTTATGAAACTTTTGTATGTATACTTTGTGTAGAGTGAAAAATAAACTATTATTATTATTATTAGGGTTCCGTAGCCAAATGGCAAAAAACGGAACCCTTATAGATTCGTCATGTCTGTCTGTCTGTCTGTCCGTCCGTATGTCACAGCCACTTTTTTTTTAAACTATAAGAACTATACTGTTGAAACTTGGTAAGTAGATGTATTCTGTGAACCGCATTAAGATTTTCACACAAAAATAGAAAAAAAAACATTCCCGATACTTAGAACTGAAACTCAAAAATTTTTTTTTGAGTTTTTCATCAAACCCATACGTGTGGGGTATCTATGGATAGGTCTTCAAAAATGATATTGAGGTTTCTAATATAATTTTTTTCTAAACTGAATAGTTTGCGCGAGAGACTTCAAAATTGGTAAAATGTGTGTCCTCCCCCCTGTAACTTCTAAAATAAGAGAATGATAAAAGTAAAAAAAATATATGATGTACATTACCTTGCAAACTTCCACCGAAAATTGGTCTGAACGAGATCTAGTAAGTAGTTTTTTTTTAATACGTCATAAATCGTAAACTGCAATTTCTTTCAAGTTTGTACGGAACCCTCAGTGCGCGAGTCCGACTTGCACTTACCAAGTTTTATTATTAATATAATAGCTAGCCCGGATTGTCCCACTGCTGGGCAAAGGCCTCCCTCAATTCTTTCCAACGGTAACGCTTTTATTTTAAAGAAATGATATATCGTTGTTTGTCGTTCTGCCACAGCCACGCTCCTCACGAACTGTACGCGTACATGCGTCGCTCGCTGGCTCTGGAGATGGACGTCATCCAGAACGCGATGGGCACACCGTACGTCGCTCAACCACAGACCGAGAGGAAGTACAGTGAGGTAAATATCAAATATTTCTTAATTGATTTAGAATTTGAACGTCAGATAAATTTTGTACTAAAGGCACGTTATTCATTTTTTTTAATTTTTTGGTTTTTTTTTTTATAATATTGCATGATTTCATGCTTAATTGAAATCTAAAAAAATGTGTTTTGTTGTACTTAATATGAGTTCCAATGTAGAAACAGGTAGAAACTTTGTGTTTCAAAAGGCACGCAATATCAATGGCAATAAATATCTTTCACTACCTAAGTATAAATTATTAAATTGCGGCAGGACACTATTCCGCACTAGTGTGAAATACACTATATTTTGAAGGGGTAGAACTGGTTTTAGAGTAAGTATGTTGAAATAGTACATTTTTACCCTATGGGTGAAAGTAACTTATTCAGCACTGAGAAGGGGTTTGGCGTCCGAGCGTAGCGAGGGTGGCAATAGTTCGAGGGTTATTTAACTTTAAAATGATTTAGTAAATACAAGTACATACTCGATACTTTTCTCCGATACTAAGTACTTTTAGTATCGATACTTTTTAAATTAAGTATCGTAGGTATCGGTCAAAAGTACTCATATCAGTATGTCAATGTCGATGTAGAACAGAATAAACATTATTGTACACCAAAGTAGTAACAATTTTACAGAAATTATTTGTGGTTTTCCAAAGCTGGAGCAACAATCACTGCTTCCAGAATTCCCCTAACCAACAAAGATTTGGAAAAAAATAATATTTTTGGGAAGCACTATGAAAACATTTGGATACATTCTTATAATTTTGTAATTATCAATAAATGATACCAATTCTTGTTACGGTTATTACTCGAAATTTTCCAAAAACAATTCGATACTAGTTTCGATACTTTTCAATTGATACCGAGTAAGTATCGATATTTAACGACCGATACTGTAAGTAAAAGTATAGACACCGGCACGGATCTTGAGCGCTGACTTCTACAGTTCTACTTGAACGCAGAAGTGAAATATCGGATCTCTTTAGTAATCCTTGTACAGTGATTGGCTCGCCGATATTGTACGATGCGCAAAACGATCCCAGCTCTTTCGCCGAGCGCTCAAGACTCGTGCCGCGAATCGATCTATATCTGTGAGTAAAAGTATCAATATCTCAATGGTTTCATTTCATCCCTAATCGTACCAGATAAGCCTACTGCACTGTACTAAGACGTGTAGCTGCGTACTGTATGAATGTAGGTGTGCTCCCAAGTCGGGCGTATTTTGATAACTGCTTAACTGATAAGCTGATAGCCTTACTATGTGTGAACTACTGTTCGCTATCAATAAGATTCAGCGTTAACTGTAAACATATTGCTATAGAAAAAAAAAACACGCTTAATTTCTCGCCTAATTTTTTTATAATTATTATGCTATTTGACCCGGCGAACTTTTTAGCGCCTAATAGTCAACGAATGATGGAATGATTGACCGAACGATGGAATCACTGAGATTAATGTTAATAATATAATATTCACACAACTATCACACAACGCCGTCTAGTCCCAAACTAAGCAGAGCTTGTGCTATGAGTACTAGACAACTGATAAACATACTTATATATTTCTAAATACATACATATCATAGATACACCCAAACACAGTACAAATGATCGTGCTCATCACACAAACATTTGTCCTGGATGGGAATCGAACCCACGACCTCCGGTATAGCAGTCAGGGCCACTAACCACTAGACCAACAGGCCAGTCAAATCTTTAAAACTCCCTTAATTGTTCTATTGGGGAAACAAATGACAACCTTTCACACAAAAATAACCCTACATACACCAATGACCACAATGTTCTCTAGCACTTTACTGTAATTTACCTCACAAGGAAATCATAGAATTAAAACAATAGATAAATCAACGCAGTAACAATATCCATGGACTGTTCACTTTAGTATTACAAATATAAATCTACCCACTACTAATACTCTACTAGTGCGCCTCATCATCAATGATTGCATCACTGCTTACCATCAGGTGGGATCGCAGTCAAGCACTGGTTTACATAAATTAAAAAAAAAAACCTCGCATAGATATTACTTACATTACAAAAAAAAAACTTATTCATTTTTATGAACAAATCGATGTGTCTTGTGTTCAAAGCTGATAACGGGCCTGCAGACAGTTCGTCAGAAGGTGAACATCGTGGGTGAGGAGATCCGCTCGCTGCAAGCCAACATCGAGTCATTTTCCCTGCAGTACCACGAGTGTTTGAAGAACAAAGGTAATAATAACACTAATACTTATTTATTTACTAGCTTTTGCCCGCGGCTTCGCTCCTGTCCTGACCACCTACCCTACCGACCTGTTTTTTTTATGCTTTTAAACCTTCCCTGTAAGCTGGTGAAAAAAAAAAAGAATTGTAAAAATCGGTCCAGCCGTTCTCGAGATTTTCAGTGGTTTCGGCATTGCGTTGATATGTCATTTGTAGTTTCTTCTTTTATGTTGGTCACCGTAAAATTGTAAAAACCGTTAGATTATAATCTATCTCGCGAAATTGTAAACTATCGTATCGAATGATTGCGAACCGGAACATACTGCTTACAATTTAACGAATTATTTTTCGGTAAATTGTAATGCCATCACAAACATAACTTGTAAAAAAAACCAAGGCTTGAAACTCAGTTTTTCTACCGTAAAAAGTTGTGAGATCCATGTAATACCAAGTTGGTTAATTTATTCAGTCCGTACTTAAGGTACCTTCATGACTTGGCAGAAGCAGTTTGAATGATAAATAAGTTAGTGTTAGTCACCGAACATAGCAAGCACAGAACGGCCTACTGTAGACCGACCGTCAGGGACAGCCTTTGGACAGTTGACAATTTAAGGTGATTGCTACGGGTTGTTCGTGGCCATTTTCCCGCTAGATGGCGCTGAAGTCAACATTTTCAGTTTTATTTTGTTTTGAGTGTAATTGGAACAATATTAAGTCACAGAAATAGTAGAGCGGAAATCGGACATTCCACTTTATCGAAATTAGTCAAATTGTAGCCTCAAAACCCATCTAATTTGCCATAATTCGAAAAACTAATATCAAACTCTGCTTATAGTATCGTTTACACACACATAGATATGAGCGACTACTTTAAAATCAAAGCATTCAGCGAAATTAACCACTAGATGGCGTGCATTTAAGTTATCAGGCTCAATTCTGTAGAAATTATAATTATGTCTGAGGAGTACCTGTAACGATTATATTATAAAAATAAAAGGAGGTATTTCAGGTGTAAATTATTTAATTGACTTATTATTTTGGGAATCAAATAAATGTCAAGAATGCAATGTAAAACGGTTTTATTTTATTACCTTATACATTATTTATAAGAACATATATACCAACAGTTATTACAAGTATTTATAGTGACATAAATGCTTGATACATGACTATTTACTAAAAAACAATCTTTTTTTAAAAATATTTAGTCTCAATGCAAATTTGAAGTAATTCAAGGTACATTATTTACAACAATTACACACCAGTATAAGACAAACGCAAGAAACTATAATTCATAAACAAGACAACAAATTTAAAACACAAATTAGAATAAGAGAGAGACCAAGAAGATGGATTTTTTTTTGATAATGTCTAAGCATCCATAATCACAATTTTTTTTTAGTAAAACCTAAACATAACTAACAAATGGTTATACATATCTGCTAAAGTATTGTTTTAATTGTAAAGGAAATATAAAAGCAACAAATTTCTTTTTATTCACTCTATGATTGTACCAACCCACACTGGGCCCATGTGGTGGATTACGGCCCATTCCCTCTCCTAGAGAGGAGGCCTGAGTCCCAACAATGGGAACATTATAAGGCCGACTATGCTATGCTATGATTGTAAACATTGATAATGTAGATTCTAAACATACAATTAAAAAAAAAATCATTTGACGTGTTGTTTTCACTCTTCTGAAGTTCTTGTTCGGAAACCACCGCTACACAGCTGCTGCAAAAGAAAATTACTATACTTAGTATATTTTGTGTGTAACTTTTGATTTGGATATTGAAGAACAATTTTCCACAAGAAAAAATATAATATAGATTGAAATTCTAAAATATAATATAATTGAATTTATGGAAATTATGAAGTAAACAAAAAAAAGTAATAATTTAGTGTACCTTTGAAATCTATACATTTCGCATTTTTTTGAACACGTCTCAAAATTATTTCTGGCAGAATACAGTATTGAAATAAAAAAACCGGCCAAGTGCGAGTCGGACTCGCCCATGGAGGGTTCCGTAGCAGCAAGTAACATAAAAATGTTTTTTTTTTTTTTTCTATTTGAGTTGATTGAATGAAAGGTAAAATGCGGTTTACGATTTATGACGTACTAAAAAAAAACTACTGACCAGATCTCGTTCAAACCAATTTTCGTTGGCAGTTTTTATAGTAATGTACATCATATATTTTTTTTAGTTTTATCATTCTCTTATTTTAGAAGTTAGAGGGGGGGGGACACACATTTTACCACTTTGGAAGTGTCTCTCGCGCAAACTATTCAGTTTAGAAAAAAATGATATTAGAAACCTCAGTATCATTTTTGAAGACCTATCCATAGATACCCCACACGCATGGGTTTGATGAAAAAAAAAATTTTGAGTTTCAGTTCTAAGTATGGGGACCCCCAAAATTTATTGCTTTTTTTCTATTTTTGTATGAAAATCTTAATGCGGTTCACAGAATACATCTACTTACAAAGTTTCAACAGTATAGCTCTTATAGTTTCGGAAAAAAGTGGCTGTGACATACGGACGGACAGACGGACAGACAGACAGACAGACAGACAGACAGACAGACAGACAGACAGACAGACATGACGAATCTATAAGGGTTCCGTTTTTTGCCATTTGGCTACGGAACCCTAAAAAGTCTAATAGCTTTGGCATCTTATTGCTGATAAATTCATTATCTCGACAAACTTCTATAACAGTCAAAAGTTCATTGACTGAAATAAAACATATGAAGTAGCATTTATCCGTGTTACTGACACACATTTGTCCTTGAACCTGAAATAGATTTAATATTATAGTAAGAGTAAATAACATAATAAAATAAATTATAAAGTGGACATGCAAAAGAATAATAAATTCTGCTAACCGTTCTTCACACCATGTTCTCACTGGTTTGTTTTTTTCCCTTGGAACAAACAATCGTTTGCGTGTTGAACATTGTTGTTGTATTCTGCTCTGTTCCTTTCGCTTTATGTATTTTTTAAAATGTGTTCCTGGGCTCTGTGTGGTCTGCTTTTTCCATGCAGTCTCATGCCATTTGTGTCCAGTATTGTGTAAGCGATAGCCCTGAAAATAAAATATAATTTTACTAGAAACTATTAAAAAAATTGATAGAAATTATATGTTATGTACAATATAAATAAATAGTACTGATAAACATAACACATTTCTTTTTGGTTCCAACTTCTGTTCTAATAGAAAATTAAATGTTTATACTATTCACCTGCCACATGAACACGTCGCTGGTACGATCCCCCTTTACTTATACTAATTCGTTTTCCGCAGCTGAATTTATTTATTACGCTCATAAAGTTTTCTACCACATTTGTCGTCTCATTTGACAAACGGCCTGCCTTCAATGCAATTTTTTCATTGGTGCCATAAATCAGAGCCCACACTTCTGGAGCATCCTTTTTTAGATCGTCTACGAGGTTTTCTTTCTTCTTTTCACTTCCATTGACATTGCAGTAACAGTCCTTGCAGTTCAGTCACCACGTATGTAATCGTTTTCGTGGCGTTTGGTACGCTTTCGCAGCACCAGACATAGTAGGAACCTAGATGTAAACCGAATTTGAAATACACAAAAACAAATGATATACAAGACAATAAATATGTTACTTTTATAAACTCGGAATTCGTTCGATTTGGTTCGATTCGAAATGCAGTCTCATGTCATACAAACTAATGCATAGATAATATTACAAATTTACGTTCCAAATTACGTGCGAGATTACATTTGCATTTTGAGAAAAATATAGGTAGCAGTAAAATTTTACTTACCCAAATAATTTTGATATAATATTGATTGTCAATTAAGAAAATAATATCTAGTAGGGATAAATCCCTGCAGAACAACCATAAATAATAAATCATATTTCATAATTATACATTTTGATGTAACTGTAACGGAATGCACATAGGTATGACGCGATATATTGTACCAAATATAACTAATGTTTGTTTGTCCGTCTAATAATAATTGTCCGTCGATAACTATTTGTATTACTAATCTGAAAAAACAATATGACAGGAAATATATATATATTTAAATATATATAGCGACTTATAAATTTGGTTTACTTAAGATAGATAATATATTATCAAGTAAATAAAATTTTGTTTACTTGATATTATTATAACTTAACAAATCAGTTAACAATATTGATCGGTGATTTCTATTATGAGAAGATTTTAGTTTGTAATAGCCAGCTAAATTCACGGGCCGACTTGCTAATACCACCGAAAGATTGCTACTTTTATTTTAAAATAAAATTGCGTATAAGCAACCTATACTACAATACCTTGCAATAATTATATTAAATTGGAATGAAAAGCATGCAAGAAATATTAGTTCGAATCAATGAAAATGCATACAATCCAAAACATACAAGAAATTCCGCGCGTAAAACCTATCACTGCACAAGCTAGCCTAAAGCTTCAAAATGTATTTTATTTCAAGTCAACCGAATCATCGAATCAAACGAAGTTTGGCAACGGTTTTTCTTAGAAACATTACAGGTCAAAGGGTCAAGTAGGAAGGAACTAGGAAGTACGGCAACGTCGCCTTTTTCGTAGGCACCTACGATTACGAATGATGATATTGTTGCCAGTAACAATAATAATAACTAACGCTAACAATTTTTTGATAACAACAACAATGATTTATGTTTTCGTTTATGATAGTTAGTTTTACGTTATTATAATGCTTTTTTTTATGAACACCATTATTATAAATTTAGTAATGATTTTTCAAATTTACAATATCAGTTGCACGCCATCTAGCGGTAAATATTATAACCTAGCGCAATCATGGCGGCATGGTTAGTTGTCAAATCGCACTCACACTAGTAAACAAAATGTTAAATTTTGCCCGGTTTTCAAGACTGTTTTTCTCAATATATAATGCAAATTATTTACAAAAAAGTCACCTGCGGAACTATTTCATTGTAGAAAAGTGATAAAGTGATTCGTTTTGAGCAAAAAGTGTCTATTTACGGAGTAAAACTTGAACGAAAAATGTATGAACAGGCCAGCGGAACATTCACCTTAACGCGCGATATATTGTGATTTAACAGTTTCACTTCGATGGATTATAATCTATCGAAAAATAATGCGTTAAATTGTACGGTTCACAATCTTTCGATAGTTTACAATCTCGCGAGATAGATTATAATCTAACGGTTTTTAAAGTTTTACGGTGACATTTAGATAACACCCATATATAAACGGAATTGTAAGTACACCCACATTTACCAAATAAATGTAGGACAAGCGTTTGTTTCCAGGTCACATGAATTACCTCCAGCAGTCGATGACGAATGAGCGTCGCGACCTGGTGGCATGCCTGCGAGTTCAGATCGAGGAGACGGAGAGAAAGCTTAACGCTTTGGTAAGAGCACTTCTTTAAGCCTCAGATGAGGGGTCATAAAGCTTGCAATATCACTCTCGTCACTAAGACCTACATAAAAGAGACGGGTTTTGGCCTCACAGTTGCTTATACACCTGTAGCGACATCTGTCGCGTTACATTGAAACTATACTACGAAATCCTGCATTGGTCAATTAGTTCTCCGCGCGATTTGCACATATATATGGTCACTGATAATTAGTGACTGAAACTTAAACACATGATTGTACTCATGATTACAAACAACTTTCCCAAAGAAACTTTTTTTATATTCTCATTAGTTTTATCACAATAATAAAACAGCTGTTTAAATACGCGCGCTGCGACCGGCGACCGCTCAGCTGTTAGCCGCGTGACGCCGTCGTACCTACAATAGTGATAGAACACCCGCGCAGCTTGCAAACCCATAGGTGTACGTACCTAATCAGTGAATGTACCTACAAAACATGAGTTCAATCACGTGTTTAAGTATCGGTCACTAATTACCAGTCACCCTATATAAGATCCCGAAATCATCTCCCGAGCAGTTGCCCGCATCAGTCATAACACCCGTCTGGTCGGAGGATCCTCCCTTTTCAATGGAGATGTGCGGGGCTTTACACCTTGTTCCGCATTGAAAATGCCGAAGGTCGTGGGTTCGATTCCCACCCAGGACAAATGTTTGTGTGATGAGCACAATCATTTGTTCTATGTCTGAGTGTAATTTATCTATAATATGTATGTATTTAGAAATGTAGTAAGTATGTTTATCAGGGGTCTTTAAGTCAAGAGTGAATAGGCTACTTCTAGGCAAGCGTGCTCCATCGTCGACCACATCATCGCTTACCATCAGGTGAGATGGTGGTCAAACGCGAGCCTACCATTAATAAAAAAATTTAAAAAAAAATCAGTTGTCTAGTACTCATAACACAAGCTCTGCTTAGCTTGGGACTAGACGGCGTTGTGTGATAGTTGTGGAATATTATTATTTACTATTCACTGCAGCCGCCATTTGTCATGCCACCAACGTAATAAAGGTCAAATTTGGTTGAATTGACAGTAAAAAAGGTTGGTTTAACCGCTTGCGTCGGATTGGTCCGATTAATGTTTTCATGTCCTATTCGCCAGGGTCGTGTGTTTGCGACTGTACTCTATCTGGTTTAGCTCTTCAATCCACATAGGTGACAGAAGAGCTGACGAGATGGAGTATTTGGTCGTGGATGTGCGACCCTGGCGGAATAAACGCGAGAGCGTTTGTCGGATATATCCGACGTAAGCGGTTAAAAGGTTAAATGTCGTACAATGCGTTCCAAATAAGAATAGGATCGATTTCCATGTTGTGAAGTCACGTCATACTGTCAAATCGAAGAATTATTATGGTGAGCAAAACAAGAAATTTTTAAAATTCTATTTATTTACGAACTGTGAACGAAAAAAGTTTAATCAGAATCCAGTTCTTCAATTTTGCTCATCTCTGAGTTCTTAAATTTTGCCCAATTTCTTGCGATTTGACAGTATGACGTGACGTCACAACATGGCAATCGATCCTATTCTTATTTGGAATGCATTGTAATCTTATTTCGAATGTAGTCCCTTATGACATAGTGGCCAGTTTTGTTGCTCTGTTTATTTTCTATGTCTATGGGTATTGCAAGAATGTGACAAGAAGTAGGAGTCGTGCACTATTTACTAAAATCAAAAAACTGAGGGTTCCGTACAAACTTACCTATGTAAATAGTTCAATTTCGTAATGGAGTCGAAGATGGAAAATTTTTCCGAATCGCATTTTTTTTATTGACGTAACAACAAATATTTAGTTTTCAGATTTATTCCTATACCTGTGCTATAAGACCTTACTTTATGCCAAATTTCAGGTTTCTGGGTCAATGGGAAGTACCCTATGAATTTTGATTCCCTCGAGAGTGTCGAAATATACGTTTTTTGCGACATAAACGGCCATATCTTTTTTTTTCGTTAACTTAGATTGTTTGATTTTTTCACAGCTTCAAGGGACCGCAGATCTGGGTATATGGTTTTAATTTCAACTCGATACCTCCACGCGTTCCCGATATAAAGGGTCTTGACAGACAGACGGACAACAAAGTGATCCTTTATGGGTTCCGTTTTTTCCCTTTTAGGAAATGTAAAGGTATGAAACCCTAAAAACAAAATCTGTTGATATTGTACTGTACCTCTGTTGTTGTGACTTGTGAAAAAGACATAATTCTTCGTTTGTAGCTCTATTACACTTTAATAATTAATATTAAACAACATTTACAACCAACATTTGTAGTACCTTTTTGTTTTACTCCTGTTTTTCGCATATAATTTTCTTTTTATGCACCTACCATATTGTCTCTTCACCACCCTAGGTTGGCTGGTAGAGAATGCCTCAGGCATTAAGTCCGCCTTTGCACAATAATGTTGCATGAAGATTAAATAAATAAATAAACATTTACAACCAACATTTTATTTTCAGGCGTCAGAGGCCTATAGAAAAAATACATAAAGTAATCTTAAACAGTAATAAACTATTACATATTATAAAAACAAAACTTATTTAACTATAATTATACACGTAATGTAGTCGGCGTCGTGTTGCGCTGCGTGGTAGTCTTATAACCGTCCTCGGAAACGTCGATATACGACACCTTTCGACCAGAAGTCCTCTTTTAAGAAGGCCTGTAGCACGAACAACTCGAAGGTAACGTCGTGGCGCACTTCCAACCTTACGACCCTGAGAGTCCAGTTGGTCTTCACTTATCTTTCTTCTTCTTCTTTCTTCTTTAGCCTCAGGTGCATTATGGGACAACGTGTCCCCCATCACGACGCACAACGCTCCATCTACGTGACGCTACAACGTTTCCCAGTGTCCCGCAACTTGTCCCCAAACACTTTCCAACGCATTCTCGTGTCGCGGGACATGTTGTTGGACAGTTTGACTGAGTTTGACAGCGTTGCGCGTCACGTTGAGGGACATTTTGTCCCGTAATGTATCTGAGGGTATATTTACCATAAAAAATAAAAATTTGGGGAGGTTTTAAATTTTTAATTTAAGTTTTGTTGCTTCTATTGCAGGTGGCTCAAATAAGCCAATCCCAAATGGAGCTAGTGGACCACATGAAGGAGAACATCGCCAATTTGCGCCAACTGCAGAGCCAGGTGTTGGACGAGGAGCTCATCAAGTGAGTACTGTGCTGGTGATGTTGGCCGGTATTGGTTATGGTAGTCATTTGGTGAGGTTGGCCAAAGTTGGTGGTGGTTGTGATTTTGGCCAAAGTTTTGGCCTATGTCGGAAATGTGACTACTTACCATCAGGTGGAATTGCAGTAAAGCATTAGTTTATAACATTTAAAAAAAATGTAGACAAAGTTGGGGATGTTTGCTATGTTGGCCAATATTAGTAAAGTTGGCAAAGTTTTGGCCTATGTTGGTTACGGTGGCCAATGTTGGAGATGTTTGCAATTTTGGCCAATGTTAGTCAAATTGGCAAAGTTTTGTGGCCAATGTTGTTTACTTCAAACACAGTTAGTGATGTTGCTCACGCCCTAAATTTCATCTCAAACATAGTACCACTATCTATTAGGTAACGAGTTTTTGTTTGTTTTTCCATAGTGACTTCGCCTTTTAATAACATAATTAACCGTTTTTTAACCGACTTCAAAAAAAAGGAGGAGGTTATTCAATTCGGTTGTTTTCTTTTTTTTTATCATTTTTTTTATGTTTGTTACCTCAGAACTCCGTCGTTTATGGACCGATTTGCAAATTTTTTTTTTCCCTTTATAGGATATGCTTCCAGATTCGTCCCATTTTTTTCAAAATCCAGTTTTGATGATGGGATCCATGACGAATCGAGGGAACTCCTCAAATATTATAGGCAACCATATAGTGATTTTGGTATTTTCATCGAGTACTTAAGCATTTACAGTCAAAAAGTAACATTTGATGAAGTGGAACTGATGAAGAAGACCAGAAATGGTCAACGGAACTTCATACTCACATTGATATCACAGACAATACAAATAAATGAATGGTTCTGAATAGTTACGTTGGAAATGGTATCACCGAAGTGATCTGATGATGATGATGGAGCCGGAAGGTAGGCACTGGAACTTCATAATTAATCAATGTAACCTAGCCGTGCTTGGACTTATTAGAATCGTCATGAGATGCACTTTGGCTATAAGGTACTATCGAACTGATCTGATGATGGAGCCAGAAGGTAGGCATAGGAACTCCGTAATTAATCAATGTATCCTAGCCGTGTTTGGGCTTATTAGAATTGTCATGAGATGCGCTTTGGCTATAAGATACTATCGAATTGATCTGGTGATGGAGCCGGAAGGTGGAAGGTAGACACAGGAACTTTCTAATAAAATAATGTAACCTTGCAGTGTTTTGGGTTAATTGGAATCGTCATGAGAAATAGGCACTCTGTTTATAAGTGGTTCGCAACTAAAAAGTGTAAAATAAAAACTTTTTACAAAAAAAAAATAACCAACTTCACTAAAAATACACTAAAAGGATCAAAATAATTTTACTTTCGGAAGTCGGTGTTAAATAAGAAAAACAAAAAATACCGAGAAACACCGACTTCCGAAATTAAAATTATTTTGATCCTTTTAGTGTATTTTTAGTGAAGTCGGTTATTTTTTTTTTTTTGTAAAAAGTTTTTTTATTGTCAAATTTGCCCCATGAAATAAATATAACTTCCCCATCTTTAAGAAGAAACTAACCTACGTATATCCATCCGCAGATGGAAGCGCGAACAACAGCTGAGCGGCAACGGCGTCCCGATGCAGTCGAACCTGAACACGATCCAGGAGTGGTGCGAGCTGCTCGCCGACCTCATCTGGCTGACGCGCCAGCAGGTCAACAACGTGGCGCGCATCAACACCAAGACCATCGTCGAGCTGCGCCAGCCGCACCTCGCCGAGATGCTGGACGAGATGAGCAAGCAGGTGGGCCATGTTGCTGACCTACGTTTGTACAAGTTTGACAATATTTTTTATGTTGGGCCAATGTTGGTGGTCAACGTTTGTCGAACTTTGCTTTTGTCTTTGTTTTTATGTTGGACCAATGTTGGTGTTGTTGATCAACATTGGTGGCCAGTGTTGATTATGATGGGGATCGTCCATTAATCACGTGAGGTGCGAAAGGAGAGGGGGTTGGGAAAAATCATGTTTAATGTAATAATTGTGTGGTACAGGTAACTGGTTTGCTGTCAACTCTGGTGACTTCTACTTTCGTGATTGAAAAGCAACCGCCGCAGGTCATGAAGACGAACACACGGTAAGATAGATTGTAGTAGTGACGGTTTGTTGTTTTTACACAGGGTGTCTTTGACATCGACGCACAAACGTATACCGTGGATCCAGTACATTATTCTGGACCCAGTGGTGGAATTTATCATCGGTTTTATCTTAATTAAAAATAAAATTACACAGAAATTAAAAACTAGTGTTAGTACTTATAACTACCGGAAACAATTTTTTACGTATTATACGCCACAGGGGCATGCAGGAGCAGCCAATGCTCCAGTATGGGACTGTCCCACCTGTCCGATATTGTCTTCAGGATGATGTTAGGGCTGACGCGTACCCTGCATAACATGGAGGCGCATCGCTTGCGCATAATGGCATGAAAGCTATCAATGTCTACCTCTGCGTACATACCGGATGCACTGCAGCTTAGCGCAAATAAATGAATTATCTAATCACTGTTAAGTTTTGTTGTAGAATGAAGAATTAAAAATAATAGTTTAAAAAACTAAAAAACACGCTTTTAGCACGCACTAAAAAAGAGACTGTCCGCAATCTTAGACGTCCGCCATATTGAATTTAAGTTATGCTATTATGCTATAACTATTTTTTTCGTTTTCCTGACAGCAAGCCCTTTCATTTGATACCCATATCATGAGGGTGGATTTCAAACAGCCAGTCCGCCATCTTGGGGAGGCCGCCATATTGGATTTGTAATGACGTTTCTTAGCTAGTTACGTATTGTCATCAGAACTCAGAGCGTGTGCAAAATTTCATCCTAATCGAAGACCGGGAAGTGG
This sequence comes from Mythimna impura, assembly GCA_905147345.3. Taxonomy (NCBI): domain Eukaryota; kingdom Metazoa; phylum Arthropoda; class Insecta; order Lepidoptera; family Noctuidae; genus Mythimna; species Mythimna impura. The sequence goes on from LR990364.1 coordinate 12,771,011, forward strand.
GTCAAATTAAGATTCCAAGATTTTCTTACATACATAGTTAGTTACAAGTGAAGCTAATAAAAGCGTGTTAATAATTAAACGTTGTGTGGTTGTTACAGCTTCACGGCTACTGTCCGGTTACTGGTGGGGGGTCAGCTAAACGTGTACATGACGCCGCCAAGAGTCAGCGTGAGTATAAACTGTGTATATGTTACCGTAAAATTTTATTGTAAATATCGGTAGATTATAATCTATCTCGCGAGATTGTAAACTGTCGAAAGATTGTGCCGACGTTCTGATTACAATTTAACGTATAATATTTCGGTAAATTATAATCTATCGAAGTAGCAGCAGCGCCTTGGTGTTATTGGCTATTTCACGGAGTGTACCTGGGTTTCCGAAGGACCTTGCCCTGTATCCAGCGACTCGTCCTCCATGCAGGCTAAAAATATTCTAACTCCCTATCCATAATACGGTCATCATCTTCCTGCCCTTGTCCCATCTTATCTGGGGTCGGCGCAACACGTTTTTTTCTTCCATTCTATCCTGTCAACCGTCATCATGCTATCACTAACTTCCTTTTCTTTCATATCACTGTTCACACAATCCATCCATCTTTTCTTTGGCCTCCCTCTCCCTCTCCACCCATCCACATGTATACTCATAACTTATTTAGCAACATGCGTGTCATCTCTCCTCTTTACATGAACATACCAAGACAAACGATTCCCTTTCAACTTTTCAGTCACTGGCGCCACTTTCAAACTTCCTCTAATATACTGATTTCTCACTTTATCCATTCTCGTCACACCACCACCTATCCATATATTACACTCATTTTTGAAAAGTGTCTCAATTAGATTCTATATTGCTAATAAACCACTAAAAAAACACAAAATTTTTATTCAGTTGCTAAGTACCCTAAAAATGTATTTAAAATTCACGTTCACAAATTTCGCGCGTAATTCGACAAAAATGCTGAACGCAGCGGACCCCATATTTCCTCTGTGGTCGTGACGTCATTAGGCTGTGTAAACAAATGCACTGGTATTCACTCAGTATGGCTGATCAGTTGACAGCTGTCACTTTATTTTACACAGCCAATTGACGTAATAACATGGTGGCTACTACTAGGCATGCCTTTTAAGTTCTGTCGTTTCCATATTTCCCGGCAATTTTGAATTTGGAACTGTTCTATATTTGAATGTGTTTAAATTTTGAAACACGCAAAAACGCAAGCTCACACAGCGCTCGTCAAACGATTGAGTATTTGAAGCAGGAAAAAGTAGAAATTCTTGATCATCCTCCACACACAGTCTTGACCTAAAGCCCTAACGATTTCTTTACATTTCCTAAAAATAAGAAAAGTCATCGTGGTCAAAGGTTCCAGTCCGGTGAAGAAGCAGTCGATGCTTTCAAATCAGCCATTATGAACACCCCCACTTTAGAGTGGAATAAATGTTATAATAACTGGTTCGAGCGAATGGAAAAGTGTATTAAGCTACGTGGTGAATACTTTGAAAAATAATAAAAAGTACTATAAGGTTCTAGTTGTGTTTTTTTCTTCAAACAACAAAACTTATAAGGCATGCCTCGTATTTCATGGTGATAAAAAAGACTGCAAACTTTGAATTGAATTTTAAAATTTATTTTGTTGTTTTATGAACTAAAACTAACACTTACTGACTGCTTTTTGCCTAAGCTATCTTAATAATATATATTTTTAGATTTTTTCTCATAGAGAGTTAAATACCATATTGTCAGGTCGTAATAATATCGGAGCAGCAAGCGCAGCTGCTCCTGAAGAGCGAGACCCAGGCCGGTAAAGGCAAGCAGCCGGTGGAGTGTGGCGACATCCTCAACAACACCGGCACCATGGAGTACCAGCCCACCAGTCGCCAACTCAGCGTCAGCTTCCGGTGAGTTCAACCAGTCAGACTAACACTCGCGTTTATTCCGCCTGGGTCGCACATCTACGACCAAATACTCCATCTCGTCAGCTCTTCTGTCACCTATTTTTTTTTCGGTGGGAAAATCATCTTATGACATCCCCCGCCCTTGGGTGGGGCGGGAGATAGTGTCAGACTTTTCCTGACCCACTCCTGTTCCTTCATTACCTTTCGTACCAGGGCCGAGTCTTCCTTTCAGAATCAGACCCTTGACCCCAGTAGGCTTCGACCCTGCTAGGCCCCTACAGTTGCTGACATCTTGAGGCGCGCGTGCGGTCCGGACGGTTACCGGACGGTCGGAAGGCGAGCCACGCATTGCTCGCCGTCCGCAAGCCCGCGCCTACGATGGCCGGAAATCGGGATCGGAATCCCGGCGGCGATTGGGGCGTGAGGACCGTAGCCTCACGCGATCGGCCGCCTCCTTTGCTAGCATTACTGCTTCGCAGAAGGAGGCGACCGCCTGCCACTCCTCCTCGCTCCGGACCATGGCCTGTAACAAGGCCCGGCGCGAGAGATCGCCGCCGCCGATAGCCCCCACGAGGACACGGCGTTGCTCTGCCCAAGCGGGACACACCTCCACCGTGTGCTCCACCGTGTCCTCCGGGTGGTCCACACAATGGTGACACCCGGGCGTTTCTTCCGCACGAATCCGGTGCGGGAACCTCCCGAACTTACCATGTCCGGTGAGGACCTGCGTCATGCGGAAGGTAAGGACGCCGTGTTGCCTTTCCAGCCACTCCTCAAAGAGTGGACTTACCGTTCTGTCACCTATGGGGATAGAAAAGCTAAACGAGATAAGAGTACCCAGTCACAAATACACGACTCTGGCGAATATGACACGAAAACACTCGTCGGACCAATCCGTCGCAAGCGGTTAAAGGGTTAATATTATCTTTTTAGGGATCCATACACAAAGCATAATAACGGGACCGTATTACTAAGGCCTACTGTCCACGGACGGGTAGCTTCATAGACGCGTATTCGTCACTATACGCTTTTTTTTTTGAAGTTGGAAAATCATCCAATGACTTCTCTCGCTCTATCTAGGGCGGGGTGGGAGGGCGTATCAGACTTTTACTGACTAAAACCCACTCCTATGTTCCTCTTTGCCTTCGTTCGCGAACCCCGGGGTTCTCTGCTGGGCCTCTACGGTTTTACTGACATCTCTTTGAGGCGCGCGTGGAACACTACGCGGTGTCGACAACTCGAGTTCGGTCCGGACGGTTACCGGACGGCTGGACGACGAGCTACCCATTCGCAGCTCGCCGTCCGCAAGCCCACGGCCACGGTGATGTTGATGTTGGTCTTTTTGTTACCAGGAACATGCAACTCCGTAAGATCAAGCGCGCCGAGAAGAAAGGTACGGAGAGCGTCATGGACGAGAAGCTAACGCTGCTGTTTCAATCGCAGTTCAATGTGGGAGGGGGCGAGCTGGTATTCCAAGTAAGTTGAGATAATTAGGTGATGTAAGTTGTGACATAGTTAGCCAATGGAACTTCAGTGATGTAAGTTGTTATATAGTTGCCAATGGAACTTCAGTGATGTAAGTTGTTATATAGTTGCCAATGGAACTTCAGTGATGTAAGTTGTGACATAGTTGCCAATGGAACTTCAGTGATGTAAGTTGTGACATAGTTGCCAATGGAACTTCAGTGATGTAAGTTGTGACATAGTTGCCAATGGAACTTCAGTGATGTAAGTTGTGACATAGTTGCCAATGGAACTTCAGTGATGTAAGTTGTGACATAGTTGCCAATGGAACTTCAGTGATGTAAGTTATGACATAGTTGCCAATGGAAATTCACTGATGTAAGTTATCACATAGTTGCCAATGGAACTTCAGTGACGTAAGTTGTTATATGCCAATGGAACTTCAGTGACGTAAGTTGTTACATAGTTGCCAATGGAACTTCAATGATGTAAGTTGTGACATAGTTATCTAACAGAACTTCAGTGATGTAAATTGTGACACAGATGGCCAACTGTACACTTAGATAGTATTTATATATCGTTAAGATAGTTCAACAAGTATGACGAAAAAAAAAACGAACGATCTGATGATGAAGCCGGAAATTCGTAATATAATAGTGTATCCTAGTCGTGTTTCGGATTTTTAGAATTGTCTCGATATGCACTGCCTACAAATGGTTTCAATGCATTTTTTTTTTAACTCGCTTCAGATAGTCAGTTTTTATTTTCTTATCAAATAAGTATATCTTTATGATATCAATACTTTCGAACATCGAGTTTGTTTCAACCATTTTACAAGCTTTTATTCAGTTTCACCTGTCCCGATGTTTGTTTGTCTTTAATCAAATCTTGCAAATTAAATTTGATCCACTTCCCGGGTCTATCCCTATCATTTTAAACTTACATTGAATGTATTCAAATAAATTACTCCACAATTACTCCCCAGGTATGGACCCTGTCTCTGCCCGTCGTAGTGATCGTCCACGGCAATCAAGAACCTCACGGCTGGGCCACAGTCACGTGGGACAACGCCTTCAGCCCACCTGGCCGCGTGCCCTTCGCGGTGCCCGACAAGGTAAGTGCGCCTGTATGTCTTAGATCGTAAGGTTCATATTTGTTTCAGTGATGGCAGATGGCGTACGCGACTTTGTAAAGTTAATGTTTGTTGGGATAGTGAGTTCTATGTTTGGAGGCGTAAAGGTCATATTTGTTTCAATAATGTGTCAGCACTTGTGACTTTGTTTACACAACAGTATAGTTGGTTTTTGCTAGGGACGTCCATTGACTGTTTTGATTATTTCTCACAAATAAAAAAATGACGGATTGCACTCTGGGAGTGCCGGCAGAAGTGAAAACTTAAGTATTAACGTTGTGCGTTTTGGATATTTTGGAATGGTTATGGAATAATTTTGCATGAATTGCTTTAATTATCAGAATAAAAGTACTATCTTTTATGTGGTAGAATACAATATTTATTTATTGCGCTATCGTACACAAACATGACAATTTATATTACATTAAAAAGTTTATCCCTCAGAAAAATCAACTTCCATCCATAATTTCGACGACTTTTTCACTATCATTATTACCAGAACCATCATCGCCAATCTCTAAAACTGATACGATCGGTTTATGATAGCTGAAGTAAGAAACGAACAGTTTTGATTCGAACCTATTTAAATGTCTAATAAAGACCGCATCAATAGCAGTTTTATATTTCGTTGTGCTAAGATGGTGATCATTTGACATAGTTAAACCAAATTCATTATTTAAAAATTCAATTAATAGTTGATTTTTATCGTCTGCAAAGTTTATGTTGAAATCTCCACTCAAAATCATTGGCAATTCATCAAAGCTTTTTCCAATTTTTTTAAATTAAATTAATTAATTTTTTAATTTTAAACACTTTATATACACGAATTTCACGAATAAACAACAGTGTGGCCACTACACAGACGGTCGAGCCATCAGCTGTCACCATCCATGGATGCGCGTGGCACGCTGTCACATCCGTCTTACGAATTTTCGATCAGGTCACGTGTCCTGACGCGAGTTTAACATTTTTTACCCATTACAAAAAAAGTGTACAACGCCACTAAAGAAGTTTTCACTTCAAAAACAAAGCTAAGTTGATAACGCTTGAATCAACCATTTGGCGTGTTGGTCTAGTGGTTAGTGACCCTGACTGCTATGCCGAAGTTCGTAGGATCGTTCCCACCCAAGACAAATGTTTGTGTGATGGGGACGATCATTTGTCCTGTGTCTGGGTGTAATTTATCTATAATATGTATGTATTTAGAAATATTTAAGTATTTTCGTCAGTTGTCTATTATTCATAGCACAAGCTCTGATTCATTTGGGACTAGATGGCGTTGTGTCAAAGCTGTGGAATATTGTTATTATTATTATTTTGAAGGGCGATTTATCCAATACATGCGCCACCATCAGCGAGACTTTTGAATGATCATGACGTACTCAACCGCCTGGGGGCATATTCCAAGTCTATGAATGGTTTATCCAAATATCAACTTTACTATCGTGTAAATAAGGTTACTATTTGATTTCGACGCTGTCTTTAAGCTCAGAGTGATACAATGACTTGTAAAGAGGGTCACCATCAGCGAGACTTTTGAATGAGCATGGCGTACTCAAGCACCTGCCCATTCCAAGTCAATGAATGGTTTATCCAAATATCAACTTTACCTCCATGTAAATAAGGTTACAATTTGGTTTCGGCGCTGTCTTTAAGCGTAGAGTGATACAATGACTTGTTAAGAGGGTCACCATCAGCGAGACTTTTGAATGAGCATGGTGTACTCAAGCACCTGCCCACTCCAAGTCAATGAATGGTTTATCCAAATATCAACTTTACCTCCATGTAAATAAGGTTACAATTTGGTTTCGGCGCTGTCTTTAAGCGCAGAGTGATACAATGACTTGTAAAGAGGGTCACCATCAGCGAGACTTTTGAATGAGCATGGCGTACTCAACCTCCTGGGGACAAATTCCAAGTCAATTAAAGATTTTTTTTAATGAAATAAACTAGTGCTTGACTGCGATCCCACCTGATGGTAAGCAGTGATGCAATCGTTGACGGTGAGGCGCACTAGTTTATTAAAAACCTATTCACTCTAACCTTGAAGACACCTAAGTTAAAATCGGACGGGAAGAGCGCAGCGGGAAAATTGTTCCAATCCCTCGATGTACTCAGTATAAACGACGAAGAGAAACGCTTAGTCCGGACCGTAAAGGTGTTAACAACGTAAGGGAGGATACTCGCCGTACGTCGGGTGGTCCGATGGTAGAAAGGTGATGGTTTATCCAAATGTCAACTTTACTGTAGTGTAAATAAGGTTACAATTTGGTTTTGGTGCTGTGTTTAACCGCAGAGAGACACAATGACTTGTTAAGAGGTAAGGCGAAGGCAAACGGATTTGCTATCAAAGATTTTTTGAAGTGAAATCTCCTTTAGGCATGCTGAGCACCTTATTTTTGCGGGTATTGAATGAGACTGAGCCGTCACGTTCAGATACGTAACGCTCGTTCGGGTAAGTTCGGCTCGAGTCGGTCGAATTTACACGATTACGATTTTATGTTATTAACCTCGCCTTGATGAAGTTTTCACTTCAAAAGTTCAAACCAAAAACAAAAAAGAAAGGGTGGGTGACCCGTTGTGATGGAACTTGAAACAATATCTAAATACATTTTGATGTATGTGGAGAAATTTTGTGAATGCGACCGAGTTAGAATTCGCCCGAGCCGTAGGCGAGGGTGTTATGGAACCGCAGCACAGTGACAAATTTCCACACGTTCTAACGACTACCCATTGGCTCTATATTGTTGTATCTGTCGCTGTCAGATCTTAGAATTGATCACTTCATAATGTGACCAGCCATATCATGAAATGTTTCTATTTCAGCTAAGCGCATGATTATTTCATGATATGGTAAACATGGCTGATCATAATCATCGTAAAATAGTTACGTTGTCCACCGGTATAGTCCACTGTTCCTCCTTTCCTCGTTCCTCAATTGTATTCCAGTTTTGTACTACAAAATATGCTTTTATTCCATCAAAAATACTAATTGTGCCCTAAAATATGCTAACCGGAAGATAATTGTAAAAAGTCCATTAATATTTAAGCATATGCATAATCAGCCTTTTAATGTTCCCACTACTAGGACTCAGGCCTCCTCTCTCTAGGAGAGGGAATGGGCCGTAATCCACCACGCGTGCCTAGTGCGGATTGGTGAATGTCACATGTCTTCGAATGTTTGGTTCTAGGACATCGTGAGGAAACCATTAAAGAAAAGAAAAGAAAGAAAGAAAACACGTTTATTTGGCACACAGGTACACACAATGAGAAAACGATTATAATATAGAAACTTAAATACTAAAACTTAAAAAATACGTTAACATTGTGTGTCTCACGGCTGCGCCAAATAGGTCCAGTTCAGCATAATGCCAGGCCACTATATAGCAGTTGCCTGACGCTGGTTTTCAACTGAACCTTACTATGAGTCTACGGATGCTAATCAGTTTGTTTGATGCGAGGTAAATAAATATACGTATATTTTATATGTAGGTATAAATATGTAGGGATTAATATTACACAATAATTATTTTTGACGCACAGAAATCCTACATTAATGATATGGCCAAACGTGGATGGACATATCATAAAACTTTAAACGATCTGGCCAGTTTTAGTTGGCCATATCCTGAAGTGATCAATTCTAAGATCTGTTCACGACGTATCTATTAATTTTTTTTTAATACATATAAACCAGTGCTTGACTGCGATCCCACCTGATAGTAAGCAGCGATGCAATCATTGATGGTGAGGCGCACTAGTTTATTAAGAGCCTATTCACTCTAGCCTTGAAGAAATTCTAAATTCTGTGGTTTGGCCTTATTCCCTCCCTCCCGGATGCAGACGACGATACACTTGATCCGGGTGAGTGCGCCAGACCGGCCATTAGGGTGGGAACGGAACTTGTGAGAAACTACCTTTTGCCAGCGCCTTCGACCGCGTCAATGAAGATAATATATGCCTATTGCGTATGTCACTCAGTGCATTCCACTGGAGATAGTTAGATACATTTTGATACAAGTGCAGAAAGTTTGTCATTGCGACCGAAGCGGGATACGCACGAGCCGTTGGCGAGTGTGTTATGAAGCCGAGGGCTGCAGTGCCAAATTTGCACGTGTGTCAAACGACTTTTTTTTATTTATTTTTTATTTATTAATGATAGGCTCGCGTTTGACCACCATCTCACCTGATGGTAAGCGATGATGTGGTCGATGATGGAGCACGCTTGCCTAGAAGTAGCCTATTCACTCTGGACTTAAAGACCCCTAAGTTGTAGCTATCAGGAAATCATCAATTTTCAATACACTTACGAAATGAATAAACGGGGGTTGAGCGACGACTCGAGAGGGTCAACGCGCCCAGCCTGATACGAAAAATGTAATAAAAATGTGGCGGGCGCGGGGGAGAGCTCGCGCACTTTTCTGCACTAGTGCGAAAAACATTATATTGCATGTCTAAAAGCGGTGGGATAAGAGCGGGTTTTTGAGTAAGTGTATTGAAAAATATATGCCATGTCACTCTGGCGGGAGAGCACGCGCACTTTTCTGCACTAGTGCGGAAATTTATCAGTTGCCTAGTAATCATATGTGGTATGATTCACACTGCTTAGCTGTACGCATAATGAATGTGTTCCCAAAACGCTTTGTACTACGTATGGGTAGAATGTCCACCATGTACCGATGGCGCAACGCCGTACGTCTAGTGATCCGACATGCTTTCCAGGGCACAGAGTATCCGTAATGTCCTAGATAACTTGAAAAGTACATGATATCAATTGAAACATTCACATTGGTACTCCGAACACTTGCGGGTTCCCCATGCCTCATGCATGAGAGGAAAATAAAATATTAAATTAAATTAAAATAAATAAGTGTGGCACTCGGGGACTGCCGCGGTAAAGCTATTGCATAGCATTTTGTATCAACTTATACAATTATAATTATTTATTTATTTTATTTATGCAGTATTTCTTTTTCTTTGATATTAATTCAAGTTACACTTTTTGAGCGTGGTGACCGATAAGAAAACAATTTTTTTTCTTTCTTGTTTACTTCATAAATTGCTACAAGTATGTTCAGTTGTTATCATAGAACATTACTATAACGACCGAGATTTGAACTCGAGGCACGATGATAACATAGGTAGAACGCTGTACCAATGCGCCACACAGGTCGTTAACGACTTTTCTAAAATAGGTGTTCGGTCTCTGTCGGCCTTCAAGCCACACCTCCGTGCCCGTCGGAGTGAGGAGCGTGAGGTTTTTTTCGTTACGGAATTTCTGGATTCGGTCCCCGCGCTCAAGGCCCTCGATAGAAGCTATGCAATAGCTTAAAAAATAAGCAATATTAAACCTGCGTCTAATTCTTTTCTCATAATTTCGGTTCCCACCCTGAAGTCTTGTCTCAGGGATTCACTTTGTATTTTCTCCATTGTCTTAGGTGACTTGGGGACAACTGGCGGAAACTCTGCGTATCAAATTCTGTTCCGCGACCGGCGGAGATCTGTCCGAAGATAACTTGAGATTCTTAGCGGAAAAGATCTTCAGGTAAGACCTCTTGTTTTGAGTACCTTGATGAGCTGTCTCTCAAATAACCTTACAGCTCAAAAATATATTTATAGGAGTACAAATACACACACGTATGACGCAAAAATACATTTAAAAGATTACAAATTCACACATTTCATAATAACAAATACACACATGTATGACTCAAAAATTCATTTATAAGAGTAGAAATACACGCGCGCATGACTCAAAAATACATTAGTAACCGACACATATAAATGTATTTGTAAATATATCTGTACAAGTATAGCTCAACAACAGGTTTACAGCTTTCGAATAGCTCAAAAATACATTTATAACTTTAAAATATACTTATACATAGCTCACTAAGACATTTACAGCTCAACAACCCACTCAGAGCTCCCAATCGCTGTTGGACGTATGCTATATGTAATATGAAGTATATGCGCTGTCCCCAGGACTTGCCTGCCGCTCAACACGATGGAACTGAACGCTATGCCTGTGTCCTGGACGCAGTTCTGTAAGGACGCTCTCCCCGAGAGAAACTTTACCTTTTGGGAGTGGTTCTATATGGTCGTTAAAGTCACCAGGGACTATTTGAGGACGCTTTGGTGCGATCAGTAAGTGTTTTTTTATGTATTTATTTTTTACCTGCGTTTTCCCTCGGTTACCCGCTTAGAAAGTGTTTTAATATCCCAAGGGAACATACTATTGGAATTAAATTATCCAGGTCATAGTCTAACCGTTCAGCCATGATATATCAATTATCACTGAATACATTTTTTTTTTTCGTTATTTTAATATCGATAAGGCAGGTGTTTCATAATACCAAAAGAGAAAAAGCCTTAGTAGTCCTGAGTTGAACTACACAAATACCAACAAATGCTTGCACTGACTGGACAGGTCCACTCAAATCTTTGTTGTTCTTTTCTCAAAAGACCATCTCAGACACTAATCTTATATGATTGAGTCATTATATAATAATTAAATCATATGACCTTAACCCCTCGGGCGCCCCGGGGTATTATTATTACGTAATTGCGCGTTTTTACGTAAAATAATAATAAAAAAAAAAACTTTAACAAAAACCAAAGTTTTCGGCTAAAAAAAAATCGTACAAACGTGTGTACAAAACGACAATTAAGCATTTTTCAAGGTCATTTCAAGCTGTACAGACGTACGTAGAATAGGAGCTCGAGGGGTTTTTTTTAAGTTTAAAAATACTCATATTTACTGAAACAAGTTTTGTGAAATATTCAAGCTAGTAACGGAATTGCTGAATCCCAACAGAGCGTTGCTGGCTTTATCTCTCTTTTTTCGCGTTGCCTCTTTATAAAAAATTGCGTTGGATGAACCAACAAGCTTTTAAACTATGCTCACATTGACGATACACGGTTCGAAAATGCCCCTTTTAAAGAGCTAAACAATTGAATCGTATCTTTGATCAATATCGTATGTTGGTTGTCTCACGCCACGTTGTGTATTGCAGCTTGATCATGGGCTTCATACAGAAGAAGCAAGCAGAAGAGATGTTGTCCAAGTGCCCCTCGGGTACATTCCTGCTCCGGTTCTCCGATTCTGAGCTCGGAGGCATCACTATCGCTTGGGTTGGCGGTAAGTTATACACGGACAGAGTATATCTATAATCTTTACATATTATAAAACAAAGTGGTTTTCTGCGTTTGTCTGTTTATTCGCTTATTGCTCCAAACGGATGTAGATTTTGAGGTCGTTTTTGTTAATCGAAAGAGAGATAAACGAGGAAGGTTTATATATATTTTGTATTATTGTGAAAGTTGTGTACAATCTATATATACCTATATAAGCGAAATTCCACTCACTGATTAATCACGAAATATCCGAAACTACAACACCTACAAACTTAAAATTTGGCAGGTAGGTTCCTTATAGGGTGTAGACTGTCGCTTAGAATTAATTTTACCAAAGTCTATCCCTAAGGGGGTAAAACGGGGGTTGGAAGTTTGTATGGAGAAACCAACTTTCGCGCGGGCGAAGCCGCTGGCAAAAGCTAGTCTATATATATAAAAGGTGAAACTGACTGACTGACATATCAACGCACAGCCGAAACTACTGGGATTAGGAGCGTGAAATTTTGCACAAGGTTTCCTTTTAAGATGTAGGCGAGCATTAAGAGAGGATTTTCAAAAATTCACTCCCTAAGGGGATGAAGTGGGGGTCCAAAGTTTGTATGGAAAAACCTACTTTTACGCGAGCGAAGCCGCGGGCGGAAGCTAGTAGTAATATATTTTTTTTAAATATAATTTTATTCATTTATTCTTTATGCATACAAGAGTACAGAGACGGACTTAATGCCTTAAGGCATTTTCTACCAGTCAACCTTTGGGTGATTTTAATGTATATTAAATAGAAAACAACATAAAAACAGAGATAATAATAATAATAAATCTTTATTTGAACACTAGCATCTGCCAGCGGCTTCGCCCGTGTGATAGTAAGTTTCTCCATACAAACTTTGGACCCCCGTTTCATCCCCTTAGGGATGGTCCCCTCATATAAGGAACCTCTGCAAAATTTCAGCATTCTAAGTCCAAGGGATGGGGATGGGCGTTGATGAATCATGAGCGAGTCAGGACTTTGCGTTTTTTATACAAAATTATTTTTAGTATATGCGAAACCTGAATACAGTTTGTTCATAATCAGTAACTGAATCGATTCCAATAATTTTTACACCATGTTATATTTTTTTCCCAAAAATATTTAAAAAAGATCAAGTTTGACACCACCGACACTAAATACAACACAGATCATGGCAGATCATAGCGGGCATTAAGCGCTAGCGCACAGCTGTGTTTGGGAGTAAAACAACCCCTCAGTAACTGTTATGACCCGGTGACAATGTATTTGTGCGGACAACCAGGTAACATAACAAGATTATAACTTTGTAATTTTTCATGATACAGTTATGAAATTTTGTACATAGATTCTTTACATAATAAAAAACTTTTTACAAAAAAAAATACAACCGACTTCAAAGTAAAAAAAAAAACACTAAAAAGTGCAAAATAACTTTTATTTCGGAAGTCGGTGTTTCTATAATAGTTTTGTCTCTTCGTTATTTAACACCGACTTCCGAAATTAAAGTTATTTTGCACTTTTCAGTGTTTTTTTTTTACTTTGAAGTCGGTTGTATTATTTTTTTTGTAAAAAGTTTTTTATTTTACACTTTTTAGTTATGGTACCACCACTAAAAAGTACCCCTCAGCCAAGCTTAAATACCTTATAGCCAGAGTGCATCTCATGACAATTCTAATAATCCCAAACACGGTTAGATTACATTAATTTATTACAGAGTTCCGGTGCCTAACTTCAGGCTTCATCATCAGATCAGTTCGATATATTCCCCCTCTACTTTCAGTCAGTCATCGACTACACGTATAAACAAAGCAATTTTACTTGTTACGACGGTTCTGCTGTGATCCTATGAGGAGTTCTGTTCCATATCTTCGAAGTTCATGATCAGATCATAACAATATTTCTATGGGACCAACTCGTTTCAAAATCGTTCCACAATTGACCGAGAAATCGGTGAACAGACATAAAAAAAAAAAACACCACCTCAACCGAACATATAACCTCCTCCTTTTTGAAGTCGGTTAAAAATACTAGACACGTGTTTCGGGTTTCGCATATTCTAAAACAATGTTGTATAATATACAGATTGCAAGTTAATACACAGCTTTTAATAATAATCTCGTGTTTTTTGTGCCAGATGGTAACGAGGTTTTTAGCCTGCAGCCCTTCACGTCCCGCGACCTCATGCTGCGCTCGCTCGCAGATCGCGTGCTCGATCTCACGCAGCTGCAGTTCTTGTACCCCAACATCGCCAAAGACGAAGTCTTCTCCAAGTACTACACTAAACCGGGTAAGTACATCAAATCCTCTAGGAATCATGGTGGAGCATACGGTGGAGGTGTGCCTCGCTTGGGCGGAGTACCAACGCGACCTCGTGGGGGTGATCGGCGGTAAAGACCTCTCGCGTCGGGCCCTGGTTCAGGCCATGGTCCAGAGTGAAGAGGAATGGCAGGCAGTCGAAGCAGTAATGCTAGCGAACGATGCGCCCGCACGCGTGATGGAACGGTCATCCTCACGCCCCAGCCACCAGAATCCCAATCCCGATTTCCAGCCACCGTAGGCGTGGGCTTGCGGACGGCAAGGGTTGTGCGAAAGAGAACCCTGGGGCCCTGGAACGAAGACAAAGAAGAAACGTAGGAGTGGGTTTTAGTCAGTAAAAGTCAGACACGCCGTCGCGCTCCGCCCTAGAGCGTGAGAAGCCATTGGATGAATCCCACCCTAAAAAATAAAAAAATCACTAGGAATCAAATTACTCACTCACTCGTTGAGCTTTGCGAATACTGACAAATGCTTGCACTGACTGGACAGGTCCACTCAAATCTGTATGGTTCTTTCTTCAAAAGACCATCTCAGACAAATCTGCATGGTTCTCATGTGATTTGACCATTACATATTTACTGTATGGACTTTAAAAGAGACTTTGACCCCTGAGTTTGTTTCGGTGTTTCTTCTCAGGGTAGTCAGCTAGGAAACACCGGCCTCATCTAGTTTAAAATGACAAAAAAAAATTGACGTGTAAAAGTGTTTTATAAACTTAATTGCAGAATAAATATCATTTATCATTTAGCATTTATCACTGTTTATATAAACAGACAACTTCACCCGAAAAAATCTCGTCAAATACCCTCCGATCTTATTAAACAATTCTAGATTCAAATGTATGTTTCCTAAGCCTTTATTGGTTGGCTACAGAGAACGAGATGCTAAAGAACGGGTACGTGAAGCCGGTGCTGGTGACCACGCTGCCACCGTACATGTCCTCGTCGCCGGCGTACGCACACTCGCCCGACTCGCACCGCAACACGCCCAGCGTGCAGAGCAGGTCAGTCACGCTTCACACGTACTCTATCTGAAATTAGTTGCTTTTATATGTTGAGTCAAAGCTCACTCTAGAATTTAGAGTAAAGAAACAATTCTCTTTAAATTCTAGAGTAAAAAATCACTGTTCAATTTAAGTAAAACAACACTTTCAGTAGATCGTCGATAATTTTTTTTGCAATACTGACCACACAAAATTTGAATTATAAGTCTTTTGACTTATAATTTCAAGTGACCCAGTCTAAAGTTTAGAGTGGTCCAATAAGAACTCACTTTAAAATTATAAGTCAAAACTCGCTCTAAAATTTAGAGAGTCTAAAACCAGTCACTCTAAAATCATAAGTCCACCCCACTCTATAGTTTAGGGTGAGTCAACACCATTCCCAAAAGTCAAAACTCACTCTAATCTTTAGAGTGAGTCAAAAACCAGTTACTCTAAAATTATAAGTCAAAAACCTCTCACTCAATTATTATAATTGTTTCTTTTTTTTTGCGTTTTTATTTTTATTTATAATATTATTTTTTCTTCCCATAGGTACATGATTGATTTTTGAAAGTTAATTTTGATATATTTTGGATGCCGAACTGAAGTGAAATATAAATTAGTATTAATAATTTTAGTTTATTCGTTTAATTTTAATAGTCACATCCTGATTTTTATATATAATTTTTGTATTTAAGTTTTTACTGCAATTATTTTTTGTAAGTTCGACTATTTTTTTTTTTTATTTAGAAATTATTTTTAGTATATTCTAGAAATATGTTTTTATTGAAGTGAAAACTCTTTTAGGCGCGCTGGGCACTTTATTTTGTGGGTATTGAATGAGACTGAGCCGTCAGGCTCGACTGTGTAACGCTCGTTCGGGTAAGTTCGGCCGAGTCAAGCCGAACTTACCCGAACGAATACGATTTTGTATCATTAACCTCGCCTTGATGAAGTTTTCACTTCTGTCGTCTGGTCTTAAGCACACACTTTTTTTATAGTGCGCTCTATATATTTTCTTAGCTGTAAGAAGCCTGGCCTAAGTTTCAAAGTGCTAAAAGGCCATGCTTTCTACAGGCCGCTCTTCACGAAGGCCTTTTAAAGAATGAGGCTAAAAAAAACTTGAATTAAATCATTCGTTTCCCGGGCTATCAGTTATCATAGTAGTCAAAAAGCCTTATATTCATTCACTTACAAAAAATTGACAAAAACTGAAATCGGCGATATTCTCGCTAGATGGCGCTGAACTCAACATTTTTAGTTTGTTTTTAGTGTATGATAGCATTATTAAGTCAAGGGAATGGTATTTGCTAAAATTAGACATTCCACTTTATTAACTTGGTCATGTTATTGCCTCCAAAATCCACCTAAATATGACTATTCATAAAACAAAATAAACAAAAAATATTGTATTCAACGCCATCTAGCGGGAACATGGCCACGCTCTTTCACCTTAGGCTGCCATCAAACGGACTGAATCGCAGCAACCGCACAAAGTTGATGCCACGCATCTAGTCCAGAAGCTCAGTGAAAGATTTGATCTTTAAGGGCCTCAAAATAAAGATGACATTGATCGCATATTGTCAATGTGCGTTCGACGCGATCGACGGGCGTTTTGCTCCTAGACTAACTGCATACTAACTGTAGCCGACCGTCTGAACTTGATATCATGACTGAACGAAGTCGGACGTACAATTGCATGCAGTTGAATATATCGACTGAGCGTGGTTGCTGCGATGTAGTCTCGTCTGATGGCAGCCTCCTGGGCCTACTAGACGCACAAACTTTATTCAAAACTTTATCACAGTTTTTCACGGGGCACACCAAATGTGTGGTTGGTAAAACTCATACAGTTTTACACGGTGTTCCGTTTACAAACCGGCCTGTGCGGGCAAAACTGTGGTGAAACTCGAGCGTGTGGTAGGCCTATTAAAACTAGGGGTGAACAAGCACAATTCACTTAAATTTTTACGTAGAGGTTTGTTGGAAAACCGCCAGTTCTCCATGGCTATGTAAAAAACCAGAGGCTGTACAAGGACTATAAAAGGGATGGAGCTATATAGGGTGTATAGCTCCATCCCTCTCTCGCTCGCACTCCTGACATTTTTATCTGGTCATCGTAAGGCCCTTGTAATGTTTACGCCCTTAGCTATTCTAATATTTTCTCTCTTTTTAGCTGCGGCACGACAATCCTCCAACTGTAATCGGATCCATTTTTTGTACTAGCTTATTTATAAACCATGACACGAAGTTTTTTCATTATTAGGTTATAGGTGCAATATATCGAAAAATTGTGTTTTAAGATAATTTGTGAGAAAAAAAAATACATTTTTATTCTTGTTATTGCTTTGGATCACAATTTTTAGCAAGCTTGTGTTTTGATTAAAAAGGTTTCGGGTATTCAAGTTTGTATAACAAATCGAATCTCTCCTTTGAATGGAGAGTGTCGGACTTTTACTAACAAAAGCCCATCTGTGTTCCTTCAGTTGCTCTTTGTGTTACAGGGCCTCGATAACTCTTTCAAAACATCCCTAGTCTTAAAAAGTTACAGCTTGGCAAGACAAGGCAAATCAAAAAAATCTAATTGGCTGGCCTGTGAAATGATTTGACATTTTCTTTGCCTAGTTTGTGTTTTGTGTTTTAACTGGTAATTCGAAAAACAAATAGAACACAAAAAAAAAGGTTGACTGTCACGGGACACGCGGTAGATGTGTAACATCTATGATAGTATACGCGTGTGCGCGCATACACATTGAAGTCGAGAACAGTGGCGTAATGTGTAGTAGTGGGGCGTCACGGCATGACAACGTCATGCCGTTTACCGTCACGGCACGACAGCGTCATGCCGTTTTCCGTCACGGCATCCAAGTCTGTTTTACAGCCTCACGAAATATTTCAGATAAAAATAATTGAATAGCAAGTTTGAGTCAGATTGTGATCCAAAATAATGACATAAAATGTGCAAATTGGCACAAAAACACCAGTATTATGAATTCGACATAGTCTCTATGATATTGGCATTTATTTTAAAATAATATTAGTGTAAGTCTTTCGTCTATACACGTTATAACAGTATTCTTTTTAACCTATTTCAAAAAGGGAAGTTCTATATTGATAAGTTTGACTGGCGACTGTGTTTATATTGGATTAGTGTTTTAGACTACTTTCTTATCCGTGCTTTTATTCTATTAAAATTCTATCATACTTACGAAAAAATGAATTAAAATAGTGTATTGTTTTATGGCCTAAGTGTTAGAAATAATTACAAAAAAAAAATCTTAGTTATAGATTTACTTAAATATTTCACTGGAAAATTAGAATAATTCAAAAATAACAGTGTTAGAATCGACATGAGAAAACGTATGAATCATGTACGTAGCTTTTTTTAAATGCCGTACTCCGAAACTATCCAACACTAAGTGCGTCTGACGTCACTCATATATCACTATATATTTCACTAATCGTGATAGCTATGTATTTCTGTAGCCGCTATAACAACAAATACTAAAAACAGAATAAAATAAATATTTAAATGGGGCTCCCATATGATACAAGAAATGTGATTTTTACTCGATTTTAATATAGTAGTACGGAACCCTTCGTATGCGAGTCCGACTCGCAATTGACCAGTTTTTTTATGAATAGTCAAATGCCGTATAATAAATATTCTGAGTGCGGCATAAAATATATTAAATTGGTTTACAGTATTCTTAATAATAATAAAAAAAACATATCACATTTTTCGACCAAAAAAAAAAACAAAAAAGAGAATCAGGGTTCTAAAACGAATTTACAAGAAATATCTTTTCGTTTTCAACTATTGCATTGTCTTGTTTCACTAAATATATATATATATATATATGTTAGCTTGTTTAAAATCACATACACTGTGTTTTAGTAATGTAGAATCTGTTATTCTGTAAAATGTCACCTTGAGAACTAACGTGAAGTTAGCTATCAAACCATTTGCGGGAATGTGAAAAAGCTACCGAGGTAGCGTTCTACGCGTGCGACTTAATTAGCCACCACTATAGTGTACTCTTCAGTCAACTGTTTGTACCGTTCGCGCCGCATCGCTTCGCGTTCGCATTGATTGCCTATAGAGGACACTGCGTGTAAAGCATAAGCCACACGGATGTAATTCAACGCCCAAACAGAGGTCACCTTGTTGAGAACTTGCGGATTTTAAACCAAGTCACCTCTCTTGGGACGCTGGATTACATCCGTGTAGCCCATGCTTTAGTGGTTGGTGATATTTTACGGAATAGAACGACAGCGCTTTTGATAATAATAATCACCAAAAATGTCAGCAAAATACTTGCTCAAATTAAATTATTTTGATGAACTCCGCAAATGTAAAGCGTATCAATTAAAAAAAATACAAATATACGATCTCTGTCATATTTTTGTTATTCATAATACAAGAATTTACCGACACAGGCCTAACTAAACCGAAGTGAACTCATAACGTGATCGAATATCTTCGAGAACGATCGTGTGCGCGAGACTCGAAAATGCCTTGTTTATTTTATAGTAAACGCTTATACACATACGTTCGTGATAATATCGATTAGCTTACGTTTGTCCAATAGGTTTACCTGATGATAAACGGCGATAATAAAAATAAATTAATTTTAAAAATATTAAATTACATTCGATATCGACACCCATCGTCATAACTACGAAGTTATGCCTCCTATTTTAATGCTGTATAGTAATTTGACAACAGAGTAAATATTTAGGACATGTATAATATACGTATTAGTTCATTCTGATACACGCTGTATGTGAGACCATTTAAATAATATAATTCGTAATCTAATAAAAATAAATATTAATTTTTTAAATATTTATAATGTTACGGTTAACTTTTATCGTTAAAGAAAATCCCGTTTATATTTAATAACTAAATCAATTGTACTTATTGTAAACTATTAATTGACGATTTATTACCTAAATTATATTTGAATATTATTATTATACTATATTAAAATATTGGTATATTGTATTGTTGCTTCGAGCGTAATTATGAGATGTCTATTATGGAAATGCAGGATAAATAATACAATAGAAAAAAATATATAAATACCTGCGTAAAAAAAATAACCAATAAAAATTATGAGACAACTCAGTAGGTATCGCTTACTATCTAAGTAAAAAATCAGTCCATCTAAAATACCATATCTTAAAAAAAATAAAATGACTTCGTCCCAAAATAATTTATTATATGTACAAAAAAAAAACTTCATCCTTGTCAATCTTATACCGTCCTTTCTATATGTATTATATCGAAAATTCTGTTTCTATATTTAAAAATGTATTCTGAAAATAAAAACGACTGATATTTTCTAAAAAAAAAATCACTTCTATTATAATATATGATCTTGGCAATTGATCGACATTTTTCTATTGACCAATGAGAAAGTAGTTGCAAAAATGTATTTTAGTATACACCAAACGAAAATCTGTTGATCAGTCAACAAGGTTAATTATTTATTCTATTAATATATATATTAACGGCAATCTATATAATTCGGTATTCTATACAATACCTAGGCAATGTATAGAATAAGTACCAAAAACATGTAGGTAATGTATGAAATATTATTTATTTAATACTTTACCTAGGTATTCTATACAATAACTAATGCCCAGCCAGTAATATGTGTAAAAGACGAGAGCAGGGAAGGAGGTGACGTAATTTTAGGGCACCCCGTTTAGAAGTATTAACCTTCTTCGCGAAAGCGGAGCGGAGCTCTCGCAACAACGGTAGTCGGTATTAAATAGGAAATAAACAATACCGAGAAACACCGACTTCCGAAATTAAAGCTATTTTGATCCTTTTAGTGTTTCCTTTTAGTGAAGTCGGTTTTTTTTTTTTAAGTTTTTTATTAAGTACCTACTCAGGTCTTCTATTCCGCAGGGTTTATAGTAAGGCTCCTATTTCCGGGTGGTTATAAAAAAAATAACCACGAAGGTTATGGCGACCTAACCTAACCTGCCCGTGTCGGGGTACCCTAAAATGGCGTCTTTTCCTTCCCTGCTCTCGTCTTTTTCACACATTGATTTTAAGTAATAGAACATGTTTCATTTGCCCGTCATTTTATAGGTTCACACTGATATAAATTTACCAAAATCTATTTATTTTACACATTGCCAGAGGGCCAGCAGGTACTCAATATAACCCCTAGGAATTGTATACATTACCGAAGTAAAGTATGTAATGGACAATAATGTTCATAATACTTTGATAATACATTGCCTAGCTATTGTATAGAATACCTGAATTATACAGAATTCTTAACTTACTGGGTCCACAAAATTGCATTTTTATTTATCCTGTTTTAATTATAATAAATAATTTCTTTTGAAATATAGTTAGTCTAGCTAAATATTGTTCTATTCAAATAAGTATATTTTGTGGGAGGTGGTAAACATGTATTATTATTATTTTTTATATGTTTACCACATTTGCCCAATTCAATATGTTAATTCTAAGTCTCGATAGTTTTACTTAATCAGTCTTATTTTGATTGATTCAAAATACTGTTCATGATTCAGTGAAAATCAAAAAAAAGAAATAAAAAATTTGTGATTACTTTTTATTAGTTTGTCTTTGTATAAATTCGGTGCTAATTTTCTTAAATTAAAATCTTTTATTATATCCTTATTTTAAGTACAGTTTTATAAAAATACATGACATGTTATAATTAAGTTTAAAAATAAGTGCTTTTTAATCATTGTTTGAACATAAGGCACCTGTGTTAGAAAATTCAAACTTTGAATTTTTTTCTTCATTTCGTATGAAGGTGAAAATAAAATCGTGACCATTTTTCCGCACAGAAACTGTCAATCGTCAATTTTATTCCGACTAAAGTTATCTGACATTGGAAAAATCAGCCAAATGACTACAGACAACGATCATCTATCGAAAAATTTATTAAAACGTGCAAGCTTATTTGTAGACGGAAACCAAATACTATTCGATGCTTAACCCTTTAACCACTTGCGTCGTATTAGTCCGACGAGTGTTTTCGTGTCCTATTCGCTTGAGTCGTATGTTTGCGACTGGGTACTCCATCGCTTTTAGCTCTTCAATCCCCATAGGTGACAGAAGAGCTGACGAGATGGAGTATTTGGTCGGAGATGTACGACCCTGGCGATAAACGCGAGAGTGTTTGTCGGATATTTCTGACGTAGGTGGTTAGGCGTGACGAGAATATTTTCCGCATCTGAAATCATGAAAAATAGATGGTAAACCTAAACCAGAGAATTTTTAACATTCTCTTGCCTTGAAGATGTACAGGATGTAACGCAAATGGGTGGTTGTTTTTTAAGTGCAGCTTCTGCCCATTGAAATAACTGCCTGCAAGAATATCATACTCAATTCCAAACAATATTATTTTTAAACATCCATTCCTTTCTTTTTCTTTGTATAAAAATAATAACGTAACATCAGAAATCATCGATTACTATAATTACTCTATTTAAATATTAATCTAAAAAAAAAATTGGACCATCTCACATATCCAGTCATACGACCACCCATTTAAATACACCTGTATACAACGACAATTTTTCAAACGAATAAAGTTGGCGCGCTTTTTCAAACTGACAGCTGTCACTTAAACGTCAAACAACCAAATAAACTAATAGGCTAGATATATTGAATGTTGTAATTATAAGTATTGAATCGGTCAATTATTGATACAAATTAAAAATGGTCGCTGACGCGCCGAAGGAATTTTTGGACAAAAATTTGTGTAAAATTAAGTTTTGACCAAAATTACAAGAAAAATGTTTTTAGTTTTTTTTTCTTCTTAGTTATTCGGAAAGTCATTCGGGTAAGCGCGTCGGCATGTTAATTTTCTGATCGGTTGGTAAAATAGTTAATAAAATTAACGAATTTATGTGAAAAATATCTTAAATGGATGTGACTATTATCTCTAGTTAGGTGTAATTTGATAGAAAAATAAAAAAAAATTGTCGGCTCCACACATATCATAATATAAATAAGCGATCGCTCAAATAACTATTAAATCCACTACTATAGTTTATCAGATATAAAATTAATTGCCTCCCAAGACTCTATTCTCCCGGTGATGTGCGACTCATGTTTTCAACAAACCGACTTTTTTTAAATCCGGTCTTTTAACTTTATACATCTCAAAATTGTTCGAAAGTCAAGTCAATCAGAATTTTCTTAAAGTAAACTGAGTGAGTATTCACTTTAAGAAAATTCTAATTGAAATTAGTAATGTACCCAAAGTTCTGTCAATACCTATGTGTGGGGCTGGGCATCCCATCCCAGCTCTGATTAGTCAAAACTTCAAATCCCCAAAAAAGGTTTTAATTAAAATAGTTTAGATTTTTTTAATATCTGAAATAATTTCTGAAAAAGTTCAAACTATTTTTTTCCTTTCTTAAAAGTACAAGTAAGTCTATGCGTGTTTCCTCCCTCCTCCTCCTCGAGTCGTATTCCTCATTACTGAGGGTCGTGAAGTTCCCGCTGGATTAGCTTGAATAAAGAATTTTCGATTAAAAAAAAATTGCGAAGTTTTGATGTATCAAAGTAGTTTTTAACTTTACATGACAATGTTACGATGCTGAACGCATGTATGTATGTTTTGAATTGATGTATTTGTAATATTATATGTGACTAAAAAGAATACGAGATTTTTATTTATTTTTTTATTGAGAAAAAATGTCCTAATTAGCTTTTTTTTTGTACGTCAAAGTACAGTACGGCCGAAATATCTTCATCGCTCTGAATTTTGAAAGATTGCTTGCGCAGTAATTCTTTTTAAGAATCGTATGGCAAATACGTAAGTATTGAGTATTTTTTGCGTAATAGTTCGGAGCGCGAAGTTCAGAGTGGCCAACATATTTTGACCGCACTGTAGCAATCGTTATTTATACAAAACTTAAAGACATTTTTTCTTAATAGCGAACCCATCGCGAAAATGCAACACAGACGGTCGTTTTTTTTTGTTTTTAATTAACTTTTTTTATTATAAATAATAATAAAAACATTTTTATTTTACCGTACCATAGACTACAACTGCGTCTATCTTGTCTGTGCTGCCTTTTTGGCGACGGTTGTAGGTTTCTTTTTTATTTATTTTTAACGACCGTCTTCCTCTTAATAACGTGTTGCATTTTCTTTCTTTCCCGATTACCTGATTGGTGGATGCTGTACAACAAACACAACAAATAACACTTAAAACATACAAACAAACTTTTACACAATCAAATCACCGTTGATAAATAATCACCACTCGACAATCGCTGGTCGACGTTAATCACCACTCGAAAATCGCTGCTCTACATAATCACCACAGCTACTTCAGTGCGTCTACGCCAGCACAAACTGACAGCTTCATGGACAGTGAGCTCTTCGAGCAGATTCGGGCCTTCGAACCGGATGGAATGGACGAATTTGACATCTATAGTAACATGAGCATGAAGTAAGGTAAGTTGTATTGTGTTGTTATCTGCCTGCCAAGTCCTGTCTCAATCATGTTGGGGTTGGCTTGAATGAAAATGGTTATTATGACAGTTGTTGTCCCAGATATAAAATAAAGAACAACGCTTAAAATAAAACCTAAAGTATACATTTTAGTCGATCAATAAACTAGTTCAATTAATTTGGAATAATGAATTATTAAAATCCACGTGGTTTTATGAGATAGTAATGTAATAAATCGAGTCTTATCAGGAAGAACATTGTAACCGACAGTTTGTGCTTTTTGCAGGAAGGGGTATTTTCTTTCCTAATTTAAAAAGAGTTTTTGATAATATTGTTGTAAAAGTGTGAAGACTTAAAGCATAACATTTTAACATTGACTCAATGTCTCCTATACCCTGGGACTAATCTCATTAATTGGCATATCTATGCCAGTATCGTTGTGGTCAACGTGGACAGACTTCGAGGCTTTTCATCTTCGTTCAGCATGTAAAAAGGTAATTGATAAAAAAAAACAATTACCCTTTTAAAATCTGTCGGATCTGCAAGATCATGGGCTTATAAAAAAAGTAAAATATTTTTATTTTAAATTAAAAGTATGATCCAAAAAGACGGTCAACTGTCCGAACGAACTTAACAATTCTTTTAATGTAAATCATCTATTGGCACACTTGGCAATATAACCGACTTGAATGCCGTGACGGCAAATGGCATGACGCAGTCGTGCTGTGATACCTCTCGACTGCCTTTTGTGTGTGTGTGCGTATACTGACTTATGATGTCTCACATCTACCGCACGTAGTGTGAAAGTGAAACCCGGGGCCTTGGGACGAAGGAAAAGAAGGAACAGGAGTGGGTTTTTAGTCAGTAAGAGTCTGACACTATCTCCCGCTCCGCCCAAGAGCGGGATTTGTTATAAGACGATTTTCCCACCCAATAAAAAAAAACATCCTGTAACGGTCAACGTTTTTCAAACTTATTTTTTACTCTTTTTTTTTGTTTACAGATGACGAAGTTAAAAACGAAAATTTTACCTTTTTAGTTAATAAGAATAGTTATAGACGAGTCAATTTTGAAATAAAATACATATTATATTTGGTTTTCCTTACGATTTCAGTTTATACATGTGCCATAGGAATTATGTTACGGGATAATTATCATATTATATTGACATGCAAGGCTATTTTTAATTTGTTGGTGATTTATTTACTCGTGAAATGGATATTGATATCTTAGTAAAATAATATTTCGGGTTTCCTATGTTTCCTGATAGCTCTAACTTAAGTGTAAGTCAAGAGTGAATAGGTTACTTCTAGGCAAGCGTGGTATATCGTCAACCACAACATCGCTTATAATCAATTCAAATCTATTGTTTTGTACTCTTTATTGTTGTCATCTTAATTTTTATCGTTATATTTTCCCTTTTTAATAAGATTCTTCTTTCAACAAATCTGACTAAGTCTAATAATAATAATAATATTTATGTCAGTCAGAATTGAATCATACAATTACATTAAATTCAATTAATAGTTATAAATTTAATTTGAATTAAAAATTATACAAACATACACGACATAAAAATTAAATAACAATTGAATTTAAAATGACGAAATTAAAATAATATATTATCATTACTCAGCACGTGAACCATGCAACATTGGTTCACATAAAGTAGAATGTCTGATTTTACATGACACCAAAAACAAAATAAAATAAAAATGTTGAGTACACCGCCATCTAGTGAGAACACGGCTTTCACCTTAAACTAATTGCATCTAAAAAAACACGTATTTTTTTAGTTATTCCCTACCCACCACGTATCGCGAACTATTGAAACTAGCCTTGTATATATATTTTTTTGTAGTTCGTACCTTTTATTATATACAGTGTAGAAGCTTTTGAAATATGTATAACGTTTTTAATAAATCGATACCTCTAACGCATAAAGTCGTAATACATTTTTTTACCAAACTTGTATCATAAAAATGTAAAATAAATATTAAGCATGGTACAGACTGCTGTAAAGTAACATGCAAGGTAATTTAATTCCACCAAGTCCGTTCCATCATCGGTCCACTAGACGTACGGCATCCCACCCATACGTACAAAGTGTTTTGGGAACACATACATAATGCGTACAGCTAAGGAGTGGAATTCCCTGCCGGAATCTGTATTTCCTGATAGCTACAACCTAGGGGTCTTTAAGTCAAGAGTGAATAGGTTACTTCTAGGCAAGCGTGCTCCATCGTCGGCCACATCATCGCTTACCATCAGGTGAAATCGTGGTCAAACGCGAGCCTATCAATAATAATAAAAATAAGGTAATATGTAAAGAGCATTTCATAAGTGTGGAGGCAGCTCGCTCACGAACCGAGCATGTACCTACTCACATAGTTAAAATGCTCTTTTCGCGCGCGTAGTGTAGACATGAGATTCTGTTACATTGCATGATACATTACAACGATGTGGACGGCAAATTCTTTCATTGCGTTTTATTACATTGCATGTTTTGTTACAGCAGTCTGTACCCGGCTTTATAATTTCGTATTACATCTAGCGTCTGATACTGTGATCTAAACTCATTATTGATTACATAATGCAAATAGGTATATCGTTAAAAAGAATTTTCACATATTACTTACATAATAAATTAACTTACAAAAACCCTTCTCCTGAAAATATGCAGTTTTTGCCTTACGATCTTATGCGTGGGGAGTGTCGAAATACCAATAGTTGTAATTTTTAATTTTAATTATCAAAATAGGTTTTTATGTTTATTAAAATCCATGTCTTCTTTTTTTTTAAGTATGTAAACATTTTTTTTGTTTTGTAAAATAAAAAATGTATCACATAGATATTTTTAGATTCTGTTATTATGGACGTAAAATTGCTTTTATTATTGTAAAGAAAATATTATACCGGATAATTTTTATTATTTTATAGCAATCATTTATTTTTAATGTTAACGACCTTAAATGCAATTTGAATTCTCGATATTTACTTTTTTAGAGCTTAGTAAAGGTGTCATAAAAAAATGGTGCCATTAACTCATTTTTAAAAACAAATGAGTTTTTTTTTTGTCGTGTATTTTTTTAATGGCAATTTTTACAGACAGATAAAATGACGGGTATCAACAGGTACTTAATAACAATAGAACAAAAAAAAAGTAGATCTTATAAATGGTCTAGCTTCTGCCAGCAGCAAGGTTTGCTTTTATGATGTAGGGGTAACGGGTTTTTGAAAATTCTACTTTTAAGGGGGTAATTCGTCTAAATGTAAAATTTTATTCTTTGGACCAATATACTTGAAACTTAGCATAATTAGTAACCCAATTAAATAAAAAAAGGTTTTTATTATACATTTTTTGAAACCACCACTACAAAGCGATTTAGGGGGTGTTAAAGATTGTATGGAAAAACCTTATCATTGTTACTAACAAATGGTCCAAATGGTCACCATGGTCTGAAATAAAGTGTTTATTATTATCCCTTGGGTGAATAAACTTGAAACTTGTCACAAATTCTAATCAAAATAAATAATAAATAATGTGATTAATAGTTTTTAAAAAATACACTCAAAATACGGTTTAAGGTGTGTTAAAGTGTTTATTAAAACCTTCTCACGGTCGAAGTCGATGGCAAAGTACCAGTTATATAATTGAACAGCAGTTTGCAACAAATTCTGAACTAAGTATATATTTTTTTTATTGCTATTCAGTACCGACCCATGTAGTCAAAAAAGGTTTTGCCGTTTAAGGCAAAAAAAAATCTTTGTTTAATTTTACGAATTATGACATGTTTTTAAATGTATATTTACAATAGTTTACGTGTATGCTTTTTATCACAAAGAATAATATAGAAATGATCAGTTATGTTAAATTCTGAGGAAAGTAAAACTCGACGGTTGCTATTTTTTTAACAATTGCTGTAAATTAGGTACTAAAAAAAAATCTGAAAAAAAAAACTCTTTGCCTGGATTCTGTTGTCACTTTTGTATTGATTCCGGTATTTTTGATTAAACACATATATTTCTCGGAATTTTGCGTGGCCATGTTTATTTCGCTCAATATGCTAGCTTTGATAATTATGTTTTACTGGCTTCCATCAATAATTGAACATCATGATTGTAAATATCAATTTTGTGTAACCAATAAATGTAAAATATTATAATTTACCGCTCCGATAATAATTAGATACGGTATTATCGTTCCGATAATATTGGTATTTCAAAATGAAAATATTTAGAACAAAAACGTTTTTAAACACTTGTAACAAGCTTTTTTTTCTACGTTATATAGAAATCACAACGTTAATTTGTGCCAGCATGTTTGAACTTTTTAAGTGTAATAAAAATTATCGGAGCGATAATAAAAAATATCGTAGTGGTAATTAAAATTGTTGAATCGATCTTTAAGTGTGAACTTTCTTGTAAAAACCTGTCCTTATGTCATTTAAATTCGGCTTTAACGTTAATAAGTGTTTGAATGTTGTCAATTGTGATAAGCGAGGCCTTACCCTTCGAGATTTATATTAAATGAATTTTAAAACACGTTAGTGTTACCGTCTAAAAACAACACGTTCTTAGTGAGTATCTCTAAGACGAATGCGGGCACGATACCTGTGTTAGCTAGATGGCAAGGCGATCCTGCAGCAACCTTGGGATGAAACTAGTGGTCTGGGTGGATTTTCGTAATGATTGCGATTTTTTTAATGTTTGTGTAATAAATATGATATTTACAACAATAAATTCTGTGTCACAAATAAGAAATCTCGCTTTTTAGGACCTTTTTGATGGAAATGGTCACTTTGAAACAATACATAAGTTGGTGAGCAGCAGTTTTTTTTTTTTCTTTTTGCATAAATCGTTTCCTTGATTAATGGGACGTTCTTCTTTTCTATCGACAGTCAATCAGTTGAAAAAAGTGAGATGAAGGTGTAAGTACTTCACCCACTCTGTCAATCAAACTGAAAAAATAATAATAATAAAAACCTAAAATAATATTAAGTAGCCCATTTAAAGCCACTCCCAACGCCGCTGCCTTCGAGGCTAGTTCTATGTAATTCTATGCATTGGAGCGCGCCGCCCCGCGCCCGCTGACTTCGTCTCCGCAGACTGAACCATACAACTAAAAAAACTTAACCTGGTATTGCTAGCTGGAACAAGTGAGAAATTAATCATATAGCGTTTCAACAAGTGATTTTGAGACAGTGAATTTAAATGTGTTGGGTTGCTAATGCATGTCACCCAGCCGTGTAGTACAAACTAATTTCAGTAAATAAAGGTGTGCCAATGACCGCTATTACCATGCTCAAACACGACAGTCTTGAGTGGTTCTCATTGTCGCCTCGTCAGATAGTGGCCCTGTTCCAAAGTCTAACCATCTACTCCACCACCGACAATGAAGCGACTAGCTATCCTCTATTATCTCGCTCAAAAAACGAACATCAATAGTGTCATTGTATAAAAATCTCACAGTTTAAACTTTCAAAATTTAAAGGACTAAATGTACTGCATCAACTGATTTTAGAGTTGGTTCTATAGTATTCATGAGTAGCGTATCGTTGCCTCCACACGTTTGACTCACGACAGTTGTCCAATGTTAGAATAGAAAATCTTTAGGAATACTAGCTAAATGGTCAAAGGTCAATAAATATACATCCCTTGCAGAGTACCTACGTAACTCCAGAAAACCTACCTTAATGTTATCAGGAGTATATTCTAGTACCTTACGTGTTTGTACCTGGAAAACTACTATTCGACTAGACAAAGTTTCGTTTCATCTAGAGTCGATTGAAGTGTTCACTTGGCCTAAAATATTATAGGTATTACAAAACCCTGACTTGGCTTTATTTAAGCATTTAATTGTAGTTATATATATACATACTTTCATGGATGTGGACTTTGGTGCTTCAAATATATATGTGCATTTCCTTCGCGTGACCCTTTTATTCAAAAACGACTAGTACCTACAATGGTGTCACAAGCATATATAGACGTAGGGAATGGATTGATCGTTCTCTAAGCTAGTACGAAGTTGGGTAAAAAGTCTGAGAGAAAACGATTGTGTCTGTAGTAGTGTTTTGAGTGATGTCTATTTTACCTAGTACCAATGTAGAGTTGTTATGAGTAAGGTCTAAATATAAATCGCCACTCTGTTCATATTGTTGCAGTTTCAGTGCGGGTTTCTGAATTCAGTATTTTGAGTTAAGACCGTGTCAAACCCTACTTAAACGCCAAATTTTGACAGGTTTTTAGGTTAGGGTTTGAGAAATACTCAACTTCAAATGCTTAAATCAGAAATCGGGGGCCAGTGTTAAATGTATAGTGGATTGGAGTCTTCAGTCGATAGCCACATAGTTAAGTACTCTTTTTGGTGCAACGCTTGGTAGTGGAGCTGAAGCTCGCTAAGTGCATTTATTTTTAAAGTTTCTTTTCTCAAGGCAACGGATGAGTTTGTCTTCTGCTTAACCAGAATTACTATGGCGGCCTATAGTAATTTGTACATGTCTTCAACAAATAAAATAAAAAAAGCTAAAGTACTTTGTTCTAATTAGGCTCAGACGAATAAAAAAGTAATTAGGTTAAGAGCCAGCAGTTATTGGATGTCATAATTTTACATAAAGATGGTCCTCGGCAACACATCTGCCTGATGTTGAAAGAACTCTAAATCGTTGGTTAGACTCGAAGACACACATTCTGAAAATTATATTTGTGGTCTGACTTCTCAGTAAAGACACTTTTTCGTCATAAGCACTCTAAACATAATATCTATCTATATGCGATGAACAAATAGGCTCATCGTTTTAACCCAATTAAATAGTGACGAATTGATCATCATGCTGCTTTGCTTGGTGCAACTATGAAGTCTTTTGGTTCACCCAAGACTAACCCACCTACAGCTCTAACGTTAAGATCTATCAGCGGTATTATTATTAATAGAGGTTTATTTACCACACCAAAACGTACATAGAGTGTGATCCCTTGCAGGTAAAAGCTCCATCCATCTCATTTGCATTTATCTGTAGCAATATTAATCCATCTTTTCCCACAGTCTCTATGATTGTCCATATTTTCCTTCGTCTGCCCACGATTCTTTGCCTAGCAGGCATTGCCATGTAGATATTAGAAGAGTACTGCTTATCTTTGTATTTTGCTAAATGGCCTGCCCATCTCCTGCCTCAGGTTAAACTATAGTGTAGCTATCAGTGGTAACGAAGTCGAAATATTTGGAATTGACCAAGTGTCATTTCAGAAGCGCATATCGACCCGATACAATTTGGAGTTTTCAACAATCATTTCAATTTTTCCTGGTTCTCTAGTAACGAGCGCATGTTAGTGCTCAAACCTAGCCAAACTTTCCTAACTATATGCTTTAAAGCGTCTCATGTACAAAGCAAATGGTCTAAAATGAAAAATTCAATCATTTTATAATGTTCTGTGTTCGATAATTGTAGGATTTAGCTATGATCGTAAGCTATATATTGATAATGCATTTAAAGTTTAACAGAAACTGCCGAAAGTAATGCTAAGCTAAACGTATACCGTCCACTACTCGCCACGGCTACAAAAATGAGCCGCGCGGTTAACGTTGCAAATCTTTCCGTTCACATCTAACGTAGCTGTGGATAGTGGCGGACGTAACGAAGTCTTTTTGCCTGACCTGCGAAACGGGACAAATGCTATATTGATGCTGGGGCCACACTTGCGTCGATCGTTGTGAAGCTTCATATGTTTAGAGAGATAGATAGAATATTCTTCATTGCAACAATGGATCGGTCTTATCGTTTATGTCATACAATTTCCGCTAGCGACTTTGCCAGCGCGTGAATCGGAAATTATCCCAAAGGAATGTACTCCTGCGATAAATCGTCCTTCTCCTGGGTCCAATCCATCTCTTTACAAAATTGGTGTGAGAATGAATCAAATAAACAGACGGTTTCGGTTTATTTATAATTTAACTAGCTGACCCGGCGAACTTCGTACCGCCTATCCTACTCTACTCTACTATAAACCTCACGGAGCCAGAGACCTTTCCAACGAATGCAAAACCGTGGAAATCGGTTCGTGCGTTCTGGAGTTATAGCGTCAGGAAGGAAAACCCGACTTATTTTTATATAGTAGATAAGGGTGAATAGCTTCGTAATTTCTTCTTCCACCGTTGCGAAAACTAGGAAGTAGTTCGCTTCTATTAAAACTTCTAACTGTCGCTTCGATAGTCCATAATATAATATTAGTGGCCAAGCTTCCTAACGATGATTTAGGTGCGGTTTCAGCGTAAGGTCTAACGTCCTCTACAACCAGTTCGCTTGAAAGTAGCATTATATTTCGAGCTACCAAGATATAATGTGATCAATCGCTCGGTCGTTCCTCGTAATGTAGTCAAACTTGCAACTCGTTTGCAACCTTGTATCTGTGAGTTGCGTGTCTTTTCTCTAAGTTTTTATGAGTTCTAATAAAGGAATTTAGTTAAATACTTTGTTGACAAAGGGTTGTGTCATTCACACATTTTAGCGCTCGGTCTCTAGGCCTCATTTACGGAGACGCGGGGCGTCTAGCGTCGCGTGTGGCGTGGCGTCTCGCGGCGCGTCGGACGTTTTTTCTGTTTACGGTGGGGCGGCGCGTGAAGCGGCACGCATCATCGCACGCGTAAACACAAACTTATAGCAATATACGACCATGTTCATAGAGAAGCGAGACGGGAAGCGTGGCGGTGCCCGCCGCGGCGCCCGCGGCGAATCCTCTAGCGTGTAGCGAAGCACGCGGCGGGCATCGCGGCGGCGCACGCTCGCCGTGACTACGTCTGTGTTGCGCGATTTCTAAATAAGACTGACAGAAGATTCCGCCTCGGACATAGCTTCATCGAGAATTGCCGCTGCGTGCGCCGCCGCGATAAACGCCGCGTGGGACGCGTCGGTGCCATCCGCGGGCTCGGCCGCAAAAAACGCCCTAATTCAAACAAACGCGTCTAAAATCGCTTCTCCGTAAACGCACTCATACAACGCCATATATTTGAATTCAGTGCGGGCCGCGCCGCTCAACGCAACGCGCGACGCCCCGCGTCTCCGTAAATGAGGCCTAAGACTGATAGAAGATTCCGCCTCGGACATAGCTTCATCGAGAATTGCCGCTGCGTGCGCCGCCGCGATAAACGCCGCGTGGGACGCGTCGGTGCCATCCGCGGGCTCGGCCGCAAAAAACGCCCTAATTCAAACAAACGCGTCTAAAATCGCTTCTCCGTAAACGCACTCATACAACGCCATATATTTGAATTCAGTGCGGGCCGCGCCGCTCAACGCAACGCGCGACGCCCCGCGTCTCCGTAAATGAGGCCTTACGCCCGTTTATGTCGAATGCTCTTCTTTACTTTTTTTTGCATTTTGCAGGTTAGAGTCAAGTTTTATGTTGATTAAAATTGGCGGCCGTAATACGTATTTATTTACGAAATCCTAATCATTAAAATCACCAATACAACCCTCTCCGTTCGTCTTACCCTATTGAATTACTTTTTCATGAAATAGCCATTCAGTAAGGTACAATATCATTACCTAACTAAAAAATTGTATCCGTCTACGGTTAAAATTTTTCGGTTTCGGATCTGTGAATAGCATGTAGCGACATCTATGGCGTTGCATAAGAACTAATCCAGCATCATAGAACAGCCCGAAATCATCTACCGGGCAGTTGCCCACCAGACATAACATCCGTCTGGTCGAAGGATTCTCCCTTTTCAACGGAGGTTTGCAGGACTTTACTCTCTGTTCCGCATACTTCCAAACTGGTAACCTCGACGTTTACAAAATTTTTGATAATCATTCGATTCGGCACTAAGCACTGTCGAATGGTTGTGAATAGCTGTTGAAAAACTTGTTACACTATTCAAATATAATAGCATCTTCAGATCTAGCCTACAACGCCATCCGTAGAATTAAACACGTAGCTTATGTCTTTGCAAACTATATTCTGTAACTACGATTCTGCTATAATACCGATATTACCATCAATTATCATTGCGATAAAATATTACCATCAATTATCATTGCGATAAAATATTACCATCAATTATCATTTCGATAAAATATTACCATGATGTTTACCGATTCATCGTACGTAGGTAGCGACGTAATTATCGGAGTGATAATATGTCGATTGTTGAGTATTATCGGTGTTATAGTTTTGAAACTTAATCTTAAGCTTTATTGTGGTTATATTTCACTGTAGAATCTATGTTTAGAAACAAATATAATGATTGTTGATTATTTTGGTTGTTTTATTTCATTTTCCTATGGGTTATGTGGGCCAACTATTAAACTTAACCTCATTCAAGTCTATCTAGATTTCAATGCCTACACTTCAACGTAACATTTTTTTACTCGTGAGTACCTATCTACCTATAACCTAATACCTAATGATAAAGTTGTGAGGGGCCTGAAGTATTAGATTTACAAAACTGCCGATTTAATGCATTGATTGTTTTGTGTACAGAATCAAACGAAGCGATTGTGAATTCATGCGAAGCGTTTTTGTGAGTAGGTGGGTACGCGTGGTGTAAGTTTCGATATGGTATTCGCAAAATTATACCCTTTCAAAATACATAATTCTATTCCAATTTCCAACACAACGCTATCGCATTGTTTTTTTTTTGGTTGTGCCATGTTCAGAATGAAGTAAAAATCGAAATTGTCATGGCCCTGGAACGTAAATGGCAAATAAAAGAACATACATCGGTTTTAAGTCAGTAGGTAAAAGTCTGACACTTCCTCTCGCTTCACCCAGAGTATGAGAAGTTTGTAGGTACTTGTTTGATGTGACTCAGGTTGGCTGGACAAATCTTCAAAATAGCTTGCATTTAACTAGGTCAATAGGTCACTTTATGTGACGGCTAAACACCCTTATTTCAGAATTTGTGACGCTACAGAATCTTAGATAATCGATCGAAAACGTGTCCAGCCATCTTGAAAAACCACTTTTCGCTGGTCTCTCAATCTCGGTAACGGAAGTGATTTTGACGACTTTTTGCATATCAACGGGCGTCACATAAATTTGTGACGGGCACCGAGCTAAAAGTTTTGTGATAAGTACAGTGATTTAGTAGAAAAATGCAAAAATCTGTGTCCAGCCATCTTGAATTTACGTATAAAACTTATGGCTGGCACTTCCGAATCTCAATAACGGGGGCGTTTTCGAATATGGTTCCTTTACTAATACTTGGTGACGCAATGTGTGACAGTAATAACGTTTGATTTATGGCGTCACATGTAAGGGTTTACGAGAAATCAATAAAAACTTTAATGTCCAGCCAACCTGAGTTCAAGATGGCTGGACACATGTATCTCCACTGCCTGATGATCTACGACCTTCGAAATGTGTTCAAAATGTTGTGACGGGGACGATAATGATAACCTGAAATTGTGACGGAGAAACTTTGCGTAGTTTCAAAGATATTGACCATTTAAATTTTTCCATACAAACATCCATTAATATTGTGAGGTGACCATTATTTTACATAAATAAAGGATTTCTTTTTAATCGATTAATTGGCCGGTAGCATCCACGCCTGCTTTGTATTTGATTTCCCCGTGGGAAGAAAAGGTTTTCCTGCAGTGAAAAGAGTAAGTATGTGTTAATTCAAAATAATAATTGACCACCAGCGCTGCAAGAGAGAGCCCACTTGTATTTCGCGTTTAGTTCATTATCTTATGTAACTGAAAATCAGAACTAAACTCGACAGCCGGCAGTGTATGTACTTACTTTTCGAAGTGTTATCACTAATCAGAGTACTAGTAACTATTAATTAATCTGCGGTAAGACAACCTAAATAAGAGTTAAGATTCGACCAGTTGTCCTAGTAGTACCAACTTTAAGCAATAGGTAGATGGTGACACCAACATCAGCTATCATGGCAGTATAGTTTGTTTTGTCCTCCGACGTTTTCGTGGTAGCCATTTGCGCTTCAAACACTTAGGCTGCAAACTGGACGACTGCGGGCGCGGGCGCGGCGGCGGGCGATCACGCGTGTAAACTGCCCCCTAGCCAAGTTGTAAACGATAAACGTGAACGCTTAGTAATCTCCCAATAGATTTTCAACTTTATACCTAAGAGCATAAAGTTGAAAATCTATTAAAGACTACTGAGCGTTAGCGACCGGAACGAACGAAAACACTATGTAATCTTCAATAGATTTTCAACTTTATATCCAATAACATAAAGTTGAAAATCTATTAAAGACTACTGAGAGTTTACGTTTATCGTTTCTGACTTGGCTAGGGGGGCTGGCTTGTTCTCGGTTTCGCTCAGCTTGTCGCGGTGAAGAGATGTACCAAATGTACGAACGGGCCAGTTTACGCGTGTCGCCGCCCGCCGCCGCGCCCGCGCCCGCCGTCGTCCGGTACGCGGCTTTAGGACGACGGTAAAACAACGTTGTGGTACAAGGCGGGGGTTACGGAAGTGCAAATGCGAGTTGATCATCGTCATTTTCGCCATTTGAAACGCTGTATAAGTACAAATAAATAAATGTGATTTTATTTACAGCAAAAATTATTTTTTCATTTAAATACCTTCAGAGCATTAGTTTAGTTCTCCTGACATAATATATACCTACTAAAAAGAATAGATATCTGCACGTAAATAATCAATAACATTTAAAAATTACACCCCCCCCTTCCTCACTTCTACATTTTTGTCTTCTATTGATTTAAATATCTACAGTTGTTCGTATTAGTATCACCAATACACGGATTTTCGTCCATTAAAGAAAACACCTTAAAATATACTTGTCCTACATAAAACCTACAATATTGGTTACCCTACTGCAGTGTTTGTATGGGGAAATTTAAATGATCAATATCTTTGAAACTACGCAAAGTTTCTCCGTCACAATTTCAGGTTATCATTATCGTCCCCGTCACAACATTTTGAACACATTTCGAAGGTCGTAGATCATCAGGCAGTGGAGATACATGTGTCCAGCCATCTTGAACTCAGGTTGGCTGGACATTAAGTTTTTATTGATTTCTCGTAAACCCTTACATGTGACGCCATAAATCAAACGTTATTACTGTCACACATTGCGTCACCAAGTATTAGTAAAGGAACCATATTCGAAAACGCCCCCGTTATTGAGATTCGGAAGTGCCAGCCATAAGTTTTATATTATACGTAAATTCAAGATGGCTGGACACAGATTTTTGCATTTTTCTACTAAACCACTGTACTTATCACAAAACTTTTAGCTCGGTGCCCGTCACAAATTTATGTGACGCCCGTTGATATGCAAAAAGTCGTCAAAATCACTTCCGTTACCGAGATTGAGAGACCAGCGAAAAGTGGTTTTTCAAGATGGCTGGACACGTTTTCGATCGATTATCTAAGATTCTGTAGCGTCACAAATTCTGAAATAAGGGTGTTTAGCCGTCACATAAAGTGACCTATTGACCTAGTTAAATGCAAGCTATTTTGAAGATTTGTCCAGCCAACCTGAGTCACATCTTGTTTGATGGTTTGCCATCCAAAAAAGGGGATTGTATTAGGTTAGGTTACAATCGCTGCTTTCTGAAAAACGATAATATCAATGTTAGCGCGCCAGTAGTCGTTCCGTACATGATTTTTGCGATTTGTTAACGCTCTAAAAGCCATGATATCGTAATTCGGAACGCGGCCAATAGAAATGTTAATCTGGACCAGGGTTGCCAACCATACGAAGATTTTAGTACTAATATGATTATGATAGAAATGTACTAGGTTCGCGATAGCATTAGACAGAAGTTAAAAATGGTTGTTAAAGGGTACACTTTGTAATAAAAGTACAATATATGTATATTGTTCTTTATTACAGTTAAGATTGATGTTAAATTTATTATAATCAACTTAAATACCAACGGTTACACTTAATGAATTCATTTGAACTATCCGACTTCTAAATTTATGAGGCTTCTAATTAAATAAATTATTTAGTTCTTACTTATACTACTAGTGTCCATGTTGATACGCCATTTAAAAAAAATGTAAAATAGTTTGAAATAAAGTTGTTTATTTAAAAAAAAAACCATTTTATTTACCTATATATGTGTTTAATACTTACCTTACAGTAATCAAATTTATCTAAGTAGTTAATGTTAAAAATGTATATTAAAACCATCTATACTAATAATAATAAAAAACTTAAAAAAAAAAAATACAACCGACTTCAAAGTAAAAAAAAAACACCGAAAAGTGCAAAATAACTTTAATTTCGGAAGTCGGTGTTTCTATAATAGTTTTGTCTCTTCGTTATTTAACACCGACTTCCGAAATTAAAGTTATTTTGCACTTTTCAGTGTTTTTTTTTTACTTTGAAGTCGGTTGTATTTTTTTGTAAAAAGTTTTTTATTTTACACTTTTTAGTTATGGTACCACCACTAAAAAGTACCCCTCAGCCAAACTTAAATACCTTATAGCCAGAGTGCATCTCATGACAATTCTAATAATCCCAAACACGGTTAGATTACATTAATTTATTACAGAGTTCCGGTGCCTAACTTCAGGCTTCATCATCAGATCAGTTCGATATATTCCCCCCCTCTACTTTCAGTCAGTCATCGACTACACGTATAAACAAAGCAATTTTACTTTTTACGACGGTTCTACTGTGATCCTATGAGGAGTTCTGTTCCATATCTTCGAAGTTCATGATCAGATCGTAACAATATTTCTATGGAACCAACTCGGAAGCATCTTTCAATCAAAAAAAAAATTTTCAAAATCGGTCCACGACCGAGAAATCGGTGAACATAAATAAAAAAAAAAAAAAAACAACATACATTCAACCGAACATATAACCTCCTCCTTTTTGAAGTCGGTTAAAAAGAGGAAAGATTTGTATTTTTGTTTGTAATGAATAAACACAAAAACTACTGAACTGATTGTAAAAATTCTTTTAGTACTTACCTACTAGTTTATTTTATCACTGAGTAACATAGACTATATTTTATATTAGAAAACAGTAGGGTTCCCTACTAAAACTGCAATAAGGTAACCCAAAGTGTGAATAAATTGCCTATTTTCCTCGCATCGCGTGAGCTGCAAAAACTATTGATGATAGAACAATATAATGTACTACGATTTTGTGGAACATATTATTATCTACAAAAAATGTCGCGACACCATGTGTCTAACTATTATAGTTATGTCACAATAACTACTTTATTTAAAAAAATCAATTTATTCGCCGTCTCTAGAAAAGGCACTTTTTTGGTACCTTGGTATTAATTCTTATCAAAATAGACTACCTACTTCATAAAAAAATAATGTTTTTTTTAATTGTTCAATTCTAACATTCCATTAAGAAGATATCATGATTTTAAAGATACTAGAAATTAACTAAAACCATTAGAAAGATGATATTTAACTGGTAAATTATAAGTAATTTATTAATCCTTATGAAAATATAGCATGTTTGTAGGCATAACAACTAAATAAATATAGTTTTTGCTTTTTACTGCGTATTATTTGGAAGAATGGTTAGAGATAATGCAAAACTTGCTAGCGCACGCACGGAAATCTAGCGGCGAACGGTCAGTTCGTTTACAAGCCGAACAAAATGCGATCGTTAGGCTGGATGAATGACAGTCGAGCGGCATCACAGTCGTCATTCTGAATTAATATTACTAAAGAACAATTCCTAAATTAAACTGTTAGGAGGTGTATTTAGTATTGAATGAATTTCGTGTTCTCTATTTATGTCATGGTTCTTAATTGGTGATTCTCGATAAGGTTATTAAAAGACTTGTATCCTCTTCAGCACTAAAATAAAATTATTTTCAATAGTCATTAACGATTAAGTATAATGTAACCGACATGTGGATGTTCGCTAAAGATGGTAGTAACTGGACGAGCGAGCGAAAATAGTATCGCAAGTAAATTTCGCTTGGGCACGCCATAATCATGGCGGTAAGTTTCCTGTTTGAGGAGTGGCTGAAAAGACATCACGGCGTCCTCACCTTCCACATGACGCAGGTTCTCACCGGACATGGTAAACCTGCACCTGATTCAGGCCGAAGAAATGCCCGGGTGTTACCATTATGCGGACCGCCCGGAGGACACGATGGAGCATAAACTGGAAATGTACCTCGCTTGAGCGGGGCGCCACTGTGTCCTCATGGAGGCGATTGGCGGCGGCGACCTCTCACGCCAGGCCCTGGTTCGGAGCAAGGGGGAAAAGGCGGCGGTCGTCTCCTACTGCGAAGCAGTAAATTTAGCGAAGGGGGTGGCCACTTGTGTGAGGGTACGGACGTCCTCACGCCTCAGCCGCTGGTACCTCGACCCCGACTTCCAGCCACCGTAGGCGTGGGCTTGCGGACGACGAGGAATGGGTGACTCGCCGTTCCGTCCGGGAACCGTTTGGATCAAGCCCGAGTCATCGAAGATGCGTAGTGTTTCTCATGCCCTGTGGATATTTTTTCATCGACTTTTTATTGTTTTATGAAAATAAGACCCAATTTTTTTATTCAAATTCAAACATTAAAAAATATATAAGGCTTAGATTCTGAATTTTAATTTTATTTCGATGTGTATTTTATTAGAGTAGGTACTTTTAAATTTAAAACTAGTGACATTAGCCATCTAGTTTTTTTTAATTTACTTCCTAAGTTTTGGACTTAAATTAAAGCTTTTCATGTTAAGGACCAAAATTATGATTAAAAAAAATATTTTTGCATAAGTAAATGATACTTGAAAAACCTAATAAAAATGTTATATCACTCTTACAAAGTAAAATCTGTCTCGTATCTCTTTTCATGGGTTTTACTAGAAAAAAAAAGTGCATTTTTAACATTTATTTGATAATTTTTACAAATCCTGCTCAAATTGTTAGCCTCTGTTGTGAATGCAGGCCCGACATCTGTTTCGTAATTCGACAGTTGTTGTACGAAGTCGTATTTCCTTTAATTGTATTGAAAGCCGTTTCAATGCGTTGAACTAATACCTCCCTAGTTTCCAACTGTCATCACTGCACAACAACTGCTACAAATTCGCTAGAATTGTGAATGAATCACATAAAACTAAATTGCAAACAACGCATCTTATTATTGTTCACTAGCTAACCCGGAAAACGTTGTTTTGCCGTGTAAATTGTCAAAGAAAGAAATAGGGAGTTGGGGCAGAAGGTTAATAAAAACTTTTTAGAAAAAAAAAATAACCGACTTCACTAAAAAAAACACTAAAAGGATCAAAATAACTTTAATTTCGGAAGTCGGTGTTTCTCGGTATTGTTTGTTTCTTATTTAACACCGACTTCCGAAATTAAAGTTATTTTGATCCTTTTAGTGTTTTTTTTAGTGAAGTCGGTTATTTTTTTTTTTCTAAAAAGTTTTT
Source organism: Mythimna impura (assembly GCA_905147345.3). Lineage (NCBI taxonomy): Eukaryota > Metazoa > Arthropoda > Insecta > Lepidoptera > Noctuidae > Mythimna > Mythimna impura. Next base: position 12,812,756 of record LR990364.1, read on the forward strand.
ATTTCACACTTTTTAGTTGCGATACACTTATAAACGAGTGCCTATTTCTCATGACAATTCCAATTAACCCAAATACTGCTAGGTTACATTGTTTTATTATAAAGTTCCTGTGTCTACCTTCCTCCTTCCGGCTCCATCATCAGATCAGTTCGATAGTACCTTATAGCCAAAGAGCATCTCACGACAATTCTAATAAGCCCAATCACGGCTAGGATACATTGATTAATTACGGAGTTCCTGTGCCTACCTTCCGGCTCCATCATCAGATCAGTTCGATAGTACCTTATAGCCAAAGTGCATCACATGACAATTCTAATAATTCCAAACACGGCTAGGTTACATTGATTAATTACGGAGTTCCAGTGCCTACCTTCCGGCTCCATCATCATCATCAGATCACTTCGATGATACCATTTTCAACGTAACTATTCAGAATCATTCATTTATTTGTATTGTCATAGTCGCTTAACTATGTATATCTTCATTGTGATATCTATTTGAGTATGAAGTTCCGTTGACCATTTCTGGTCTTCTTCATCAGTTCCACTTCATCAAATGTTACTTTTTGACTGTAAATGCTTAAGTTCTTGATGAAAATACTAAAATTACCATAGGGTTGCCTATAATTTTTGAGGAGTTCCCTCGATTCCTCATAGATTCCATCATCAGAACTGGATTTTGAAAAAAATGGGACCAATCTGGAAGCATATCCTATAAAGGGAAAAAAAAATTTGCAAATCGGTCCATAAACGACGGAGTTCTGAGGTAACAAACATAAAAAAATTAAAAAAAATGATAAAAAAAAAAAAAAAAAACATCCGAATTGATAACCTCCTCCTTTTTTTGAAGTCGGTTAAAAAATAGGCTACAACCAATTCTCAGGCCTAAGAAATATACAAAAAGAATTGTAAAATCGCTCAAGTCATTTCGGAGGAGTTCGATAATAAACACTGTGACACGAGATTTTTATTAGATTCATCATCATTTTAATTCCGCACATTTACACATTCGCGCGAGTAGGGAGTGGCGAGGCGAACTACGAACATGCCCGGATGGTTACGTTTGTGTAGGTAACCAGCGCACTTGCTCTATGTGCCTTGCGCACTTTGTACTGGAATATTTTAGCTTTACATACTCTTTGGAATATTTCATCAACTACGAGGCGAATGGCGAGTATGAATGTGTAAATTATGCGGTGTGAAATATTTGAAGTATACGTTTTAAAGAAAGCCAAAATACAAGATTTTAAGTGTGAGAAAAAGGTTCTAAGGATGGCAACCCGGACATCTCGAACTTCCTTTTACACGAAATTTTTATTGTTCTTTCCGGTGGCTGCGAGTGCGTTAGACACGCGATGTTTAAAAGTTTTTTTAAAATAGAGTGTTTATATTATACTAGAATCGTAAATAATAAAAATATCATCGTAATAATATACAAGCCACATTAAATTTAGTGAAAGATGGTTAAACTGCAAAAATGAGTAGATATTTATAATCGCATTTATGTGGGTATGTCGAAAAAAACGTGCAAGACTTAATGAAACGCTGACGGATATTCCAGTAAGTAGATTCCTAATTTCTTTTAATAGGTAGCCCCTTTAGACTTTTACAGTGGTCCAAAACAATTTATTGAACACGTAATTAAGAAATTCTGACCGATCTGCACGTGGAACGGAGTACCATGACCCATACTAACCCACCGTCTTTTGGGTTGGTGGTCAATGGACAGTAACAATTAATTATTATCAGTCGGAAAGTATTTTATGCATTAATAAACGGTTCAAAATGCCTGCACAGGTGTCACTGACACACGCACACCTTAGGATCCCCGAATTCTCCCCTCACAGACGTCCTGTAAAAACTGAGAGGCCTAATCAGTTTTTGAAGAGAGGAGGACCAGAGGACTACAGGCTCAGCCTCATCAAGGCCATACTGGGACTCATGAAGGAGGTGCACGGAGGGCTAGGGGTTGAGTAGACAGGAGGGGCATAGCAAAAGATCCAGAAGGGTCGAAGTACTCTGGCCCAGGGCCAGCCCCACAACAAGATAAGATGAGTGGAGGGCTGGTTGGAATAAGCCCACCAAAGGATTTTGCCACCATGGCCCACGCCAAATAATCTGCATAGGAACCACACTTAAACATAATGTAATGCTTCAAAATTATTTTTATTGCAGTTTGTAACCAATGACAAGTGGTCCTTGAGTGCCCGGCTGTCAGTAAGTATGCTTACTCTAGCATCACTGAATTCTGTCATAGACGTCCTGAACAAGCTGGGAGGCCTATTCTGCTTCTGAAGAGAGGTTGGCTGGATGGAATAAAGCTTGTCGAATGATGGCCACCATGGCCCGCACACAATGGTCCAACATGGACTGAGTGCGGAAACCAAACTCCAATAGATAGATGGAACTGAAGAAATGAAGTGACTCTTGTTTCTTCTGTTATGCTAAATTATAGCAATGCTGTCAACTGCAGCGACAAAGACTAGAAGCGCCAGAGTTGTCCGCTGACATGATGAATAAGGTGAGATATTTATTCACCTAGTTTTCCTTCTCAGAACTTCAAGAAGTTTATTAGTGACCTGTCCAGGCTTCGTATGGGTTCAAATTATGCACTAATACCATCCTCGTTTATTACTCTACCTATTAGTGTCAATGGCATCAAAATCCATTGCATATTTTTAAAAAGATCAATGCTAGAACTACACTACACATGTGCCACACACACTGGGCGAGTTGGTCTCCATACATTTTATATGGAAACTAGACTTGTAGAGCTACACTTGATCCACGCCATGCGACGTTGGTCTACAAACAAATCAGGGGTGTTACACATGTGCATCGGTCTAATGTAGTTCTAGCTTCATTTTGAAAGCGACTTAAATTATACCATCGTTGGGTATGCAGGATTTATAATAATGTATTCAAATGTAGGTTACTTAAGCAATTTGGTTCACAGGGTACTAAATTGTGGGTACATTTAAAATATTCATTTGTACACATTATTTTGAATACGTAGGTAGCATAACATTCTACTACACTATGGAGAGATGTTGAACTTATGTCAGCTTTAGTTAGTGGATCTTACTGACTATGCAAGATGCTGGTGACTTCTAAGTTCCCCCATTTGTACTGGCTCTTATGAGTGACCAAAGAAATAAATTTTGTGTTGATTATAGTATTATTTTCCCTTTCAATATTTTTTTTTTAATTGATATGGACTGCAATCCCACCTGATGGTAAGAGTGATGCAATCATTGATGGTGAGGCGCACTAGTTTATTAAGTGTCTATTTACTCTAGCCTTGAAGACACCTAAAACAACTAAACTATCTTTTATAAACTTACAGCAAACTCTTCAAGGGCCAACCAGGAAACTCCAATTGACAACATTGGTATGTTGGACGTTGGTCAAAGCATTGCTATTGAAGAAGATTTGTCAGCTATTAGTATGAGACTTGATGATTTTATTGAGCCGCAGGAGGAACAACTAAGTCATGGTAAGTGGTTAAGGACATTAAATAAGGAATTTATTTGAATAAAGACTGCTCATTTTAGCGGTCGGGTTTTGTGTCAGTCAATTTTTTTTTTTCTACATTTCAGTGAGTAATACTTTTAAAATCTTTCCCTTGAGCCCGTTATTTTGATACCCACACATTACATTTGAAAACGTAATTTTTTTAGAACAATTTCGTATCACACAATTTTTTTCAAAATATAATTTGGTGCCAAAAATTTGCCCTTTAATATTTTTTCGCAATTTTTATGTACCCTTTCAGAAATAAGACGAATCTTATGATAACACTCATGCTAAGTTGCACATGCCATTAAGGTCCTATGGGGTGGGCTGGGACTCATGTGGACATTTTTTTTTTTAAATAAAAAAAATAAAAAAACTACCTACCTGCTATACCATAGATTTTATAACCACTTCCGTATTTTCCAAGACAATATAGGCAACTGCTTATGGACACATTGCTACCTAAGCCTCTGTTGTGGTCTCTTTGTAAAACAATTTTAAAAAGTTTTGATTCATTATCAAAAAGAATTTGGGTGCCCACTACATGAGTATGTGTTAGTGTGGAGTTTAATCCAACCAACTGTAATAGTACCTAGTACTTATTTAGAGCACTCTGTTTTGTTTATTTACAGATTTTGAACTGCAAAATGTAAATAAAGAAGGGCTAATTCATATGTATAAGATGCACCACTACACTATTCTAAATCAAATTGAAATGCCTATAATAGAAATTAAAACTGAAGTGGAAGAAGAAGTATTGAGGAAGAAATGCAGAGGGACTAGAAGCAGTAAGTATTAGCTAGTATTTTTTTAGGGTTCTGTACCCAAAAAGTAAAAGACAGTCCGTCCGTCTGTCACCAGGCTTTATCTCATGAACCTTTGACTTTGACTGGCCTGTTGGTCTAGTGGTTAGTGGCCCTGACTGCTATGCCAGAGGTCGTGGGTTTGATTCCCACCCAGGACAAATGTTTGTGTGATGAGCACGATCATTTGTTCTGTGTCTGGGTGTAATTTATCTATAATATGTATGTATTTAGAAATATATATGTATGTTTATCAGTTGTCTAGTACTCATAACACAAGCTCTGCTTAGCTTGAGACTAGACGGCGTTGTGTGATGGTTGTGGAATATTATTATATATTATTATTATATTATACCTTGATAGTTAGACAGTTGAAATTTTCCCAGATGATGTATTTTGACAAGAAATACTAAAAAACAGAATAAAAACAATTTTTATGCGGGCTCCCATACAACAAATTTTTTGCTCGTTTTTTTGCTACGGATGTTACAGTCGTACAGAACCCTTCGTGTCCGAGACCGACTCGCACTTGGCCGGTTTTTTAATACTCGTTGCCCCACACTAGGAATTATTGCTGAGTCGTGAGTGCATACACAAACATGTACTCATGTACACAACACTCAGACTCGGAACAACTACCTGTAATCAGTATGAGAATCGAACCAGCGACATGCAGCGCAGCAGCCAATCATTCAACCACTGCGCCTACCATTTCGTCAATAACCGAATGTTTGCAAGTATAGCCAAGTACCAAATGTAGTATCAAATTAAAGGACTTAGGTATACGCGCAAAGCTCAATTTACATAATGCTGCTGCAACGTTGCAGTGTCCCGCAACTTGCTCCCAATATTTTACAATGCATTCTCGTACAGGTATCGGCATGGATCTTGAGCGCTCGGCGAAAGAGTGGGGTTCGCTTTGCGCATCGTACAGATATGGCAAAAAAAAATGTACCTACACCTATTTTATTTTTTCTTTTACCTGCTCTCTTCCTAATTCTCGTTGAAGGTAAAAGTTAAAAAAAAAAAACATAAATAGTTTATAAATACTTTTTACAAAAAAAAAAAATAACCGACTTCACTAAAAAATAACGCTAAAAGGATCAAAATAACTTTAATTTCGGAAGTCGGTGTTTCTCGGTATTGTTTGTTTCTTATTTAACACCGACTTCCGAAATTAAAGTTATTTTTATCCTTTTAGTGTTTTTTTATAGTGAAGTCGGTTATTTTTTTTTTGGAAAAAGTATTTAATTCACACTTTTTAGTTGCGTTACACTTATAAACAGAGTGCCTATTTCTCATGACAATTCCAATTAACCCAAATACTGCTAGGTTACATTGTTTTATTATAAAGTTCTTGTGTCTACCTTCCGGCTCCATCATCAGATCAGTTCGATAGTACCTTATAGCCAAAGAGCATCTCACGACAATTCTAATAAGTCCAAACACGGCTAGGTTACATTGATTAATTACGGAGTTCCAGTGCCTACCTTCCGGCTCCATCATCATCATGAGATCACTTCGATGATACCATTTTCAATGTAACTATTCAGAATCATTTATTTATTTGTATTGTCATAGTCGCATAACTATCTTCATTGTGATATCTATTTGAGTATGAAGTTCCGTTGACCATTTCTGGTCTTCTTCATCAGTTCCACTTCATCAAATGTTATTTTTTGACTGTAAATGCTTAAGTTCTTGATGAAAATACCAAAATTACCATAGGGTTGTCTATAATTTTTGAGGAGTTCCCTCGATTCCTCATGGAATCCATCATCAGAACTGGATTTTGAAAAAAATGGGACCAATCTGGAAGCATATCTATAAAGGGAAAAAAAATTTTGCAAATCGGTCCATAAACGACGGAGTTCTGTGGTAACAAACATAAAAAAAAAATGATTAAAAAAAAATACAACCGAATTGATAACCTCCTCCTTTTTTTTGAAGTCGGTTAAAAAAGCAAAATCGCTGTGTTCGTCAGTCTGTTTTTCCGTTTACTTTTTAACCATGCAACAGATTTTCATACGGTTTTCATTATTTCTAAAAAAAATATATGATGTACATGCAAACTTCCACCGAAAATTGGTTTGAATGAAATCTAGTAAGTAGTTTTTTTTTAATACGTCATAAATCGTAAACCGCAATTTACCTTTCAAGTTTGTACGGAACCCTCAGTGCGCGAGTCCACTCGCACTTGCCCAGTTTTTTTGGAAATGTCATTACCGTGCCGATATCTCAACATATTAGGATAACTAGCACACACTAACAAATCAGAAAATTTTATGGAGCCGAGTGCTTTTTTTATAAGTGAGAAATCAGTCAATGACTTCTCGCGCTCTTGGGCGTAGCGCGAGGGCGTGTCAGACTTTTACTGACAAGAAAACACACTCTGTTCCTTTTTTGCCTTCGATCCAGGGCCCCCTACAGTTTTGCTGAAATTTTCTTAAGGCGCACGTGGAACACTATGCGACGTCGACGACTCGAGCTCGGTATGGACGGTTACCGGACGGCCGGACGGAGAGCTACCCAATGCTCGCCGTCCGCAACACCACGCCTACAGTAGTTGGAAATCGGGGTCAGGATCCCGGCAGCTGGGGCACACACATGTACATGGTACCCTCACATGTGTGTCGTGGTGGTCTACACAATGGTGACATCCAAGCGTTTCTTCCAATCTGGTGCAGGAACCTCCCGAACTAATCATGTCCGGTGAGGTGTCGTCGTGCAAAAAGTGCGGACGCCGTGATGTCTTATGAACTACTCCTCAAAGAGGGGAGTTACCGCCATAATTATGGCGTGCCCAGCACTAGGTTGCGACTGTCGTTGTCGTCATTTCACCATGAGATCCCGCCGGAACTCTGTCCGCCATACCGCGATTTGTCGCGTCAGCGGAGTTTCGCCCCGGCGTTGCATTACCATGCGCGAATCGTGCATGCGTGGAAGGACTGTTTCCTTTACATTCCATGGTGGCAGGCCAGCAAAGATGCTCACCGCTTCGCGGGAGACCGTGCGGTGCGCCCGCACCTTCCGGATGGCCATGAACCTGTGGCATGCGTCCAGCTTGGCCACCGGTAGCTTTCACAGCGACGGCACCCACACAGGCGCTCCGTATAAGGCCATGGACCGAACGATCGCTGCGTGGAGCCTCCAGCAAGAGGTCTGGACCTCCTAGGTTACGCAGGAGCTGCTTGTGGGCAGCCCCAGTCCGTTCCAGTTTGAGAGACACGACATCGAAAGTTCCTCGAAATTCCACCGGCTATCGAGGACGAGTACCAGAAACCGAAACAGGAGTGGGTGGTACATTGACGTTCCGACGCTGATGTGAACCCCTCCTACCTTTATTTAAGTACCCGGTGGTGGCGCGTTCTGAGAACCAAGAAAACACATAGCCTCGAACTTGTGCAGTGAAACCTTGAGTCCCAACTGCGGGTTCCTCTCCACGACTGTAGCAACCACGCGTGATGCTAGTTCAGCTGCCACCTGGTACGACTCCCTGCGCCAGGACCGGTCGACCGGTGACCTCCCCGACGGGGTCAGCGTGGTCTGTTACGCAGACGACACGCTGGTCCAGGCGCAGGGATAGTTGCGCCAGGCGGCGGCCGAACTAGCGACACGCGGGGTTGCGGCAGCCGTGGAGAGAAACCTGCAGTTGGGACTCAAGGTTTCACTGCACAAGTTCGAGGCTATGTGTTTTTGGAGGTATGCGGTACAGGGAGTAAAGCCCCACATACCTCCGTTGAAAAGGGAGGATCCTCCAACCAGACGGATGTTATGTCTGGTGGGCTACTGCCCGATAGATGATTTCGGGCTGTTCTATATGTTCTAATCGCGCGGAGAACTTTAATTGCGCGATGCAGGATTAGTTCTTATGTGACGCCATAGATGTCGCTACAGTTTCCATGGCCCTCGAAACGGGACACAATCGAGTTCCCAAATAACGGTAGGAGGAGTTCTCATCGCGAATTCGACGATGAAGTACCTGGGACTCGTCCTCGATAGCCGATGCAATTTCGAGGAGCATTCCAACGTTTGGCTCTCGAACTGGTTTGGATTGAGGCTGCCCTCAAGCGGCCCCTGCCCTACCTAGAGGGTCCAGACGACTCCCGCCAGGGGCTCTACGCAGGCATCGTTCGGTCCAAGGCCCTTTATGAGGCGCCGGTATGGGCACCGTCACTGCGAAAGCGACCGGCGGCCAAGTTGAACGCATGCCAGGGGGTCGTGGCCATCCAGATGGTGCAGGGATATCGAACGGTTTCCCGCAAAGTGGCGAGCGGCCTGCCACCATGGGATCTGTTGGCAACAGTCCTTCCACGCATGCATGAATTACGCGTGGAGATGCAACGCTGGGGCAAAACTCCGCTGCTGCGACCAGTCGCGGTTTGGCGGACAGAGTTCCGGCGGGATATCATGGTGGAAGCGACTATCGCAAACTATGGAGGTAAGTTCCTCTTTGAGGAGTTGCTGGAATAACTTCACGGCGTCCTCACCTTCCGCATGACGCTGGTCCTCACCGGAAATGGCAAGTTTGGGTGATTCCTGCATCAGATTCAGGCGGAAGAAACGCCCGGGTGTCACCATTGTGCGGCCCGCCGGGAGGACACGGTGAAGCATACGGTAGAGGTGTGTCCCGCTTGGGTGGAACACCGCCATGTTCTCGTGGGGGCCATCGGCGGCAAGGCAACGAACTCTCGCGCCGGTCCCTGATACAGGCCATGGTTTGGAGCGAGGAAGAATGGCAGGTGGTCGCCTCCGTCTGCGAAAAAATTCTCTAAATTCCAGCCAATGTGGGCGTGGGCTTACGGACGGCGAGCAATGGGCAGCTCGCCGTCCGGCCGTTAAGACCGAGCTTGAGTCGTCACGTAATGTTCCACGTGCGCCTCAAGGATATGTCAGCAAAACCGTAGGGGCCCAGGGGGGTTGGGTTCACTTCTGAAAGGAAAAACTGGGGCCCTGGAACGCAAGACAAAGAAGGAATATAGAAGTCGATTTTAGTAAGTAGAAGTCTAACACTCCCTCCCGCTAAGCCCAAGAGCGCCAGAAATCATTGGATGATTTCACACCCAAAAAAAGTAGGTACCTAAGCATTTGAAGTTTAGTAAAAGGAAAACAGAAAGTCAATAGAAATATTATTGCAATAAAATTTACAACGCGACCGAAGAAGTAATGACATCACGCACACACTGACACTGACGTCTCGCTTGCCGCGGATAGCACTATTAACTCTTGGAAATTTGGGATAAATTTAGATGTGTTCCGTAATACCAGAAATGATGAATTTTTGTTTTTCTTTTGAAAACTTTTGTTTTTCCAATTTTTTTTTCTATAATTTGTAACTTGATATTAAAAGCCATGTTTCTACGGAAACAGTATTAGAAATATTGTTGTTTATAATACAGAAAAAGAAAAAACAAATGAAAACATGCCATTTTCGCTATAAAAATATGCGATATGAAATTCGCTGAAATTTCGTTTTTAACCGACTTCAAAAAGGAGGAGGTTATATGTTCGGTTGAATGTACGTTTTTTTTTTTTACTTTGAAGTCGGTTGTATTTTTATTGTAAAAAGTTTTTTATAAGTTATGTACCTATTCTTAAAAAAGAAAAACGTAGGAACCTTGATAAATATTGTCTAAATCCGAATATCATCATAATATGGTGGAAATGTGTTCAATCTGCAAATGATTTTGTATTACGTTTGTATATCACTCTCCTGTAAGGTTTACTCAATGTCGCTTAGTAATTTTTGCCTTTCAAAGCTTCGATATTGTGTAGATAATAATATTTATTTACCCAAAAAGATTATACTTACATAAAAAACTTTTTACAAAAAAAAATACAACCGACTTCTAAGTAAAAAAACACTGAAAAGTGAAAAATAACTTTAATTTTGAAAGTCGGTGTTTCTATAATAGTTTTGTCTCTTCGTTATTTAACACCGACTTCCGAAATTAAAGTTATTTTGCACTTTTCAGTGTTTTTTTACCCGACTGCGCGACGCAAAGGAGGGTAATGTGTTTATCAGTCTATGTATGTATGTATGTTTGTTTCTATGTGGCGTTCTAGAGACCAAATGCGTAGGCCGATTTTGATAATTCTTTCGTCAATCGATTCGTCTTAACCTTGCGAGTGTCACTAAAGACATGACAGTAATCAAAATTCACCACAGCTACAACCAGACGCCATATAGTCAAAATGAAAAAAAAAAAGTCGTTGAACTATGTCAAGTGGGGTGTCGTTGAATAGGTATTTTAATATCATCTTTAGGTTCCTTTTATCATTTTTCATTTTAAATAATAGTTTAGGATATATAACGATTTAAAGTTGTATAACAAAACAATCATTCTCGCTAATTTTTTTACTTATTGATTTAAGTTTTTATTTCAAGTATAAACGATACACAAATAAAAAAAAACAGTGAAAAAGCATGAAGAACAAATATTTTTGGTAAAAAAAAGTTTACCACCAAACTCGATAGATGGCGTTGTTCATTTGATGCACGTTTGTAAATCAAATCATTCGAGTTTTCCCATCTACTAGACAGGTCGATGAACATAATCAAAAGATGACAACTATATTGGCAAAAACTACTAGGTTGTATAAATTACATGCAGTTGATATAAATATCAGTAGAATCGAAAACATAATTATGGTCAAAAACCGAAAGATGTATATGTTTCTGATGATCCTAACAAAACTGGAGGAATCGTTAAATATTTAACAATCGGTTTAGGATCACGAGTTATGTTACGAAGAAATTTGAATGTTACCCATGGTCTTGTTAACGGAGCAATGGGTGTTATAAGGACAATTGAGTGGCCAGCTCTTCGGAGGGACGAATTGGAAGCCGGAGAATTGCCACAAGCTGTTTATATAGAATTTGACGACAAAGCAATTAAAAACAATGTTCCTGGAGTTGGAGTCGGAATCGAACCATCGACGACAGAATTCGATGCACTTCGCGGACAGGATAAAATAGAGCGAAAAATGTTGCCATTGATATTGTGCTGGGGTGTAACTGTACACAAGCTCCAAGGAACTACTTTGGACTTTTGGACCGAGCTGTGGTTGACTTAAGTTCACGCATTTTTGCTAAAGGTCAAGCATATGTAGCTTTGAGCCGAGTTAGGTCTCTAGAGGGATTAATCATCAGTAGTTTACACCACCGCAAGTTACTTAATAATCCCCACGATATTAACTCCCTCAATTAAATGACTAGATTGCGAAATTTACCATCTTATAACGAAGTCAATGAATCGTAACTAAAAAGCATAAAATAAAATAAAAATATTTAAAGAAAAACAAAAAACCCGACTGCGTCGAAACTAATTTTAAAAAAATACGTGAAAAAATTAACTTAAATAAAAACTAAAAAGAAACAAACAAGCCCAGTAGTTTAGAATTCTGTTATGTAATACTAAATAACTACACAACATATTCTAATGCAGAACAGAACGACTCACAGTCGGGGCCCATTCAAATTTTTTACCGACTTCAAGGAGGAGGTTATATGTTCGGCTGAATGTATGTTTTTTATTTTTATTTTTTATGTATGTTCACCGATTTCTTGGTCAATTATAGACCGATTTTGAATTTTTTTTTTTTGATTGAAAGGTTATGCTTCCAAGTTGGTCCCATAGAAATATTGTTATGATCTGATCATGAACTTCGTAGATATAGAACAGAACTCCTCATGGGATCACAGCAGAACTGTCGTAACAAGTAAAATTGCTTTGTTTATACGTGTAGTCGATGACTGACTGAAAGAAGAGGGGTAATATATCGAACTGATCTGATGATGAAGCCTGAAGTTAGGCACCAGAACTCTGTAATAAATTAATTTAATCTAACCGTGTTTGGTATTATTAGAATTGTCATGAGATGCACTTTGGCTATAAGATACTATCGAATTGATCTGGTGATGGAGCCGGAAGGTAGACACAGGAACTTTCTAAAAAATAATGTAACCTTGCAGTGCTTTGGGTTAATTGGAATCGTCATGAGAAATAATCACTCTGTTTATAAGTGGTTCGCAACTAAAAAGTGTAAAATAAAAACTTTTTACAAAAAAAAAAATAACCGACTTCACTAAAAAAAACACTAAAAGGATCAAAATTATTTTAATTTCGGAAGTCTGTGTTAAATAAGAAAAACAAAAAATACCGAGAAACACCGACTTCCGAAATTAAAATTATTTTGATCCTTTTAGTGTTTTTTTTAGTGAAGTCGGTTATTATTTTTTTTGTAAAAAGTTTTTATTCAACGGAAGTTTGCGGGACTTTACAATCTGAATCTGTTCCCTATGTCTCCAAACTAGTAATAAAGTCCATTCTTCAATGACAGAAGATTCTCTGCGGCCCTGATGTAGACTATTCAGAACCCTCATTTATCGATTCTACTTTCAATGCTATACTTACCAGATTCACGTTCACAGGATCCCCTGCTGCGAAGAAAACGGAACTACATTCATGAAGAGCATAAACATACACGACAGTTATCCAGACAACTCAAGATTATATATAACGACCGAACATGTAACCAACCACCTATCGCCTACCATCAACGACTGAATCACTGCTTAACATCAGGTGGGATCGTAGTCAAGCACTAGTTTAAATAAGTATTAATAATACTGCATAAGAGGGTCCTTTTCGACTCGCCTATCGTCAACATCGAGCATGGTTTAAAAGCTTGTTACTTCATCTAACGCAATCCAACGCGATGTTTGACGAAAAGGCAATGCGGAAAAAGAGAGATAACGACTGAAAACTCTGTTATTGTATTATCGAATGTATTTCCGTGATTTACTCGAATATTTTTCAAAACTTGTTCCAGGAAATAGGTTTTTCTTAAACCATAAAAGTTTTTGAAAAAAAAAAAATGTCTTTCAGAATCTTGATTTTTGCAAGGCTTCTAATGTTATACTTTTTTGACTTTTTTAATTTTTGAGTAAATAATAAACTGTTTTTTTTAAGTTATTTTTTACGCATTCGGGTTTTTTATAATTTTTTTTTATTTTACAAGTGTCTAAGTTCATGCAAAGTAGCAGATTTTCAGAGGTCTTTACTGGATTAGTTTTATACAAATTTATAAATTGATTTCAATAGAAGCCTAGATAATATCCACAAGATACTGTGTTTCCAAAATATCTGATGAAAAATGTGTAATAACGTCATAATCGCGTAAGAGCGGTTATATGAAAAACAGTGAAAATGTATGTCGAGTTGGATCCCAGGTCCTTACCATCACCATAAGGTTGAAATTGTGGTAATAATAGGAACAAAGATGATATTAAATGTAAAATATTGAATAAATTCATTATTAGACTAGCTTCTGCCAGCAGCTTCGGTTGCGTGATAGTATGTATCTCCATACAAACTTTTCACCCCTGTTTCATCCCCTGAGGGGTGAATTTTAGAAAATCTTCTTACTGCTTGTCTAGTTCATAAAAGGAAAACTGGAATTTAAGTACAATGGAGAAAATGAAACTGTGCTGTTTTACCATCGTCCTATATCACTTATACTCCATTCGCAATAAGATTAGACATTTTAGCAAACCTTTTTTACTGTCTGTTCAACCAATTTTGACTTTTATTCCGTACACATAAGGATGGCATTGTAAAAAAAAATCTGCCGAATTGATAACTTCGTCTTTTTTTTTTGAAGTCAGTTAATAAGCAAAAAGTGGTTACAATACAAACTTTTACTGCAGCCACCATTTGTCATGCCACCAATGCACACTCCAGGTGTGCCACAAGGCAGTGGTCAGTTGTGAGATGTCGCAGCATCCGTTTCCGTGTTCCGTGCTCTCAGCACACCGCAGGCAGCTCCCTGGTGGCGAGTGCGAACCCGGCGAGATTTAACTGCCCAAGTTTTAATTTTCGCGTTTTATCAATAATTTGTCATGGAGACACTCCTTGACTCTGCGTACTGCCTCGCCGGGCAATCCCTGAAGGCAGTCTTGTGGGTGTCACTGCTCCCTTCTTCCCCAGGCGCTTACATGTAGCGCAGAATGTTGCACCCGCGTTACATTCTTCTCCGCGGTGCCCCGTTGCGCCGTGTGATCTTCTTGGATCTACAATATCGCTCCAGGTGCCCATACTGCTGGTACTTAGAGTATCAGGTCACTCCTCCGTAGTCCGTGTGACTTCCACCGCCTACCAGCCAACGTATATCCTCGATTTTGCTATTAGCGCCTCTCTGAGTTCGGCGGAGCACGTAAAAATTGCTACAGTAGCGGCAGCAGCTCCTCGCGACCGGTTCTTTTTTAAGGCGCCGATAGCCTCTCTTTGGATGCGCTCTAGTGGTCATTCTTCGCTCTCCCTGAAATTCTGTTCATGAAGCGCTGTAATAATTTCCTCATAGGAGGGGTCATCATCAAGTCTATTGAAGCACACTAGGAGAGCTACTTCCTTTTGAGCTCTGTGACCCGGAGCGTTTTGGGCCGCCCGAAGCCAGTTAGCCGACTCTGCATTATTTTCAAGAGCACACCTGCATTCCCATCCTTCCTGACCTTTGCAACTTGAATCCACTGTTTAGTGGGGTCTATCGCCTTCTTTAAGACCACCTTCGTTTCCTCTGCGGTCTTGATATCGCCATCCTCATCCGCCGGGTAGAATGCCAACATTGGCCTAGGCGGGGCACCCAACTGTAGCGGCTACCGATGCCTCTGCAGCCTTAGCGCTGCAGCATATGACGCCGCTGCTGGGACCCCACGCCAATCTCGCTTCAGCCCCCGCAAGGAGGTCCTCCACGATCTTGGCGAGGTCTAGCGCCTTGGACCGGACCGGGCTTTGCAGGTTAACGGAGACCGACACGTCTTCGGAAGGGGCCTCAACCTCAACGACAGGCCGCTCTGGTGTCGAGCTTACAGCAGTGCAAGCTTCTATTCCTACAGGGGTGCCCCCACTCAGCACC
The DNA here is from genome assembly GCA_905147345.3 of Mythimna impura. Classification (NCBI taxonomy): domain Eukaryota; kingdom Metazoa; phylum Arthropoda; class Insecta; order Lepidoptera; family Noctuidae; genus Mythimna; species Mythimna impura. The sequence continues at coordinate 12,827,991 of LR990364.1, forward strand.
TCTACCTCTGGCGCACTTGTGGAAGGAGACCTATCCATCTCTGCCAGGCACGCTTGCACCTGCTCTTATACGTCTCCTTCCTCCTGTAGCCTTTGATTGCGTCCAGGGTAGGGTCCTCGCAAAATTGGGCAACTCCACCATCAAAAGTTGGTTAATTGTGGTTGCACTGCCTCCAGCTCTAACCAGACGCGCCTCCGTCTGAGCAAGAAGCTCCACCTCCTCATCGTGCCATCTCCGCTTCACCTGGTGTGGGGCGGCTGTGGCGTTAGCCGTCAAAAGGTGGGCCCGCCGTACATGCAGGCCCAACCCTATTTTGGACCGGAATGACCACTACATTCCGGACACTTCCAATCACCCTCCCCCCGCCCCGACGGGAACGAGGATCGAGCGCTCGAACTAAAGGGTTAAAGGGCGCTACCTCCGGCTCATGTGGGAGGCCGGAGGCTCGACCATCATTTTCTTTATTATCATCGTAAGCGTACCCTCATAACCTTGGTGTGGTGGGGGGGCTAGTCCCACCACAAGGTTCACCCACAGCTCTCGTATGTCCCAGCCGGAGCGAGCTGCTAGATTTGGATTTTTTGGCCCAGTCATGTGCCTTCGTCCTTAGTGATAACTACTTTAAGCATCATGGATTGTCGTGACGGGACTCCCACGTCCCTTCCACCGTCACCGCACATACCAGGTATTTCGCCGGTGGGATCTTTGGCGAGGTCGAATCAGATGTTACAGAAATCAACGTGAAGGGCAGGAACAAGACGACCTCTGGGCCCGACGTCAGCCCTCAACACAGGAAGCCCGAGCACTCGCTCCCCGTCTCAGTCGGCTTGGGTAGTCATACGATTGAAACGTGTCCAGTTCATGTGTGAGCCACGCAGCACCAAGGACGGGATGCCGGCCAACAATCCCTCATCAAGCCCGACGAACCTTTTCAGCTCCCTGTAGGAAGCCAGGCTCTATACACCTCCCCAGGACAAAGTTCTGACCTGCTGTATGGCCTCCGCATTATCTCGTCCTGTCCCCCTTGATGCCTTTCCCCCCATTCTGGGGCGGCATACCACCTGACACCCCTCTCATGGGTCAAAACATTACAGTACGGGTTCGCTGCCCGACCCTGACCCGTCCGGTCATTGCCCTTTGGCAGGACGACCAAACGACCTATCTTCCAGATGTCAGGGAATACACCCTCACCAATACACGCAGAGTACATGAGTAGCATCTCCGCTCCGCTAACTCTCCATGCGTGCTTGATGATCCGGGCAATAAGCCCATCCAATACCGGAGCTGTACTTGGCAATTCTCTAACGATGCGCTCAAGTGCCGCTCGACTGGGCAGATCGGAGTCCTGCCCCATAGGGGAGCATGCTGCTGCAATCCTGACCTGGCGGTGATACTCTGTGTCCATACCAGAGTCATCATCCGGGCATAAGGAGGCGAGGAGGCCCGTCGCGGTACCCTCTGCCGTCGTGGAGTAACCTTCCATCAGACGGATACCGTGCAGGACATTCGCTGGGGCGCGTACTCTGCCCGACGCGGCTCTGTACGCTAATCCCCACGGGTCGTCGTTCCCGGACTCAGCGATGTCACGGAAAGAGTGGCGCCACTTCTGCTGCTCTCACTGTTCTCAGGCAGCTTTGCCGAAGGGGAGGGGGAAGAGGGTTGTTGGATGATTGTTGAACCGGCCTTGACAATAGGCCGCCGATAGGCGGCACGTCATCGCGCCCCATCTTGCGCACGTTCAACATCCTCCGGCGAGGACAACATCCGCTTATCTCCTGCCTGCGAAAGTAGGTCATCTTCCATAGGTGACTGGGGCTGGTCCAGGATAATATCCCCCAGTGGAATGCCAAACCCCTGCGGTGGCGTGCGAGCCAGCGATGCCCGCGAAGTAAACCCGCTCTCCATGCGAAGCTCTGAGAGCACTTGTAGCTCCTCCGCCTTCCTTTCCATCTCCGCCTCGATCAGCTCACGCTGACGGCGGGACGCCTCGTCGCTCTCGGTCATGATCGAGCGGTGCAGGCGGCTGTGCCGCCGCACCCTGCCCTAAGCTCGCCCTCCCACCTAGGTACACCCTCCAGACAATGGTTAGTATGGACTTTTTTTTTGTGGTCCTTTTAATTTATACTTCCCCTTTTCTTTTGCGAATCCAAACTAACGGTCACACTGCTCACCACAATAAAACACCTTTCGTTCTTCCAACCAATCAATATTTTTCTAAGTCCCAAAGCTGGTTCGTGTATTAAACATAGATTTTTTACAGAGTCCGAGTGTACCTGTTCGTTTATTACACCGGGACCGATGGTATCAATTCACAGTTTCACTAATATAAGCACTAGTCACCGCTGGTCGCCACAGGATTTCACTAATTTTTGTAAGTCCAGAAAGTTCGCCACAGTACTTACCCCAAGTAGGGATCAGCCTTCCCGTTTTTCCAACCGGAAAAATTCCGGGAAATCCGGAAAATTCCAGACTTCGCAACCCTTCAGAGGCTTCTCAGGGGACCGGGACCCGTCTCGACACCCTCCAAGGGTGGTGGAGGGGGGTATAGACCGGGGGGAGGAGGAGTTGAGGAGAGAGGGGCAAAAACGTCAAAATCGCAGGGGGTGGGGGAACACTCCAAGTGTCACTGTCACTACAACGTCACTATCGCACCACCAAGTGTCACTGTCACAACTTAGCCTACGTCAAGTGTCACTGTCACGATCAACAGCACAAAGTGTTACTGTCACAATTCTTGCGTTTTTTTTCGCACTTGCGCACTACCCGTCGCGGGGGGGAAAACATCACCGCGCTCTGTCTACGAGTAGCGCGATCTCACTCTTAACTTAAGATGGCCGTGGGCCTAAATGCAATTCCGTGCAAGATGAAACGGGAGGCACCGAGAAATCGCGACAGCCAATCAGAAAAAAGATTAAGAGAAACAGTGTCCGCACGTCTGCTCAGCATGAGCGCAGGCAGCGAACTCTCCCTCTGTCCGATAGGGACACTCCCTCCACCTTCCCATGGCCCGACCAACTAACATATGTTATACGGGCCGAATCGTGGGGCGGCTGCGAACTTACCACCCTTGGCCATCTTATTTTATTGTCCGCAGGCGCTTCTTGATCCCTTACAAATTAGCCACGTGTGTCCCGGTTTGCATTCTCCCTAATGGGCTTGCACAACCACACACTACAAACGATGTGTAGACTTCGTCGTCATCTGCATTACCTGATGGTATCGGCGGTCAGTGTGACTCCTCTCGCTCCATCCTGCTCCGGGCGGGGTGCCACGCGTGCGCGAACTCCCACAGCCTCTCGAAGTTCGCCTGTGAGCTCACGAGATCGACGTAATAGACCGGACCGGCCTCCGTGCGACCAATCCCATCCATCATCTTACATCTGGCTTCTGTATACAAGGGGCAGACCCACAGCGCATGGTGCAGGTCCTCATCTTCCATACCGCAATAACACACGCTGGCCTCACATAACTTCATATCACTCAACCTTTTCCTGAAGCACCCATGCCCCGTGAGAATCTGGGAGACCTGGTAATCAGGCACAACCCAGTTAGCCCCTGAGTCTGGCCGCCAAGTCCGGGAAGAAACTATACAGTTCCCGACCTTTCTCCTTATTCGTCCATCTCCTTTGCCATACATCTATCGTGTCATTCCAGATCGCTTGCTTACGTCGAGCCAACTCCCGTCTCCGCAGGGTCAGCTCCACCTGTGCCTCGACCGCGGCCTGGCGCTCCATATCATACCGTCCCGCACGGATCACCTCCAGGTCAGCTGGCAGAACACCACCCAACACTGCCAGCACAGCCGTACTGGTAGACCTGTACGCCTTCGTCTGCAGAATCAGGCTTGGTCTCTGGCACCGGAGCAGCGCGCTGCGAACAACGTGGAGTGTCGCTCTTTGGTACCAACAAGCAGCAGCATACGTAACCGTGGCAACGAAAGTGCCTCTATAGAGGACGCGCAGACCGGGATATCGAATGCCCCAGGACGATGCCGACACCCTTGACATCTTCCCAAAGCACTTGGCTGCTCGCTCCCCTATCGATACCGGATCCCCAGCGAGCCTTACAGTGGGGGGCCGCTGGAGTTTTCCCCTCATCGTCATCATCGCTGACTTTGCCGGGGAGAACCCCAGACGGTTCCTCTCACCCCACGCCGCGACCATGCCCAGCGACTCGTTGGCCGCCTTCTCGAGCTCAAGCCGAGACCGGGCCTCAATCAGGAGCGTCACATCGTCTGCGTACGCAATGATGCGTACGCCGTGCGGTAGCGGCAATCGAAGCAAGTCGTCCAATAGCAGGTTCCATAATGGCGGACCAAGGACAGAACCCTGTGGGCAGCGCATGGTGGACACCTTCCACTCCACCCGGTCCCCGATGAAAAGCTCAATTCGTCGGCGGGCAAAGTAGTCCGTCAGCATCTTAAAGATGTTAGGCGGACACCCTCCCCGCTTGACTTTCGTCAGGATCATCGGCCACCAGGCGTTGTCGAAGGCGCCCGATATGTCCAAGAAGATGGCCTGCAAATACTTGTCTTTGAGCGCCGTGACGGTCGACCTTCCGGGAGAGAACCCGTGCTGAGCGGCAGAGATCTGACTGCCGATAATTGGAGCGCATTTCAGTATTACGCGTTCTAAAATTTTGTCTAGCACAGGGAGGAGCGTGATCGGTCTGTATGCCTTAGGGTCAGTAAGGGGCTTACCGTTGCCCTTCGGCAAGACCAGAAGCTGGCCCTCCTTCCACACATCCGGAAACACACCATTCATAACACACTTGCCATACACCGCAGTGACCTCCGCGGGTACAACAGCCCAAACATTCTTCACTATTCGCGCACTAATACCGTCTAGTCCCGGAGCCGTGTTAGGCAGTCTCCTAATTATGGCCCCCAGACTGTCACGTGACAGAGGAGGCGCAGCCTGGCCTGACGCGGTGAGCGAGGCAGCAACTCGAATCTGTCGGTGGTAGGACGTGTCCCGCGACAGGTCGTCATCCGGGCACAATGCCTGCAGGAGACTAGTCGCCGCTTCGCCCACCGAGGTAGCAAAACCCTCCGCCAGCTTCGTGCCGTTAATTACCCGGGAGGGTATACCCCGAATCTGCAATGCGCTTAAAGTGCTCAAGCTCCGCCCCCTCCATTGCCTTCCGGTATTTCGCTCGCAGCACATGGAATTCCGCACGCAGCGTCTCCTCCCTTAGTCCTCATGGATGGCCTGCTGGAAGCACGGCCAATCCACACCCCGATCCCGAAATCGCACCGGCTCCTCGACTGGCCCAGCGCCATGTCATCTCTCCTTCACCCGTCCCCTCCCTACAGCCACCTGGAAGGTAATGAGTCGGTGGTCACTACCGCCGCGATAAACGCCTCCATGCCCACCCGCCTGAACTCCGCGTTGTGGCCGCGACCGGTGTAATGCCGCGGCTCACTATACCACATAAGCGAGTGGGCGTTGGCATCCAGGCATACCAAAATGCGCTTCCCGCGCAGCGCCTCCATAACACCCTCCAGGTGGTGCAGGTGTCGGCCAATATCCTCCCCGTACTGGAAGTACGCAGAGACCACGTGCAGGTCGCACTCCTCCAAATGTGCCACCAGGCAGTGGTCGTTGGAAAGGTGCTGTAGCACCGCGCAGGCCAAGCCTTGCCTATGTAGGTACAACCCTGCTCTAGCTGTATTTCCGCCTTTGTCCAATATGCAACTTTGCTCAGCCTGTGCATACTGCTCTTGAAGGAGTACGAGTCGACCCCATGCTCCCGGCACACCGCGGGTGCCCGAAAGGACGGCGCAGACCCAGCGAGGTTTAACTGTCCAAACTTAATGATCTTGACTCTATCCATAGTTGGTCATAGAGACGCTCCTGGTTTCCGCGTAGAGTCTCACCGGGCATTCCCTGGAAGCCGTTCTATGGGTCTCTGTTTTCGCTATTAGTGCCTCGCAAAACTCCGCAGAGCATTTGAAGATGGCTGCAGTGGCGGTTGCTGCCCCTCGCGACCGGTTCTTTTTGAAGGCACCAGTTGCCTCCTTTTGGATGCGCTCCAACGGCCACTCTTGGTTATCCCCAAAATTCTGCTCGTGAAGTGCCGTGATAATTTCTTCATAAGACGGGTCGCCATCTAGCCTATTGAGGCATATGAGGGGCTGTTTCCTCTTGGGCTCCGTAACCCGGAGCGTACTGGGGATGGCCGCCCGGAGTCTGTTGGCCGACTCAGTGTCCGTCGTCTGCACGATCACACCCGCATTGCCCACTTTTCTCACCTTAGCGACCTGAATCCACTGTTTGGCGGGGTCTACCGCCTTTTTTAGAACCGCCTTGGTCTCTTCCGCGGTCTTGATAGCGCCATCCTCATCAGCGGGGTAGAAAGCCAACAGTGGCCCCGGTGGTGCGCCTATTCTAATTGGTTCTTGGCGCCTCGGCAGCCTCAGTGCTGCCGCATACGACGCCGTGGTTGGAATAGATGGAGGTGGCGCCCCAGTTGCTGTTTGTGCTACTATTTGTTCTGCAGCTTTCGCTTTTAATTCGGCCGCAGCCACTCTGCTCTCTGCTGCCGCCATGCGCAACGTGAGGTGCATCACCACAGCCGATAAACTCTCGGTGTGCACTCCAATGGCCGCCAACTCGTCTTTGTTCAACTTGGACGTCCTTGCCCTCACTGCTTCCATGATGCTTTTTGTCGAGGCGGTCGCTAAGCCTGCCAGGGTCTCGGCTGGAGCGGACATGAGAGGGTCCGTCTCTCCCTCGAGACTCGCTGACAGGAGGAGTAGGGGTTGGTTGGCTGGGCGGCGGTGTGCGGGCCATAGGCCTTGACAACAGGCCGCCTATGGGAGGCACATCACTTCGCGCTGCTCGCTTTGCTCTCACGCATAAGCGCAGGGCCTGCTGCACCTCCTCTGGGGAAGTCAGCAGGCGCTTTCCTCCTACTGTAGACGGCTCCAGATCAAGGCCTTCTGCCTGAGCAGGTGATGTGCCCTCTTGCCCCAACGGTGTGCTGAAACCCTGCGGGGGTGTGCGTGCCAGCGACGTTCGTGGCGTAAAGCCGCCCTCCATTCGCATCTCCGATAATATACGGAGCTCTTCCGCCTTCCTCTCCATCTCCAGCTCTATGAGCTCATTCTGGAGGCGCTGGGTCTCCTCATCCGCCATAGTTGCGACCCTCACTGGTTTATGTTCTAGAGCTGGGCCATAGCCCTGTTCGTGTATTAAATGTAGATCTTCTATGTCTATGTGCCAGTTCGTGTATTACTTCTCATAGACTAAAAGTCCAGCAGCGAACAGCGCTTGCAGGTCGCGCAGCACTCAGTCTTCGACTGGCATTCCTGCGCTTTGTGACCGCTGTCCCCACATTTGCCATATGCAATTGAGGCTGCTCTACAGTGTTTCTCGGGGTGCCCGTATTGCTGGCATTTATTGCAGCAGGTCACCCGGATGAAATCACAGACCTCCACTGCGTCCCATCCTACATACACCCTGCCTAGTCCGACCAGCTTGTCCCGGAGTGCAGCCGAGAACTCGAAGACCACGGTTGTGGTTCGCCCTCCACGCCTACCCTTCTTGAAGGCGAACCCTGCCTTCTTCCGTACTTTGTCGACGGGCCAAGCGGGGTCATCTGCGAGGTTTACCCTGTGAAGGTCCTCCAGTACGTCCTCTGCCTTCGGTTTCCCGCTCAGGTTCCGAAGAGCAACGAGTGGTCGCCGGGATTTCGGATCAGCCGATCTGAGCGTCGGAGGAGCCGCCGCTTTGAGTTTTTGTGCGGCTGTGGAAGACGCCTGACTGCACCTTCTCACGGAGTTCCCCGAGAGTGGCTTCCGAGGATTTGATATCCTCACTGTTCGGGTAGAACAATACGGCAGGCCCCCGCTGCTCCACCGCTACTCGCGACTTGCCATTAGGCAGCTTTAATATCGCCGCATAGTCTACGGTACGGACACCGTCCGTGGCCGGGTGGGTACGCACAGGCGCGGCAGTCACGCCGGCCCGCTGCAGCTCCAGAGTCGCCACCCTCAGGTCCTTAGCGATGAGCTGGTGTGTTCCAACTCTGCCATCCGAGTGGTCAAAGCTGCTATCACTGCCAGAATATCCTGGCTGTACCCGGCTATTAGCCCCTTGTCCGTCATGTTAAGTTTGGTTGTGGCGTTGGCCACCCCGCTGAACCCTTTGACCGATTGGTATACTTGGTCAACCAGCTGGGTCTTCTCCATTGCCGCCAGCCCCGTTCCCTTGTTCGGCGTGCTAGACGCCTCCGTTGGGGACCCCGGGGGAGGCGAGTTCGAACCGAGCACCCGCACCACCCCTGGTGCCGCCACCGCTGCCATGATTCCACTTATAGGTGGAACTTCGCCCGTCCTCGCTGCCATCCTGCTGCGCGTCGGTCTTCCCTGAGACTCCTGAAGGGAGCTCAGTGGCCTCTTTCCACCCGACGGCGCAAACGAGCTGTCCGGCGGCAAGCATTCCTCCCTAATAGGCAGTATAGGTAGGGTGGCCCGCGAGCTGAGGACCGCAGCTTCGGCTTGCTGGCCGGCTTTGCCGGCCAGCCTCAGCCGCGGCGGCGGGCCTTCAAACCATCTGCGACGATAAGCTCGCGTGGGGAGCCGTGACAGAAACAATGCTTGCTGCATTTTGCATGCCTGCTTGCATGCTGCATGCCTGCTTTCATGCTGCATGCCTGCTTGCATGTTGCATGCTTGCTTGCATGTTGCATGCTTGCTTGCATGTTGCATGCCTGCTTGCATGTCGCATGCTTGTTTGCATGCTGCATGTCTGCTTGCACGCTGCATGCCTGCTTGCATGTCGCATGCTTGTTTGCATGCTGCATGTCTGCTTGCACGCTGCATGCCTGCTTCCATGCTGCAATAAATCCCCTGCATGCTGGAAAACGCATCTGTCACTGTTTTCGAGATCTACCCCCGCTATAAAAAAATATTAAAACATGTTAAGCAGAATGCCCACCGTCATAACTGTGTTGCAGTGCCATCTATGAGTAATCGCGGGAACTACGTCGCTGCTCTTTGGGATTTCATCCATCGGTATTTCGTCCATTCGGGATTTCGTCCTTTCGGGCATTTGAACATCGGTATTTTGTGTTTCGATATAACGACTATCGGCATTTAAAACTTTCGGTATTTTGAATTTCGGTGTTTTGGACGTCGGTATTTCAGTCATATGTATTATGAACTTTCGGGATTTTGATACGTACCCATTACTACACTAACAAAACAAAATCACAGCTGAAATTCAGCAAAAAAAAACCCGAAAATCAAATAAAATATATTTAATTTGCGGAGCGCAGTACAAACGTGTCCGTCCACTACCGTAGTCGAACGCGTCAGTCACTCTTAGGGACATCCCACCAACCACCCATGGCCCCACCGCCATCTTGTCATATGGGCCGAATCTCAAGGAGACGCCTGCGGACATAGCCCTCCTATAAGATAGGTGGTGCTATCACCGCAGACGCTTCTTGACTCCTTTACAAATTTTCTCGTCCAGTCCCTCCTATGCCATTCCCCCCATTCTGGGGCGGCATACCAGCTGTCCCCCCACACGTGGGTAGGACGCCACAGCACGGGTTTGCTGCCCGCCCGAGCCTTACTCCTCCAACTCGCTCCTTTTCTGGTGCCACTTGTGTGCGAACTCTTTAAGCCGCCGGAAGTTGGCCTCAGAGGCCACGAGGTCGCAGTAGTAGACCGGTCCCTCCTCCGAACGAGTGATCCCGTCCATCATCTTCCGCCGCTGTTCATCATACAGGGGGCATCGCCACAAAACGTGATCCAAACATTCGTCCTCCTCACCGCAGTAGCACACGCTTACCTCACATAACCGCATTTCATGCAATCTCTTCCGGAAACATCCATGCCCAGTCAGGATCTGTGAGACTTGGTAGTCCGGCTCGACCCAAGTTGCCTTGAGCCTAGCCGCCACTTCCGGGAAGAATCGATGGAGTTCCCTACCCTTCACTTCTTGCTCCCACCTCCGCTGCCAATTGGCTACGGCCTCACCCGCGATGACCCTGCTCCCCGTCCTGAATCCATCCCGCGGGAGATGGCGTATGTCCTCTATCATGCCCGCACGGATCACCTCGAGGTCGGCCGGCAGCACCCCCGCCAGAACGGGGAGAGCCGCTGTACTAACTGATCTATAAGCCTTCGTCAGAAGGACAAGGGCTGGTCGCTGCGTCCTGAGCAAGGCCGATCTGACCACGTGCGTGTTCACACGCCTCCACCAACAGCCCGCGGCGTAAGTGATTGTGGGGACGTATATCCCTTTGTAGAGGACCTTAAGGGCCCTGTACCTGACGCCCCAAGACGAGGCGGAGACTCGTGACATTTTGCCCAGTCCGGCTGCAGCACGCTCGCCCATGGACAGAGCGTGTTCCCCGAACGACAGGTTTGCGTCGACCACCACGCCCAGCACCCTGGTTGAGCGTACACTCTTGACCGAAACCCCATCAAGCCGGACCGTGGCTGGGTGGGCGCTTGGACAAGCCCCCCCTCAGAGTCATAGAACACGACTTCGAGGGGGAGAAGCCCAGTCTGTTGCGAGCCCCCCATTCACTAATTAAGGCCATGGTGCACGAGGCAGATGCCTCTAGAGTCCGACTCGATGAGGATCGTGATGTCATCGGCGTACGCAACCACCCTCACACCGTGCGGGAATGGCAGTCGAAGCAGGTCGTCCAGGAGAAGGTTCCATAGTGGCGGACCCACTACGTAGCCCTGCGGGCACCCCATGGTTGATGTCTTCCACATAACCCTGCTCCCGGCAAAGAGACCGACCCGACGGTTCGTGAAGTACGCCGCCAGCATCCGGTAGACGTTTGGCGGGCACCCCCCGTTCTTTGCCTTGAGCAGGATCATGAAGATGGCCTGGACATACCTGAAGCCGCTCTCGTGGACAGTCCGGAGCATCTCGTTCAGGGCCGTCAGCGTAGACCTACCCCGAGAGAACCCGTGCTGGCAGGGAGGACACCCCGCGCACAATTGATGGTGCGCTCTGCAGCATCACGCGCTCTAAAACCTTTCCCAGGACAGGAAGCAGAGTGATGGGCCGATACGCTTTAGGATCGGTAAGGGGCTTGTCGTTGCCTTTTGGCAGGACAACAAGCCTGCCGTCCTTCCACGTATCGGGGAAGGTTCCCTCGGCGACGCACAAGCCAAGCGCGTGTGTCATCTCAGCGCTCGCCGATTGCCACACGCGCCTGACTATGCCCGCCGTAATCCCGTCGATTCCCGGGGCCGTGTTAGGGAGGTCCTTGACTATTTTCTCCAGATCCTGACAAGACGGAGGAGGCGCATCCCGACCCGATGGGACGCAGGCAGCCGCCAGCCGCACCTGCCGGTGATAGGCCGTGTCAGAGGACGGGTCGTCGTCAGGGCAAAGCGCCTGCACGAGACCGCGCATGGCGGTGTCTACGTCCTCGGCGAACCCCCCCGCAAGCCTAATGCCGTTAATTACATTCGCCGGGGCTCTGACCCTGCCACTGGCAGCACGGTAAGCCAGGCCCCACGGGTCCTGATTGCCCGAATCGGCCAACTTGCGGAAAAAGTCGAGCTGCGTCTTCTCCATCGACGCCCTGTAGTTACTGCGGCATTACTGAAAAACCTGCCGCGCACGCACTTCCAGATCCCCTCCCACCTTTCGTACGTCCTGCCATGCTTTCCTCGCCTTATTATGCCGTTTACGCAAGGCCTCCAGCGAGGGAGACCACCATTCATAACCTTTCGCTTTCTTACCATATACCCAGACATTCCTCAGCAGTCCACACGATAATGCGTGTGAAATCCTTGCAAACATCGCTCGCAGACTTCGACCAGTCGATCCCACCCATGCGTTCACGGATCCTAGCTTGGAATCGCTCCCAGTCCACTCCACGCCCCCGAAACCTCGTTGGCGCGACCGACGGCTCCGCAACTGAAGCTGGCTCTCGCAACCGTGTGCCACATAGCTCATACGTGAAAAGGCGATGATCGCTGCAGCTGCAGTTCTCGCGCAACCGCCAGTCCACCACAACAACCCCTCTGGTGGAGAAGGTGACGTCAATATTCGACTCCCCATTGGCCGTGGAGAATGTAAATGGTTGCCCAGGTGCGTTGTGGATTGTAAGGTCATGGGCCAACAGGAAGTCCTCCATTTCCTCCCTCCGGCGAGCCACTTTGCGGCCACGCCCGGTGTAATGTCGTGGCATAGAATGCCAGATGGGCGAGTGTGCGTTGACGTCCGCCCCCAGCAGAACGCGGCGTCCCCGTAGCGCTCCCAGCACCCTGGTAAGGTGCTCCAGATGGGTCGAAATGTCCTCAGAGTATTGGAAGTATGCGCTTACAACGTAAATGTCATGACTATTGAGTGCTATGTGGCACACAATGCAGTGCGTGTTTGTGAGGTGCCGGAGAATCGTACACGCAGCGTCAGTTCTTGCGAGGAAAATCCCCGCTTTGGGGTTCGGTCCCTCCGGTAAGAGAAGCTGTTGTTGCGCCGACGATACCTGCTGCGCTGCCGTGAATGGCTCCTGAATCAGGATGAGGTCCAGGTCCGCCTCAGCTGCCATCCTGGGCAGTTCTCCTGTCGCCAGGGCAGATCCTTGGAGATTGAGCTGCCCCATCCGAACCCCTGTAGATAATGGTGGACTAGGCATAGTAGGCATCATGGTAATTAATATCTGTTACCGCTCTCTGTGTGCGTACGCGCAGCGGAATGTTGTTGAATTTAAAGATTTTAATTATGCAGATATTTAGTGTATGACGTCGTATAATTGTGTATGGTAAAAAAAAATTTGTGCACGCAACCATTGTGGAGAAATTCACCAAAAACTGATTCCGCTGGGCGAACGTTGTCCTGGCGGAACTTTTTTTAATCCATAGACTTTAGAAGAAAAGAGATGTGTCCAAAAATTAGTGTGTATTTGTGTGTAATTGTGTATGTATGAATAAAACTAGTGCATGCATAAACTTCGGAGAAATTCAAGTTTCCGCTACGCGAACGTTTGGCCATTAGCTAGTTTTCATATAAAGCGCTTACATAGAGAGCTGTAGATTTTTACATACGTTGTTTTGAATTTGTTTATATTTGTTTAAAAAACTGATTTAGAAAAAATCGTAGGGCTTAAAAGATAAAAATATAAACGTAAAATACGCTTAATAAGTCTTAGTTCTTAAAGTATGCACTTTGGGGTCTAGATTTTCACGTTTATACAAACCTTGTAAGTGTCTGCAACATGTTGCCAAGTATCAATGATGTTCCGTTAGTAACTAAAGAGTTATAGGACAAATTTACCATGAACAGATCACTGTTTACAAAGCAGTCAAATATCACGACGTTCTGAAGGAATTGCATGGTAATATGTATGTCAATAATTAGTGTATTCATTCAACTATTCTTATGCAAAATTTCATGTCATTAAATTCAGTAATTAAAGAAAAACAATTATAATACTGACGAAGCATCGAAAACCTACATAACCCGACCAAGTTCGGATGGCTACAAAAAAGCGGCCGTGCAATATATTTAGGTAACATCCCAAAATTTACAGTATAATACCGGTATTGAATTGGTATAGGTGATAACACAATTGTTTTTTCGATATAATTTATAGGTCATTTATTTTTGTACACCTACTTTTTTAAATGTATTTGACTATGACAGAAAGTAGGTACTATTTACGTAGGTACTTTATTTAAGTATGCGCTTGAGACTTGAGATATAATCTAAATATATTATTTAAGACAAATAAAATTCATACAGCTAATTTCTATTGAAGATTTCACGGATCAGGATTCTAACTATAGACCCCTTAGGGAAATTAAATATTTACCACATGTAAGTATGTACTACTGTTTAGGTAAATATTTATGATATTGTAGCTTATTACACTATTTAACCAATAGACTAGGCATGCACGAGCGTTCCCCTTTGGATATTTAAATAGAGAAGTACTTGTTAATTGAAGATTTGTTTTTATCGTAGATAGTGGCGTTATTATTAAAAAAATATTTTTCATTCAAGAAATGCAATTGTTTTATTTTTTCCTAACGCTTGTGTACGCAACTGTACCATATTAATAAATACTATATTGGAAGGTTAAGAACGTTTCTTAGATATATGGCACGGCCGCTTTTTGGTAGCCATCCGAACTTGGTCGGGTTATGTAGGTTTTCGATGCTTCGTCAGTATTATAATTGTTTTTCTTTAATTACTGAATTTAATGACATGAAATTTTGCATAAGAATAGTTGAATGAATACACTAATTATTGACATACATATTACCATGCAATTCCTTCAGAACGTCGTGATATTTGACTGCTTTGTAAACAGTGATCTGTTCATGGTAAATTTGTCCTATAACTCTTTAGTTACTAACGGAACATCATTGATACTTGGCAACATGTTGCAGACACTTACAAGGTCTGTATAAACGTGAAAATCTAGACCCCAAAGTGCATACTTTAAGAACTAAGACCTAATAAGCGTATTTTACGTTTATATTTTTATCTTTTAAGCCCTACGATTTTTTCTAAATCTGTTTTTTAAACAAATATAAACAAATTCAAAGCAACGTATGTAAAAATCTACAGTTCTCTATGTAAGCGCTTTATATGAAAACTAGCTAATGGCCAAACGTTCGCGTAGCGGAAACTTGAATTTCTCCGAAGTTTATGAATGCACTAGTTTTATTAATACATACACAATTACACACAAATACACACTAATTTTTGGACACATCTCTTTTCTTCTAAAGTCTATGGATTAAAAAAAGTTCCGCCAGGACAACGTTCGCCCAGCGGAATCAGTTTTTGGTGAATTTCTCAACAATGGTTGCCTGCACAAATTTTTTTTTACCATACACAATTATACAACGTCATACACTAAATATCTGCATAATTAAAATCTTTAAATTCAACAACATTCCGCTGCGCGTACGCACACCCGCTCTCTGCTCTGCGTGCGTGCGGGCGGGGCAGTCTCTAGATGCGGTGCGGTGAGTATGCGCACCCTTCCTACCGAACCTTATGCACGTGGCGCACGTCAGCGCGGCGGCCTGACATTCGGCGTTCCTATGGCCCTCCTCTCCGCAATTGCCACAGACCATGCTTTTCGCCCGACAGTATTTCTCTGGATGCCCGTATAATTGGCATCGGCTGCAGCAGGTGACCGAGACGTGGTCCGTAACCTCTACCACGTCCCATCCAATGTACAGTTTCCCCCTGTTGATTAAGGTACGCCGTAAGTCCTGGGAGGCCTGGCATACCCACCTGGTTCGGTTACCATGCCGGTTTCTCTTAAAAATGAGGCGCAGCTCTCTGCTCAACCGCTCCCGGGTCCAGGCGTCGTCTTCTTGCAGATTCTGCTCCTTAATTTCAGCCAGGACGTCCTCCAGCGTGGCCTCCTTGTCGATGCCAGTTAGCGCTATTAGTGGCTGGCGCACGGCAGGCTCCGCAGTGCGCAATGTAGTGGGGACCGCCTTCCTGAGGGTGTCCGCTGCGGCGATTGAAGTGGTCTGAACGACGACCCCGGCATTCCCGACCTTGCGCACCCCAGCTATCTGCAGGCCCAGTTTTCCAGGGCACACTGCACCCAGCAGCGTGCGCCGCGTGTCCTCTGCCGTTTTCAGTTTCTCCCTCTGGTCCTCCGCCGGGTATACAACCACCGACAGTCCGGCCGGCCTAGCTATTGGGACCGGCTCAAGGCCCTTCCCCAAGCGCAGCGCGTGTGCGAAGCTCCGTGTCGTTGTCTGGCTAGGCCCCTGCGAGACCCCCGTTCCTATATGTGCCGCTATAGCTTCGGCCAAGGCTGCCCGGGATCCCGCCGCTGCCACACGAAGCGTGAGGTGGAGCACGACCGCTGCGAGCCGCTCCGTGTGCACCCCGATCGCTGCCATCTCGTCCTTGTTTAGTTTGGAGGACTTTGATTTTACTGCCTCCATAATGCCCTTGGTTGAGGCGGTCGCCATTCCCGCCAGCTTCTCAACAGTAGCCGCTACCAGCTCGTCCGCGTTATTGTTATCAGGCACCTTTGCCGGGAGGGGGGGGGGGGGGAGTGGGTTACAGGTGGATTGGGGTACCGGCCTTGACAATAAGCCGCCGATTGGTGGCACGTCATCGCGGACCATCTTGCGCACAATAATCCGTCGGCGCACCGCCACCTGAACGTCCTCCGGCGAGGACAACATCCGCTTGTCTCCCGCCTGCGGAACTACGTCGTCTTCCATTGGGGAATGGGGCTGGTCCAGGATCATGTCTCCCAGTGGAATGCGAAACCCCTGTGGTGGCGTGCGAGCCAGCGACGCACGCGGAGTGAACCCGCTCTCCATGCGTAGCTCCGAAAGCACTCGGAGTTCCTCAGCCTTCCTTTCCATTTTCGCCTCAATCAGTTGTTGCTGAAGGCGGGACGCCTCGTCGCTCTCGGCCATGCTCGAGTGGAGCAGGCGGCCGCGCCGCCGCACCCTGCCCTAAGCTCACCCTCCCACCTATGCACACCCTCCCAATTTCGGTTTTTATGGACGTCTTTTTTTTTGTGGTCCTTTAATGTATCTCTCCCCTTTTCTTTTACGAGCCTAAACTAAAACACGGTCCCATTGCACACCACAAACAGTCAGTTAGTGTATTAATTGCACTAACTCCGATGACCACTTCGTGTATTAATCACAAGATTCTCAAGTCCAAACGCACCTGTTCGTGTATTATTCACAAAATTCTCTAAGTCCATGTGCGAATCGAAATTTAGTAGGGACCGATGGTATCAATTTGGAGATTTACAATCACATGTACCTGTCGCCGCTGGTTGCTGCTAGATTTTACAAAATTTTCTATTTCCCCAAAAATAAAGCACAGGTTTCACTGGATGGTACTCACCCCAACCGAGACTCCCTCAGCACGCTCCCGGTTGGAAAACCGGGAAAATTCGGGAAAATTTCCTAATTCCTCGGGGACACCTCAGGGAAGGGCCCAGGACCCGTCTCGGGGGGGGGGGGGTCAGTTTCGTGGGAGGGGGGGGGGTAAAAACGTCAAAATTGCAGGGGGGTGGGGGGACCGCACTTTAAGTGACACCACAAAACGTCACTGTCGCACCACCAAGTGTCACTGTCACAATAGCGTCTCTTTCGCACTTGCACACTACCCGTCGCGGGGGGGAAAACGTCACCGCGCTCCGCCTACGAGTAGCGCGATCTCGCTCGGATTTAAAAATGGCCGCGGACTCAGATGCGACTTCGCACAAGAAGAAGCAGGAGGCACCGATAACTCGCGACAGCCAATCAGAAAAATGATCAGAGAAACAGCGTTCGCACGTCTGCTCGACGTGAGCGCAGGCAGCGAACCCTCACCCGATAGGGACACCCTCCAACCACCCATGGCCCCACCGACATCATGTCATATGGGCCGAATCGCAAGGAGACGACTGCGGACACAGCCCACCCATATGAATATGAGCGCGCTATCACCGCAGCCGCTTCTTGACTCCTTTACAAATTATCTCGTACTGTCCCCCTTGATGCCTTTCCCCCCATTCTGGGGCGGCATAACACCTGACACCCCTCTCATGGGTTAGAACACCACAGAAACGGGTTCGCTGCCCGACCCTGACCCGTCCTCTCTTTCGAGCCCGCTCCTAAACTTGTGCCAGCTATGTGCAAAGTCCTTCAGCCGCCGGAAGTTAACCTCGGAAGCAACGAGGTCGCAGTAATAATCCGGTCCCTCCTCCGGGCGAGTGATCCCGTCCATCATCTTTTGCCGCTGATCATCGTACAAGGGGCATCGCCACAAAACGTGGTCCAAACTCACATCCTCCTCTCCGCAGTAACACACGCTGACCTCACACAACTTCATGTCATACAGCCTCTTGCGGAAACATCCATGCCCCGTCAGAATCTGAGAGACCTGATAGATCGGCTCGACCCAGGTCGCCCCGGCCAGAACCGGAAGTGCCGCCGTGCTGACGGACCGATAGGCCTTCGTCAATAAAATGAGAGCGGGCCTTTGCGTCCTCTGCAGTACGGCCCTGACCGTGTGTGTGCTCACGCGCCTCCACCAGCATCCCGCCGCGTAGGTTATGATAGCGACAAAAATGCCCTTGTACAGCACCTTAAGGGCCCTGTAGCGCATGCCCCAGGAAGAGGCGGAGACGCGTGTCATCTTGCCCAGCCCAGCTGCAGCACGCTCGCCAATTGATTGAGCGTGTTCCCCAAACGATAAATTCGCATTGATCACCACCCCCAGGACTCTCGTCGAGCGCACGCTTTTGACTGAGGCCCCGTCAAGACGGACCGTGGGTGGGCGCTTTGCTAAGCCCCCCTTCAGAGTCATGGAATATGACTTCGAAGGGGAGAAGCCCAACCTGTTGCGAGCCCCCCACTCAGTAATTAATGCCATGCATATAAATTTAAATTACATAAAAGTATTATATTTATATATGTTTACCCTAGTCCGTGCGTCACTGCGGGGTGCCAACTGAAAACCAGCGCTGGGTGTCTAACGCCTAGCAAATGCTGAGGTGGTCACCCTTTCGGTGCGGGCACGCTCGGCGCACTTTGAACTTTGTTCTTTTTTTACTTTTTGTTTATAACCGTTGTGCTGTGTCTGTCACGAATAAAAGTATTTCTATTCTATTCTATTCTTTTTTCTTTCCATGGCGCACGAAGCCGAAGCCTCAATGCCGGCCCTAGAGTCCGACTCGACGAGGACCGTAACATCATCCGCGTACGCGATCACCCTCACGCCGACCGGGAACGGCAACCGAAGCAAATCGTCCAGGAGAAGATTTCATAGTGGTGGTCCCACTACAGAACCCTGCGGGCACCCCATGGTCGAGACCTTCCAGACAACCCTGCTCCCGGCGAAGAGTCCGACTCGGCGGTTAGTGAAGTACACCGTCAGCATCTTATAGATGTTCGGCGGGCACCCCCCCCCCCCTCTTCGCCTTGAGCAGGATCATGGGCCACCATGCGTTGTCAAAGGCCCCGGATATGTCCAGGAAGATGGCCTGGACATACCTGAGCCGGCTGCTTTGGACGGTGTCCACAATGGAGTTTAAGGCCGTCAGCGTTGACTTACCCCGAGAAAACCCGTGCTGGCCGGACGACACCCCACTCAAGATGGAAGGGGCGCACAAAAGAATTACCCGCTCCAGGATTTTACCCAGGACAGGGAGAAGGGTGATGGGCCGATACGCTTTGGGATCGGTAAGTGGCTTGTCGTTGCCCTTTGGCAGAACAATGAGCCTACCGTCCTTCCACGCATCGGGGAAGACACCCTCGGCGACGCACATGCCAAACATGTGTGTCAGTTCAGCACAAGTCACCCGCCACACACGCCTGACAATGCCCGCCGTGATCCCATCGATTCCCGGAGCCGTGTTAGGAAGATCCTTAACTATTTTCTCCAGATCCTGACACGACAAAGGAGGCGCATCTCGACCCGACGGGATGCAGGCGGCCGCCAGTCGCACTTGCCTGTGGTACACGGTGTTCCGCGACGGATCGTCGTCGGGGCACAGGGCACCCACCAGACCCCGCATGGCGCCGTCGACATCCACAGCAAACCCCTCCGCGAGTCTAGTGCCGTTCACCACATTAGGTGAGGGTCGAAACCTGCCACTAGCGGCGCGATAAGCCAGGCCCCATGGGTCCTGATTTCCCCCGTCAGACAGCTTAAGAAAGAAGTCGAGCTGCGCCTTCTCCATCGCTGCCCTATACTTACTGCGGCACATATGAAAAGCATTCCTCGCGCTCACTTCACGATCCCCGCCTCCCTTCCTTACGTCCTGCCAGGCTTTCCTCAACCTATTGTTCTTTCTACGCAAGGTCTCCAACGCGGGAGACCACCATTCATAACCTTTCGCTTTCTTACTATCTCCACACGTGCCCAGGCATTAATCTGCTGTCCACGCGATAATTCGCGTGAACTCCTTGCATACAACGCTTGCAGGCTTCGCCCAGTCGACTTTCCCCACTCGCTCGTGGATCCTAGCCTGGAATCGGTCCCAGTCCACACCGCGCTCCCGAAACCTCTTTGGCGCCACCGACGGCTCCGCAGAGGGAGCCGGCCCACTGGCTCTCGTACCACATAGCCTGAAGGTGACGAGACGATGGTCGCTGCTACTCGCATGTTCGTGCACCCGCTACTCGACAACGTCCACGCCACGAGTCGTGAAGGTAACGTCGATGTTGGACTCCCCATTGGCAGTGAAGAATGTCGACTGCTGGCCCGGCGCGTTGTGTATGACTAGGTCATGGGCCAGCAGGAATCCCTCCATTAGTTCACGCCTTCGAGCCACTTCACGGCCCCGTCCGATGTAGTGGCGCGGCGCAGAGTGCCAGAGAGGCGAGTGCGCGTTGACGTCAGCCCCCACCAGCACACGGTGACCCCTGAGTGCACCCAACACCTTCTTTCAATATGTTTAGAGATGTCTTCGGAGTATTGAAAGTAAGCACTGGCTACGTGCAACGAAGACTTCCCCCAGGTTATGTGGCACACAATCCAGTGCGCGTTCGTGAGGTGCCGCAGCACCGCGCACGCCACGTCCAGGCGCGCCAAGAAGATCCCAGCTTTGGGACAAGAGCCCTCCGGCAGCAGAAGCTGCCCAAGTGCTGCCGTCGAGCCGCACGAAGCGACGAACGGTTCCTGGACCAGGATAACGTCCAGGTCCTCCTCCTCTGCGATCCTCGGGAGTTCCGCCGTTGCCAACGCCGAGCCCTGCAGGTTGAGTTGGCCGATGCGTAGCTTACCCATGATAGTTTGTCTGGCTCACCGCGTTCCGCTCGGCATGTGTCCTGGCAGGACAGTCGCGTGATGCAGTATTATGATGTGTTTGGGCCCCCTTGCGCCCAAACCTCTTGCACTTCGCGCACGTTGGGGTTGCAGCCTGGCATTCCGCGTTCCGATGGTTCCTCCTCTCCACAATTGCCGCACACCATGGTCTTGTCCCGGCAGTATTTTTCCGGGTGGCCGTAGAGCTGGCACCGACTGCAGCATGTGACGGAGACGTGGTCCGTCACTTCCACCACGTCCCACCCCAGGTAGATGCGGCCCCTGCCGATTAATTCCCGCCGTAGATCCCTCGAGGCCTGGCACACCCACCTAGTGCGGTTCCCGTGCCTATTGCGCTTATAGATGAGGCGCAGCTCCTGCTCCAACCTCTCTCTCGTCCAGGTCTCATCCTCCTGTAAGTTCTGCTCCTTTAGGTCAGAGAGCACCGTCTCCAGCTTGGCCTCCTTGTCGATGCCTGTCAAGGCAATGAGTGGCCAACGCTCGGCTGGCTCCACCGTGCGCAGCGTGGGGGGGACCGTTTTCCTGAGGGCGCTGCCGCCGTCGACGTAGTCTGCACCACTACCCCAGCATTTCCCACCTTTCTCACCCCAGCAATTTGCAGACCCAGCTGCCCGGGACGGACCGCGTCCAGCAATACTCACCGGGTATCCTCCGCTGTCTTCATCACCTCCCTTTGGTCCTCTGCAGGATAGATGACGATGGAGGGGCCAGGGGGGCGGACGATAGGAACCGGTTCTTGCCCCCTTCCCAGCCTGAGCGCGTCCGCAAAACTCCTGGCTGCCTGCGGCTGCCCCATCATTGCCGCGCCATTAGTTGGCACAGATGCTGCTGCGATGCTCGTCCTCACCTGCTGCTCCGCCAAAACAGAACAGAGCGGCTGTTCTCCGCCGCCGCGACCCTCAGGGACAAATGCATGATAACGGCCCCCAAGCGCTCCGTATGGACCCCAATAGCCGCAATCTCGTCCTTATTCAGCTTCGACGTCTTTGCCTTAACAGCCTCCATGTTGCCACGGGTGGAGGCGGACGCTATGCCCGCGAGCATGTCGACCGGCGCCGTCGTCAAGTCGTCGACGTCTGTTTTCCGGTTGCCCGATTCAGCTGCAGGACCCCGGGGGGCGGTGATGGCGGCGCAATCACCGGCCGCGACAGCAGGCCCCCAATCGGCGGCACATTACTCGGCCGGACCTCTTGGTCATACAGCGCCGCAGCGCTCCCTGGACCTCTTCCGGTGAAGTGAGCCACCTTTTCTCGCCGGCCTGGGCGTGGCTTCCCTCTGCCTCCATTGGCGATACCGGCCGTGGTTCCCCTATGGGCGTGCTGAACCCCTGCGGTGGGGTGCGCGCAAGGGACTGTCGGGGCGTGAAACCGGCCTCCTGGCGCATCTCCGAGAGAATGCGCAGCTCCTCATCCTTACACTCCATCTCCTCTTCTATCAGCTGTTGCTGGAGACGAGCCACGTCGTCACTCTCGGCCATGGTGAGCGGGTGGCGGCGGCCGCGCCGCCGCACCGAAACGCTTGACTGGGACCGGGGCAGTCACGTAACAATCCCTAAGCTCACACCCCCCACCTAGGCACACCCTCCCTGTATTGTAGTGGACGTCTTTTTATATAGGTATGTATACCTTTTTTTTTGTGGTCCTTTAATTTATATCCCCTTTTCTTTTACGAACCAAATCTAAACTATCCCGGTCACACTGCACACCACAAACACAAACACCATACGAATGTAATTGTAATTGCACCAAGTCCAGTGACCAGTTCGTGTATTAATCACCACATTGCACAAAGTCCAAGGGTAACTGTTCGTGTATTAACAAATTTTCTAAGTCCACAGATGGACGTCATTTTATAGGGGACCGATGGTATTAACTAACGTTTTTGTTAATACTAGCAGTAGTCGCTGCTGGTCGCCGCAGAAATACAGAAAAATTTTCTAAGTCCAATATTTCACCACTTGCCACCGATAGCACTCACCCCTATTTGGGGGCACCCTTCCCACACTCCCGGCTGGAAAAACTGGGGAAAATTCCGGGAAATCCGGAAAATTCCAAAGTCCGCGATTCTTCAGGGGTTTCTCAGGGGGGGGTCTGGGACCCGTCCCGACACCCTCCGAGGGGGGTGGGGGGGCAAAACGTCAAAATCGCAGGGGTGTGGGGGGACCGCACTCCAAGTGTCACTGTCACCACTTAACCTACAAATGTCACTGTCACGTACCTAAACACAAAGTGTCACTGTCACGATAGCGTCTCTTTCGTACGGGGGGAAAACGTCACCTCACTCCGCCTACGAGTAGCGCGATCTCGCTCTTAATTTAAGATGACCGCGGGTTCAGATACGATTTCTCACAGGAAGAAACAGGAGGCACCGATACTTCACGACAGCCAATCAAAAAAAAGATCGGGTAAAACAACGTCCGCACGTCTGCTCAGCATGAGCGCAGGCAGCGAACTCCCGCAGGCAGCGAACTCGAACAAGTAGATAGGGACAGTGGGAATCTCGTTAATCCATTCATGCGCGTCACCAATTAGATGACGAGGCATTTGGCTATTTTGGCCCAGACATGTGCCTTCGTCCTTAGTGATCAACTATCGTAATCATTATGGATTGTCGTGACGGGACTCCCACGTCCCTTCCACCGTCACCGCACTAACCAGGTATTTCGCCGGTGGGATCTTTGGCGAGGTCGAATCAATTGTTACAAAAATAAACTTGAAGGGAGGATCATAAGGGAGCCCTCGACGACCTCTGGGC
Source organism: Mythimna impura (assembly GCA_905147345.3). Lineage (NCBI taxonomy): Eukaryota > Metazoa > Arthropoda > Insecta > Lepidoptera > Noctuidae > Mythimna > Mythimna impura. Next base: position 12,851,495 of record LR990364.1, read on the forward strand.
CCGGCGTCAGCCCTAACACAGGAAGCCCGGACACTCGCTCCCCGCCTCAGTCGATCCGAGTGGTCATGCGATTGAATCTTGTCCAGTTCATGTGCCAGCCACGCAGCACCAATGACGGAACGCTGGCCAAGACTCCCTCATCTAGCCCGACGAACCTTTTCAGCTCCTTGTACGAAGCCAGGCTCCACACACCTCTCCAGGACAATGTGCAGGAGGTCGAGTGGACGCTCTCTTTACAAGGTAGCCCTAGTGTGCCAGCGACTTTCTCGACGAGTTCATCATGATTACCGTATTTGCTACGTTTCTCACGATGAAGCTCATCGAGATTACGCTGGCCCGAGACCACCTGCGCATCCACAATCACCCCCACACCATTCCTGGAGGCAATGATGTCGGGCTTTCTGAGGCCGATCGCGGTCCTGACATGCGGTTCCTTCACCACCGTCCATCCCTTGTCCTGCATGGCAGAGCTGACGACGTCCGCTATACAGTTATGGCATTCAATACGGCCGCCGTGTGTTCTGTGACACTGTTGGATGATGTGTGCCGTCGTTTCCCTAACCATGCAACCTGCACGGCAGTTCAACTCCGACACATCACCAGTCCTGCGCCCCCGTGTATTGCGTACTCGCGACGGAAGCGCATTAATATGAGTGTGCACGAACTGCACGAAGTCCCGGCCCGTATACTGCGCACAACGTGCCCGCATCCACTTAGTAGACGCGGGCACCCGTGGACTTTCCCTTAACTCGAGTCCATCCACGGCTGTGTGCAGGGCTTCACGCCAAAACAAAGCGGTCGTCCGCTCCCCAGACTTGGGATCTTCAGCGGTGAGACGCCGGAGCTGCTTCTCGGCCCACTGCAGCTTCCTTCGGATCCTATCGGATCTGGCGGCAGCATTGGCCACTGGCCATCGTGAAGAATCCAAGCGACCGAACCTCTTATGTATGAGATCCGGCACCCAGCTCCTCAACGATGGGATCGCCAAGCCGCCGTCCGTGGTTGCTGCGTGGAAGTACCCGATCGGCACGTCCTTTGGTAACCGCAGCCATTTCCGCACCGCCCTCCGGATCTGGACGTCGAGCAACTTCAACCTGTCATCCGTAATATTTCCGAGCACCAGACCGTGCAGGAATCTCGGGATCAGGTAAACCCTTGCTAGTTCGAGCCGCTTCTGCGGCTTAAGGGGAGCCTTAGAGATGTTCTCTAAGGCTACTTTGAGGTCGTGCTCTAACGTCACGCATCCAGATGCCTTGAAGTCAACACCAAGATAGCGCCATCGTTCCACGTTTGAGACCTGCCTCAACCATTGCGACCCCACCTTAAAGGCGCGGTCAGTCAGGTAGTGCATTTTCTTACGCTTCCCATCCGGCACCATCGAAAGCACAGCGCTTTTCGCATGGCTGACGAAAAGTCCCATCATCTGCTCCGTGCGCCACACACTGTCGATGGAGGATTGCATGCCCACGAGTCTCGGCCTCCAACCCATAACCGACTCCCCTCGGTAGAGCCGCTAAGATCGCATCCATCGCCACGTTGAACAACACGGGCGACAACGGGTCACCCTGGCGAACCCCCTGGCCAACTCTTGCAGGACCGCTGCGGGCTCCATTCACAACCAACACAGTCTCGGAAGTGGCATACAGCCTCACAACGTAGTCACAGAACCCCTCAGGCAGGCTTTTTTTCCTCAGCAGATCAATAAGTGCCGCATGCGACACAGTATCGAACGCCTTGGCAAAATCCAGCACCGCAACATGTCATTCACGCAACTTCTTCCTACAGTCTCCCAGCACAGCGTCCAGCACTGCCAAGTTCTCGAGTGTGCCGTCGGCGCAGATAAATCCACGCTGTCGTGCATCGGGAGGGCAGCATGCCTCAAGCCTTCTCGCCAAGACAGAGTGCATGTGCCTAAGGGGCACCGACGCGATCGAAATCGGCCGATACTCCCCAGGCCCAGCAGGATTCTCTGTCTTAGGTACGAAGACCGTCCCGCAGCCACGAAGTTTGTCAGGGACCTCCCCATTTCTCATCCATGCGCTGAATATTTCCGCCTGAGCTACAGCGGACACCGTATTCCAGGCCCCTGGGAGAATTCCGTCAGGACCCGGAGCCGACCTGCTATCTATGCGGCAGGCCTTAACCTCTTCCGAGGTAAAAGGCTGCCACAGCTGCGAATAATCGCGCCTGCCCCCGTACTGCTCCTGGCGCTGAAGCGCACCTAGAGCTTCCGGTGTGAGCCCCGGGGCATCAGACACGGCCTCCATTACTGGTCGCCAATAGGCTTCCAGCTCCGACAGACTATGCTTGACACCACGAGTTTGGCCATCAATTATCTCGGCAGCACATCGAGACCTGCAGGTCTTATACAGCTGCTGCACTCTCGCGTACTCCATTCGGCGCCGCTTTTTAGCCGACAACTTTGCTGGCGGTACGTTATCGGTACGAGTCTGGCCTTTACGCCTAGGCCGCCCCCGCCTTCCCGTGCCACGTGCACCCCGCGCCAGTCTCGCTTCGGCCTCCGCAAGGAGATCCTCCACGATCTTGGCGTGGTCTAGCGCCTCGGACCGGATCGGGCTTTGCAAATTAACGGGGACCGACACGTCTTCAGAGGGAGCCTCAACCTTGACGACAGGCCGCTCCGGTGTCGAACTTTCGGCAGCGCAAACTTCTACTGTAACTGTAACATGGGTGCCCCCACTCAACACCTCCTCTACCTCTGGCGCACTTGGGGAAGAAGACCTATCCATCTCTGCCAGGCACGCTCGTACCCGGCTCTTGTAAGTCTCCTTCCTCCTATAACCTTTAACCGCGTCCAGGGTTTTCCCAAGGTTGGGCAACTCCACCATCAAGAGTTGGTTAATTGTGCTTGCGCTGCCTCCAGCTCTAACCAGACGCGCCTCCGTCTGAGCCAGAAGCTCCACCTCCTCATCGTGCCATCTCCGCTTCACCTGCGGTGAGGCGGCTGCGGCGTTAGCCGTCGTTGGGTGGGCTAACCGTACATGCTGGCCCAACCCTATACTGGAACGGAATGACCTACCACATTCCGGACAAGTCCAACCACCTTCCCCCCGTCCCGACGGAGACGGAGTTCGAGCGCCCGGACTAGTGGGTTTAAGGGTCGGCACCTCCGACGACTGTGGGAGGTCGGAGGCTCGACCATTGGTACATAAATTATCGAAAGCGCCCTTTAAATCCAATGCAGTGGGGGTGCTAGCCCCACCACAAGATTCACCCACAGCTCTCGTGTGTCCCAGCCGGAGCGAGCTGCTAGATTTGGGGTCCGAAGACCCCCCATCGGGACCACTCAGGGACAAGCCCTGAGCCTGGCCTGGCCTGGATTTAGTACCGAACACATCAGTACTCCCGCGCACCCCGGTTAAGTTAATAAAACCAGAGTCTCCAGGCCTACCAATCCCCTGGACCCTTAGGGCCTAAGGGTCAAGACGGGGTTGGTGTATGCGCGGTACGCCTCAGATCTCACGCCGCGGCGCCGGAGCGATCGATCGAAACAAGGGCACCAATATGAGACGCTTCTGGTCGGACGGTCCAACGCAAACCCGTCTGCACCTTACCATGGCTGCCCCCCCCCCCCCCCCTTGTTTGCGAAGCAGCGGCGCCACGAGCAGGCCAAGGGTAGGAGTTGATTATAGCAGTGCCAGCTGGTCGCGAGTTCGCGACACATCACTACGACCTTGTGCCTACTATTATTACTTACTTAACACTATGACCTATGTGAACTGTATTCCTCCCAGCAGCTGTTTGCGGCAGCCGCTGGGTACATGCGCGCATACCACTCACACCTCCCACTGGAGCCGAGAAGAGAGTCATAGTTACTCCCGCCGTTTATCCGCGCTTGCTTGAATTTCTTCACGTTGACATTCAGAGCACTGGACAGAAATCACATTGCGTGAACAGGGCGAGCACTAAGAGGGGTTTTTGAAAATTCTTAAAACGGAGGAAATTCGTTTGTACGTAAAATTTTATTCCTTGGACCCATAAACTAGAAATTTAGTTTATAAGTTTAAAAAAACCAATTCAATAAAAAATTGCATTATTCGTTTTAAACAAGTGTTCAAAAGTAATTCTATGAAACGATGTACGGAGTGTAGTTGTATGGGAGAATCTTATTTCTATTAGTTTTTGAAAACTAGTCCCAAAACACGGCTTAAGGGATGTTAAAGTTTTTATGAAAACATTTTCGCGAACGAAATCGCTGGCAAAGTGCTAGTTATTTTCTATAATATTATAGATAATAATATAGAATCAAACTAACACTCTAAAGATAATTATATAAGTAATAATTAAGTTAATATTTTGTAAGTTGTGTATGGCTTTAACAATCTGAAAAATAAATCATTATTATTTTAGAGAGAAAACAATTGAATTTTAACCAACTTCAAAAAAGAGGAAGTTCTATGTTCGGCTGAATGTATATTTTTTATGTATGCTCATCGATTTCTCGGTCAATTGTGGACCGACTTTATTTTATTTTTTTGTAAAAAGTTATTTATAATATTATAGGTAATAATATAGAATAAAACTGGCACTTTATAGATAATAATATAAGTAATCATTAAGTTTAAGTTGTGTATGTCTTTAACAATAATGGATTATATTATCTGAAAAAACTTTTTACAAAAAAAAAAAATACAACCGACTTCAAAGTAAAAAAAACACTGAAAAGTGCAAAATAACTTTAATTTCGGAAGTCGGTGTTTCTATAATAGTTTTGTCTCTTCGTTATTTAACACCGACTTCCGAAATTAAAGTTATTTTGCACTTTTCAGTGTTTTTTTTTTACTTTGAAGTCGGTTGTATTCTTTTTTTTTGTAAAACGTTTTTTTATTTTACACTTTTTAGTTATGGCACCACCACTAAAAAGTTCCTCTCAGCCATACTTAAATACCTTATAGCCAGAGTGCATCTCATGACAATTCTAATAATACCAAACACGGTTAGATTACATTAATTTATTACAGAGTTCCGGTACCTAACTTCAGGCTTCATCATCAGATCAGTTCGATATATTCCCCCTCTACTTTCAATCAGTCATCGACTACACGTATAAACAAAGCAATTTTACTTGTTACGACGGTTCTGCTGTGATCCTATGAGGAGTTCTGTTCCATATCTTCGAAGTTCATGATCAGATCATAAAAATATTTCTATGGGACCAACTCGGAAGTACCTATAACCTTCCAAAAAAAAAAAAAAAATTCAAAATCGGTCCACAATTGACCGAGAAATCGGTGAACATACATAAAAAAAAAATACATTTAACCGAACATATAACCTCCTCCTTTTTGAAGTCGGTTAAAAAAGGATATTATTATTATAGAGAGAAAACAATTGAATTTTAATTTGTAATGACTCCACATTCGAGTCTTAACTCAGAATAGGGTTAAGCTTGCCTGTGTATATAAGCTGTCTTATTTTTAACCGACTTCAAAAAGAAGGAGGTTATATGTTCGGTTGAATGTATGTTTTTTTTTATTTTTATTTTTTCATGTATGTACCGATTTTGAAAATGTTTTTTTGATTGGAAGGTTATACTTCCGAGTTGGTCCCATAGAAATATTGTTATGATCTGATCATGAACTTCGAAGATATGGAACAGAACTCCTCATAGGATCACAGCAGAACCATCGTAACAAGTAAAATTGCTTTGTTTATACGTGTAGTCGATGACTGACTGAAAGTAGAGGGGGAATATATCGAACTGATCTGATGATGAAGCCTGAAGTTAGGCACCGGAACTCTGTAGTAAATTAATGTAATCTAACCGTGTTTGGGATTATAAGAATTGTCATGAGATGCACTCTGGCTATAAGGTATTTAAGTTTGGCTGAGGGGTACTTTTTAGTGGTGGTACCATAACTAAAAAGTGTAAAATAAAAAACTTTTCACAAAAAAAAATACAACCGACTTCAAAGTAAAAAAAAAAACACTGAAAAGTGCAAAATAACTTTAATTTCGGAAGTCGGTGTTAAATAACTAAAAGACAAAACTATTAAAGAAACACCGACTTCAGAAATTAAAGTTATTTTGCACTTTTTAGTGTTTTTTTTTACTTTGAAGTCGGTTGTATTTTTTTTTTGTGAAAAGTTTTTTTTTATTTTTTTGTTAAAGTTGTGTACCTACAATAAAGAATAAATATGAATATGAATTGATTTTAAAAATTCTATCCCCAGTAGTTACTCGTACCTTCGCTACGCTGACTGACAGGCTATATTTTTTTAACTTTCACGCACTGATTCGATTCAATTTTAAATGTTTTTATTTAACATGCCTACATGGGCACTTATAAAACATCAGAAGCTAGTGCACGGTTTCAATTGGTAATGTTAAGCTTATTGTTTGTTACGTTTCACTATAGAATATGGTTATAAACAAATACAATGATAGTTAATTATTTTGATTGTTTTATTTAATTTTCTAATTGATTTAGGGATATTAAACCTTTAAAGGTTACCTTGACTTACAAAGAAAAAAACTTTATACAAAAAAAAAATACTACCGACTTTAAAATAAAAAAAACACTGAAAAGTGCAAAATAACTTTAATTTCGGAAGTCCTTCGTTATTTAACACCGACTTCCGAATTTAAAGTTATTTTGCACTTTTCAGTGTTTTATTTTACTTTGAAGTCGGTTGTATTTTTTCATATGTCCTTTGCCTGACTGGCAATTTTACATGACAAGTTTACATTGTCGCCCTACACAATTTTCTCCCTTAGAAATATAATCATGTCGATTACTGTTGAAATAAAAAACTTTTTACAAAAAAATTACCGACTTCACTAAAAAAAAACACTAAAAGGATCAAAATAACTTCAATTTCGGAAGTCGGTGGTAAATATGAAACAAACTATACCGAGAAACACCGACTTCCGAAATTAAAGTTATTTTGATCTTATAGTGGATTTTCTGGCGTTACCCAGGCCAGATGTTGTCGAAAATGGTCATTTGAATCTTATAGATAATTAGTTTTGCGGCTTCTGTAATTGTTGCGCACATTTTTAAATTTGTTGCGCTTATAGTTTTTTAATTATTTCACAAAAACATTTCCTGCTGGGGTAACGTTACCCCAGCCAGACCTTTTTCTTTCTAATGGGAATATTTAAATAATTACTAGCTATAAAATTAGTTGTCTAGATGAAGTAAATGTTGTGCCTTATTTTGTATTTGTTCTTTCATCGGTTGCGAAGTTATTCGAGATTATGCTGGGGTAACGTTTTTGGTTTTGCTAGATCTTTGAAATGGTTAAGCGGATTCTTATCATATTTTGTACATGGCTTCTTAGGAATTAGTTTAAATTTGTTCTGCAATAAAAAAAACAAAATAATACATAGCTTAAAGATTATTTCATTAAATAGAAAAACACTTCAATTGGTCCCAGCACTCTCAATAAGAGCTCTAAAGAGTTACTTTAAACGTTATTTTAAAGCTTGTAACTGCCTTCAAATGTATGTGAAGTTTCATTAGTATCCTGTAAGTATTTAACAAGTTATGATGATATTGACTTCTTCACGAGCACGGTCTTGATGCGCGCGGTGTTATTTGGCCACTGGATTGGATATATGAACTGAATGTTATGTCAATTATTAGTTTTTTAGTTCAGTTGTATATCAGTAAAATTTCAGCTCAGTACATTGGATAATTAATGAGATAATACGATTAAAGTCATTAGGAAGTGAATGACCGTGGTAACCCGACCAAGTTTAGGTGGTTACGAAAAAGCGATAACGCAAAACATTATGGTACCTTCTAAAATATGTAGGATAGTGTTACAAATTTAGTACAGACATGTACACAAGTTTAAAAAAAAACTACGTGATTATTAAATAATTTTCATTGACAGGTATTATAATCATTTCAATTGAACTTTTAAAGTATTATTAAACTTATACTTAAAAACAATCACAGATTAAAATTACAGATAGTTATTTTGCTTTTTTGAAATTTTCTATGATTTTTTAATTAAATTATAGATTTCAGTATACACAGTACACAGTTACAGTTTTTATTTAAATATACACATATTGGACTGTGTAATGATCACAGACAGTAAATAATATACAATGGTTTTTTTCAGTTAACACTAAACTTACGGTGCGTACAGACTATATAACATAACATGTTATATAACATTTTTCATAGTGTGGTCATGTTATTTAACATTGTTGTATAACATTTTACATAGAGTTGTAGTGTTATATAACATGTTACATGGTCTGTACGCACCTTTACGTATGTCTACTAATACCTACTTATATCAATTAAAATCACAGATCAATGGTAATATTAATTGACATCACAATGTAGTAAAATGCTCACAGTTAGTCCTACTGTTTTGTTGTCTCATTTCAAATATCACATTTTTTTCCTAAGTTTAAAATCACAGATCAAAAATAATCAAATTAAGTAATATTAAACTGCAGTCAAATAATTATGTAAGTATTACTTTTAACTAATTACAATCTCAAAAAGTCGACGTGTAAAGGTACATTCTAAAACTTTGCTGGTTTTTGTATAAAAATATCACAGATCATTTTGTAAAATGAGTATCCAAATACGTAACGAAACTCGAATCATCATCTATTTGCGAGTTTATATCAACGCGAGTGTCGCAACAAAGTAATTATGGATTTCTTAAATTCTACGTGTCCAAGGAGTTTGTGGAAATAAATAAATACCTACCTGTTGCGGTAGTCCCGACTCCCGACATTGATAACGATAAAAATCGGTCGCTAAGTCATGAATTTCGTTAATCAAGTTTCAAGTCATATGTTGACTATATACCTATACACAAAAACCTTCCACTTGAATCAATCTATCTATTAAAAAAAACTGCTTCAGAATCCGTTGCGTAGTTTTAAAGATCTAAGCAAACAGGGACAAACAAACGGGAAGCGACTTTGTTTTATAGGTACTATGTAGCGAAGGATAAATATGTCGTTATCATTGTTTAGAATTCCAGTCTAGGTAATAACTAAGTACGAAAGAAAAGAAAATAATAAGTTCCTAAATTCAAATATTTAAGCCTTAAAAAAATACAGTTTTAGATAAGTACCTAACAACATGTACATATTAATAATAATTTTGCTACTATTTCTGTAGTTACATTATACAAGCTTACCTTGTTCGTGAATTCATCAAGCAGCCTGCACCATAACTATGATCATCAATAGAAGCACTCCACATTAGCAGTAATTCGCCACACTTATTATTTTATATTAGCTCTCACGCACTCTATAAATATTTGCAAAAACAGGAAACGGAACTGCCGAAACGCACGCGCACTCTACAAGATGAATTATGTGATTATGGAGCATGTTTAGTGCAATGCGCCCCTTCACCCCACCCCTTCCGCGTCCCACCGAACGACATGTTATATCAGTGATTTTTGATAAGTTTATGCAACTGGAAGATAATAATAATGTTTTCATAGTACAGATATTATTTTATTATTAATGTATTTAACAGTGTACGCGTCTGTACCGAAATTGTAAGGTGTATTATACTAAACATTTCAAAAGATAGTATAATGTTCTGCGTTTTCGCTTTTTCGTAACCACCTAAACTTGGTCGGGTTACCACGGTCATTCACTTCCTAATGCCTTTAATCGTATTATCTCATTAATTATCCAATGTACTGAGCTGAAATTTTACTGATATACAACTGAACTAAAAAACTAATAATTGACATAACATTCAGTTCATATATCCAATCCAGTGGCCAAATAACACCGCGCGCATCAAGACCGTGCTCGTGAAGAACTCAATATCATCATAACTTGTTAAATACTTACAGGATACTAATGAAACTTCACATACATTTGAAGGCAGTTACAAGCTTTAAAATAACGTTTAAAGTAACTCTTTAGAGCTCTTATTGAGAGTGCTGGGACCAATTGAAGTGTTTTTCTATTTAATGAAATAATCTTTAAGCTATGTATTATTTTGGTTTTTTTATTGCAGAACAAATTTAAACTAATTCCTAAGAAGCCATGTACAAAATATGATAAGAATCCGCTTAACCATTTCAAAGATCTAGCAAAACCAAAAACGTTACCCCAGCATAATCTCGAATAACTTCGCAACCGATGAAAGAACAAATACAAAATAAGGCACAACATTTACTTCATCTAGACAACTAATTTTATAGCTAGTAATTATTTAAATATTCCCATTAGAAAGAAAAAGGTCTGGCTGGGGTAACGTTACCCCAGCAGGAAATGTTTTTGTGAAATAATTAAAAAACTATAAGCGCAACAAATTTAAAAATGTGCGCAACAATTACAGAAGCCGCAAAACTAATTATCTATAAGATTCAAATGACCATTTTCGACAACATCTGGCCTGGGTAACGCACACACCATATGGTTACCTATAATAATTGAAGAGTTCCCTCGATTCCTCATGGATCCCATCATCAGAACTGGATTCTGAAAAAAGTGGGACCAATCGGAGAGCAACTCCTCTAAGAGGAAAAAAAAATTTGCAAATCGGTCCATAAACAACACGACGAGTTCTGAGGTAACACACATATGGTTTGTGCTGGTATGTATATAGGGTGACTGGTAATTAGTGTACGATACTTAAACACGTGATTGTGCTCATCATAACCAACAATTTTTATTATGGGAGCAAAGCCGAAATCGCGAAAAAAATATCAGCTGTTCAGTACACATTAGGCAGAAATAAATGTACTGAACAGCTGATTTTTTTTCGCGATTTCAGGTTTGTTCCCATAGTAAAAGTTGTTGGTTATCATGAGCACAATCACGTGTTTAAGTATCGTACACTAATTGCCAGTCACCCTATATATGTTAGCATGAATGTATATATGTAATTGTTGATTAAATGGAAAAAAAAACACAACCGAATTGATAACCTCCTCCTTTTTTTTGAAAGTCGGTTAAAAATACAACCGAGTTCAATGGAAAAAAAAATACTGAAAAGTGCAAAATAACTTTAATTTCGGAAGTCGGTATTTCTATAATAGTTTTCTCTTCGTTATTAAACACCGACTTCCGAAATTAAAGTTATTTTGCGCTTTTCAGTGTTTTTTTTTCCATTGAAGTCGGTTGTATTTTTTTGTGAAAAGTTTTTTATTTTACACTTTTTAGTAATGGTACCACAACTAAAAAGTACCCCTCAGCCAAACTTAAATATCTTATAGACAGTGCATGTCATGGCAATTCTAATAATCCCAAACACGGTTAGATTACATTAATTTATTACAGAGTTCCGGTGCCTAACTTCAGGCTTCATCTTCAGATCAGTTCGATATATTCCCTCTCTTCTTTCAGTTAGTCATCGACTACACATATAAATAAAGCAATTTTACTTGTTACGACAGTTCTGCTGTGATCCTATAAGGAGTTCTGTTCCGTATCTTCGAAGTTCATGATCAGATCATAACAATATTTCTATGGGACCAACTTGGAAGTATAATCTTTCAATAAAAAAAAATATTTTCAAAATCGGTTCATAATTGACCGAGATATCGGTGAACATACATAAAAAAATACATTCAGCCGAACATAGAACTTCGTCTTTATTCTTTATTGTACACACAATTATAAACAGACACTAGCTGACCCGGCGAACTTCGTACCGCCTAATAGTAAGGATAACGCCATCTACTGGCATTATCAGAACAGCATAATTAATTTTTAATGACATTTTAATTAGAGATGGCGTTGTATGCCTACGGATTTTTTGTGTGATTTTTTCCATTTTTTCTCGCCGTTTAAACCTTCCCTGGACACTGACTACTATATCCTACTCTACCTTACTCTACCCTACTCAAAAAAAAAAGTATCCTATGTGTTTCTCCTGGTTCTAAGCTACCTCCCCACCAACTTTCAGCCTAATCGGTTCAGCCGTTCTTGAGTTATAAATAGTGTTAGCATCTAGCTACACTTTTCAACCTTTTTAATTGATTAAAAAAAATACAGACAAAAGTTTATTCACCCTTTTTAAATAGTTTACACAAAATACATTTCTGAACGCATGCATAAATGTCAATCACAGTATTTGACAGGGCTGCGTTCAAAAATAACCAGAGTAGCTTCGAGTTGCAACCCAGAGTCGTTCTTTTATAACTCGAGTAACTACCCTAGAGTTAACCCAACTAACTCTAACTCCGAGCAGGGTAGGTTGGTGTAATGACAGTTGCTTGGCATTGACAGTTGAGCGTTCAAAAATGCGAGCTTAGAGTATCTACCCGATGACGTGTGCGTACGCGCAGCGGAATGTTGTTGAATTTAAAGATTTTAATTATGCAGATATTTAGTGTATGACGTCGTATAATTGTGTATGGTAAAAAAAAAATTTGTGCACGCAACCATTGTGGAGAAATTCACCAAAAACTGATTCCGCTGGGCGAACGTTGTCCTGGCGGAACTTTTTTTAATCCATAGACTTTAGAAGAAAATAGATGTGTCCAAAAATTAGTGTGTATTTGTGTGTAATTGTGTATGTATGAATAAAACTAGTGCATGTATAAACTTCGGAGAAATTCAAGTTTCCGCTACGCGAACGTTTGGCCATTAGCTAGTTTTCATATAAAGCGCTTACATAGAGAGCTGTAGATTTTTACATACGTTGTTTTGAATTTGTTTATATTTGTTTAAAAAACAGATTTAGAAAAAATCGTAGGGTTTAAAAGATAAAAATATAAACGTAAAATACGCTTATTAGGTCTTAGTTCTTAAAGTATGCACTTTGGGGTCTAGATTTTCACGTTTATACAAACCTTGTAAGTGTCTGCAACATGTTGCCAAGTATCAATGATGTTCCGTTAGTAACTAAAGAGTTATAGGACAAATTTACCATGAACAGATCACTGTTTACAAAGCAGTCAAATATCACGACGTTCTGAAGGAATTCCATAGTAATATGTATGTCAATAATTAGTGTATTCATTCAACTATTCTTATGCAAAATTTCATGTCATTAAATTCAGTAATTAAAGAAAAACAATTATAATACTGACGAAGCATCGAATACCTACATAACCCGACCAAGTTCGGATGGCTACAAAAAAGCGGCCGTGCAATATATTTAGGTAACATCCCAAAATTTACAGTATAATACCGGTATTGAATTGGTATAGGTGATAACACAATATTGTTGTTTCGATATAATTTATAGGTCATTTATTTTTGTACACCTACTTTTTTAAATGTATTTGACTATGACAGAAAGTAGGTACTATTTACGTAGGTACTTTATTTAAGTATGCGCTTAATATTTAATATTTTCTTGAAAATACCTTTTTTATACCAATGTTTTAGTTTATAAGCACTTTTTTTATGTTGATCAAATCTAAACAACTGAATAGGTTAGTTATGTGATGTGATTTTAATTTTTATTGAAGCTCGAAATATTATACTTACCCTAAGTTTCGTCATCCACGCGAACGAAGTCGCGGGCAAAAGCTAGTTCATAGTCTATTTTAGTTAAAACACATTTAAGTCTATTGCTGTCATTGCAAGCGTTTGTTAACGTTATTATAATTACATAAAGTATTATATGTAATTAAAAATATTTTTGTACGCGGATATTTAAATAGAGAAGTACTTGTTAATTGAAGATTTGTTTTTATCGTAGATAGTGGCGTTAATATTAAAAAAATATTTTTCATTCAAGAAATGCAATTGTTTTATTTTTTCCTAACGCTTGTGTACGCAACTGTACCATATTAATAAATACTATATTGGAAGGTTAAGAACGTTTCTTAGATATACGGCACGGCCGCTTTTTGGTAGCCATCCGAACTTGGTCGGGTTATGTAGGTTTTCGATGCTTCGTCAGTATTATAATTGTTTTTCTTTAATTACTGAATTTAATGACATGAAATTTTGCATAAGAATAGTTGAATGAATACACTAATTATTGACATACATATTACCATGCAATTCCTTCAGAACGTCGTGATATTTGACTGCTTTGTAAACAGTGATCTGTTCATGGTAAATTTGTCCTATAACTCTTTAGTTACTAACGGAACATCATTGATACTTGGCAACATGTTGCAGACACTTACAAGGTTTGTATAAACGTGAAAATCTAGACCCCAAAGTGCATACTTTAAGAACTAAGACCTAATAAGCGTATTTTACGTTTATATTTTTATCTTTTAAGCCCTACGATTTTTTCTAAATCTGTTTTTTAAACAAATATAAACAAATTCAAAACAACGTATGTAAAAATCTACAGCTCTCTATGTAAGCGCTTTATATGAAAACTAGCTAATGGCCAAACGTTCGCGTAGCGGAAACTTGAATTTCTCCGAAGTTTATACATGCACTAGTTTTATTCATACATACACAATTACACACAAATATACACTAATTTTTGGACACATCTCTTTTCTTCTAAAGTCTATGGATTAAAAAAAGTTCCGCCAGGACAACGTTCGCCCAGCGGAATCAGTTTTTGGTGAATTTCTCCACAATGGTTGCGTGCACAAATTTTTTTTTACCATACACAATTATACGACGTCATACACTAAATATCTGCATAATTAAAATCTTTAAATTCAACAACATTCCGCTGCGCGTACGCACACCCCGATGACGTCATTAGAGTTAACTCTAATCTCATTTTTGAACGCAGGACTGGATGACAGGAGGAAAACGAATGTTTGACAGGTACGAAACCGAAACAAAGGAACATAATTAAATGAAAAATGATTCATTTTCTTAATTATGTATTCGTCAAGTTTTCATTGTTTTTAAAATGTATTCTGCTGTTCAGGGCGGAGACAAATCCAACGAAACAAAAACCATGAAAGTTATAAGTGTTGTAACAAACTCGTCTTTTTTTTATATATAATTATATAGATTATAAATAGGACAGTTGATGTACATAGGCGAGCTTAATTTATTACAGAGTTCCGGTGCCTAACTTTAGGCTTCATCATCAGATCAGTACGATATATTCCCCCTATTCTTTCAGTCAGTCATCGACTACACATATAAATAAAAATATTTTTACAAAAAAAAATACAACCGACTTCAAAGTAAAAAAAAAACACTGAGAAGTGCAAAATAACTTTAATTTCGGAAGTCGGTGTTTCTATAATAGTTTTCTCTTTGTTATTTAACACCGACTTCCGAAATTAAAGTTATTTTGCACTTTCAGTGTTTTTGAAGTGAAAACTTCTTTAGCGGCGTTGTACACTTTTTTTGTAATGGGTAAAAAATGTTAAACTCGCGTCAGGGTCACGTGACCTGATCGAAAATTCGTAAGACGGATGTCGTGCAAAATTGTGTGCAAAAAATTTTGTAATGGGTAAAAAATGTTAAACTCGCGTCAGGACACGTGACCTGATCGAAAATTCGTAAGACGGATGTCGTGCAAAATTGTGTGCAAAAAAAAAGCAATTCGTGCAAAATTATTCCATAACCATTCCAAAATATCCAAAACGCACAACGTTAATACTTAAGTTTTCACTTTTTCGTCATTTTTTTTTTAACCGACTTCAAAAAAAAGGAGGTTATCAATTCGGTTGTATTTTTAACCGACTTCAAAAAAAAGGAGGAGGTTATCAATTCGGTTGTATTTTTTTTTTTTTTTTTTTTTTTTTTATCATCATTATTTTTTTTTTATGTTTGTTACCTCAGAACTCCGTCGTTTATGGACCGATTTGCAAAATTTTTTTTTCCCTTTATAGGATATGCTTCCAGATTGGTCCCATTTTTTTCAAAATCCAGTTCTGATGATGGAATCCATGAGGAATCGAGGGAACTCCTCAAAAATTATAGGCAACCCTATGGTAATTTTAGTATTTTCATCAAGAACTTAAGCATTTACAGTCAAAAAGTAACATTTGATGAAGTGGAACTGATGAAGAAGACCAGAAATGGTCAACGGAACTTCATACTCAAATAGATATCACATTGAAGATATAGTTAAGCGACTATGACAATACAAATAAATGAATGATTCTGAATAGTTACGTTGAAAATGGTATCATCGAAGTGATCTGATGATGATGATGGAGCCGGAAGGTAGGCACTGGAACTCCGTAATTAATCAATGTAACCTAGCCGTGTTTGGACTCATTAGAATTGTCATGAGATGCACTTTGGCTATAAGGTACTATCGAACTGATCTGATGATGGAGCCGGAAGGTAGGCACAGGAACTCCGTAATTAATCAATGTATCCTAGCCGTGTTTGGGCTTATTAGAATTGTCGTGAGATGCTCTTTGGCTATAAGGTACTATCGAACTGATCTGATGATGGAGCCGGAAGGAGGAAGGTAGGCACAGCAACTTTATAATAAAACAATGTAACCTAGCAGTATTTGGGTTAATTGGAATTGTCATTAGAAATAGGCACTCTGTTTATAAGTGTATCGCAACTAAAAAGTGTGAAATAAAAACTTTTTAATAAAAAAAAAATTACCGACTTCACTAAAAAAAACACTAAAAGGATCAAAATAACTTTAATTTCGGAAGTCGGTGTTAAATAAGAAACAAACAATACCGAGAAACACCGACATCCGAAATTAAAGTTATTTTGATCCTTTTAGTGTTTTTTTTAGTGAAGTCGGTTATTTTTTTTTTCTAAAAAGTTTTTATTTTTTTATTTTTTTTTTATCATCATTTTTTTTTTTAATGTTTGTTACCTCAGAACTCCGTCGTTTATGGACCGATTTGCAAAATTTTTTTTTTCCTTATAGGATATGCTTCCAGATTGGTCCCATTTTTTTCAAAATCCAGTTCTGATGATGAAATCCATGAGGAATCGAGGGAACTCCTCAAAAATTATAGGCAACCCTATGGTAATTTTAGTATTTTCATCAAGAACTTAAGCATTTACAGTCAAAAAGTAACATTTGATGAAGTGGAACTGATGAAGAAGACCAGAAATGGTCAACGGAACTTCATACTCAAATAGATATCACATTGAAGATATAGATAAGCGACTATGACAATACAAATAAATGAATGATTCTGAATAGTTACGTTGAAAATGGTATCATATTAATGATCTGATGATGATGATGGAGCCGGAAGGTAGGCACTGGAACTCCGTAATTAATCAATGTAACCTAGCTGTGTTTGGACTCATTAGAATTGTCATGAGATGCACTTTGGCTATAAGGTACTATCGAACTGATCTGATGATGGAGCCGGAAGGTAGGCACAGGAACTCCGTAATTAATCAATGTATCCTAGCCGTGTTTGGGCTTATTAGAATTGTCGTGAGATGCTCTTTGGCTATAAGGTACTATCGAACTGATCTGATGATGGAGCCGGAAGGAGGAAGGTAGGCACAGCAACTTTATAATAAAACAATGTAACCTAGCAGTATTTGGGTTAATTGGAATTGTCATTAGAAATAGGCACTCTGTTTATAAGTGTATCGCAACTAAAAAGTGTAAAATAAAAACTTTTTAGAAAAAAAAAATAACCGACTTCACTAAAAAAAACACTAAAAGGATCAAAATAACTTTAATTTCGGAAGTCGGTGTTAAATAAGAAACAAACAATACCGAGAAACACCGACATCCGAAATTAAAGTTATTTTGATCCTTTTAGTGTTTTTTTTAGTGAAGTCGGTTATTTTTTTTTTCTAAAAAGTTTTTTTTTACTTTGAAGTCGGTTGTATTTTTTTTGTAAAAAGTTTTTTATTTTACACTTTTTAGTTATGGTACCACCACTAAAAAGTACCCCTCAGCCAAACTTAAATCCCAAACACGGTTAGATTACATTAATTTATTACAGAGTTCCGGTGCCTAACTTCAGGCTTCATCATCAGATCAGTTCGATAAATTCCCCCTCTACTTTCAGTCAGTCATCGACTACACGTATAAACAAAGCAATTTTACTTGTCACGACGGTTCTGCTGTGATCCTATGAGGAGTTCTGTTCCATATCTTCGAAGTTCATGATCAGATCATAACAATATTTCTATGGGACCAACTTGGAGTCTTTCAATCAAAAAAAAAAAAAAATCAAAATCGGTCCACAACTGGCCGAGAAATCGGTGAACATACATAAAAAAAACATTCAGTCGAACATAGAACCTCCTCCTTTTTTAAGTCGGTTAATTAATTATTAGTCGGTCTAATTAGAAACAGCCGAAACTACTGCGACTAGGAGCGTGAAATTTTGCACTTTCCTTTTATGACGTAGGCGAGCACTAAGAGGTTTTTCCGAAGAACCGGGGTTTTAAAGTTTGTATGGAGAAACCTACTTTTACGCGGGCGAAGCCGCTGGCAGATACTAGTGACATATTATTCATAGGAGATCGATAACTCAACCAAATGTGAACATCTGTTTTTTCTTTTTCATGATTTCAGTGTTGGTTCCACAGTAAAGTATCATAAGTATTATCGGTGTTTTCATTTACCTACTGTTTTATTGTCGTCCCCACACTGTACAGGTATACGGACGGCGAGCAATGGGTAGCTCGCCGTGTGATCGTCCGGTAACCGTCCAGACCATTTTTTTTTTTGTTGCCGGGGTGGAAAATCCTCATGGATGTCCTTCGCCTGGGGCAGGCGAAGGGGTCTGTCAGACTCTTACTGACTAAAAATCACCTCGGTGTTCCCTCTCACACTTAGACCGGGGATCGTGGGAGCTGTTACGCCATCCATGATCCCCGGCTGGTGCCGGCCCGCAGCCCTACGCGGGCCACCTCAAGCCGGGGGGAGTGTGAGGTGTCCTCCCCCCGCGACGTCCAATAGGGGCGCGCGCGGAACACTACGCGCCGCCGCCTCGGGTCTTGCTGGATGGGGGGGGGGGACGACCCCGAGTCCGCCGTCCCTCCGGACCTCTTTATGGGGGCTGGAAGAGGGCGTTGTCTGCCCTCCGCCGACGCCCGGTTCGCCTGCTGCGGCACGGGAGAGTGGCCACGGCCTCCCTCTCCCACTCCGCAGGCAACACACAGACAGGTCGGGGCCCACTTCAGATACAAGGGCACGGCGCTGCTCCTCCCATGCGGCACACTGCCAGTGTGTGTTGCGCCGTGTCCTCACGACAGTCGGTGCAGTGATGGCACCGAGCGTCCGGCTCCCTGTTTATGCGACACAAGTACTTGCCGAAGCAGCCATGCTCCTAGAGCACCTGCGTCGCCTTAGACGACAGGGAGCCGTGTTTCCTCCCGAGCCATTCGTCGAGCACTGGTCGGATCGCATCGACGGTGGCGAGGCCGGCGGTAGGGCGCAGAAGCCTGTCCCGCCATTCCGCCACCATGACCTCGCGGAGCTGAGACCGACGCAGCTCGATCTCGCGCTGCATTGGTTCACCACCCCGCGTCCTCATCTCCTCGCGCCACCGGTACAGTGAGGCGAGGACTCTCGCCTGCAGTTCCCAGGGCGGAGATCCGGCCAGTGCACCGTCCAGACCAAGCCCAAGTCGTCGACGGCGCGTAGTGTTCCACGCGTGCCTCAAGGAAATGTCAGTAAATCGTAGGGCCCCAGTAGGGTCGAAGCCTACTGGGCCATGGGTTGTGCGAAAGTGAACCCCGGGGCCCTAGAACAAAGGCAAAGAAGGAACAGCAGTGGTTTTAGTCAGTAAAAGTCTGACACGCCCTCGCGCTCAGCCCTAGGGCGGGAGATGTCATTAGATGATTTCCCGCCTAAAAACAAAAACACTAGGTATTGTGAGATTTTTCTCCTAAGGTTTGAAAGCACCAGTGTAATACGTATATTTATTTACGGTAATTAAAGTCATCAATACAACCCCTTTCAGTTCGTCTTACCCTATTAAATGACTATTTCATGAAAAAGTCTTTCAATAGGGTAAGACAACAGCTAAACAAAAAAATTCAGGTAATAGCTACCGCCTTATCAGGGGCCCCAACTTATAGAACTATAATAAAACCGTAAGACTGTCCACAAACTCAGTCTTATTAATGAGAGGCTTTCAAAATGGTCTGCTGTGCCAATTCGGTAAAAAAAAAATGTGTGCGTGTACTAGCGTACACTCGTAAGAAGTGAAACTTCTTTATGACGTTATTTTTCAAAAAATAATTTACTATATGCAACTTTACAGAAATTGGTTAAATACGCAAAACGGGCCGCAAAATACATTGGAGACATTTACCAATCCCTACTCCGCTGGAGAAAGTATACTTCGAATCACGCGTGGTAAGGATAAGAAAAAGATGGCGCGTAACGGAAAAATGTGACGCGTAACGAAAAAATGTTACACTAAATTTTTTTCCAACCCCGATAAAGAAGTTTCACTTCAATAATATCCCTTTTGAATTTGCCGCCTAAAAATTGGGGCCTCCTTTTTACCAGATGGGTAAAAAGGAGGCCCCAATTTTTTTGTTTATACAGGGCCTCTTTGGGACTATGTAGCTACGCCACTGTTGGAGATAAACTGTCAACCAATTCTTGAAGGTTATTTACCAATACTAAGAGCGGAATTCACCAATAAAACTAATCGCGTTTTAACGTTTAGCTCGCATAATCGCGTTTAGCCGCTGTCACTAGTGTCACATATCTGTATTTTTCTTTTGTTGTATTTTTAACCGACTTCAAAAAGGAGGAGGTTATATGTTCGGTTGAATGTATGTTTTTTGAAGTGAAACTTCTTTATCGGGGTTGGAAAAAAAATTAGTGTAACATTTTTTCGTTACGCGTCACATTTTTCCGTTACGCGCCATCTTTTTTTTTATGTTTGTTACCTCAGAACTCCGTCGTTTATGGACCGATTTGCAATTTTTTTTTCCCTTTATAGGATATGCTTCCAGATTGGTCCCATTTTTTTCAAAATCCAGTTCTGATGATGGGATCCATGAGGAATCGAGGGAACTCCTCAAATATTATAGGCAACCATATAGTGATTTTGATATTATCATCGAGAACTTAAGCATTTACAGTCAAAAAGTAACATTTGATGAAGTGGAACTGATGAAGAAGACCAGAAATGGTCAACGGAACGACGGAACGAAACGGAAGCGACTATGACAATACGAATAAATGAATGGTTCTGAATAGTTACGTTACGTTGAAAATGGTATCATCAAAGTGATCTGATGATGATGATGGAGCCGGAAGGTAGGCACTGGAACTCAGTAATTAATCAATGTAACCTAGCCGTGTTTAGACTTATTAGAATTATCATAAGATGCACTTTCGCTATAAGGTACTATCAAACTGATCTGATGATGGAGCCGGAAGGTAGGCATAGGAACTCCGTAATTAATCAATGCACGAGATCTGTCTATTGGGCAAAGCCAGCTCACGAAACTGAAGACCGACGATGGCAGAGTCATATCCGCCAAATCGGAGCTTCTGGGAGAAATCGAGGCTTTTTATGGACAGTTATACACGTCTACCGCTAAACCCGCTGTAAATCTAGTAAACGACCCAAGAGCTAGATTGACTCGACACTATACCGAAGATATCCCGGACGTCAGCCTGTACGAGATTAGGATGGCTCTGAAGCAGCTGAAAAACAACAAGGCGTCGGGTGAGGACGGAATTACGGCCGAACTCCTGAAGGCGGGTGGAAAACCGGTCCTTAAGGCCCTTCAGAAGCTATTTGATTCCGTCATACTCGAGGGAAAAACGCCACAGGCGTGGAGCAGAGGCGTGGTGGTACTCTTCTTTAAGAAGGGCGATAATGCCCTGCTTAAGAATTATAGGCCCATCTCGCTTCTGAGCCATGTCTACAAGCTGTTTTCCAGAGTCATCACGAATCGTCTCGCGCGCAGGTTCGACGACTTCCAGCCTCCCGAACAAGCCGGATTTCGAAAAGGCTTCAGCACCGTGGACCACATACATACGCTGCGGCAGATTATACAGAAGACTGAGGAGTATAACCAGCCTCTCTGCTTAGCGTTTGTGGACTACGAGAAAGCCTTTGATTCGATTGAAACTTGGGCTGTACTGCAGTCTCTCCAACGGTGCCAAATTGACTATCGGTATATCGAAGTGCTGAAGTGTTTGTACAAAAACGCCACTATGTCATTCCGACTACAAGACCAGACCTCGAAACCTATCCTCTTGCAGCGGGGTGTGAGGCAGGGAGACGTTATTTCTCCGAAACTGTTCACGGCAGCAATGGAGGATGTCTTCAAGATTTTGGAATGGAGAGGGCTAGGCATTAATGTCAATGGCGAGTACATCACTCACCTTCGGTTTGCCGACGACATAGTAGTCATGGCTGAGACTACGGAGGAGCTCAGTACAATGCTTGGTGACCTCAGTAGAGCTTCCGAAAGAGTGGGACTTAAAATGAACATGGACAAAACCAAAGTCATGGTAAACAGCCATGTAGCACCCACTCCTATCAAGGTCGGGGACTCTACACTCGAAGTTGTAGACGACTACGTTTACCTGGGACAGACGGTCCAGTTGGGAAGGTCTAACTTTGAGAAAGAGATCAATCGTCGAATCCGACTCGGCTGGGCAGCGTTCGGGAAGCTGCGCGGTGTCTTCTCGTCCAATATACCACAGTGTCTCAAGACGAAAGTCTATGACCAGTGCGTGTTGCCAGTGATGACATATGGCTCAGAAATGTGGTCGCTTACAATGGGCCTCATTAGAAGGCTTAAAGTCACCCAAAGGGCAATGGAGAGGGCTATGCTCGGAGTTTCCTTGCGTGATCGAATCAGGAATGAGGATATCCGCAGGAGAACCAAGGTTGCCGACATAGCACGAAGAATCGCCAAACTAAAGTGGCAATGGGCAGGGCACATTGCTCGCAGAACAGATGGCCGTTGGGGCCGAAAGGTTCTGGAATGGCGACCACGTACCGGAAGACGTAGCGTTGGAAGGCCTCCTACAAGGTGGACCGATGACTTGGTAACGGTTGCGGGAGTCCGATGTGTCGGGACGCCCGGGTATAATCTTATTAATCTATACCTGTCTGCATTATAGATATAAAGAGGTGAGTGAGATGTAACTCAGATTATCCCGGAGGCCCCGTGGTTATAAGGATTAATTAATCTCATACCTGGATTCTTCTTTGGGTATATCTTATCACTGGTTATGAAGAGTTCTGCTCCGCTATTATCCGTCTTAGTTATCTCCTTCCACCACCTGTGGGTTATATCCACATGAGTATTTTAGGTACCCCGGCAACCGCAGAGAAACAATCGTCTCAGTCCTCTGCACACCCTTTTCCGTTATAACTGTAAATGACAAACACATATATATATATCTCAGTTACATCTTTACATAATCTTGTCCCTACCCTCTCACTAGAGGATCAAGGGGACCAATCATAGTCTCAAGGAGTCCATCGTACCCAGCGCTAACCGCCAGGACCATTATAATATAACCTAACCTAAC
Organism: Mythimna impura; assembly: GCA_905147345.3. NCBI lineage: Eukaryota > Metazoa > Arthropoda > Insecta > Lepidoptera > Noctuidae > Mythimna > Mythimna impura. The sequence continues at coordinate 12,874,776 of LR990364.1, forward strand.
CTAACCTAACCTAACCTAACCTAACCGCCAGGACCATTATACGATCAAACTCAATGACATAAGTCTAACCCAGCCACTCTGGTTAAACTACAACCTGATGATAGTCTCAATAATCTTGTCCCTACCCTCTCACTAGAGGATCAAGGGGAACAATCGTAGTCTCAATGAATCCATCGAACCTAGCGCTGCTTGCCAGGACCATTATACGATCGAACTCATTTACATACTCTTGTCCCTACCCTCTCACTAGAGGATCAAGGGGACCAATCGTAGTCTCAAGGAGTCCATCGAACCCAGCGCTGACCGCCAGGACCATTATACGATCAAACTCAATGACATAAGTCTAACCCAGCCACTCTGGTTAGATCTCTCAATCTACATTGCAACTTACCCAAACCTCAATCTCCTTGAGGATCATTATATGGGATTTATCCTTACAACTTGGTGATCACCCAGAATTCCACACCTTACTATTCAGCCAGGATCATTATGTGGGAATCGTTCCTGTAACTTTATCGGAGATCTGTACGCAACTCAAGTCCTTGCCAAGAGCTCGTCCCAGACTGTAAAAACGGATGGTGTGAGAACTTAACAAAGACGCCTTCCTCTCCAAGCCCCACGAATACCCAAAATACTCAAATGAAGCGTCGACCGTAGATACACTGGACACCTGCTAGATGCCTCACTGGAAATCTCGCCCCGATGTAAGTACACTACTCCCCAAGTCGCGACTTGTTCCAACGCGTTTTTCAGGCTCGCTTCGCCGTTACGAGACTATAGACTAAACTAGAATGACAATCTCTATTGCATTCCTTCTGAGTGTTGCCACGTAAAAGTGACAGATATTCTCACCTACGTTACTTACTCGTGTTCATCACGACACTCCCCAACGGCGAAGCTTCGGAGTGAAGTAGTGACGTAACCAGGTTACGCGTCCATTCCTTGATCTTTTCTGTCACTTTTACAGCTGCGACACGTTTAGTTCTCGGGGTTATTTCTACTTCTTTATCATTTGTCTCAGTTGTATTAGGTAGCAGTTTTCCTTTTTTCGTCAATGAATATTCTGTGTCCTTTTCCATTAGATCAATTTCACACTCTTCAATTTTATTTTCATGATTCTTAATCATTTCTTTAAGTGGTGTGTCGTTTGGTGGGATCATATGATTTGACATCTGATCTGGCATAACCGGTGTATTGATTTGGTCGATTTTCTCAGTCTCTTGAGAGATATTATCATTGACATCTGATGGGTTAGTTTGTTCTACCTGCTTATAGATAGGTTCTACTGTATCCTCTACTTCTAACGGGTAGAGATGAGCGATAGAGCGTGTATATTCTGTTTTCCCTACTTGAACCCTTGCGGCTCTGTACAGTCCATCTGCGCTTGGAATCAGAGATATAATTTTCCCCACTTTCCAATCATTCCTATTCTTTGAATCGCCTTTAATCTGCACAACTTGACCAAGGTTCGGTGACAATTTTGACGTCACTCGTGGTTCTCGAGGTAAATGAGCATATCTCTCACGAAGGCTAAGCAAATATCGGTTCGAGAACATATCCTTAAATTCTCCCAGTATAGTTAGTGCTCTCTTCCATCCTTTTACAAGATCTGTTTTTGTCACGGATGTACTTGAAAATTCACAACCATCTCCGTTCTCTTCTAACGAGATCACTCTCCCTACTGTTAGAAAGTCTGACGGTTTTAAGATATAGTCTATTTCCGAGTCTACACTAGTGAGTGGTCGAGAGTTAATCACGGCTTCTATTTCCTTGATAACTGTTGAGAGTTGTTTATCGTTTAACATGTGTTTTTGTAGCGTCTTTTTTAGGCAATTTTTACTATGCCAACTAGTCGTTCGTAAAATCCACCTGCCCATGGTGATAAGGGATTAATAAATTTCCACTGTATTTTCTGTTGTATGCAATATTGACTTGACATTATTTCTGCTATCAGCTTGAAATTTTGGGCATTATCTGATATTATTACTGACGGTACTCCTCTTGTGGAGATCATCCGTCTTGTTGCTAGTAGGCCTTCCTCGGCTGTGAGGTCTTGTACGACTTCAAGATGTATAGCTCTGACTACGAGACGGGTGAAAAGACAAATCCACCTCTTCTGGTTACCGTCTCCATTATTTACTAAAAGTGGTCCCATGTAGTCAACGCCTGTATATGTGAATGGTGCTGTATAGTTTACTCTTTCAGCGGGTAATGCCGGTGCTGGAGGTAGCTTGAATGGGCCTCCGCTCTGCTTAGTGCATTCTGGACATTTCTTCAGTAATCTTTGAACATATCCTTTTCTTTTTGGGATCCAAAATGACTCCCTTACTTTACTCAGAGTGTGGTTTGCTCCTACGTGATAATTTTCTTTATGTGTTCTTAGGATGAGATTGTTGGTAAATTCACACTCTCTAGGTATCAGTATTGGATGCCGTTTGTCGAACGGCCATTCAGCGTTCTTCATACGACCACCGCATCTCAATATTCCATCTATATCTTTAAATAAATCTAGATTAATTGCTAAACTTGTTTTCTGCCTTTCACTTTCTTGTGGGAAATGCTCCTTTTGTAAATCCTTAATTTTCTTCATAGTTTTATGTAGAACTGTATTTTCCTCCCTAAATGTCTTATCCGGTATTCTTTCTTCGGTTTTCGTAAAGCTTACTATGTCCGAAGGACCCTTCTCCAACGACGGACTGGAAAAGTCAAGCGATGAGTGGTCTGGCCAATACCGCTCTCCCTTGTGCAGAAACTCGGGGCCATTGAGCCACATACCCTTTTTCTTATCCCATAGGTCGGGTCGAGTCGCTAGATCTGCAGGATTTATTTCTGTATTCACATAACGTATTCTCAATTTTTTATTTTCTTTTATAGTGTTTACTCTTCTACTAATAAAAGGAGGTAACAACTTATTAGAATGTATCCAGCTTAAAACTATCTGACTATCTGTCCATAGATATTCTTCCACTATCGGGATGCCAATAACGCTTTTAACATATGCCATTAGTTTACTACCTAGATAACATCCTAGTAGTTCTAATCTGGGCATGCGTAGATGCTCTCTCTCTCCCTTTGGAATAACTTTTGACTTCGCCATAATGAAAGATATTTTCCTGTCATCTTTATCTTCAGTTGCTATGTAAATCACGGCAGCATATGCATGCTTAGATGCGTCGCTAAAAACGTGTAGTCTATGTGTTACTGTATTGGTTGGCTCTGTGAGTCCCATATATCGTGGTATTTCTATTCTCTTTATTGCTTCTAAGTGATGGATTATTTCTTCCCACTGTCTTTGGAGTTCGTCTGGTACAATGGTGTCCCATTTCACCTTCGACTCCCACAATTGTTGAAGTAATAGTTTTATAGGTAGTATTAATGGAGAACCTAGTCCACATGGGTCATACATAGAAGCTATAGTACTTAGTATCTTTCTTTTACTTTGTGGTTCTTTTATGTTATCTTCCTTGAAAAGTTCACTCTTAATATTCAAGCGTAGCGTATCGTTCTTAATGTTCCATGTTAAACCTAGTATTTTAGTTTGATTGGTTTCTTTAGCCCTAAATTCTGTAGGAATAGTCTGTAGAAAAGCTTCATCGTTAGATATCCAATCTCTAATATTCATGGCAATTTCTTTGAAAGTTCTTCGAGTTGTATCATATAGTTCGGTTGCTTCTTCAGTAGAGTCGGTACCCGTCACGAAGTTGTCTACATAACATTTATCCACTAAGTATCCATCCAGACTCGGAGTTTACCAGGTATAGGTATCTTCCTATATGTATCTTCCCTGTAGAAATCAAGCTAAAATAGTAGTCATTTCCAATAAGGATATCTACTCTTTCTCCAAGGGAACCATCGTCGGCTAGTATTGTATCCTTCTCCCTTTCAATAGTTATGTCAGGTAACGCTATACCTCTTGTAATCATCGGTACTTCGTTAGCGTAGAGTGTTATTAATCTGTTTGTTCTTGTCACCATTTTTAGTTCGACTCGTGGGCTACTATAGTCTTGAGGTGTCTCGCTGGCAAAAGTAAAGATAGATAACTTATTTTCTTCTCTAGCTGGTAGATTAAGTTCTTTGGAAATTTTCCTCGTGACATATGATCTTTGAGATCCTGAGTCTAATAGTACTCTGCATTTGATGGATTTACCATGTTTGTTTTCATTCTCTACTGTTACTATAGCGGTTTGCGATACTGTAAAGTCACTGTTATCTGTTGTGGTTATAGTTAATTCTCTTTCACCTTAAATTTTTCTGGACATAAAGCTTGATGATGTCTTCCTATGTCTTCCTATCTCTTTGCAATAATAACACTTTCTTTTACTTGGGCATGACTTGATTATGTGTTCTTCTGAGAAGCAGTTAAAACAACGGTTTTTCAGACGTGTTCTTCTCTTTTCTATGTTTTCGTATTTTTGACACTGATCTGAATAATGACCTTGGTCACAGAATATACAGGTTCGTCTCCTTTTCTTGTTTAATACATGGTCTTTCATTTCTCTCCTTTTCTCTCGGTTCCCATCTCTTGTTTGGTCATACTGGCGCTTTCTCGATTGACCACTTTTTTCAGTCTTAGAACAATGCGGTTCTTGTAACCAACGATTTTTATTAGATTCCTCTTTCTTGTCTCCGTTTCATATGTTCCTTCTGTTGGAGTTTATCGTCCTTTTGATGTTGCTATTGAATTTTCCAGCAGTTTTATTTAACTTCCACGGTTTTTTCTCGTCGTGTGTTGTGTGTAGCATTTCTACTGTATGATTGTCTGTGATGGTTGACTTGTTTCCCTGAGGGGTTTTATTAGCTTCTTCTCTTGCTGATATTATCCCTTCTAGGTATATCCTCAATTCTTCCACAGTATTATCTTTCATCTTCATCTTTACCTCATAGATGATATCTCCCGGAAACTTTTCCATTATAAGATGTCTCAAATGATTATGATTCGTATCTTCTCCAAGTGACTGTAAAACTCTGAGATGGCGTCCCACCTCATTCAAAGTACTGCGGCATTCCCCAACAGATGTATTTGCAATCTTCACTTTGTTTAGTGCGCTGTAGTGTGCGTCTATAATATGTGACTGCTTACCGTACCTATTCGTTAATATTTGAATGGCTATAGTGTAGTTCTTGTTCGTGGTTTCCAGACCATCTATGATCCTACGCGGTTCACCCTTTAGTGTTGATTTAAGGTAAAGTAGCTTATCTACATCCGGCAACGGTCTATCATGGATATTGGATTTGTAAATATCCCAATATTCGCACCAAGTCAGTATATCTCCACTGAACTCTGGTAATGTAAGTGTCGATAATTTAGCAGAAAAATTACGGATTTGATCACCATCATTATGGCTGTATGGTTGGACTTCGTTTGATCTACTCACTAGTATGCACTTTAATTCGGTAAGGACTTCTTCACCGTCTAATTGGACATTACTCATATTCGAGATCTCATCCGGCGATGGATTGTTTGACATTCTAAAATATTCATTGAGTTCGCTCGTGAATCTTTTAATCATATTTTCTAACTTTGATGCATATATCTGTGCCTTCTGTATGGATTCTTTATCACTGCTACCTTCTCTACAATAAATTTCGGCCTGTCTTTTATGTTCATTTATCCTGTTTATTATCTGATAAAGTCTTGATTTAATTGTGACTTCCACAGAGCTATCTTCCTCCTCTTGCTCCATTTTACTTTGGATTCTCCTGGAATTATTTTATTGACTTATAAATCTTCAAATATTTTAACAGACTAACATCTACAATATCAGACCTGAGCACCGCTTTGCTCACTTTACTTTGTACTTGTATATATTTCCTTTATATAATATGTATAACTGATATTCTAGTAAGTGAAAGTTTTCATTAATATTATTATATTTTTTAATTCTAACTTCAATTAATTAGAATAGTATAAATAATCGTTAATCATCCGGTTACCAGGCTCCACACACAAATAAGTATAACAACATTACGTATATCAAAACTTTAAAATCTTTGTATTACCATGTATCCAGATTTTAATATTATATTTAAGCTTTGAGTCTATTAGAATTTGGCTTATGCACTACTATGCATCAAGATTCCAGTCTTTCATTTAAGCTTTAAATATATTAGAATTTGGTCTTTGCACTATCCTGCACCAAGATTCCAATCTTATGTACATCTATGCTTGACTTTAGCTCTTTCTTTGACTTCATCCCTTGAATGTTATTATTGAATCCTATAAAGTAGGTTTTTTATCTTATTAGTTGAATACTAATAGATCCCAGGCAAGTAAACAGTTGCAACGCACAACTTTAACTATATAACACTATCTACATGAGAAGAAGATTCGTTTATTATATAGTTACAGTGTAATTTAGGTATCTTGAATAAAAAGGTAAGTCCCCTTTACTAAATAGTCATATTTTAATATATAACCCATGTACTTCACTTAGTTGTTAGGATAATAACCAATGTCTAGTGAGTATTTTCTCACATAAGTAAATAACTTTATTTCATCTTGCTGTCATAACTATTTTAGTGAAACATAGTCTACTTGATTCTATGAAGGATCAGTTAACCTTATATGTGGATGTATAAATTGTATTGGTCTTCAATATTCTATGAATTATAATTCGTGAAATAATCCTTGACAAGAATTTATTTTCAAACATTGCTTCAACTGGATTCTAGAATTTACTAGGTCTGGATAAATTACACCCATATGATTTATGGTGTGGAAACGACCCTTCTATTTTTCTATAGATTATTGTAGACGGTTATAACGTTCCTAAAGTTTTGACAAATGAAAACGAGTATTCCATTCTTTCTTAAAAGAACCTTGACAGAACTTTTCTTGTATCTCTTTTATTTGCGCATTAAGTTAACTTTTAGGACATACTAATACCTACGTCTCCGTTGTCGTCTGGCGAGAAGGTCCGCACGATTATTATGACCACGCCTTAAACTTCGCTAATAATTTTGTTGGAAAATTCTATTTTTTCCTTTATTGGTGTATAGCTAATCTCAGTAAAATTATCGTATGTATACATCTAATACCCTAAACTTCACAACATAAAGGTAGCATTCGGTGTATGTATGAGTACCTACTTTTATCTGAATAATTTGTATCAGCTTTGCGCATTTATTCATTCAGACTTCACTGTATTTTATCGTAAAAGTACATGAATAAACAACGAGACGTTTATCCACTTTTACGCCTAGAATTCATATTGCTAATAACACCTTAATTTCATAGTTTAAAAACTTACCACGTTTTTTTTTTTTTGGTATTCACTGTTCACTAAAGTTATAGCTAAAGAAATACAGCACTCAATATAATTTATCTGTAACTTTCAAGTTTTTCTATCGTTTCTACGGATTTAGGTGAATTTTAACAGTTTATAACTACGAACTTCGTGTCTTATCGTAAATGTTCCCGGTTTTTTAAATAAAATAAAATGTGAAGTGTATTTCTTGATTTGCTCATTTTTTCGTTTTGTAGGTTGGCGAATCTGCTGCTAGCGCCAGCTCGTATTTCCGGTACACCTATATTTGACGATCTTATTTTGAGTTCTCTTTAGATTTACATAATATCTTCTATCCTTTTAATACGTACGAATATTTTAGAATTATTTAATATTTAAGTCTATTATTAAACTTACGAAATAGCTTACTTCTAGATTTCGTGTAAGACTTTTTCAGAACAAACTTTGTCCAAATCGATACTCCGAGCGCCATCTATTGCCGAGTAGCGGAAGTTAAACCGAACTTTCTGGAAGAAAGTCATCGTGGGAACTTAGGCTTGACCCATTGTTGACGTGTTCTTTTCCTATGATAAGCCAATGTCACAACATTACATCCTTGAATAAATATAAGAGCTAGGCAACAAGTTAAGACAATCTCCTCATCCATTATGTCGTTTGTTTTTATATCCATTAATTTCACTCAGAATTTAGTTCATCTCTTACGTCATAGATGTCTCTAGTAGTCTAGTTAAGTCTAAGAATTACTTCTATCTTAATAAACAAATTCATGTAATGGAACCCAGCGACACAGAAAATTAATCTTATAATCATATTGAATACGTAATGCTTGCTGACAGTTTCATATCCTTACAGGACCCTCCGGAACAGGCGAAAAGTTGCGTTCAACATAAAATTACTATATTCTGAGTGCGTCCACATCGCACCTTAATATACATATTTCTTGGTCAATAGGTAATCAAAACCTATGTCGCTTAGGTACATCTTCAATTTTGAACCAGTCTTTATACCCTTGGCGTTTCCATAGCTTCACTGCCATGTTGTCCAGCTTTCGTGGAACATCTTCCACTTTATCTTGGTGCGCTTGCATGCCGCACAGACTCCCATGGCCACTACACCATGTGGAGTTGCACATGCATCTCGCACTGACTCCCATGGTATCTTTGCCATATCATTCGGCATCCACCTTCATCTTGGGATACGCATTTCCTCAGCATCTCCACCATGTCGGGACGCCCGGGTATAATCTTAGTAATCTATACCTGTCTGCATTATAGATATAAAGAGGTGAGTGAGATGTAACTCAGATTATCCCGGAGGCCCCGTGGTTATAAGGATTAATTAATCTCATACCTGGATTCTTCTTTGGGTATATCTTATCACTGGTTATGAAGAGTTCTGCTCCGCTATTATCCGTCTTAGTTATCTCCTTCCACCACCTGTGGGTTATATCCACATGAGTATTTTAGGTACCCCGGCAACCGCAGAGAAACAATCGTCTCAGTCCTCTGCACACCCTTTTCCGTTATAACTGTAAATGACAAACACATATATATATATATCTCAGTTACATCTTTACATAATCTTGTCCCTACCCTCTCACTAGAGGATCAAGGGGACCAATCATAGTCTCAAGGAGTCCATCGTACCCAGCGCTAACCGCCAGGACCATTATACGATCAAACTCAATGACATAAGTCTAACCCAGCCACTCTGGTTAAACTACAACCTGATGATAGTCTCAATAATCTTGTCCCTACCCTCTCACTAGAGGATCAAGGGGAACAATCGTAGTCTCAATGAATCCATCGAACCTAGCGCTGCTTGCCAGGACCATTATACGATCGAACTCATTTACATACTCTTGTCCCTACCCTCTCACTAGAGGATCAAGGGGACCAATCGTAGTCTCAAGGAGTCCATCGAACCCAGCGCTGACCGCCAGGACCATTATACGATCAAACTCAATGACATAAGTCTAACCCAGCCACTCTGGTTAGATCTCTCAATCTACATTGCAACTTACCCAAACCTCAATCTCCTTGAGGATCATTATATGGGATTTATCCTTACAACTTGGTGATCACCCAGAATTCCACACCTTACTATTCAGCCAGGATCATTATGTGGGAATCGTTCCTGTAACTTTATCGGAGATCTGTACGCAACTCAAGTCCTTGCCAAGAGCTCGTCCCAGACTGTAAAAACGGATGGTGTGAGAACTTAACAAAGACGCCTTCCTCTCCAAGCCCCACGAATACCCAAAATACTCAACTTAAATGAAGCGTCGACCGTAGATACACTGGACACCTGCTAGATGCCTCACTGGAAATCTCGCCCCGATGTAAGTACACTACTCCCCAAGTCGCGACTTGTTCCAACGCGTTTTTCAGGCTCGCTTCGCCGTTACGAGACTATAGACTAAACTAGAATGACAATCTCTATTGCATTCCTTCTGAGTGTTGCCACGTAAAAGTGACAGATATTCTCACCTACGTTACTTACTCGTGTTCATCACGACACGATGGATGCGAGACGCACAGGACCGTTCGCTGTGGCGACGCTTGGGGGAGGCCTATGTCCAGCAGTGGACGTCTTTCGGCTGAAATGGTGAATTAATCAATGTATCCTAGCCGTGTTTGGGCTTATTAGAATTGTCATGAGATGCACTTTGGCTATAAGGTACTATCGAATTGATCTGGTGATGGAGCCGGAAGGTGGAAGGTAGACACAGGAACTTTCTAATAAAACAATGTAACCTTGCAGTGTTTTGGGTTAATTGGAATCGTCATGAGAAATAGGCACTCTGTTTATAAGTGGATCCTCAAACGTCGACAACGAGATCCGGCACTACAATTGATGGAGTTTTCGCTCGGTTACTAAATTTTGTGGAATGTAAACAATATATTTCGTATTTCAGTTACCATAAGCCATCAATGATAGTAATAATTCTATTACAATTAATGAAATTCAATAATAATCTTTGTAGTAATAAACTAAAATGAAATAATTGTAGAATTTGTATTTATGTCTATGATAATAAAAGCCTTTTATTAAACTTTATCTAATTTAACTTTATTTAACCAATTTCTGTAAAGTTGCATATAATAAATTATTTTTTGAAAAATAACGTCATATAGAAGTTTCACTTCTTACGAGTGTACGCTAGTACACGCACACATTTTTTTTTATGTAGGTATGTTCACCGATTTCTCGGTCAATTGTGGACCGATTTTGAATTATTTTTTTTTATTGAAAGGTTATGCTTCCGAGTTGGTCCCATAGAAATATTGTTATGATCTGATCATGAACTTCGAAGATATGGAACAGAACTCCTCATAGGATCACAGCAGAACCGTCGTAACAAGTAAAATTGCTTTGTTTATACGTGTAGTCGATGACTGACTGAAAGTAGAGGAGGAATATATCGAACTGATCTGATGATGAAGCCTGAAGTTAGGCACCGGAACTCTGTAATAAATTAATGTAATCTAACCGTGTTTGGGATTATTAGAATTGTCATGAGATGGATGGAATTTGTCACTCTGGCTATAAGGTCTTTAAGTTTGGCTGAGAGGTACTTTTTAGTGGTGGTACCAGAACTAAAAAGTGTAAAAAAAATACAACCGACTTCAATGTAAAAAAAAAACACTGAAAAGTGCAAAATAACTTTAATTTCGGAAGTCGGTGTTAAAAAACGAAGAGTCAAAACACTATTATAGAAACACGGACTTCCGAAATTAAAGTTAATTACTACTATAGATAGAGGCTTTCCAAATTCTACATTTCTACCCAAAGTTTTTTTTTAAAGTAGGTACAGCACTATTGTTTAATTTTCATTTGGTTGGTACATCTGGTTTGTTGTGACATAAACTGTCACCTGTCACCCCACAAACGATGAGGATGGGCAAATGAAAAAAAATATCGATATTGTATATCTTGTCAATATTTTTAATAGATATCGATAGGTACAACGTAGAGTAAAAAATATAAATATTTTTACCAATAAATTAAACTTATTTGTCAGTTTAATTTTTACTAAAATATGTATTATTTAAGTAAATTAATAGAAACCGAGCTCAAAATATATTACTGCATAGCACTTATGCCGAATTGTAATGAATAAATGACGTGTTTATGTCTTTTATTTTAGCCCGAAAGATGTACATTTTCATCACTAGTTGACGTAACAGACTAGAAGCTCGATCCCTGCCCAGTGCCCAGCTACAGATTGACTCGATCGAGTGTTTTTTAATGTCGGAAATTAGTGTTTGGTGCAGTTTGCGTTCGAATAGATGAGACTTATGTATATACTGAGCTCTAAAATTATGTTTAAATTGATACTCGGAAATAAATATCGAACATTGATATTTTGGGATTAAAAATATCGAGTATTTACGTTTATTATTTCAAGAAACATCGATTTCTTTTAAAATGATGTCGATAGTTTTTCTATCGATATAATTTTCAAAAAAATCGCTCAAGCCTACATACGAATAGAAAGAATAGGTTCTAAAGTTCTATTTCATAGAGTTGTATTAGTTCAAAATTTTACAAAGACTAGGTATAGTTTAAATGGTATTTACTCCGACGTATTTTATTCTCATTTTCTGAGGATATTAAATAATATCCTTTAATTTGAAATATAAATTGAGTCATAACATGGAAAAACTGCTAATGTGCAGGATATGTTTAGTGGAGAATGTTAGCATGTACGTGGTGATGAACAAGAACTTGCACGAGTTATATGAGAAGCTGACAGATATTCCAGTAAGTTCATCATGATCATCTTCCTGCCCTTGTCCCGTTTTATTTGGGGTCGACGCAACACTTTTTTTTTCTTCCTTTCTGTCTGGTCAACCGTCACGCTATAGGTACTTTAAGACCGTGCGTTCTGTTAAGCAACTCAGGTCATCGCGTGGTGGTGAGTAAACCACCAGCAACAGCATTCCCAAGGCAGGCGGCTGACTATAAAACAGTAGCAAAATCTTTTGCAATATGATATTCCAGTAAGTTTCTTTATTTTATAAACATACATTTTTTTATTAAACATTCGCACACTATCTTTACAGACTGAACCCAATACAATAATACAAACAAAAAAAAACATCTTACAGGTAATACCTACTTAAAATGCGTTCTTAATAAGAAAAGGATCGATTATATATACAGTATGACGTGATGTCACAACATGACAATCGATCCTATTCTTATTTGGAACGTATTGTACGTAAAAATCTAAAAAACTTTTTACAAAAAAAAAAAATAACCAACTTCACTAAAAAAAAAACACTAAAAGGATCAAAATAACTTTAATTTCGGAAGTCGGTGTTTCTCGGTATTGTTTGTTTCTTATTTGACTTCTGGGAAAAAAAAATATTTGCAAATCGGTCCATAAACAACGGAGTTCTGCGGTAACAAACATAAAAAAAAAAATACAACTGAACTGATAACCTCCTCCTTTTTTGAAGTCGGTTAAATACACCACTAAACTCTACACTAGGTACATAAAATCTAAAGTAACACACACAGAATACCTAACCAAATAAAGTTAATACATAAATAAAAAAATAGTACCATTAATAATTTTATTTGATGGTTGTTTCACGAAGATATATAAACAAATGCATGAATTTCCATTCTTCCTTGAGGACAGTATCTCAATACATTACATTATGTAGTGTACCACCACTAAAAAGTACCCCTCAGCCAAACATAATACCTTATAGCCAGAGTGCATCTCATGACAATTCTAATAATCCCAAACATGGTTAGATTACATTAATTTATTACAGAGTTCCGGTGCCTAACTTCAGGCTTCATCATCAGATCAGTTCGATATATTCCCCCTCTACTTTTAGTCAGTCATCGACTACACATATAAACAAAGCAATTTTACTTGTTACGACAGTTCTGCTGTGATCCTATGAGGAGTTCTGTTCTATATCTTCGAAGTTCATAATCAGATCATAACAATATTTCTATGGGACCAACTCAGAGGCATAACCTTTCAATCAAAAAAAAATTTTTCAAAATCGGTGCACAATTGACCGAGAAATCGGTGAACATACATAAAAAAAAAAAAACATACATTCAACCGAACATATAACCTCCTCCTTTTTGAAGTCGGTTAAAAATATAGCTCAGTCTAATCATATTACACCTTCAGGCATGCAAATCATAAGCTTTGGTTTATTTTACTGTGGCAAATAACAGAGAAACATACATGATTCATTAATCCCCAAGCGAACGCCGGCTTTACTCTCTCATTGTCTTTCTATCGTGTCTCTAATTACAATATTCGAAAGGTTAAAGTCACTTGAAGAATTCATTGACATTTATGTTGTATGTTAAAATAATAATAATATCAAGATACATTCGTGAATAAATGTCAAAGTAAGACTAATATATAAAAATTAAAAAAAAATGTTCAAAGTAATATAACATTAAATAATCCTGAACACAAAAAAAAAAAAACAAATTAGTGCAACATACATTTTGTTGCAGTTTAAAACTGAGGACAGTAGACCGATGCTGGCTTGTTTCATCTGCTGCACTAAACTAAAGCAATGCTGTCGATTCCAGAGAAAATGTTTAGAAGCAGAAGAACTGCTTGCACAGATGATGAACGAGGATTATAAGGTGAGATGTTCTTTGCTAATACTTTGATTATTATCTGTAAATAGCAAGAAAAAAATATGCCTGGAACAAACTAAATGTAGGTAATTGTCTCAGATAAACAAATGAGACAAACTCAACCCACTTATGCCACACATTATTTATTTATTTAAACTTCATGTACAGTAGTGGTACAAAGGTGGACTTAATGCAACAAGGCATTCTCATTATGATAATTATCTTATCTAGATTAGTGATTTGGGGGAGGCCTATGTCCAGCAGTGGACGTCTTTCGGCTGAGGTGAGATTAGTGATGCAACGGAAGTGTCTTAACGGAAGCGAAAATGGAAAAAGATGTCAAAAAAAAAATAGATATTTGAAAAGTAAATCTTTGCGGAGGCGGAAGCGGAAGTGTTAATACTATGAAGAATGGGCACGCCACAATTATGGCGGTAAGTCCCCTCTTTGAGGCGTGGTTGGAAAGACCTCACGGCGTCCTCACCTTTCGCATGACGCAGGTTCTCACCGAACACGGTAAGTTCGGGAAGTTCCTGCACCGGATTCGTGCGGAAGCAACGCCCGGGTGTCGCCACTGTGTGGACCGCCCGGAGGACACGGTGGAGCACACGGTTGAGGTGTGCCCCGCTTGGGCAGAGCAACGCCGTGTCCTTGTGGGGGCGATCGGCGGCGGCGATCTCTCGCGCCGGGCCCTGGTACAGGCCATGGTCCGGAGCGAGGAAGAGTGGCAGGCGGTCGCCTCCTTCTGTGAAGCAGTAATGCTAGCAAAGGAGGCGGCCGATCGCGTGAGGCAACGGTCCTCACGCCCTTACCGCCGCCGGGATTCCGATCCCGATTTCCGGCCACCGTAGGCGCGGGCTTGCGGACGGCGAGCAATGGGTGGCTCGCCGTCGGACCGTCCGGTAACCGTCCGGACCGAGCCAAGTCGTCGACGGCGCGTATTGTTCCACGCGCGCCTCAGGGAGATGTCAGCAAATCGTAGGGGCCCAGCAGGGTCGAAGCCTACTGGGGCCATGGGTAGTGTGAAAACGAAACCCGGGGCCCTGGGACGAAGGCAACGAAGGAACAGGAGTGGGTTTTTAGTCAGTAAAAGTCTGACACTATCTCTCGCTCCGCCCAAGAGCGAGATTTGTCATTAGATGATTTTCCCACCGAAAAAAAAAAAAAAAAAAAAAAAAATACTATGAAGAAAAAACACAATTTTATTTATTAAAAACAACGAGGATTACTTCGTAGTCACGTCACGAGGCGCGGTGATGCGCAGAATGAACAAAAAAATGTAATAACAAAGAAACTCGTTGATTGAGACATATTTGTGTACTGCTCCCCCCCCCCCCCCGTGCCTCTTCCGATGTGTCTAGTCGTCCACGCGCCCCACACCCCCGCGCTCCTCACTGTATTCTTCCGTTTAGAGTTCTGTTATAAATTTTGCGGAAGCGGAAACGGAAGTGAAAAAGCGGAACTTCTGCAGAAGCAGAAGCAGAGTTCTGTTGCACATACTTTTTACATATATTACATATATATTACACTATTCTAGATTATTGAATTTGCTTAAAAGCAGACAACTTACATGGGATGCGTGTGGCAGGCAGTGTCTGTTTCTCAGTCATCTGTTTTGAATCAAATTCTGCCATCACCTTTCTACCATCGGACAACCCAACGTATGGCGAGTGTCCGACCTTACATTGTTAACACTTTTAAGGTTCGGACTACGCATTTTGCCTCGTTGTTGATACTGCGTACATCGAAGGACTGGTACATTTTGCCTGCAGTAGTCTTCCTGTCCGATTATAATTTAGGTGTCTTCAAGGCTAGAGTGCTCTTAAACTAGTGAGATTCACCATTAACAATTATAAGTAATAATAATAATTGTTTATTTGCACCTTCAAGTTAACAAGTTTTCCAAATTACGGTAAATTACGTCGAAAGGTTAATTAATTGAAGTGTTACAACTGATACCTAAGCTAAGATAACTGCATCACTGCTTACCATCAGGTAGGATCATCAGGCAGTCAAGCACTATAATATATAGGGTGACTGGTAATTAGTGTACGATACTTAGCCACGTGATTATACTCGTGATAACCAACAACTTTTACTATGGAAATAAACCTAAAATCACGAAAAAAAAAATCAGCTGTTCAGTACATTTATGTTTGCCTAATGTACTGAACAGCTGATATTTTGTTTGTGATCATGAGCACAATCACGTGTTTCAGTATCGTACACTAATTGCCAGTCACCCTATATTTCGACTGGCCTGTTGGTCTAGTGGTTAGTGGCCCTGACTGCTATGCCGGAGGTCGTGGGTTCGATTCCCACCCAGGACAAATGTTTGTGTGATGAGCACAATCATTTGTTCTGTGTCTGGGTGTAATTTATCTATATATGTATGTATTTAGAAATATATAAGTATGTTTATCAGTTGTCTAGTACCCATAACACAAGCTCTGCTTAGCTTGGGACTAGACGGCGTTGTGTGATAGTTGTGCAATATTATAATATATCATTTATAGCACTAAATAATAGTTCAAAAGTCTAGATGTCATAATGCATAATATATGTGGCATACAAGGTCTCAGTTTGTCTTCAGTTTTATTGTATGTTCCTGGCACTGATAGCGCATTTCTAAACATGACCTGAAACTGCATTCTTGGAGGTTTTCCATACATCACGAGGATTTTTCTTTACATAATACGTAATTTAAATCTCTTTACAGCCAGATCCTTTAATAAACCGAGGCCAGCTATCATATTACAATGGGTTCGTGAAAACGTCAGTAGAGAACATAAATACAGTTGACACTGGTCAAATTGAAAGCATTGCTATCAAAGAAGAATTCCCAGCTGTTTGTGAGAGACTAGATGATAATATTGAGCCAAAGCAGGAACATCAAATTGAGGGTATGTTTTTAAAAAGTTTATTTATTCTAGAATCTCCTTTGCTGCCATGCGTTCAAAATTAACCAGAGTAGGGTAAGGTTGTTACTCTAACCGTTCAAAAATGCTTCGAGTTGCAATCTAAGGTCGTTCTTTTATAACTCGAGTAGCTACCCTAGAGTTAACCCAACTAACTCTAACTGAGCAGGGTAGGTTGGTGTAAGCGGCAGGAATGAAAGTTGCTTGGCATTGACAGTTTAACTTACGTTCGCGTTCAAAAATGCGACCGTCGAGTATTTTTTTTTTTTTTAATTGATATAAACCAGTGCTTGACTGCGATCCCACCTGATGGTGAGGCGCACTAGTTTATTAAGAGCCTATTCACTCTAGCCTTGAAGGCACCTAAATTATAGTTGGACGGGAAGACCGCAGCAGGCAAATTGTTCCAGTCCTTCGATGTACGCGGTATAAACGACGAAGCGAAACGCTTAGTCCGGACCGTAGAAGTTTCAACAACGTAAGGGTGGATACTCGCCGTACGTCGGGTTGTCCGATGGTAGAAATGAGATGGCGGAATCAAGTCATGCAATTCCCGCGCACACTCTCCAAAATGCAACCTGTAGAATACCGATAGGCTGGCTACCCTGCGCCTGTGCTCGAGGCTTTGTAGATTGGACTTAACCAAATCTGGATCCCCAATTAGCCTCTTCGCACGCCTTTCCACTGAGTCCAAAGCTGCTAGATGGCATTTTGCAGCACCAGCCTATATGTGACTGCAGTACTCCACACACGATCGGACCTGTGCTTTGTATAACATTAGAAGCTGTCCCGGTGTGAAGTACCGTCGGACCTTTGCAAGAACGCCTAGTTTTCTAGCAGCTACCTTGGCTTTGGACTCAATGAACTGCCCAAAATTTAGGTCTGTGGAAATTTCAACTCCCAAGAGCTGAAGGCGGTCGGTGCACTCCAGGGATACATTCCGAAAAGCAGGAGCCAAGGTGAACGGGCTCCTTTTGGCGGTGAACAGACACGCTTGTGTTTTGGTGGCGTTGAATTCTACCAGATTGGTTTCGCCCCACTTGGAGACTGCCTGAAGTGAGACATTCGTACGCTCTACCATAGCCTCTCGTTCGGACCGGATTAGTTCCTTACTAGCCCGAGCACCTGGAAGGTATCTCTCTACAACTGTGCTATCATCTGCATACCCATATATACTGGGCATCAGCAGATCGTTAATATGCAGCAGAAAAAGAGTTGCAGAGAGAACTGACCCCTGAGGAACTCCGGCATTAGTGGTCATGGGCTCTGATGAGCATCCATCGACAACAACTCGGAGAGACCGTTCACTCAGGAAGTCTTTTACCCAGTTAATCAGACCAGGGGAAATGCCGTACGCTGGAAGCTTACTCAGAAGGCTGGCGTGCCATACCCTGTCGAAGGCCTTCGAGACGTCTAAGGAGACAGCAATCGCTTCTCCATTCTTCTCGAGAGCCTCGCCCCACATGTGAGTGGTATACACTAGTAGGTCCCCAGTAGACCGATTGTGGCGAAACCCGTACTGTCGGTCACTGAGTAGATCGTTACCTTCCAGGTATGCCATGAGGCGCGAGTTCAATACACGCTCCATAATCTTGCAGAGTATGGAGGTTATTGAAATCGGCCGATAGTTGGCAGGATCGGTACGACTGCCCTTTTTGGGCACGGGTTGCACGTTGTTGGCAAGTTTCCAGGACTTGGGCACTATACCAGTCCTAAATGAGAGGCGGTACAAGCGCGTCAATACAGGAGACAACTCGGGCGCACATGCCTTGAGAACTATTGCTGGTATACCATCTGGCCCACTAGCTTTATTCACGTCTAGACGACACAGTGCTCTCAAAACTTCTTTATTTCTTATGCGACCTCAGGCATCGAGGTGTTGCAGTGAGGTAGAGTCGGTGGAGTAGCACTGCTAGTATCAAGACGAGAATTATGGGCGAAGAGAGATGCAAAGAGACCTGCTTTCTCTCTCGCCGAGTGAGCCAGTGTTCCATCAGGTTTAACCAGCGGAGGCAATGTGGGCCTACAGAAGTTCGCTTCGACCGACTTGGCAAGGGACCAGAATGCTCTGCTTCCGGATGGCTGTGCAGAGAGCTTTGTGCCAATATGGGTAATTCGGTCGAACCGAGCCTTCTTCAGTGCTTTTTTGTAGGACTTGGCAGCACGGTTGAAAGCTCTCTTCTTTGAGCTCAAATCCGGAGCTTTGCGTTCACGAGCGTCAACCCAGGCGAGAAACGCCGAATGCTTACGCTCTTCAGCTTGAACGCAATCGGCGTTGAACCATGGGTGAGCTGAGCCTCCGATGGGTACGTCACTATAAGGGATGAAAAACTCCATAGCTTGACGTATCACATCGGATATAGCATCCGCACAGCTTGACGGCTCTCAGAAGAGAAGCAGACCTGCGCTGCCAAGGATAAGATGCAAAGAAATGCCGCATCTCATCCCAATCTGCTGACCTGTAACGCCACATTCGCCGTTCACCACGTGAGTCGCAGTCAGGTGGGGAGAAGGACGAAACAGACTTCACTAGACAGTGATCTGAAGTTTCAAGTGGTGAAGAAACTGTTACGATACATCTGTCCGGATCGGTGGTCAGCAGAAGGTCCAGACAATTGGCAGTATGACCAACTACATCAGGCACCCTAGTCGCTTGCTTGACCAGCTGGGAAAGGCCCATCGATATTGCAAAGTTTCGCGCTTCTCTCCCAGCGTGGTCGGTCCTCTGGTATGGGAACAGCTAGTCTTGGTGGGAGGCGTTAAAGTCCCCCAGAGCGACGAGCTGCGCATCAGGGTGCCGATGCAGAGCCTTATCGGCAGCCTCACTGAGGTGGTCGAACAACCGAGTCGCCTCCTGATCACCGCTGTGCGAACGGTAGACACAGGCATAAACAATTTTGTCCATACCAGTGTCCACCAACAGCCATAGCGTAGATAAATTAGGGTCTTCAAGGTGACGGAGACGCTGGCAGCAGATGTCATTACGGACGTACACACAGACCCCGGCACGCTGCAGGAAATGATGCTCCAGTGAGTATCCCGGGTAGTTGAGGTACGCCGTATCTGACGGACATCTAATTTGGGTCTCCGTCAAGAAAAGCAAGTGTGGCTTGTCAGTCTCAAGATGGTGGTGGACCGCAACGAGATTGGAGTGCAGCCCTCTAATATTTGAGAACTGCACTTGAAATGAGAGGACGTGCATCCGCTGTTGACACTTGCCTTTCTTTTTAACTTTCATTTTTTTTTGTGGAGTGAATAGGAGAGATGAAAGATGGCAGTTGAGCGAGGTGATGCGATGTTTGGGAACTGCAGGCGAGAGTCCTCGCCTCACTGTACCGGTGGTGCGAGGAGATGAGGACGCGGGGTGGTGAACCGATGCAGCGCGAGATCGAGCTGCGTCGGTCTCAGCTCCGCGAGGTCATGGTGGCGGAATGGCGGGACAGGCTTCTGCGCCCTACCGCCGGCCTCGCCACCGTCGATGCGATTCGACCAGTGCTCGACGAATGGCTCGGGAGGAAGCACGGCTCCCTGTCGTTTAGGGCGACGCAGGTACTCTCGGGGCATGGCTGCTTCGGGAAGTACTTGTGTCGCATAAACAGGGAGCCGGACGCTCGGTGCCATCACTGCACCGACTGTCGGGAGGACACGGCGCAACACACACTGGCAGAGTGTGCCGCATGGGAGGAGCAGCGCCGTGCCCTTGTATCTGTAGTGGGCCCCGACCTGTCGCTGCCGGCCGTCGTTCGTTCGATGGTCGGGGGCGCCAAGTCGTGGGATGCGGTGATCTCCTTCTGTGAAGCCGTAATTTCGCAGAAGGAGGCTGCGGAGAGGGAGAGGGAGGCCGTGGCCACTCTCCCGTGCCGCAGCAGGCAAACCGGGCGTCGGCGGAGGGCAGACAACGCCCTCCTCCAGCCCCCATAAAGAGGTCCGGAGGGACGGCGGACTCGGGGTCGTCCGCCGTCCCCCATCCAGCAAGACCCGAGGCGGCAGCGCGTTGTGTTCCACGCGCCCCTATTGGACGTCGCGGGGGGAGGACACCTCACACTCCCCCCGGCTTGAGGTGGGCCGGCACTAGCCGGGGATCATGGATGGCGTATCAGCTCCCACGATCCCCGGTCCAAGTGTGGGAGGGAACACCGAGGTGGTTTTTAGTCAGTAAGAGTCTGACAGACCCCTTCGCCTGCCCCAGGCGAAGGACATCCATGAGGATTTTCCACCCCGGATCAAAAAAAAAAAAAGGTGATGCGATGTTGAACCCAACAACACAACCAAAGTTGCTGTGCCAATGGAGGGTTGATCTGGAGACTGCGGGGACGCCCGAACCCCCCCAGGGCTCGCCATCGGGTCCTCTCGCCCGGTCGCCAACCGGCACGATGGGGCCACCCTGGGATTTTTCGCAGTTGGCGGGGCAGCCTTTCGTGTGTGGCTGGCACACTACTTGGGCCCCCAACTACCTACGGTCGGCCTGCGGAGCACCGTGCTTCGGATCCCGCTACCCTCCACGATCAAACGTCCGACACAACAACAGCTGGCGCATCATATCCGGTATACGTCGCAACACAACTGCTCAGACCCATCTTCCACCATACGGCTTCACCAGACATCACGCCGGAACACGATGGATCGCTTAGCGGCATGGCTTTGTCTGATGGGTGGTAACCTTTAAGCCGGCAGCCGATGCTATGGCCTACCACCGTTTTTACTGCTCGTTTAGCACTACCCAGGAGACACGTGTAGGGTGTTCAGAACTAAGTAAATCCTACGGACGCAAGCAGTCCATCCGCCACAAAGAGTATCTACCCTGATGACGTCATTAGAGTCAACTCTAACCTCATTTTTGAACGCAAGGCAGAATAAAAGGCCTTCGCCAAACCCTCACTAATGCTTAATAATAAAAATAATTTAAGTAATGCCTTATTTACTTGCAGAAGTAAAACTAGAAAATGTAGCCAACAGTTATCCCGATCCAAAAGTTTTACCGACATTCCATACTTCCCATGAAGGATCTGTGATTCAGATTAAAACCGATGTGGAAGATGACCAAACATCAAAAGGTAAGCATTCAGTAATTCAGGTCCACGGTCCACCTGATGATATGGCATTACCTACAGACACTTATCCTTTTTAGCCGCTTACTTTGGATTGGTCCGACGAGTGTATTCGTGCCCTATTCGCCAGGGTCGTGTGTTTGCGACTGGGTACTCCATGTCGTTTAGCTCTTCAATCACCATAGAGGACAGAAGAGCTGACGAGGTAGAGTATTTGGTCGTGGAAGTGAGACCCTGGCGAAATAACCCGAGAGTGTTGGTTGCGGTTAAATAGTTATTTTTGGTTTATCGGAATCGTTTATCTGGCGACCACGTACTGGAAGACGCAGCGTTGGAAGCCCTTCCAAGGTGGACCGATGATCAGGTGAGGGTCGCGGGAATCCAATGGCTGCGAGACGCACAAGGCCGGTCGTTATGGCGACACTCGAGGGCGGCCTATGTCCAAAAGTGGACAAAGGGAAGCCTATGTCTAACAGTAGACGTCTTTCGACTGAAATGATAATGATGAATTGGAGGCGGAGGCAGAAACGTCAAATGAAACTACTAAAACTGATCAAAAACTCATAAATGAAGAGCGAATTCACAACATTCCATTTATGAAGAAAAACAAAAAGTGAAAGAGTATTGGATAGAAGGCGCGGGGGAAAAAGGTTCTCCGCGCGAGAAGTATAAACTTGCTTGAACCTCTGATAAAGAAGTACCGACCTTTCGGATTCGGAATCAGACCTCTGTGACATCCCTGATGCCTAAACAACGTGACTGATATTTATGACGATGTTCATACACTTTAGTACTTTGTCTCTCTAGTATATTATTGTGCTAGTGTATTACTGAAGGTGAAAGCTACAATCCCGAGCGTGACCGTGATCTTGCTAGATGGCGTTGAACACATCATACATGTTTTTAGGGTTCCGTACCTCAAAAGGAAAAATCGGAACCCTTCTAGGATCACTTTGTTGTCCGTCCGGACCGTCTGTCTGTCTGTCTGTCAAGACCCTTTATTTCGGGAACGCGTGTTGCAATTAAAACCATATACTCAGGTCTGCGGACTCTTGAAGCTGTCAAAAAATCAAACTTGTAAGTTAACGAGAAAAAAAGATATTTTGGAAAACGTACATTTCGAGACTCTCGAGGAAATCAAAATTCATTGGGTACTTCCCGTTGGCCCAGAATCCTGAAATTTGGCATAAAGCAAGGTCTTGTAGCACAAGTATAGACTAGATAAACAACTGTAAATTTGTTGTTACGTCACAAATATCTTTTTTTTTCGATTCGGAAATATCTTCCGAGACTCCATTCCGGAATTGAACTACATTTACATAGGCAATTTGTACGGGACCCTCAGGGCGCGAGTCCAACTCGCATTTGCCCAGTATTTTTTTCTCTGCCCTACTTTTTGGTCCTAGTCCATGTGTGCATATCTCAATTTTCCTCGAACATAAAACTTACTCGATTTATATTCACAGGGCCGCCTGACGCAAAGAAACCAAAACTGGACAAGCGAAGAGAAACTCTAGAAGATACAATCACAGGCACGCAAAAGAAAAACAAAAATAATCGAAAGTTATTGTTTGTTTCGACAATTCAGAACACTCAAAATTGTATTAACCTTCCTCTTAATACTACTTCAGCTTGCACAGCAACAACTTGTCGAAAAATTAGTAACAAAAATGATATCAGACTTAAAATATCAAACAAAGATATCACCATCAGAAATATAAACAAAATAAGCATCATAAATAAGCATAAAAGTCCAAGTGTCAAAGAAAAACGTTACAAATGTGACATTTGTCAGCGTTGCTTTGGTAAAAAGTGCCATTTGACTAAACATTCTCGCATACACACTGGTGAAAAACCTTTCCAATGTAACATATGCCAGCGTAGTTTCAATGATAAAAGTCATTTAAATGATCATACTCGTATACATACTGGTGAGAAACCCTTCAAATGTGACGTATGTCAGCGTAGTTTTAGTCAAAAGAGTCATTTAAAGTGTCATGTTCGTGTTCATTCTGGTGAAGAACCTTACAAATGTGACATATGTCAACGTAGTTTTAATCAACAGTGTCATTTGAGGAGACATACTCGTACACATACTGGTGAAAAACCTTATATGTGTGATATATGTCAGCGTAGGTTTAGTGCTAAAGATCATTTAAGAACTCATATTCGTACACACACTGGCGAAAAACCGTTTAAATGTGAGATATGTCAGCGTGGTTTTAAACAAAAAATTCATTTGACAAATCATGTTTGTGTTCGAGCTGGTGAAGAACCGTATCAATGTAAGATTTGTCATCGTAGTTTTAGTTTGAAGTCTGCTTTATCCAATCATATTAACACACACACGACACGCACTGGTGAAGAGCCTAAACATTATATATTAGGAAATTGAGCTCACGTTATTTTATGAGCTAAAGTCCCAAATATGTGAATACCTACGGTGCGAAACGAAATAAACAATTATTTTTGTATGTCTGTGTATTTATTAAATACTAGCATTCTGCCAGCGACTTCGTTCCTATGAGGAGTTCTGTTCCATGTTTTCGAAGTTCATGATCAGATCATAACAATATTTCTATGGGACCAACTCGGAAGCATAACCTTTCAATAAAAAAAAATATTTTCAAAATCGGTCCACAATTGACCGAGAAATCGGTGAACATACATAAAAAAAATACATTCAACCGAACATAGAACCTCCTCCTTTTTGAAGTCGGTTAAATAGACTCCAGTACCTAGTCATATTTAAGGAATAGTTTACGTAATAACCTTATTGACGTTTTACAGTGCTGTCTCATGTGCGGCCACGAAGTGGCTACATCTAGAGGTATTTAATCTAAGTGTTGACTACCGTAGCGAAGTTTGCCGAGGAGATTGACTTGATACATTTGCTGCCAAATACTAAAACATAAGAATGTGTACATCGATATTCTCATAGTAAACAAAACTAGTAGAAATAAATGTAATCTCTATTTACATACTCTAAAGTGTACATTTTAATTAACTGAACTAAATACATCCCACCAAAAACATTTTGTAAAAAACTTGGAGTTAATTGGAATTGTCATGAGAAATAGGCACTCTGTTTATAAGTGTATCGCAACTAAAAAGTGTGAAATAAAAACTTTTTACAAAAAAAATATAACCGACTTCACTAAAAAAACACTAAACGGATCACGGATCAAAATAACTTTAATTTCGGAAGTCGGTGTTAAACAGGAATAAGAAATAAACAATACCGAGAAACACCGACTTCCGAAATTAAAGTTATTTTGATCCTTTTAGTGTTTTTTTTAGTGAAGTCGGTTATTTTTTTTTTTGTAAAAAGTTTTTATTTCACACTTTTTAGTTGCGATACACTTATAAACAGAGTGCCTATTTCTCATGACAATTCCAATTAACCCAAATACTGCTAGGTTACATTGTTTTATTATAAAGTTCCTGTGTCGAGCATCTCACGACAATTCTAATAAGCCCAAACACGGCTAGGATACATTGATTAATTACGGAGTTCCTGTGCCTACCTTCCGGCTCCATCATCAGATCAGTTCGATAGTACCTTATAGCCAAAGTGCATCTCATGACAATTCTAATAAGTCCAAACACGGCTAGGTTACATTGATTAATTACGGAGTTCCATTACCTACCTTCCGGCTCCATCATCATCATCAGATCACTTCGATGATACCATTTTCAACGTAACTATTCAGAATCATTCATTTATTTGTATTGTCATAGTCGCTTAACTATATCTTCATTGTGATATATATTTGAGTATGAAGTTCCGTTGACCATTTCTGGTCTTCTTCATCAGTTCCACTTCATCAAATGTTACTTTTTGACTGTAAATGCTTAAGTTCTGGATGAAAATACTAAAATTACCATAGGGTTGCCTATAATTTTTGAGGAGTTCCCTCGATTCCTCATGGATTCCATCATCAGAACTGGATTTTAAAAAAAAATTGGGCTTCCAGATTGGAAGCATATCATATAAAGGGAAAAAAAAAATTTGACAAATCGGTCCATAAACGACGCAGTTCTGAGGTAACAAACATAAAAAAAAAAGATGATAAAAAAAAATACAACCGAATTGATAACCTCCTCCTTTTTTTTGAAGTCGGTTAAAAACTAGCCAAGTCTCGATGGAGCTGCTTGTTTATCTCTAAAAAGTAATGAAATCTGGACAAAGTCGTGCCAAGTCTGAGGTTCCTTACTGCGATTTCTTTAATATTATAGTTAATATTGTGTGATTTGGCCATTGAACAATACGTTTTCCAAGTGGCAATTTTCCATCGTCATTTCTGTTGTGATCCTATGAGGAGTTCTGTTCATAGACAAGTCTGCGACGTCGTAGACAAGTCTGTCTAAGACAGTCTTGTCTCAAGTGTGCGCAGGCCCAGTCAGTGTCTGTGTTTGTATCTTTTGAGCCGTTGTTCCAAATAAGTTTGTGCGGAACCCTCAGTGCGCGAGTCCGACTCGCACTTGCCCTGTTTTTTATACAAAACTAGCTTTTGCCCGCGGCTTCGCTCCCGTCAACTGACTACTATACCCAACTCTATCGCACTCTACCCTACTCTACATTTTATTAATTTAAAGTTTTAAACACATAACCGGTCAACTTGAAAATTTCAAATTGTCAAATTTTCAACCACACTTAACTATCCTTTACAAAACGACCTTTAAAAAAATATCGCTCAATACATAGCAGAACCACTGTCTTATCTATATCATCAACTTGTCATTAAAGCTAGGCTGCTTCCCAACAAAACTCAAGTTTTCTGTAATAAAACCACTTCATAAAAAAGGGTCAAAAACAGATAAAAATAATTACCGCCCTGTTGCTCTGATACCCATTCTATCGAAGGTTTTTAAAAGAGTTATGTATAAAAGAATTCTCTCTTTGACCGATATAATATTCTAGCTCAGGAGCCCGTATGTTTAGGAAGAATAGATCGACTTCGCTAGCAGCTTTTAACCTTGTCAAATCTATTTTGAATAACATAATCGCTAGAGTTATAACGTCAGCTCTGTTCTTAGATTTAAGCAAAGCTTTCGATTTTGTTCACCATTCAACTCTCATCGATAAATTGAATAAAATCGGAATACGAGATCCAGCCTTGCAGTTCAAATCTTATTTATCCAATAGAAGTCAAATCACAAGAATCACTAAATTCGATGACAAAATTAACAGTATCATCAATTTTGATTCACAATCTCGACATATTTACTTCGGAGTACCCCAAGGAAGCATCTTAGCGCCACCATTATTTCTTGTATATGTTAATGATCTTCCTCAAGCATTCGAGCAAGATTGTGTTCTTTTTGCTGATGACACGACGGTAATCCTAAATTGTAAAGACATTGATTCTTACGAGTCAGATATAAATAACACCTTACACAAAATTATCTCATGGTTAGAAAACAACGATTTAAAATTAAATGTAGAAAAAAAACTAAAATATTAAATTTCAAAACGCAAAAAAGTAAAAGCATTCCACTTAAAATATCTCAAAAGAACCAATAAAGACCACATTGACGAAATATGCATGAAAATTAACAGATTTGTTTTTGCCTTAAAAAAAGTTAAAGAAGAAACATCTAAACCGACTGCTATGATGGTGTATCACGCCTACATATGTTCCATTATTCGATATGGTGTCATTGTTTGGGGAAATTCCTCTGAGATGTCCAGAATACTGATAGCACAAAAAAATGTATTCGCGCCATTTTTAACATGGACTGGACCGAATCATGCAGACCAGTATTTAAATCACACAAACTTCTTTCCGCTCCATGTATTTATATTTAAGAAATTGCAAAATTTGTTAAAACTTCTCTATTTGAAGCCAAAACTAATTTTAACAAGAGAAAAGTTTCGGCTCGTTCACGACCTTGCCACTCTGAGCGGCAGCGAAGAGCGGTGCGGCGAGCGAAAAAATCAAAAGTATGAAAATGTTTGAAGCACGCCACGAGTCGCCGCTCTTAGCGAAAAAGCGCGCGGTTTTCTCAGAGCGAATCGCTACAGCGGCGAGCGGTGAGGCGAGCGGCGGGAACAAAAGTACCAGCGACTAAGTGCGACGCCACGAAACAGAGCGGCGCGAACAGCGGTGTAGGAGTGACGTAATTAGTGGCGAAGCAAAAAAACAAAAAAATAATAGAAATGTTTTAAATATACTTCTATGTGCTGCAGAATATAATCAAAAGTTTTCACACTCATTCTTGTGTACTCATAAAACTTATCTGGATATTTTCTGTAATCTTCGTATAAGTGACGAAATTCGCCATTTAAACGCAGGTCTTTATTCAGTTCGTGCACTCCTCTCATATTAAGAATATCTTGTTTTAAAAATATATTGCTTTCTAAACAGAGAAGGGTTCATTAACCGACTTCAAAAAGGAGGAGGTTATATGTTCGGTTGAATGTATGTTTTTTTTTTTTATGTATGTTTACCGATTTCTCGGTCAATTGTGGACCGATTTTGAAATTTTTTTTTTGTTTGAAAGGTTATGCTTCCGAATTGGTCCCATAGAAATATTGTTATGATCTGATCATGAACTTTGAAGATATGGAACAGAACTCCTCATAGGGTCACAGCAGAACCGTCGTAACAAGTAAAATTGCTTTGTTTATACGTGTAGTCGATGACTGACTGAAAGTAGAGGGGGAATATATCGACCTGATCTGATGATGAAGCCTGAAGTTAGGCACCGGAACTCTGTAATAAATTAATGTAATCTAACCGTGTTTGGGATTATTAGAATTGTCATGAGATGTACTCTGGCTATAAGGTATTTAAGTTTGGCTGAGGGGTACTTTTTAGTGGTGGTACCATAACTAAAAAGTGTAAAATAAAAAACTTTTTACAAAAAAAATACAACCGACTTCAAAGTAAAAAAAAAACGCTGAAAAGTGCAAAATAACTTTAATTTCGGAAGTCGGTGTTAAATAACGAATAGACAAAACTATTATAGAAACACCGACTTCCGAAATTAAAGTTATTTTGCACTTTTCAGCGTTTTTTTTACTTTGAAGTCGGTTGTATTTTTTTTGTAAAAAGTTTTTTTTTTGATAACGCCATTATTTTGAGCACGTTCTGACTACCTAAATACGTCCACCGCGGCCGCCGCCGCTCGGGTTCGTGGCGTGCAATTCGCCCCGCTTGCCGCCGCCGTGCCGCCTGCCGCGCCGCTCGCCGCTAAGACCGAAGTCGTGAACAGGCCGTTAATGTCCATTAAAGTTAAGCATAGCCAAACCTTCACTTAACTTCTAAACGATCCATTAAGACATTGTCAAAGTGACAGTTACCATTGTTGGGGTTATATATTTTGTGTTATTTTACAACTTACAACAGAGAATTCGCGAGTGTTTCGAGGCAAAATGTCTGACCTGGCAAATTTTATTGAGTTTGCGGAGTATGCCAGAAGGTATAGAGACGTGGGCCCAAGGCGGTATAAATTTACGTGATTATTCCGATCCCTTTACAAAATACTCCGTTCAAGATTTTTTTGCGCGGTATTTTTACCGATTTTCACCAATATCGGTAAAAAATGTTTTATTGCCTATGGTGGAACCAATCTTCTCTCTTTTGGGGCGGCCAATCTGTGTGCTTTCGCGGTTACCGAACGACATGACTCACATGGTAGCATAGAGGTTGGCCTACCTCACGGACTCCTTCAGAGGATGTGAGGGGGCGTGGGCTTTAAGGGAGAGCGCAACAGTCGCATAGATCCTTAAGGTCAGTCTGGTGGTTATCCTTCTCGTGGTTGCCGCCCCGTTATTGGTCTAGTTCCTTAAGAAATAGACGTAACAGAAACCACCGGGCGTTTTAATGCAGGGATGGAGAGGTCATGTCTCTGCGTGTCCATCACAACAGGGTAGATGGTGGATAGTAAATGACCTCCCGCGTGTTTGTGCCGTGCGCGGTGACCCGTACGGGGGGATGAAGGAGTCCTGGTGGTTGAGCCTGAGAGGGGTCGGGTTGTATTTACCCCTTGAAGGCAACACGCCACTTTGGTCTGGATTTCTTCTCAAACGGGCGGCCATGGTCTAGCCAGCCATGGTCAATCGGCTGTGACGTCCGGTCAGACGGCCGTCAGGCGAGTACTCGGGAGTGATGGGGTTCGCAGCGGAAGGCAGGCACGCACTGGCACCTATTGTGGGGGGCAGATGTGGACTGCTGGAAGCTCGCGGACAACTCACTCAGGGGTACTATATCAGCTCGGTAACCTTGGTGCTTTAAAGCATCCCCGATGTTGAGGGCTCGATGGTGGGTGAGGAGTCGGGCTGATGAAACTATAAAACTAGAAAGGTATGGATTCGACAAAAACACACAACAAAAAAGGTGACAAGACCGTAAAGGGCATGTCACAAATGGCTATGGACCTAACTATAGGGCCTAAGCCTAAGGCATTAGCAGGGAAGGGGGCCGCTGCCTCCAAGCAGGATGTACCCGTATCGGGCTGCGACTCCTGGACCACCGTGACCCACAAGGGCTACATGGGACGGGGGAAAACCGGTATGGGGGTTCCGCAGGGAGGGAGTGGCGCCCAAGGGCACTCCGGGATAAGGGCACCGCTGCCGGGTCGCGAGGGCCCCAGCACACCGATACCTCCGCCTCGGACGGAACCTGCACAGGGAACGTCCAGTGGAGGGACGGGTGCGGAGGACCTCGCGACGCAGGCACTGTGGCCGCACCACCGGCGCTTGAGCGGCAGCGCTAAGCGCAAGTTCAAGAACGTGCAGCGACAGGCTGCAATGACAGGGGGAAACACGGCACTTGTCAAAAGGATACGGGAGGTAAGCGACGATGCCAAGGAACCGAGCAATGACACAAAAAAGGTCAAAACCAAGGGGTCCTACAAGGACGCTATCATGGGGACGAAGATGGCGATTGTGCACGCGTCCCACCCTGATCAAGCGCTGGAGGCGGGAACCCTGGGTCCGATTCAGGAGTTTCTGTGGAAGCTGCTGATGGAGACCCCGGATCCACTGCCCCGCGTGAACATCGGGAACATGGTCGGCGGGGCTCTGCACGTTAGCTGCGAGGGACCCGACGAGGTTAGGTGGCTCCGCACCGTTGACGGCCGGGAGGTCAATGGCATTAAGTTGCGGGTGCTAGAGGCAAAAGACCTCCCGAAGCCGATCAAGATGGCGTGGAAGTCAAAGACTTTCAAGGGCGCCGACCTCGCGAACACCTTGAGGTTGCTTCAGCGCTTCAACCCAGCACTGCACACAGATGGGTGGAAAGTGCTGAAAGTCGACGTGGAGCCAACCACGACGCGCCGGATTGTCCTTATGGACAAAGCATCCGCGGACGCCATCAGGGAGGCTGGCTATATACTCCACTCAGGACTGGGGCCTAGCCAGTTCAAACTGTTGGAGGACGCGGATAGGAAGAGGGAGGACCAGGCCAAGGAACCCCCAGCGACCTCGGCCGAACCGGACGCCCCCAGTGGTGCGATGAAGGAGGCCTGCACCGAGGGAGGGGTCCTGAGCTCGGAGGAGGATGCCTTCCTCGCTGAAGAGCGGACCAGCGACGGTGTCGAACACTGAGGACTACCATTCAGCGATGGAACTGGACCGCGCGTCGTCACCATCGACGTGCGCGGGGGACCTAGCGGGACTGGCAGTCCTCAAACTGGATCCCAACTGCCCGGACTCAGACTATGACGGGGAGGCGGGGGCAAATCAGCAGTAAAATAAAAAAAAAATAGCTGTAATAAGGTTTGTACAGATCAATCTGCAACGTAATAAGGCTGCGACTGCCCTTCTGGCGCGCGAGCAAAACATCTTAAAATATGACATAGCTCTAATACAAGAACCTTATACATACAAGGGGGAGATTAGAGGCCTGGGCAGGACTGGGGGTACTGTATACTACCAACGTCATGACCTAAACGCAGGGGCGTGCATCTATGTCAGAAATAGCCTAGACGCGATTCCCCTGCACAATTTCTGTTACAAGGACCTGACAACCATCAAGGTCCCTCTAAGAGAGGAGGAGGGAGGTGGGGCGCTGATATTAGCCTCCGCATACATGCCTTATGAAGCCGAGGACCCCATCTCAACAAACCTGAGGGAACTCGTGGAACACTGCAGCCGTGAGGGCCTAGACCTGATCATAGGCTGCGACGCCAACGCACACCACGTCACTTGGGGGAGCATCAGTAACAATAGGAGAGGTGAAAATCTGCTGGATTTCCTGGTAAGCTCACCTTTACAAATTATAAATAATGGCAACAGGCCCACGTTCGTCAATGCTAGACGAGCGGAGGTGATTGACCTAACAGTAGCTACTAATAGGGCTAGTAACCGTATAAGCGAATGGCACGTACCAAACGAGATCTCACTCTTGGACCATACTTCAAGTACAGTACACGAAGGACAAAGGAACTGGTAGCAAGTAGGAACCCAAGACACACCGATTGGAACACCTACACGAGAGACCTAAAAGTGGAACATGACCCTAAAGGAAAGCTGAACTCAGCGATTGACGTAGAATTTGAGGCGGGGCGAATATCCGAAGCTGTTCCGTGCGCTTGGACAAGAAATTGCCCCGAAAAGGTAGTACAAGCAAGAAAGGAACCTTGGTGGACCTAGCTAGGCTACGGAGGGAAACTAGGGCCGCCTTCAATCGTGCTAAGGCTCTCAAAAATTTTGAGATGTATGCTATAAAGCTAACAGAATTTAATAAGGCTGTACGAAGGGCCAAAAGGCAGGCCTGGAGGGACCACTGCGATAGCATTGGCAGCATTCCAGACAGCATGAGACTGTCGAAGGCTATGGCCACTGCAAAGGTAAATCCACTAACATCCATCAAGGATGAGAATGGCAAACCGACAGAGTCTGGAGGAGATACCCTCGAGATAATGTTCAGAACGCACTTTCCCGGCTCATTCGCAGCTAACGACACGGTGGACTCATTAAGCTTAGACGACATTAAGTCAAAAACAACGAAAGCAGACTGGGACGCCGCGAAAAAGGTAGTAGGGCCGAATGGCATAGTGGGCCCTGGAAAGCTTCGAGCCATACAAGGCTCCGGGACCAGACGGAGTGTACCCAGCCCTATTACAAAGAGCGGGGAACATATTAGATCCACACCTTGGTAGACTACCTATACAGAGCATGCATCGCCTTTAGCTACATACCAAAGGCGTGGAGACAGGCGAAGGTAATCTTTCTTCCCAAGCCAGGAAGAACGGTGGGCACGCTACAATTATGGCGATAAGTCCCCTCTTTGAGGAGTGGCTGGAGCGGCAACACGGCGTCTTCACTTTCCGCATGAGCAGGTCCTCACCGGACATGGCAAGTTCGGGAGGTTCCTGCATCGGATTCAGGCGGAAGCAACGCCCGGGTGTCATCATTGTGCGGACCACCCAGAGGACACGGTGGAGCATACGGTGGAGGAGTGCCCCGCTTGGGCGGAGCACTGCCGTGTCCTCGTGGACCTTTCGCGTCCGGCCCTGTTTCAGGCTATGGTCCGGAGCGAGGAGGAATGGCAGGCGGTCGCCTCCTTCTGCGAAGCAGTAATGCTAGCGAAGGAGGAGGCTGCACGCGTGAGGGAACGAAGGTCCTCACGCCCTAGCCGCCGTAATTCCGACCCCGACTACCAGCCACGGTAGACGCGGGCTTGCGGACGTCGAGCACTGGGTAGCTCGTCGTCCGGCTGTTCGGTAATTAACCGGACCGAGCCCAGTCGTCAACAGCGCGTAGTGATCCTCGCGCTCCTCAAAGAGATGTAAGCAAACCGTAGGGGCCCAGCAGGGCCGATGCCCGCTAGCTAGGACCGCGGAGAATTTCTGAAAGGGAAACCCGTAGTCCTAGAACGCAAAGGGTAATTGAAGGATACAGGTGTAGTTTTAGTCAGTAAAAGTCTGACACGCCCTCGCGCTCCACCCAGAGCGCGAGAAGTCATTTGGATGATTTCCCACCTTAAAAAAAAAAAAAGCCAGGAAGAACGGACTACGACCAACTGCGGCGATGGAAATGCTGCTCAATCTCACCCCTTTACACATTGAAGTGGAACTAGAGGCGAGGAGTTTGTGTGTGTGTGAATGGCCATTCATAGGCTCAAAAGTATGGGGCACTGGACAAACTCCGGATTTAAAACAAACCATACAAACACAAGACCAAACAGAGAACTTGACTGGATGATGGACATGGGATGTGACAAAATACATACCATTCACAATCTCAAAAAGGAGTTCAAGGTCTATATTCCGAGTAGGGAGGAATGGAAAGGTGGGATAAAACCCCACAAAGGAAACAACCGGGTATAGTACACGGATGGCTCTAAAATGAACACCGGTACAGGAGCGGGGTACATGGCGACAACTGCAATCTCAGCCTAAGCATGGGCAAACTGGCGACGGTCTTCCAAGCAGAGACCTATGCTATAATCGCATGCGCGCTGGAAATACTAACAGAAGCAGTACAGGCGTCCGTTCATAAGCGCTTCTGAGCGCGGAACACAGAGTACTGAAAGCGCGGAATGACGCGAGAAATCGTGCGTTCGGTGAAAAATGTATGATGAAAAATTGTTAGTGGTTTTATTTTGGTCATAAATCCTAAAGTTATATAAGTAGGTTCAAAATAATTAGCTACATGGATAGAAGACTAGGTATATAAGCTGTATTATTTTATGATTTTGAAGCTAAAAATGTGCACTGGATTTAGCTTACGTGTGCCTATTCAGACCCCGTTTGTTTGTCATTTTCTATGATTAGTGTGTTGGTAAAATCGTATATATATGAAAATTTTATATGAGACCATAAAATTTTTTTTACGCCATCCTGGAGATGAATATATTGTCTTTTATTTGATAATATCAAATAAAAGACAATGATGAGGATGTATGTAAAATGTATGAGGATGTAATGATATCAAATTGATATCATTCATCCTCATACTCTCATAGTTATGGTTCCTAGTGTATCATAATGGTACCTGAAAAACCGAGATATTTGTCAAAAAACGTAAAAGCGTCCTTAACTAAAATATTATTAAATTAATATTAACCTTACATGTTCAATAATTATACTTATTGTTGTTGTTTTTGTTACAGACAAAAATTTTATGAAGTGGCACATTTCCCTGGTGTAATTGGCTGTATAGATTGTATGTACATAAAAATTAAAAGTCCTGGAGGAATGACATCAGAAGTTTATAGAAATAGAAAAGGATGGTTTTCTGTGAATGTTCAGGCAGTTACAGGGCCTAACTTGGAATTCTTTGATTTAGATGCCCGGTGGCCCGGCAGTACTCACAATAGTTTTATTTATAACAGCAGTGCCATTAAGCAACTACTTAATATTGGAGTATTACAAAGAATTGTTTTAGGAGACAGTGGATATGCTGTTAGTAATGTACTTCTAACACCACTTTTATCACCCAGTACAACACTGAAGAAAATTACAATAAAATTCATATAAAGCCAAGAAATACTGTGGAAAGATGGTTTGGATTTTGGAAGAGATTTCCTTGTCTTCAAGTGGGAATGAGCTTAAAGCTACAGACAATTGTCAGTGTTTTATGTGCATGTGCAACACTGCACAATATAACTATTTGGTAGATGATTTGGCACCATTGAACTGCGATGACATTAATGTAGATGATGTTACTGATGTTCTACCAAATACTGAAAACCCCAATAGCAGTGGTTTTATGATACAACAATCTTTGGTGGAAAGGTTTTTTTCTTAAATTAATAAATATCCATTAATTATTCAAACAATTACTTTTATTTCACCAAACAATTCAAACAAGTAACATAAATTTATTTTTGGAAAGCACAAATGCTTAATTCTAATTACAGCTTCCCGCCGAATGTAGTCTGTGGGTCTATGCATGTGCTCTGTAGTCTTAACCACTGATGAATATTTTTCACCGATGGAATCTGGATGGAATTAATAATAATATTAATATTATAAATAAAGGGGAAAGTTTGTAGGTCCACATGACTCGCTTTATGTCTAAACAGTTGGACTATATCGAAAATTTTAGTAGAGCACATTAACGCTACTTTTTTCCGAAAAGATAATTAATTAGTCACCTAAGATAGCAAGTAAAATCACATCTACAACTAGTCATTCTGTATTTATGATTAATGGTGTTAATACCTGTGCTGTTTTCTGGTTCTTCAAGAGCGATGGTTTTATTTAATTCCTGAAATCCTAAATGGGTTTTTGCAGGCAGGTTTTGAATATATAATTTTCTATTGCATGTAAAATAGCTTCATCACTATCAAATGAATTTTTGATCTCGCAAATCATCACAGGTGCAGCCTGAAAATTTAGAAAATTATGTACCTATACCATGAAGCTTAACAGATTGAGATAATTCAGCCATACAATTGTTAATGAGCAATTCAGAGGATATGTTACCTACCTCTTCAACCACGTTTATTATAGCTCCATCTTCATGTATTCAACTTAAGAAATTACAATAATTAATACACAACTCGAATTTTTCGCGAAATCAAAACATTGTATGACATATACATAACCTCTTTTCTGACACTGACATTAGGAGTAGGTCACAGAGTACCTTTTTAACTGACTTCAAAAAGGAGGAGGTTATATGTTCGGTTGAATGTATGTTTTTTTTTTTTTATGTATGTTCACCGATTTCTCGGTCAATCGGTCGGTCAGTCAGTTGTATTTTTTTGTAAAAAGTTCTTTTTACAAAAAAAATACAACCGACTTCAAAGTAAAAAAAACACTGAAAAGTGCAAAATAACTTTAATTTCGGAAGTCGGTGTTTCTATAATAGTTTTGTCTCTTCGTTATTTAACACCGACTTCCGAAATTAAAGTTATTTTGCACTTTTCAGTGTTTTTTTTACTTTGAAGTCGGTTGTATTTTTTTTTGTAAAAAGTTTTTTATTTTACACTTTTTAGTTATGGTACCACCACTAAAAAGTACCCCTCAGCCAAACTTAAATACCTTATAGCCAGAGTGCATCTCATGACAATTCTAATAATCCCAAACACGGTTAGATTACATTAATTTATTACAGAGTTCCGGTGCCTAACTTCAGGCTTCATCATCAGATCAGTTCGATATATTCCCCCTCTACTTTCAGTCATTCATCGACTACACGTATAAACAAAGCAATTTTACTTGTTACGACGGTTCTGCTGTGATCCTATGAGGAGTTCTGTTCCATATCCTCGAAGTTCATGATCAGATCATAACAATATTTCTATGGGACCAACTCGGAAGCATAACCAATCAATCAAAAAAAAAATTTTCAAAATCGGTCCACAATTGACCGAGAAATCGGTGAACATACATAAAAAAAAAAAAAACATACATTCAACCGAACATATAACCTCCTCCTTTTTGAAGTCGGTTAAAAAGATTTTTATTATGTATAGCGAGTAAGTGATGACATCGAAAAAAAGCGCAATAGCTTATATTTTACTTCAATAAAAATTGTGTTTTACATTATTTTTTGTTAAAAAATTTTTATTAATTAAACGGATTATCATTTAAAATGATATAAATCACAGTTTTGATGAGCTTAGATTGATATTAAAAAAAAAATTTTCATTTTTTATATATGGTTACACGGACGCTCTATCGACAAGTAATCGATAGTGTGATGTGATTTGACGACGCTTCGCCCTATGAATACTTAAAGCTGTCATTAACTAATGAACCCCTCTATTAATACCCGACTGCGCGACGCAAAGGAGGGTAATGTGTTTATCAGTCTATGTATGTATGTATGTATGTATGTTTGTTTCTATGTGGCGTTCTAGAGACCAAATGCGTAGGCCGATTTTGATAATTCATACGTCAATCAATTCGTCTTAACCTTGCGAGTGTCACTAAAGACATGACAGTAATCAAAATTTACCACAGCGACAACCAGACGCGATATTGTCAAAATGAAAAAAAAAAAATTGATGAATTATGTCAAGTGGGGTGTCGTTAAATAGGTATTTTAAAATCATCTTTAGGTTCCTTTTATCATTTTTCATTCAAAATAATAGTTTAGGATATATAACGATTTAAAGTTGTTTAACAAAACAATCATTCTCGCTAATTTTCTTACTTATTGATTAAGTTTTTATTTCAAGTATAAACGAACGACAAGTATGACGAAGAAAAAGCATGAAGAACAAATATTCTTGGTAATAAAAATAACTTTTATTCATCGCCAAGTCGCCGAGTAAAAAAACGTTTACCACCAAGCTCGATAGATGGCGTTGTTCATTTGATGCACGTTTGTGAATCGCGGTGTTAAGATTCTCTGCGTCTACTAATTGAATTCTTTGGTTTTCATACTTTACAACTGATTTTAGCTCACTAGAATAGTTAACTGACTTTAGTAGGTACGTGCGTAAATTTGAAAATATTTAATTTGGATTCCTATTGTTTTTTTTTGTTATCATCATTACATTTCTGTCACCAAAACTATTACGATTCACGACTCATAGTTCGGTAGGTAGGGTAGATACGTAAGTAGTTATTAAGTGGTTCGCTATAATATCTTAGTATACGTTATTGTTTTATTTAGATAGGTAATTTTCTAGTTAGTTTATCTCGATTTCAATTCATTTTCATTACTTTTTATAATCTATTTTACTGTTAGTGTATGTAT
Source organism: Mythimna impura (assembly GCA_905147345.3). Taxonomy (NCBI): domain Eukaryota; kingdom Metazoa; phylum Arthropoda; class Insecta; order Lepidoptera; family Noctuidae; genus Mythimna; species Mythimna impura. Next base: position 12,913,234 of record LR990364.1, read on the forward strand.
CTAGTTACCTATGACTAACGACTCACAGTCGGGGCCCATTCAAATTTTACCAATCAAATCTTTCCAAGGGGCCCCGACTGTGAGTCGTTCTGTTCTGCATTAGAATTTATGATTTGTTTTATGTGTGTATCGAATACTAAACTATTTCAATTGTGTAGTTATTTAGTATTACTTAACAGAATTCTAAACTACTGAACTTGTTTCTTTCTTTTTAGTTTTTATTTAAGTTAATTTTTTCACGTATTTTTTAATAGTACATTATGATACAAGTGTATAATGTTGGTGATTACCGCTGAGGCGGTATTTAGATCCGAGCCGAAGGCGAGGATCTTAAGAGAGCCGAGGACGGTAATCGCCAATATTCACGTGTATCATACGACGTTTTTCGGCACACTTGAGAAGAAAAAAAAATGAAAAATCAGTTTTATTTAGTATAAAGAAGGAACAATCATTAAATAAGTTTTTTATCACACAACATAGACTGGAGTCGCGTACTTTACACAGAGTATACCGAAAACGAATTTAACTAACCTTAGTAGCCAAATATTGGTTATCTGGAGCATCCTTTATGAATTTTTCAATGTCATCAGGTGGTTAAAACCTTAGATTTTTTACTTCGAAATCCATCGGACAGTCTCTTTAGATAAACTGTTAAATTGCAGTATGTTTTTAAGTCCACTCCATTTTTTGTTCGCACTGTACTTTTTAACATTGAGTAAATACACCATAAAGAGCTAGGTTTGTACCTGGACGATAATTCTTTAAAGTACGCCATGAATACATTTTCGGAAAAAGACTGTGTAAGTATTTTTATTGATTTTCCATTGTATGAAATTTTGGTATGCCAACAGATATTTTTGCTTTGAGTATTCTGGTAGTAAACTTTCCATAACGTTAAGGGCTTCACATCTTATATCGGGAGGTGTACAGCACAAATCACTTTCCTCAAAATAGTAGTTGTAGACATTTTTATAAAATAATAATTAACTATTGTATTTTTTTTGTAATATGGCGGCAAAAAAAAAGTTCTGTTTTCTTATGCGCGCGCATTCATAATGGCGGCCATAGACTAGCTACTCTAGCTAGAGTGTTTAAAAATAAGAATGAGGTTGCTTAAATAAAAAATAATTTTTGGAATGAAATATTTATTTATTAAACATGTAAAAGTTAAAATAGTTTATTTAAACACAAAATTGCATAAAATAAGCAAGACACTAATATTTACTATTGAACGCAATACTTACCTAATGTGTTTTTTTTTTTTTTCAAATTAAAAATTTGTTTTGAGAACAGAGGCTTGACTTAAAGCTCCAAGTGACCAGGTCATTAAAATCCAAAAAAAATGGGAACAGAGGTTTAACAAAAAGGTTTTAACTACATTATCACACTAGTGCATAATGGTAATCAAAAAGTCACAGTTTGGTTATAAGCGTGATTATATACCTAAGTGTAGTGCAATAATAGTCACTTTCTGAGCAAGTGTGTCGAAAATTAGTTTTTACGCAGTCGGGTTTTTTGTTTTTCTTTAAAAAAATTTTTTTTTGTCTGAGATGCATCGCTCAATAACAGATTTAATGCTAATTAGATAAGTAGGTACTCATTAAGGTTAATTTAATGAATATTTCTGAGTGCGGCAGTAAATGGCGGAATGTGTCTTTGCACTTACTCTCCTTTATTTAACATCTTTTGTACCTACCACATTTTACGCAAATAAATGATATTATTATTATTTTTACATTTATTTATTTCAGCACCCTAAGGTCCTGGACCTTTGGAAGGCGTACGAGGAGCCGAAACCAACTCGCAGAGGCCCTTTTAGACGCTTTTATTGGAAAGTGGTACGAACCGGTGATTATCCCTGTACGCACTATGCTAGTGCATCCAAGGACAACCCTCAGTTGGTGGGAAGCTATTGCGACATATGGAAAACTAAGATTTATGGCTATGGTTTTTGGAGTCTTAAGTGGACTGGTTACCAGGAACTATGTTAAGACTATGGCCCCTGCCTAAACAATGTTATTAATATCCATCGACAAAAGGCAGGGGGTGACTTGCGCACTCAATAAATGGGCCCCCATAAACGGTCGCTACCACGAAGTGACGTAGCAACAAGAGGGCAACATATCCTGAGGTGCTTAAGGAGTGGAGAGGTATACCACGGCTATCAGGACAATCCCGGAAGTACGGTCAAGATCCCTACCAGCACCTTACTGGATTACACATCCTTCTCCCGAGCACGTTTGCACTTGTGAATCTCCACTCAAGCCAGCCAATAAAGGCAAGAGAGAGGTGGGAGCTCTGTTCCTCGTCAGTGTTCACTACGGCCGGCCAATAAAAGCAAGCCGGAGATGAAGAACAAGAATTTTCCCGCGAGATCGGGTCCGTGGGGTCGCTAATGCCCAACAGTTCGCCACAAAACTGCCCTGCGGATATAAATTATTATTATTATTATATAACATTACTTTTAGCTGTCACGTGCGTTTTGTTATACCACGTTTCGTGTCAAGTTCCACGGGAACGGGATAAAAAGTCCTATGTCCGTCTCCTAGTTCTAAGTTCACCAATTTTCAGCCAAATCGGTTCAGCCGTTTTTGAGTTATAAATAATGTAACACAATTTTCTTTTATATAAATTTACATAATTTTAATAAATGAGAATCTTTATTAATCTCTTTATTATTATCAATTTATTATTTCAGGCAAACCAGCATTTTGTCCGGTAACGAACGAAAGTAAAAAACATACCTAGTCATAGACAATATAGTTATTCGTTTGGTTCGTGTTTTTTATTAATTAATATATATTCAGTAAATAAATTAAATTTCAAACAAAAATATTTTTTTATATGATTTCCGATATTGAATATTAATTTGTATTGATATAACGATGTATCGGATCAAAATATATCGGTTGAAAATATCGATATATCGAAGTAACAAATATCGATGTATCGATATTTTTTTAACAGGCCTACCAGCTCACGCCGTCGGCATCGCTATTCTAAGGCCCGTATTACAGAACTACGATCAAGACTCAAGCATTACTTAAAACGAGTCTCAGTTGGAGTTTTCATTTTAAAACTTGACTTGAGCAGAGAAACTACAATCAATAATCACCTGAGCAGTGTCACTTTAAAATGCCATTTTTTACGTATTATAGAACAGTGCTTGAGTGAGCTCCACTCAATGTATCCTTATTTTAAAATCACAATCAGCTCAGAATCTCTGCTTGAGGCGAGATTTGATCTTTGTTTTCGCAAGTGTAGTCGAGACCACGCTTGAGCATAGAATCTCATGGAAATTGTTGTGGATTTAAATCAGAGATCAAAATCTCTACTCAAGCGTAGTTTCGTTTGATTTGAATTTGAGGATAGTTCTAAAATAAACTGAACGCATAAGTCGAGATTCTTCGCTCAAGCAGTAATCGGTTGAACGCAGTTTAAGTAGTACTTGAGTAAGGTTCTGTAATACGGGCCTGAGTCTGTTACATTATGTCTGTAGTCTGTGGTCAGCACAGAGTACCTTTGGTCAGTTACGAATCATTACGAATTGGCGAACCCGAACGAAATCTCTCGTGTCGTGAAATAATAAAATTATAAAATACGCCCGGTGTTTGATCGAAGTTGACTGTTGAGCTCCTGCCCGTGGACCCCGTGGTGTATTTCCGTATTTCGCGGAATAAGAAGTAGCTCGACTGCACTCAGGGATAGTTTAAATTTCTATTTCTGTGAGAAGTTTTGTAATCGATTCGACATACAGAGAAGCTTTCAATTAACAAACAAACAAATGTCTCTTACATTAGTCCGGAAAACGATTTTTTTTTTCAGTTGATAACGTAGGCGTAGGTACTATTAAGGTGAACAATACGCGAGTTATAATTCAAACTCGGCAGTGTTTTAAAAATGGAGATGAAAAACCAGCGTTTGTGCAGGATATGTTTAGTGGAGAATGTTCGCATGTACGTGTTTGCCCACACGAACCTGCAGGAAATTTATGAGAAGCTGACTGATATTCCAGTAAGTAACTTATCTTTGGAGACATTTGTAAAGCAGTGTAACAAGTACAGTAGCGTAGCGTAGTAAGGCGTGGGCGAAGCGTCCCCTCGCCCACGGCCTTTCACCTCAAGGGGCCTCGCGCAAGCGGGGGCTTTTTGAGAACGAAGGCTTTTTTATAATTGATAGGCCTTTGACCACTATTTCACCTGATGGTAAGCGATGAAACTGCCAACGTCGAAATAAATTAACCCATACTATGATTCTGAACAAGTAAGCAGATAAATCAATATTATACAATAAGTGGATGTGTACATTCAATGGTACTGTGTAAAGGTTTGCATCCAGCTAATTTCTTATAGCTTCAACTGTGTACCTTCAGAATCTGAATGAGTTATTTGTAAACATTGATCAGATTACAACAGAGTGTGAGGTGTTAAAGATAATAATATATATAATAATAATAATGTATTTATTGGAACATAACATAGGTAGATCCTCTATGTTTTGCCCAGAGGCATACCAATATTATAGATTATTTTAATCAAATGTAAATATAAAGTACGCTTCCTTGGGTCAGCTTTACCATTTTGTGCCGGTTGCTGTAGAGACTCTGGGCAGTTGGAGTACAGAGGCAAAGTGTTTTGTGAGGGATTTGGGCCGTACGCTCGGGGAGGCAACGGGTGACTCCTGGTCCGGGTCGTTCTTGGTGCAAAGGATGGCTATCGGTATTCAGCGAGGTAATGCGGCCAGTGTTATGGGCACTTTTGCACCGGGAACGATCAGGGGCGGGTTATTTATTGACATTTGACATTTTATATAATTCTAAAATGATAATTTATTTGTATTATACACATATTCTTTTAAATATCTTCTTCTATACTAATATTGTAAAGATTTGATTTTTTGTTTGTTTGTATGATACAATTTAACTCAAATATATAAATAGAACAATAAACTAAAAATAGAATAATGTAAATATTTTTTTATATATACAGTGGACCCCCGGTAATCCGGCCCCTGCCCTGTCTAATCCGGCACCCCCTGTAATCCGACATGGCCTATTATTTATTATTGAATATTTTTTTGATAATATGTATGTACATTTGTTTGTACACAATCATTTCCTAATGTAAAGTTATTGCATATTTTTTGTAAGTTCTATAGCATTAATGACGTTAATTTTATGATAAAATGTAAGCTCTCTATTGTGTTGTTTAATTTAATAAATTTGACATACATAATGAAGTATGATTTAAACTTCAGAGTACATATGTATATATGTATAATATAAAAAATCTTATCATTGGATCTGTAATTTGTCGGATTACAAGGTACTCTTTTGTAAAAAAATCGGACTATAGGGAGTTTTAGGCAGTACTCTATAATCCGACAAATTGCAAAATGTTTGTCGGACTACCGGGGGTCCACTGTATTTGCAAAAGAATATAACTAGCTTTTGCCTTTGGCTTCGCCTGCATGCATAAAATATTGCCTATGTCACTCTATAATAAAGAAGCTTTCTATCTGTCAGTAAAAAAAATTACACAGTCTGATCAGTACTTTTAGAGATTACCTTCTACAAACAAACATAAAAATAAAAAAAAAACAAACTACTTACCTCTTTGTAATATTAGTGTAGATTAACATTGTCAGTTTTTATTTCACTTCTGAGATTACTAAACTTTCACATTATTAATTAATTTAAAATTTACTGGTACATCATTACTAATTAAATCAGTTTCAATAAATGTCACAGAGATCAAGATACAAGATTATTTATTTTGCTAAAACATGAGTATACATGTAAATGCAAGATGTTACGTAAAGTTTAGTTGAATCACTGTCATGTTTTGCCTTAATTCAAACCCCAAGTGAATGCCGGCGTTCACTCTCGCATTGTCTTTCTATTGTGTCTTTACCAAACTAAGCAGAGCTTGTGCTATGAGTACTAGATAAAATAACTGATAAACATACTCATACTTCGCTCGGGGTTTATTGAACTATATATATTTCTACATACATACTTAACAAAGGTACCTAAATTACACCCAGACACAACAAATGATCGTGTGAAATCGAACCCAGAACCTCCGGCACAGCAGTCATTTATTTATTAATCTGATTTTGTAATTTTTTGTTACACCTTTCTTTCCTGGACTTGGTGGGGGGGGGGGAGGGTTGAGTTTTGGAAATGTATACCTAAAAGGAACCTGCATAATTTAGAGTGTTCTAGGTCCAAGGGTTTTGGGTGAATGTTAATTATTGTTAGTAATTGAGTGAGTCGGGACTTTACCTTTTATTTAAACAGACATACAAACAGTTTAAGATTGGTTTTGTTGCAGTTAATAACTGAAGACAGTAGATCAACGTACGCTTGTTTCATCTGCTACGCTAAGCTGAAGCAATGCCACCGATTCAAGAGAAAATGTCTGGAAGCTGAAGAACTGTTTGCTCAGATGTTGAATGAGGACTATGAGGTGAGAATTGACCTTAAAATATTGGATGCGTCAACATAGAACACAAATTTAATTATTTAAGTAGTTTGTATTGTGTGAAGATGTTTTACTAAGATGGATTTGTCCATTTAGACCAATCAATCAATTAATATGTGTTCAATTTCTTGGTCTAGCTTGATAAATGATGTACATCCTCGAATCCGGTGCGACCCTCACAGGCTCGTACTGGATGTGATGCCAAGGCTAGATAAATAAAAAAACCGGCCAAGTGCGAGTCGGACTCGCCCATGGAGGGTTCCGTAGCAGCAAGTAACATAATAATGCGGTTTATGACGTACTAAAAAAAAACTACTGACCAGATCTCGTTCAAACCAATTTTCGTTGGCAGTTTTTATAGTAATGTACATCATATATTTTTTTTAGTTTTATCATTCTCTTATTTTAGAAGTTAGAGGGGGGGGGACACACATTTTACCACTTTGGAAGTGTCTCTCGCGCAAACTATTCAGTTTAGAAAAAAATGATATTAGAAACCTCAGTATCATTTTTGAAGACCTATCCATAGATACCCCACACGCATGGGTTTGATGAAAAAAAAAATTTTGAGTTTCAGTTCTAAGTATGGGGACCCCCAAAATTTATTGCTTTTTTTCTATTTTTGTATGAAAATCTTAATGCGGTTCACAGAATACATCTACTTACAAAGTTTCAACAGTATAGCTCTTATAGTTTCGGAAAAAAGTGGCTGTGACATACGGACGGACAGACGGACAGACAGACAGACAGACAGACAGACAGACAGACAGACAGACATGACGAATCTATAAGGGTTCCGTTTTTTGCCATTTGGCTACGGAACCCTAATAATAAAAGCTGTTTGTATATGTGTGTAGAAATATTTAATAGGATACAGAGCTACCTAAAATTTCTTAATACCAGATTATTTAAAAGTATATTGTATGATTGGCTGTCCACTAATAGTTTTTAGGGTTCCATACCCAAGGGGTAAAACGGGACCCTATTATTGAGATTCCACTGTCCGTCTGTCTGTCTGTCACCAGGCTGTATCTCATGAACTATGATAGCTAGACAGTTGAAATTTTCACAGATGATGTATTTCTGTTGCCACTATTACAACAAATACTAAAAACAGAATAAAATGAATATTTAAGTGGCGCTCCCATACAACATACGTGATTTTTTCTTGCCGTTTTTTGCTACGAGCGCTACGGAACACTTCGTGCGCAAGTCCGACTTGCACTTGGCCGGTCTTTATAGTCCGAAATAATTTTTTGACAATAAAATTAAATGATTATGATTAACGTCGGGTTTCTGAATTGAGTATTTCGAGTTAAGCACGTCTCAAACCCTAAAAAAAAAAAAAAAAAAAAATAAAGTAAAAAAACTAAAACCCGACTACGACAAAAAAAAAACGACGCTGAAAAAGTATGAAACAAGATTTTCATACTTCGAACAGAACAAAAAGAAAAGCCGTAGTCACACGTAATAGGTACTAACCGAAACACTTTAATAACGTGTGACTACGGTTTTTCTTTTTGTTCTGTTCGAAGTATGAAAATCTTGTTTCATACTTTTTCAGCGTCGTTTTTTTTTTGTCGTAGTCGGGTTTTAGTTTTTTTACTTTATTTTTATTTAAACAATTTTGGTGTTAAACTTAACACATGACTTTTTGTCCGCTAGAGGGCGTCACTTTAAATTTGAGCAATATTTTCGAAATGAACAAATGTAGCCTTTTCAAATGATACCAAACACGGCGTATTTATCTCCATTTTTATTTTTTAACACATACTTTTTGTCCGCTAGAGGGCGCCATGTCGAGTTTTGTGACACGTCACGTATGTTCAGCGGACAATTAAGACGGTTCTAACGATACCTCATATGTCGAGTTCCGATAAGTAGATTAGGAGCTATGAGGGAACAGATGAACATACTCACATACAATACAAAGCCTGTCAAAATCATAACCCTCCGTAGTCGGGTAAAAAAAATACGACAGATTTTCAGGCTAAAGTAGAGTTTGAGCAATACTCAACTTCAAATACTTAAATCAGAAATCGAAGGTTATTTGTATGCACGATGCACGCTTATAATGCTAAGTAATAAAAACCTTTTTACAAAAAAAAAAAATACAACCGACTTCAAAGTAAAATAAAACACTGAAAAGTGCAAAATAACTTTAATTTCGGAAGTCGGTGTTCCTATAATAGTTTTGTCTATTCGTTATTTAACACCGACTTCCGAAATTAAAGTTATTTTGCACTTTTCAGTGTTTTATTTTACTTTGAAGTCGGTTGTATTTTTTTTTTGTAAAAAGGTTTTTATTTTACACTTTTTAGTTATGGTACCACCACTAAAAAGTACCCCTCAGCCAAACTTAAATACCTTATAGCCAGAGTGCATCTCATGACAATTTTAATAATCCCAAACACGGTTAGATTACATTAATTTATTACAGAGTTCCGGTGCCTAACTTCAGGCTTCATCATCAGATCAGTTCGATATATTCCCCCTCTACTTTCAGTCAGTCATCGACTACACGTATAAAGAAAGCAATTTTACTTGTTACGACGGTTCTGCTGTGATGCTATGAGGAGTTCTGTTCCATATCTTCGAAGTTCATGATCAGATCATAACAATATTTCTATGGGACCAACTCGGAAGCATAACCTTTCAATCAAAAAAAAGTATTTTAAAATCGGTCTACAATTGACTGAGAAATCGTTGAACATACATAAAAAAATAAAATAAAAAACATACATTCAGACGAACATATAACCTCCTCCTTTTTGAAGTCGGTTAAAAAATGACCGTTATCGTTACGCAAATTTTCTTTGCAAACCCTACTTCTCAAGTAACTTTTGACAGAAAGAGATCATTGACGTTCCTATTCTTATTTGAATCGCATTGTAAAAGCTTTTGTTTTAATTGGTGCGTGCTCCATCAGCGGCCACATCATCGCTTACCATCAGGTGAGATAGTGATCAAACGCGAGCCAATCAATAATAAAAAAATTAGTTTAAACTATTGCTTGATCCCATCTGATGGTAAGCAGTGATGTAATCGTTGATGGTGAGGCGCATTAGTTCTCGTAGTGGCCAATGAACAGCATAATTAACCTAATGCTATAAAACTCTTTTACAGAAAAAACCTCTTCTAAACCGAGGCCAGCTTGAATTCAGTGGGTACGTGATATCTCCCGTACAGCACCTTAGTGTGTTGGATGACTGTAAAACAGAAGGCGATGCCATCAAACAGGAATTACTAGCTGATTGTAAAGGAAAAGATGAAGAACAGCAGACTGGTATGTTCTTATTAATATTATTTTTACACCACTTGCTCGATAATGCCCTTTTATATGTCATAAAACCCTCACCTAAAGCAAATCATTCTGTATTTTAGGATCTAATGTAGTATGGGCGTTCTCTAGGGAATAATGAGATTTGAATTTGTAATATCAAACAAAATCCCACCAAAAACATTTTGTAAAAAACTAGCCAAGTCTCGATGGAGCTGCTTGTTTATCTCTAAAAAATAATGAAATTTGGACAAAATCGTGCCAAGTCTAAGGTTCCTTACTGCGATTTCTTTATTATTATAGTTAATGTTGTGTGACTTGGCATGTCGATCTCTAATAGGTTGGTTGGGCTCTTGTGTTTTCTAATCAGGGTCACCAGGTACTCCAGATCTTCGATTATCCTAGTTTTTATAGTTTTCCCTTTATGTGGCCATTAAACCCTAACTCTGTACCAAATTTCAGCTCTCTGAGTTTATGGGAAGTACTAGTTCTATTCTGATGATCATGAGTGAGTGTCATAAATGCGAAACTTTGCTTTCGCTTAACTTCGGAACTAAATGACCTACAGACTTGAAATTTTAGATTTTAAGTATGTGATTATAGCTTACTGGATGACGAAAATTTCTGCGTTCTGGTCTTATCCAGAGGTTCTCAAATAGGGGCCTGAAAATGCGGCGAAATGGTTCCAGTAAAGGATGGTACGGCAGTGGTTTGCTTCGCGCTCGGCTTGGCGGGGGCACTGCCGTGCCCCCCGATTTAAATGTACATTGTCGTAAGCTGTTGATCCCCGCATTAACGCCGGCGTTCACGCGCCATTGTCTTACTATTGTGTCTCTAATTACGCACTCAAAAGGTTAAACGAGTTTATTCAAGAATCAAACTGGCCACTAACCAAAAAACAGCATAAAGTGTGGTTACTGGTGTATCTCTAAAAAAAAATAATGAAAGTGCGGGAGTGTTATAGAAAATTAAGGCTTCAGTTTAATTTAGTTGTATCTTTTTTTTTCAAAAATATTACTTTGTCCTTCCATAACTAGCAATGAGTCAAATGTTTTTGTAATTTAGTAATTTGTTACAGAATTTTATTTTTAATTATCTCACAGAAGGTGTAAAAAGTAGAGTATCCAACACGTGGATAAAGCGGTCTTTATCTTGGGCGGCTTGAATTCCTCACTTCACTCAGGTTTCTATATTAACTCCCTCGCAGTGCTCGGGTGTTACTTAAATAAATCCCTCACAGTGTTCGGGATTAAATCTTAGCAGCCTTCGTTTCGTTCGGAATTCAACATGCCGGCTTCGGCTTATAGACACCGTTTTATCCCCTAATCACATAATCTACTATTAAAGACTAGCTGGGCATGACAAGCTCTCAACTGCCATGCTCGTTTATGTCAAACAAGTCCAATACTAACTGTATAAAGTCAATCGTCAAAAAAGCAGGGAATCCTCGCGAAGGTCAGACAGTACTTCACGCCGGAACAGCTGCTCAAACTTTATCAAGCGCAAGTTCGATCGTGTATGGAGTACTGCTCTCATCTTTGGGACGGATCTGCCCGATACCAGCTTGATGCACTTGAGGCAATTGAGAGGCGAGCCAGAAGGATCATTGGCAATGACGCACTCGTTGAGTCGAGGCTTCGAAGTCTTGAGCATCGACGCCGAGTTGCTAGCCTGTCGGTTTTCTACCGGTTGCATTTCGGGGAGTGTGCGTCGGAATTGCATAACCTAATTCCGCCTAGCCCGTTCCATCATCGGACCACCAGGCGTACGGCAATGCGCCACCGGTACATTGTGGACATCCCACCTATACGCACGAAACGTTTTGGGAACACATTCATAGTGCGTACAGCTAAGAAGTAGAATTCCTTGCCGGAATCTGTTTTTCCTGATGGCTACAACCCGGGAATCTTTAAGTCAAGAGTGAATAGGTTACTTCTAGGTAAGCGCGCTCCATCGTCGACCGCATCTTCGCTTTCCATCAGGTGAGATAGTGGTCAAGCGCGAACCTATCAAGAAAAAAAAAAAAAATCGTCTCTTCGAGGCCTTTATTTCTAGATACTCCACATAAATCACACAAGATGGTGGCTTTAGAACGCAAAGGGCAACTGAAGGACACAGTGTTGTTTTAGTCGGTAAAAGCCTGACATCCCGCATTCCGCTCCGCCCTAGAGCGAGAGAAATAATTCGATGAAATTCCACAAAAAAAAAAAACATGGTAATGTGATTTTATTTGGTTCCAGACTCAGAACACGAATATAATGACACGGTATATGAAGATAAATCTGCACACCATTCTGAATCAGATGAGGTTGATTCAGAAGATGACCTACCTCTGATGGAATTTAAAATTGAAGTGGAAGAAGAACAAGAAGTGCCTCAGAAGAAACGAAAACCTGAGCAGACGAAAAGTAAGTATTTGATAGTCCCGCAGGAGAACCAAGGTCGCCGACACAGCCCGAAGAATCGCCAAACTAAAGTGGCAGTGGGCAGGGCACATTGCTCGTAGAACGGATGGTCGATGGGGAAAGGTTCTAGAGTGGCGACCGCGCACCGGAAAACGCAGCGTCGGAAGGCCTCCCACAAGGTGGACCGACGACCTGGTGAGAGTCGCGGGAGTGCGGAGGATGCGATACGCACAGGATTGGTCGTTGTGGAGACGCTTGGGGGAGGCCTATGTCTAACAGTGGAAGTCTTTCGGCTGAAATGATGATGATGATGAATGATGATAGTTCATGAATTACTTAGTAAGTGAAATAGCCAGCTGGCGAGCTGCTTGAAAATGCTCAGCAATACCCGTACGATGCGTTTCAAATAAGAATAGGATCAATTTTGCGCCATGTTGTGACATCATAGCTGTCAAGTGGAAGAAATAGGGTAGGGTGAGCAAAACAAGAAATTTTTAAAATTAAATTCATTCACGTATTATGAACGAAACATTCTGAATCAGAATCCAGTTCTTAAATTCTGCACATCTCTCTCTCACTGTGTGAAGTGGCAAACGGAAGAAGGCGGATTGTTGGTAACAATGAAAATAAGAAAGAAATTTTTTAAACTAATTATGACTTAACAATATACCTACAATATAAATTAGCCAAAAATTCTCCTTTCGGCTCTGGCTCCATAGGAAATAAAAAACTTTTTACAAAAAAAAAATACAACCGACTTCAAAGTAAAAAAAAAACACTGAAAAGTGCAAAATAACTTTAATTTCGGAAGTCGGTGTTAAATAACGAAGATACAAAACTATTATAGAAACACCGACTTCCGAAATTGTTGTATTTTTTTTTGTAAAAAGTTTTTTATTTTACACTTTTTAGTTATGGTACCACCACTAAAAAGTACCCCTCAGCCAAACTTAAATACCTTATAGCCAAAGTGCATCTCATGACAATTCTAATAATCCCAAACACGGTTAGATTACATTAATTTATTACAGAGTTCCGGTGCCTAACTTCAGGCTTCATCATCAGATCAGTTCGATATATTCCCCCTCTACTTTCAGTCAGTCATCGACTACACGTATAAACAAAGCAATTTTGCTTGTTACGACGGTTCTGCTGTGATCCTATGAGGAGTTCTGTTCCATATCTTCGAAGTTCATGATCAGATCATAACAATATTTCTATGGGACCAATTCGGAAGCATAACTATTCAATCAAAAAAAAAATTTTCAAAATCGGTCCACCATTGACCGAGAAATCGGTGAACATACATAAAAAATAAAAATAAAAAACATACATTCAACCGAACATATAACCTCCTCCTTTTTGAAGTCGGTTAAAAAACCAGCTCTGGCAGAAACGAGATTTATCTCAAATTATCAATAATAATAAGTAATAAAACAATAACCAGTTATTATCGTGATCCTTACTTGCAAACATATGGAAACTTCAAGTTTTTAACCGATTTCAAAAAAAGGAGGAGGTTATCAATTCGGTTGTATTTTTTTTTGTTTTACACACACAATCTACTATTATGTGTCCCTTTTAGTCATTGAAGCTACCTTCATGAAGATTTCACGCAAAAATATGACTATAGTTTTAGTAGCGTTCCTTTTTGACCTCAGTGTAAATTATTTGAACTAAATTAAAATGTGTGATTACAGGGGCGCCTGGCACGAAGAAATCAAAACTAGGTACACGAAGAATGAAACTAGAAGATACAATTACATCTCATCAAAATAACACTGAACAACCAGACTCGAAAATTATCAGGAACACTCAAAATGACGCTGAATTTAAAGAACCTTCAATTTATACAACGTCTGTATTTTGTAACAGTATCAATATTCCACCTGCAGATATTAATTTAAAAAGACGGGGCAATTATTGTGTTAAATGCAAGCTCAGTTTTAGTAGCTCCTTTGATTTAATAAAACACATTCGCACACACGCTACTGACACACCTTACAAATGTACAATATGTCAGCTTAGTTTTAACGATGAAAAGAGTTTAAAAACACATTTACGATCACATACGACACAAATCTCTAACTTACGTGATATTTGTAAGCGTGGCCTCAGTTTAAAACCAGTTCTTAAAAGAAAAATCAAACAGCAGAAACGTGAGAAAAATTATAAATGTGAAATATGTCAACTTGTTTTTAATGAGAAGGATGATTTATCAAAACATTTTCTGATACACAATGGCGGGAAACCTTATACGTGTGATGTATGTCAGCGTAGTTTCAGTGAAAAACGGAGTTTGATAAGACATAACCGTGTGCACACTGGTGAAAGACCTTACAATTGTGACGAATGTCGACAAACTTTTAATCGGAAAGATCATTTAAATAAACATTCTTGTAGACACTTTGCTGAGAAACCATTCCAATGTGATCTATGTGGACGATTGTATAGAGATAAGAGTAGTTTAAAGAAACACATTCATTTACACACTGGCGAAAAACCTTACAAATGTGAAATATGTCATCGTTTATTCAGATATAAAGTGTCTAAAAGCCATTTACGAAAATGTTCCGGTGATAATTCTTTCACGTGTGATATATGTCAGCAAATTTTTAGTGATAAAAATAGTTTGAGAAAACATATTGAGATACACGCAGGTGTACGAACGTACAAATGTGAGGTTTGTCAGCGAAGTTATGCTTCGAAGAGCAATTTGAATCAACATGTTCGAACACACAGCGATGATAAACCTTTCAAATGTGAAACTTGTCCGAGTAGTTTTGGTTACGCTCATCATTTAAGAGAACACATTCTTCGTCATACTGGCGAAAGACCTTACAAGTGTCAAATATGTCAGCGTGGGTATGTGAAGTCGAGTTGTTTGAAAGTGCATATGCGAACACACACTGGTGAAAAACCTTTCAAGTGTGATGTGTGTCAGCGTAGTTTTAACCGGGCAGATAATTTGAGGCAACATATTCGAACCCACACTGGAGAAGGACCAGTTAGACGGGCACGTCGACGAGTTACTTGAAACATCTTATTACGTACGTCTTCGGACAAAATGGACGCATCAGACGTGTAAAACAGCACAACGCAACAACAACAATTTCATGAAGTTTTTTTTTTGCGCAGAACCCTTATTCATTTTCTAAAATAAAAGTAGCCTAAATTACTCCATATAACAGCATCACCACAGCCGGTACCAGTAAAAGTCTGTTTTCCGTCTGTCTGTTTGTCTGTCTGTTTGTCTAGACCCTTTATCTCGGGAACGCGTGGAGGTATCGAGTTATACTCAAGTCTGTGGTCCCTTGAAGCTGTGAAAAAATCAAACTTAACGGAAAAAAAAACTTTTTACAAAAAAAAATACAACCGACTTCAATGTAAAAAAAACACTGAAAAGTGCAAAATAACTTTAATTTCGGAAGTCGGTGTTTCTATAATAGTTTTGTCTCTTCGTTATTTAACACCGACTTCCGAAATTAAAGTTATTTTGCACTTTTCAGTGTTTTTTTTACATTGAAGTCGGTTGTATTTTTTAACCGACTTCAAAAAAAGGAGGAGGTTATCAATTCGGTTGTATTTTTTTTTTTTTATGTTTGTTACCTCAGAACTCCGTCGTTTATGGACCGATTTGCAAAATTTTTTTTTCCCTATACAGGATATGCTTCCAGATTGGTCCCATTTTTTTCAAAATCCAGTTCTGATGATGGAATCCATGAGGAATCGAGGGAACTCCTCAAAAATTATAGGCAACCCTATGGTAATTTTAGTATTTTCATCAAGAACTTAAGCATTTACAGTCAAAAAGTAACATTTGATGAAGTGGAACTGATGAAGAAGACCAGAAATGGTCAACGGAACTTCATACTCAAATAGATATCACAATGAAGATATACATAGTTAAGCGACTATGACAATGCAAATAAATGAATGATTCTGAATAGTTACGTTGAAAATGGTATCATCGAAGTGATCTGATGATGATGATGATGGAGCCGGAAGGTAGGCACTGGAACTCCGTAATTAATCAATGTAACCTAGCCGTGTTTGGACTTATTAGAATTGTCATGAGATGCATTTTGGCTATAAGGTACTATCGAACTGATCTGATGATGGAGCCGGAAGGTAGGCACAGGAACTCCGTAATTAATCAATGTATCCTAGCCGTGTTTGGGCTTATTAGAGTTGTCGTGAGATGCTCTTTGGCTATAAGGTACTATCGAACTGATCTGATGATGGAGCCGGAAGGAGGAAGGTAGACACAGGAACTTTATAATAAAACTATGTAACCTAGCAGTATTTGGGTTAATTGGAATTGTCATGAGAAATAGGCACTCTGTTTATAAGTGTATCGCAACTAAAAAGTGTGAAATAAAAACTTTTTATAAAAAAAAAAATAACCGACTTCACTAAAAAAAACACTAAAAGGATCAAAATAACTTTAATTTCGGAAGTCGGTGTTAAATAAGAAACAAACAATACCGAGAAACACCGACTTCCAAAATTAAAGTTATTTTGATCCTTTTAGTGTTTTTTTTAGTGAAGTCGGTTATTTTTTATTTATAAAAAGTTTTTTTTTGTAAAAAGTTTTTTATTTTTCACTTTTTAGTTATGGTACCACCACTAAAAAGTACCCCTTAGCCATACTTAAATACCTTATAGCCAGAGTGCATCGTATGACAATTTTATTCTAATAATACCAAACACGGTTAGATTAAATTAATTTATTACAGAGTTGCGGTGCCTAATTTCAGGCTTCATCATCAGATCAGTTCGATATATTAACCCCTCTTCTTTCAGTCAGTCATCAACTACACATATAAACAAAGCAATTTTACTTGTTACGACAGTTCTGCTGTGATCTCATGAGGAGTTCTGTTCCATATCTACGAAGTTCATGATCAGATCATAACAATATTTCTATGGGACCAACTTGGAAGCATAACCTTTCAATCAAAAAAAGAAAATTTCAAAATCGGTCCACAATTGACCGAGAAATCGGTGAACATACATAAAAAAAAAAAAAAAAAACATACATTCAACCGAACATATAACCTCCTCCTTTTTGAAGTCGGTTAAAAAAGATACGGCCGTTTATGTCGCAAAAAACGTGTATTTCGACACTCTCAAATCGGAAATCAGAAACATCAAACATCATCACTTTTGAATTGTCAAAATGTCGGTCAGTCAAAAAAAAGTGAAGCTAAATTTCACGTTCCAAAGCGTAGATCTCTATGGAGAAGAACGTGCAAGAAACTCCATGGACACTCTTTTAAATCATGTTATGAGTTACATAAATCTTGGTTACATATTTCTTGTCGCTTCTATTAGGTGAGCACAATGTAGATAAGTAATAATAATTAAAGTAAAAAATAAAAAATAAACTAATTAAAAAAAATAGAAATTGAAATAAGTCACTGGCAGCTAAGAGATGACCAGTCTCAATTGACGGCACCCGTTCACGAGCATGACGCGTGCATCAGTCCCACTCAGCTCAATCATTTTGAAGGGAACTGAATGACCCAATAGCACGTGCCACCATCAGCGAGACATTTGAATGAGCATGACAAACTCAACTGCCATGCTCGTAATGTCAAACAAGTTGTAACCTAATAAAAATGCTCCATGGTACTTCACATTCACAAAACTTGAAAAACAAAGTGTTTCTACATTATACAATGCTATTGTGTCCAAATACAAAAGGTAATAAATTATCATAAGCTCTATTGAAATAAACAAATAAAATAAAATAAAAGACATTTTGAAAACAACAATACAAAATGGGGAATAGTATCTCATCCAATATTTATAAATATATATATAAAAAAAAAACTAATTTGAAGGTAAAAGTGGCTGTGCCTGCGGAGCAGGACCGGCAAAAAAACCGGCTTTCAAAGGAATCAAAATTCATTGGGTAATTCCCGTTGACCTCTGAGAATCCTGAAATTTGGCATGAAGCAAGGTCTCAGGGTTTTAAGTTTTAGTATTTAAGTTTCTATATTATAATCGTTTTCTCATTGTGTGTACCTGTGTGCCAAGTAAACGTGTTTTCTTCCTTTCTTTCATAGGAAAAAATCTGAAAACTGTAAATTATTGATACGTCGCAAAGAAAATCACATTTTGCGATTCGGAAAAATCTTCGAGACTCCATTCGGGAATTGAACTGTCTACATATGTAAGTTTGTACGGGACCCCCGGGCGCAAGTCCGACTCGCAATTGCTCCGTTTTTTTTGTATCGAATGTTATTATTATTATCTCTGTATTTATTATTATAGTTTCAATGCATTTAGTAAAAAAATATTGTTTTGATATTTCAAACACTTTAATT
This sequence comes from Mythimna impura, assembly GCA_905147345.3. Lineage (NCBI taxonomy): Eukaryota > Metazoa > Arthropoda > Insecta > Lepidoptera > Noctuidae > Mythimna > Mythimna impura. Next base: position 12,931,739 of record LR990364.1, read on the forward strand.
TTAATGTGTAATAGATAAATAAATATTTAATAAAAATGCTCGCTTATGTCATTTCATATCCTGCACGGTGTTCATGTTTACTGCCCACATATCAACTCAGAAAGAGACCGTCACTCTATCGCATTTCGCCTCGCTGTTAATCGGGCGTCAAATAGGTAAAGACCAGCAGCTCCTTTACGCCGAATCGGCTACAGCTACAAGGTGACGCCGCGCTTACGGCTCCCCTACCGCTAGTTGAGATCAGTTTACCCGAACGTGAACTGTTGCGCACGGTTATGCCCCGGTTCACAATACTCAAGATGGCTGTTATAGCGATCTGATGGTGGAGCCGGAAGGTACACTCGGGATCTTCATAATAAAACAATGTCATGAGAAATAGGTAGATCTATACTCTGGTTATACGTGTATATCGGTTAAACCATCTAGTGTAGCTGCGGTGAAGAAATAGTAGTTTAACTCGTTAGCTATTTGGGGGCTGAGTCACCCGCGTCCGTAGGAGAATACTCATAGCTAGGCCCTACACGTGGTCCCCGGGTGGTGCTAATCAGGTGACATTAACTGGTGGTAGGTTTCGACCGACAGCTTGTGACCACCCACTGGGCTAAGACGTACCGCCAAACGGCCTAGCCGTGTTCCGGTACGATGCCCAGTGTAGCCAATTTAGAGGAGTTGGGTCGAAGTGGCGGTTCTAATGTATGCAGACCAGCCGGACCCGCGTGGTATTGACGTATCGGGAGACTAGACGCGGAGGGTAGCGGGATCCGAGGCACGGTGCACCGCTGGCCGACCGCAGTTAGTTGGGGGCCCAAGTAATGTGCTAGTCACACATGAAAGGCTGCCCCGCCAACTGACGAAAAATCCCGGAACGCACCATCGTGCTGGTTGGCGACCACATGAGAGGGAATAGAATAGAATAGAATAGAAAAACTTTTATTCGGTACAGACACAGCACAACGGTTATAATATAAACACAAAGACAAAGTAAACAAGAACTAAGTACAAAATGCGTCGAGCGTGCCCGCTCCGAAAGGGTGACCACCTCAGCATTTGCTAGGCGTTAGACACCCAGCGCTGGTTTTCAGTTGGCACCCCGCAGTGACGCACGGACTAGGGCAAACATATATAAATATACTACTCGTATGTAAGTAAGTAAGTAAGAGGGCCCGATGGTCTTTTCCGGGGGGGCTCGGGCGTTCCCGCAGTCTCCAGACTAATACCCCAATGATGCTGTCCTGCCAGTGCGTGACTGAAGGTTAGCAACATGGGACTCCATTTCACTTCCTTCTCCTCTCCTACCTCACTCTCAATATGCCAAGGTTGAAAAATAGATAAGTAAAACAGCGGCTGCACTCCCTCTCACTTAAAGTGCACCTCAGCAATATTAGAGGTCTGCATTCCAATCTCGCAGCAGTCCATCATCACCTAGAGACTGAAAAACCTTCCCTCTTTCTTCTTTCGGAAAGTCCGTCAAACGTGTCGACTCGTACCTGTATTACCCAGGGTTTACACTGGAGCACAATTTTAAATCACACGCTGGTGTGTGTTTGTACGCCAGGGACGACATCTGCTATCGGCGTCTCCGCAACCTTGAAGATTCCAGGTTCTCAACGCTTTGGGCTCTGGTGGACACAGGCATGGATAAAATTATCTATGCTTGTGTCTACCGTTCGCACAGTGGTGATCAGGAGACGACCAGGCCCACACAGTACCTTAGTGAGGCGGCGGATGCGGCTCAGCGGAGGTACCCCTCCGCACAACTGGTGTTACTGGGGGATTTTAATGCCCACCATCAGGAGTGGCTTTTCCCATACCAGTGTGTGTTTGGGGATAGAAGTAAGAATCGTGTGACTCCGAAACAGAATGTGTATATTTCCACCATGCACCTCCTTTTATACTAGTTTACAATATTACGGACTAAAACTTAACCAATAGTAACTTAGTATCTACAAAACAATGAGCGCGGTTCGGGCGCGCAATGCTTTTGTTGGGGCAGCTGGGGTAGCAGGTACCAAGGCTCGCACGTGGGGCCTTGGAGTACAATGGCTGCGTAGCGTGGGAATGCTTTTGGGTCGAGCAGCTGTGGAAGCAGGTAGCGAGGCTCGCACGTGGGACCTTGGAGTACAATGGCTGCGTGTTTCTAGCGTAGTAACAGTGATGTGCTGTAGGGTGGCTACATGTGCACTGGTATGGGAAAAGCCACTCCTTGCCATGACCATGCTGGTCGAGAGACGCGAAAGCTTGCGCTAGCGCTAAATCTCACCCAGCTGGTCCAGGGAGCTACGAGGGTGCCGGATGTTGATTCGCACACGGCCAACTGTTTGGACCTTCTGCTGACAACAGATCCAGACCGCTATTCAGTGTCGATATCATCACCGTTAGGTAGTTCCGTTCCGACCACTGTCTGGTAAAATCTATATCAGTCTACTCTCCGCCCAATCCCTGCCCTAGAGGCAGCAGGCGGGTTTGGCGATATAGGTCAGCAGATTGGGATGGCATGCGATCTTTCTTCGCATGTTATCCTTGGCAGCCTACTTGCTTTTCTTCGGATGATCCATCGTCGTGCGCAGATGCTATGACAGATGTGTTGCGGCGGGGGATGGAGTACTATATTTATTTATTTATTTAAACTTCATGTACAGTAGTGGTACATACATAGGCGGACTTAATGCAACAAGGCATTCTCTACCAGTCAACCTTTGGGTTAAAAAAGACAACACTGTGGTAGGTTTGCACGATAAACAAATAACAGATACTTTAAACAGAAAATAAAATAAAAAATAAGTTATTTATAATAATAAAATACATATATATGCTAAAATTATATACTAATAAATACTAAGAAAAATATCAAATCATTAAGAGAACTTAATAATAATTCCGACGAAGACCGAGCTAAGGTTGAGAAGACTTCAAGTAGTAGTTCCGAATTTTACGCTTGAAGGAAAATTTACTTTCAGCTTTTTTGATGTCAAGGGGAAGCACATTCCAGAGTTTTATGGTGGAAACAGCGTATGAGTTGGACATAAAGCCAGTACGGTGAGAAGGAATATGAAGGAGCATGTTTTTGGATGCACGAAGGTTAAGATTATGAGAACTGCCCAACACTTTAAAATATTGTTTTAAATAATCAGGAGAACAAGGATCGTTCATTATGGTGAAGAGCATGCAGAGGGATCTGAGGGATCTCCTGTGACGGATAGGCAGCCATTTAAGCTGAGAACGGTAGGAAGAAATGTGATCATATTTACGAAGGCCAAATATGAAGCGAATGCAGTTGTTGAGAAGTCGATCCAATTTGTTTAGAAGTTCTTGGGAAAGATCAGAGTAACAAACATCAGCATAGTCAATTATAGGTAACACAAGCGACTGTACTAAAGTAGTTTTAGTGCTTGACGGGAGGAAATTTTTGAATCTATAGAGAGACCGCAGCGTGAAGGTTACTCTCTGGCTAACCTGAGCAATCTGCTTATTCCAGCTTAACCTGTCGTCAATAAATAAACCTAGGTCTTTAACGTGAGGCGAGAGAGGGATGACTGTATTGCCAAAAATAAGCGGCAGTAGTCGGCTAGTGTCCAAACTCCGTAAAAAGTAAGAACTACCAATGATGATAGCCTGGCATTTGATGACATTGACAGTCACCCCAAATCTGCTCGACCAATCAGCAATAGCCAGGAGGTCAGCATTTAGTAGGGAGATGCAGTCATCAAGGTTGTCAATGTCAGTTTGCGCGTAGAGCTGTAGGTCATCAGCATACAGATGGAAAGAGCATTTGAGAATAGCTGTGATGGAGTTAATAAATAAAGAAAATAAGAGTGGAGAGAGTATACCGCCTTGTGGAACGCCGGTTTGCAGGTCACACCAGTCAGAAAATTTCTGATCCGCACGTACCGCTTGCTGACGTCCACGAAGATATGATGAAAACCAATCCCTTGCCGACGAAGAAACCCCAATTTGAGACAAGATAGCCAGAAGGATGTCGTGATCAACGGTGTTAAAAGCGTTGGAGAAATCTATTAAAACTAACACCGTTAACCTCGAGTTCTCCAGGCCATTCCTGACATCTTCTGTGACTTTAAGCAAGGCTGTGTGGCCAGGTCGAAAACCAGATTGGAAAGGAGATAACAGTTTATTCCTAAACACAAAGGATGAAATCTGTTTAAGAGCCACTGCTTCCAGGATTTTAGATAGGAAAGGAAGAATGGAAATTGGTCTAAAGTGATTTGATAAAGTGGGAGTGGGAATTTTAGGAAGAGGGATAATGAAAGCCTTACGCCAGCAACTAGGAAACACCCCAGTTTGGAGGGAGGAATTTATGATGTGTGTGATAGTGGGGAGCAAACTTTTAATCAACAGGGATAACATAGTTCTGCTGACTCCATCACAGCCGACAGCCTTGGACTTAATTGCAGTGAAAGTTTTGAGGATCTCCGGGCCGGTCACTGGGGAAAAAGAAAAAGAATCATGAGGTAAAATTGGCGTGGAAGTTATATCAAGAATTGTAGTATTTTTGACAGGAGTTGCAAGCATAGCCGACGATGAGAAGTGTTGATTCAAATCATTCAAAGATATATTAGGGGGAAAAGTATGAGAAGAGGACTTTGTTATACCAAGTGATTTGAGGAACTAGGAATATTCCATTCTCTGACGAAACAATGTCTGACAAGGCTCGCCCTTGGTTTGGTGCGGAGTGTGATCGTACTAACGGACTTAAACACACGGCATACCAGGCATGGGCCGACGCTCGTATGCACAAGGCAGGTGACGTAAATCAGAAGAAGAGAGCCTTCAACAGAGCTGCCAAGTCTTGCAAGAAGGTGATGCCGATGATGAGGTCTCGGTTTGACCACATTAGCCGCATCGGGAATAAACTCGCTTCATACCCTGCTGGTAGTAAGGCGTTTTGGTCCCTGGCTAAGTCGGTTGAATTGAACTTCTGTCGTCCCTCACTACCGCCACTGCTGAAACCCGACGGGTCGCTGGCCCATACCGCTGAGCAGAAAGCAAACTTGTTTGCCTCACACTTCGCGGAATCTTCGCGTCTAGATCCTGGTGACGCGCGGTCCCCCGTTAATCCTGATGGTTGCGAGACGAGTATGTCGGATATTCGCATCCATCAGAAGGTCGTCCGTGGGGTGCTGCGTAACCTTGACGTGAACAAGGCTAGCGGTCCAGACGGGATACCGGCAATTGTTCTGAGAACGTGTGCGCCTGAACTTTCTCCGATCCTGACACGCCTATTAAGGCTTTCATTTGAGGCTGGAAAAGTGCCGATTGCATGGAAGCAAGCTGACGTACAGCCCGTGCCCAAAAAGGGTAGTCGGGCTGACCCAGCTAATTACAGGCCAATCTCAGTAACGTCCATTCTCTGTAAGACTATGGAACGTGTACTCAACACTAAGCTCCTGGCGTACCTAGAAGCTAATGACATCCTAAGTGACCGACAATACGGCTTTCGCCGAAATCGGTCAACTGGTGATCTTCTAGCGTATGCCATCCACATCTGGAGTGAGGCCATCGAGAAACACGGGGAAGCGCTTGCCGTCTCCCTCGATATCTCGAAGGCTTTCGATAGGGTCTGGCACGAAAGCCTTATTAGTTTAGTAAGCTTCCTTCTTTCGGTTTACCTGCTGGTTTGTGTGCTTGGATCGCAGACTTCCTGAGTGACCGGTCCATCCGAGTGGTCATCGATGGCTGCTCGTCCGGTCAAATGGCTATTAATGCCGGGGTCCCTCAAGGGTCAGTGCTCTCGGCAACATTGTTCTTACTGCACATAAATGATCTGCTTAAGCCCGGTACCTTTGGGTATGCAGACGACAACACTGTTGCTGAGAGTTACATATCTAGCGCGCAAGCTAGTGGGTCACAGATCCAGTCTCTCCGAGAGGCTATGGTCGAGCGCTTGAACTTGTCCTTGGAGACAGTCTCTGAATGGGGCGATGCTAATTTGGTCAAGTTCAATGCTGCTAAAACCGAGGCGTGTCTTTTTTCCGCTAAAAGGAGCCAATTCAGCCCTGCTCCAACTTTCCGGGGCGTAACCGTGCCGATAACCGACCATCTTGATCTTCTTGGTGTTACGCTGATGTCAACTCTCAACTTTGGGCCATACATCGAAGCAAAGGCTCAACTGGCAGCAAAAAAGCTGGGAATCCTCGCGAAGGTCAGACAGTACTTCACGCCGGAACAGCTGCTCAAACTTTATCAAGTGCAAGTTCGATCGTTTAAGGAGTACTGCTCTCATATTTGGGATGGATCTGCCCGATACCAGCTTGATGCACTTGAGGCAATTGAGAGGCGAGTCAAGAAGATCATTGGCAATGATGCACTCGTTGAGTCGAGGCTTCAAAGTCTTGAGCATCGACGCCGAGTTGCTAGTCTGTCGGTTGTCTGTCGGTTTTCTGCATTTCGGAGAGTGTGCGTCGGAATTGCATAACCTAATTCCGCCTAGCCCGTTCCATCATCGGACCACCAGGCGTACGGCAATGCGCCACCGGTACATGATGGACATCCCGCCCATACGCACGAAACGTTTTTCAAGGAACCTTTGATATTTTGTTGACCATCTATTAATGTTCTTTACAAAAATATAGCATTTCTGTCTGGAAAAATAATAACGTCTAATCAAATAGTTAAAGCCAAATTCCGGATGAAAGGCTGTTGGAACTTTATTGTCCACAAAATAATTTTAAGTTACAATCAAAGAGATTCGAAGTATGAAGTCTGACTCAATGCTAGCAATAATATAGTAGCAGTACGCTACGTAGCACGTATGCACGTAGATTTGCAAATTTTCAAAGAAATGTTTGCAGAGTTAATCAGAAACTGATGCTGTAGCTTGTTTGTCAGTGAGAACAGTACACTAAGTTAAAATAATGATTTGATAAATACTGGACTATATCAGACGGAGTGGGTGGTGGTCCCACCACCCATCTGCAGTTTTATATGGATGTATAAGTGTTGAAACTTTCTCTTACACCAACCAAAACTTCCTAAACCTCACTTTACCAGTTTCCTGCTAGGGAGTCGTAACCGAATTGGTCAGGTTTCCAGCTGTAGGCCATGAACTTCACCTAGATGCGCGGTGGTGACGTAACACAAGTGGCAAAAGAGTTAGTGCAGTGTAGTCACGTCGCTCAGCAGATCTCGTTCTGTATTGTACAGTCCCAATACATGGGGACAGATATCAGACGGCCCGTCGGTGTTACTTACAGTTTTGTCCTCAGGATTTCTTTCTCGCCAATGTAGTAGTCTACGTAACTTGTCTGCAAACTGTGTCGGATGACTTGAACCTCTCCCAAGATGATTACTGTAGCTACGTACGGCAAGCAACCTTCCCCGGAGGGTGATGAAGGTCGCAAAGTTGAGATACCCTAAGAGGCTTGGCCTGCTTGAGGGATCAACTGCCGGCTTCTAAGCGAATCGCTGTAGCTACGTACGGCAAGCAACCTTCCCCGGAGGGTGATGAAGGTCGCAAGTTGAGATACCCTAAGAGGCTTGGCCTGCTTGAGGGATCAACTGTCGGCTGCTAAGCAAATCTACAAACACGGTCTTCCTTCTTCTTGATGTTGGATTGCGTGTCCTAAATTTTCTGAAAACCTACACAATGTATGACAATGCAACTTTCTCCGAAGGGTGATGAAGATCACAAAGTTGACATAGGTACCTTAAAAAGGTGTTGCACCTGTTTGAGAAACTGCCGACTGTTTCGCGAATCAATAGGCTCTGATGGATACCGAGGTAAACCCTTTACAGTTGGTTCGAGTGTCACAATCTTCAGGAATTACATACAAGGTTCGATAATGCAAACTTTCCCAGGCGGTGATGAACGTCACAGAGTTGATGTACACCGAGAGGCGTTTGCTGAGCAAGTCCATAGGCAATGAAGAATAATGCAAAACCATAGTCTGATGAACACTCGGAAATGGACCACGTGTCTTATAGAAATTTCCAGAAGCTTAATGCATGATACGGCAAGCAACCTTCCCCGGTGGGTGATGAAGGTCGCAAAATTGAGATACCCTAATAGGCTAAGCCTGCTTGAAGGATCAGCTGCCAGCTGCTAAGCAAGTGAATTGGCACTGACGGATCATGCAAAGCTAAGTCTGGAGACAAACTCTTGGAGCTAAATAGCGTCAATTTCCAGGAACTAAATGCAAGCTACGACAATGCAACCTTCCCCAAGGGGTGATGAAGGTCTCAAAGTAAAGTTACCCGGGCCTAGAGGCGTTGTGCCTGCTCGAGGGACTGACTGCCAGCTTCTAAGAAAGTCAATAGGTATAGATTGATAATTCAAAGCTTAATCTGGAGGCACACTCTTAGAGCTGGATGAAGTCAATTTCCAGGCACTAAATGCAAGCTACGACAATGCAACCTTCCCCAAGGGGTGATGAAGGTCACAAAGTAAATGTACCCTTTGAGGCGTTGCGCCTGCTTGAGGGTCCGACTGCCAGCTACTAAGAAAGTCAAAATGAGATAATTCAAAGTTTTGTTTGGAGGCAAACTCCTGCGAGCTACGGCATCGCAACCTTCCCCAAGGGATGATGAAGGTCATAAAGTAGAGATACCCTTTAAGGCTTTGCGCCTGTTTGAGAATCTATCTGCCAGCTGCTAAGAAAGTTTTAGCACTAACGAACTACTACACTAGCGTTTTAATAACTTTGGATGCTTATATATGGCAACCAGACTTGTAGAGCTACATCAGACCCGTGCCACGCGACGCCAGCCGAGGCGACGCTACCTACGTACCACTCAGGCGTCGCCCACGTATATTTCGGTCCAATGTAGTTCCCAGTTTATGGTGATAACTACATGAGATTTAAGGACTCCTTGCTTGGAGAATTATTAAGTATATTCGTCTTAAAATAGGACCAGGCAATGACCAGTCAGCCCAGGTACAGAGGTATTTAATGTTACGCAGCTCAAGCACTGCGTTACACGTCGGCAGTCCAGTTTGGAACTGACGGAAACTCTTCCAGCGCCATGGCATGACCAAATGGAAGACATGTAATTTGTAGCAGTTGACTTTCTTAACTTATGCGAAGAAAAGACAGTGCTCTTTGTGAAATTCGCATCTCATAATAGGCTTGGATCAAGCTCGACCTCCCAGCATGTTTGTAAAAATGAGGCGTAGCTTTTTCACTGGTTTTTTGTTAAAAATTAAAAGTGGTGGTATTGGATAAAGCCAAAGGCATAGAAATCAATTTGACATTAATTTTAGTTTGCCCGAATAAGGCTCACTGAGCTTACTTCTGGTAATTGTACATTTTCGGCTCCCCCGTTTCTTTTTAACCGACTTCAAAAAGGAGGAGGTTATATGTTCGGTTGAATGTATGTTTTTTTTTGGTTGAAAGGTTATGCTTCCGATTTGGTCCCATAGAAATATTGTTATGATCTGATCATGAACTTCGAAGATATGGAACAGAACTCCTCATAGGATCACAGCAGAACCGTCGTTACAAGTAAAATTGCTTTGTTTATACGTGTAGTCGATGACTGACTGAAAGTAGAGGGGGAATATATCGAACTGATCTGATGATGAAGCTTGAAGTTAAGCACCGGAACTCTGTAATAAATTAATGTAATCTAACCGTGTTTGGGGTTATTAGAATTGTCATGAGATGCACTCTGGCTATAAGGTATTTAAGTTTGACTGAGGGGTACTTTTTAGTGGTGGTACCATAACTAAAAAGTGTAAAATAATAGTACATTATGATACAAGTGTATAATGTTGGTGATTACCGCTGAGGCGGTATTTAGATTCGAGCCGAAGGCGAGGATCTTAAGAGAGCCGAGGACGGTAATCGCCAATATTCACGTGTATCATACGACGTTTTTCGGCACACTTGAGACGAAAAATAAATGAAAAATCAGTTTTATTTAGTATAAAGTTTATTTAGAGAAACAATTAGTAAATGTGCAGTTAGTAAAATAATTATAATTGACTATTTTTGACGCATGAGATAGATTCTCTACTGAAACACTGTCATTTTCTATTATTTGAGATAGTTCATTAACAGTGTAGGTGGGTGAAACCCAATCATTCGATGTACTTGGTGCTTCGGTACTAGGATGCGCCTCAGACTCTAGTCGTATTCTTTTTGTAATTTTGGCACAAATTTCGTTCTTGTTTTGTATGGAATTTTCAACGTATGATTCTGCTACATTACTAGATCGCCACCCACCATGACGCTTTAAAGTCAGTATATCAGCTCCTGAATCAGCCAGTAATCTAGCTGAAGTCCTTCTAAAACTATGGCCAGTGTAAGTCTCAGCTTCTGCTAAACCTAGAAACTTAGCAATTGTTTTAGGCATAGAACCAAACTTGTTTACACCTATAGGCTGACAGGTACATTTTCCATTCAGGTAATTTAGGAAAAAACGGTCAGTTTTTGCTTTTTTAGAACGCAAACTTTCATACTTCTTAACAATTGGATAGAATTGACCATGTATAGTGAATGATCTCGGTATTTTATTTTTTGTGTTATGTATTTTCACTAAAGGCATCTGGCCGTGATTCTCTATGTCCTTTACAGATATATTTGTTAATTCTTGTCTTCTACATGCACCAGTTATACCAAATATTAAAGCAACCTGAAAAGAAGGAACAATCATTAAGTTTTTTATCACACAACATAGACTGGAGTCGCGTACTTTACACAGAGTATACTGAAAACGAATTTAACTAACCTTAGTAGCCAAATATTGGTTATCTAGAGCATCCTTTATGAATTTTTCAATGTCATCAGGTGTTAAAACCTTAGATTTTTTACTTCGAAATCCATCGGACAGTCTCTTTAGATAAACTGTTATATTACAGTATGTTTTTAAGTCCACTCCATGTTTTGTTCGCACTGTACTTTTTAACACTGAGTAAATACACCATAAAGAGCTAGGTTTGTACCTGGACGATAATTCTTTAAAGTACGCCATGAATACATTTTCGGAAAAAGACTGTGTATTTTTATTGATTTTCCATTGTATGAAATTTTGGCACGCCAACAGATATTTTTCCTTTGAGTATTCTGGTAGTAAACTTTCCATAATGTTAAGGGCTTCACATCTTATAACGGGAGGTGTACAGCACAAATCACTTTCCTCATAAATAGTAGTTGTAGACATTTTTATAAAATAATAATTAACTATTGTACATATTTTTTTTGTAATATGGCGGCAAAAAAATTGTTCTGTTTTCTTATGCGCGCGCATTCATAATGGCGGCCATAGACTAGCTACTCTAGCTAGAGTGTTTAAAAATAAGAATGAGGTTGAAAAAATATTTTTTGGAATGAAATATATATTTATTAAACATGTAAAAGTTAAAATAGTTTATTTGAACACAAAATTGCATAAAATAAGCAAGACACTAATATTTACTATATATTGAACGCAATACTTACCTAATGTGATATTTTTTTTTTCAAATTAAAAATTTGTTTTGAGAACAGAGGCTTGACTTAAAGCTCCAAGTGACCAGGTCATTAAAATCCAAAAAAAAATGGGAACAGAGGTCTAACAAAAAGGTTTTAACTAGGTACATTATCACACTAGTGCATAATGGTAATCAAAAAGTCACAGTTTGGTTATAAGCGTCATTATATACCTAAGTGTAGTGCAATTATAGTCACTTTCTGAGCAAGTGTGTCGAAAAAAACTTTTACAAAAAAAAAACACTGAAAAGTGCAAAATAACTTTTTCAACACACTTGCTCAGAAAGTGACTCTTATTACACTGCACTTAGGTATATAATGGCACTCGTTACCAAACTGTGACATTTTGATTACCATTACGCACTAGTGCTATAATGTAGTTAAAACCTTTTTAACCGACTTCAAAAAAAAGGAGGAGGTTCTCAATTCGGTTGTATTTTTTTTTTTTTTTTTTTTTTTTTTTTTTTTTTATCATTATTTTTTTTTTTTATGTTTGTTACCTCAGAACTCCGTCGTTTATGGACCGATTTGCAAAATTTTTTTTTCCCTATACAGGATATGCTTCCAGATTGGTCCCATTTTTTTCAAAATCCAGTTCTGATGATGGAATCCATGAGGAATCGAGGGAACTCCTCAAAAATTATAGGCAACCCTATGGTGATTTTAGTATTTTCATCAAGAACTTAAGCATTTACAGTCAAAAAGTAACATTTGATGAAGTGGAACTGATGAAGAAGACCAGAAATGGTCAACGGAACTTCATACACAAATAGATATTACAATGAAGATATACATAGTTAAGCGACTATGACAATACAAATAAATGAATGATTCTGAATAGTTACGTTGAAAATGGTATCATCGAAGTGATCTGATGATGATGATGGAGCCGGAAGGTAGGCACTGGAACTCCGTAATTAATCAATGTAATCTAGTCGTGTTTGGACTTATTAGAATTGTCGTGAGATGCTCTTTGGCTATAAGGTACTATCGAACTGATCTGATGATGGAGCCGGAAGGTAGGCACAGGAACTCCGTAATTAATCAATGTATCCTAGCCGTGTTTGGGCTTATTAGAATTGTCGTGAGATGCTCTTTGGCTATAAGGTACTATCGAACTGATCTGATGATGGAGCCGGAAGGAGGAAGGTAGACACAGGAACTTTATAATAAAACTATGTAACCTAGCAGTATTTGGGTTAATTGGAATTGTCATGAGAAATAGGCACTCTGTTTATAAGTGTATCGCAACTAAAAAGTGTGAAATAAAAACTTTTTATAAAAAAAAAAATAACCGACTTCACTAAAAAAAACACTAAAAGGATCAAAATAACTTTAATTTCGGAAGTCGGTGTTAAATAAGAAACAAACAATACCGAGAAACACCGACTTCCAAAATTAAAGTTATTTTGATCCTTTTAGTGTTTTTTTTAGTGAAGTCGGTTATTTTTTTTTTTATAAAAAGTTTTTTTGTTCAACCTCTTTGTTCGCAAAACAAATTTTGAATTCGAATAAAATTCCCATCAGTTTATTGCATTCAATAGTTAAATTAGTGTCTTACTTACTTATTTGATCCAATCTACAAATTTAACTTGTACAAACGATTTATTTAATAAAAAAACATTTAATAAATACATCGAACATTCAAATTTTTTTTTTTGTGGTCTATGGCCGCCATTTTAAGATGGGCGCGATTTTTGGCGGATTTTTTTTACTCCAGTGAAGTTCAGTGTGTTAAATAAATAAAATTAAATACTACAAAATCATTAGAAAATGTTACATCCGTATTCTATTGTCACTACGAAAGACATTATCGTAAAAACTTTTCACGCAAGAAAACATAAACGTAAGACTAGGCAGTATGATCAAAATACCTTAGCCTTCCTCTAGGGGTAAATAAAAAAAAAATTATGCGCGCACAATGAAAACAGATTTTTACTGCCATGTCACAGAAAATTTTACTAGTTTTACTGTTGTTTTCTTCACAAGTATATTGAAAAACGTCGTATGACACACGTGAGTAATTAATGATTACCGTTCTTGGCTCTCTTAAGACCCTCGCCACGGCTCGGGTCTAAATACCGCCTCGACGGTAATCACTAACATTACACACTTATATCATAATGTACTATAATTTCGGAAGTCGGTATTAAATAACGAAGAGACAAAACTAATAGAGAAACACTGACTTCCGAAATTAAAGTTATTTTGCACTTTTCAGTGTTTTTTTTTACTTTGAAGTCGGTTGTATTTTTTTTTTGTAAAAGTTTTTTATGATCATCAAAAGTTGCGAGATTAGATGATCCTTCCTGGGCTATTTTTATTGCAAAAAGAAGAGTGTTTTTAACCGACTTCAAAAAGGAGGAGGTTATATGTTCGGTTGAATGTATGTTTTTTTTTTTTTTATGTATTTTCACCGATTTCTCGGTCAATTGTGGACCGATTTTGAATTTTTTTTTTGATTGATAGGTTATGCTTCCGAGTTGGTCCCATAGAAATATTGTTATGATCTGATCATGAACTTCGAAGATATGGAACAGAACTCCTCATAGGATCACAGCAGAACCGTCGTAACAAGTAAAATTGCTTTGTTTATACGAGTTGTTGATGACTCCCTGAAAGAAGAGGGGGAATATATCGAACTGATCTGATGATGAAGCCTAAAGTTAGGCACCGGAACTCTGTAATAAATTAATGTAATCTAACCGTGTTTGGGATTATTAGAATTGTCATGAGATGCACTCTGGCTATAAGGTATTTAAGTTTGGCTGAGGGGTACTTTTTAGTGGTGGTACCATAACTAAAAAGTGTAAAATAAAAGCTTTTTACAAAAAAATACAACCGACTTCAAAGTAAAAAAAAACACTGAAAAGTGCAAAATAACTTTAATTTCGGAAGTCGGTGTTAAATAACGAAGAGACAAAACTATTATAGAAACGAATTTGAAGTCGGTTGTATTTTTTTTGTAAAAAGCTTTTATTATGTAGTCGAGAGGTACTACAACTTCTTTATTTCAAAACTTTAAAGATCGAATAAAATGTCGTTTTAAAAGTTTTTGGCAAGTACTCCGAAAAGAAAAAAAAAAACAAAAACTTGGTTCAAATAAATTGTGCAAAGATTCTCATATCCTCATCCAATTCCTGCATTGTATACGTCGGAATGGCAAGATATTACTCTCCATTCTAATCCAATGAGTCAACTGTTTTCATTGAAGCTACATGATGATGATATATGAACCTCGAAAAATACGAATTGCTCGGCAAAATAACATTTGCAGGCGCCATACTCGAACAAGGAACATTCGGCCAAAATAAAGCAGTAAAATGACTTACCAGATATTGTACTTCAAACCTATTTTGTGATCGGGCCCGGCGCCGTTTAACGGAGGCTTCATCATCTTCACTTGAACTTGAATTCAAATCTGATGAACTTGACTCAATAGACGCATTTACGCTTACATTAACACTTCTACATAACCGAGCCGAGTAGTAATTAATGATTACTGACTACTTAAACGCCCACGAAGTTGTTACGGTCGTCCATTTTAAAAACGAACGAAATAATTTTACGTAACAGAAAAATAAAAACGGTAACTTTCTACTTTAATCTCGAAAGTTAAAACAAGTATTTTAATTTAAAAAAAAAATAGGTGTGGCACTCGGGGACTGCCGCGATAAAGCTATTGCATAGCATTTTGTATCAACTTATGCAATTATAATAATTTATTTATTTTATTTATGCAGTATTTCTTTTAAGTTACACTTTTTGAGCGTGGTGACCGATAAGAAAACAATTTTTTTTCTTTCTTGTTTATAAATTGCTACAAGTATGTTCAGTTGTTATCATAGAACATTACTATAATCTATTATAATACAAAAAGACTATTTTGTTTGACCGAGATTTGAACTCGAGGCACGATGATAACATAGGTAGAACGCTGTACCAATGCGCCACACAGGTCGTTAACGACTTTTCTAAAATAGGTGTTCGGTCTCTGTCGGCCTTCAAGCCACACCTCCGTGCCCGTCGGAGTGGGGAGCGTGAGGTATATTTTTCGTTACGGAATTTCTGGATTCGGTCCCCGCGCTCAAGGCCCGCGATAGAAGCTATGCAATAGCTTAAAAATTAAACAAAATGGAGGTTTGTATGTTTAATTCAAAATCTAGCGACATGCGCGCGGTATGAAAAACGACGCAACAATAAAAAGGTACTCTGTGACAATGATAAAAGAATGGTGGCTTGCTCTGCGCTGTTAGTTAGTTCCAGGTGTGGCCACGGGTGGCGCTGAGGTCGATTTACGTAGCGGAAGTAGGACTATCTAGCGAATAAACGTGGAAAAAAAAACTTTTTACAAAAAATAACCGACTTCACTAAAAAAAAACACTAAAAGGATCAAAATAACTTTAATTTTGGAAGTCGGTGTTTCTCGGTATTGTTTGTTTCTTATTTAACACCGACTTCCGAAATTAAAGTTATTTTGATCCTTTTAGTGTTTTTTTTAGTGAAGTTGGTTATTTTTTTTTTGTAAAAAGTTTTTATTTCACACTTTTTAGTTGCGATATACTTATAAACAGAGTGCCTATTTTTCATGACAATTCCAATTAACCCAAATACTGCTAGGTTACATTGTTTTATTATAAAGTTCCTGTGTCTACCTTCCTTCTTCCGGCTCCATCATCAGATCAGTTCGTTAGTACCTTATAGCCAAAGAGCATCTCACGACAATTCTAATAAGCCCAAACACGGCTAGGATACATTGATTAATTACGGAGTTCCTGTGCCTACCTTCCGGCTCCATCATCAGATCAGTTCGATAGTACCTTATAGCCAAAGTGCATCTCATGACAATTCTAATAAATACTAACACGGCTAGGTTACATTGATAAATTACGGAGTTCCAGTGCCTACCTTCCGGCTCCATCATCATCATCAGATCACTTCGATGATACCATTTTCGACGTAACTATTCAGAATCATTCATTTATTTGTATTGTCATAGTCGCTTAACTATATGTTCATTGTGATATCTATTTGAGTATGAAGTTCCGTTGACCATTTCTGGTCTTCTTCATCAGTTCCACTTCATCAAATGTTACTTTTTGACTGTAAATACTTAAGTTCTTGATGAAAATACTGAAATTACCATAGGGTTGCCTATAATTTTTGAGGAGTTCCCTCGATTCCTCATGGATTCCATCATCAGAACTGGATTTTGAAAAAAATGGGACCAATCTAGAAGCATATCCTATAAAGGGAAAAAAAAAATTTGCAAATCGTGCCATAAACGACGCAGTTCTGAGGTAACAAACATAAAAAAAAAAATAAAAAAAAAATACAACCGAATTGATAACCTCCTCCTTTTTTTTTGAAGTCGGTTAAAAAGACGATGTACTCTCATAATGGACTTCGGACGTCAAACGGAACACATAATATAGTGATTTTGGTATTTTCATCGAGAACTTAAGCATTTACAGTCAAAAAGTAACATTCGATGAAGTGGAACTGATGAAGAAGATCAGTTTATATTCAAAAGCAGGAGGAAAGTAGATATTAATTTATAAAAAAACTTAAAAAAAAAATAACCGACTTCACTAAAAAAAACACTAAAAGGATCAAAATATCTTTAATTTCGGAAGTCGGTATTAAATAAAAAAAAACAAGCAATACCGAGATACACAGACTTTCGAAATTAAAGTTATTATTAATATGATCCTTGTGTTTTTTTTTTAGTGAAGTCGGTTTTTTCTGTTTGTAAAAAGTTTTTCCTAGTCCAAATTACCATCCTTTTTTATTACGTAAGAAAACATGGACGAAAGACTAGGCAATATGGTCGAACGATTATAGCCTTCCCTAAGGGGGAAACAGAAAAAAAATTAACTGAACGGAACTTTCAACCTAATAGGTACTTGACTCAAAGAGTAGAATTGACTAAAGTTTGTTCTCTAATGTTTAGAGATAATATTTATTTTACTATTAACTCTCCAGCGTTTGATAGTCTATTAACAGTTTGCACGTGTTATTGGCAAAATTGTGGTGTCTTTTCCGCAAATGCCTTATTGAAGAGTTGAAGTTGAAGTTAAAGCTGACGCTGTATTTTCTAATTTCTGTACTTTGTTGCTGCTAAATTGAAGACGATGAAGCGGAAGGAAAAATAACGGTGTGTGTTCTGTTTTTTGTGTAGCTGACCTGACAGAAGTAAACCCAGTTTTTGGACTTATATACTCTTTTACGATCTTCGCAATGCTATAACCTCGGTACATAACAGTGTTCCTTGCACGTGTTTCAGTGTTTCACTATACAATCCCGCATAACACAGTCGTTTTTCTATTCTTACCTCTAATGGTTCTACCATACGCACAAGATTCACCACAATTTTTTTTTCACCGCGTGCGTGTGGTCGGTAAAACACATTTTACGCGGTGTTCCGTTTTTACCGGCCTACGCAGGCAAAACTGAGGTGAAGCTTGTCTGTACTCCGAACTGAGCGCATCGGTCTACATACATTTTATATGCCAACTATACTTGTAGAGCTACATTAGATCCACGCCACGCGACGCTCTGCTACGTACTCAGGCGCCGCCCACGTGTGCGTCGGTCAAATGTAGTTCCTGCTTAAGAGCTATGGAGTCTGATTTATTACTACCTACTACATAGGTTACAAATGATACTCTGCTTACTGCAAAGACCATATTATTTAACCTGTTGTTACATCTATTTGACCTAAGTATGTACCTTACTTAGGTCAAGCAATACTACGTAACTTTGCTTTTATGATGCTTATGAGATCACTCTGCCATTTTCCAGACTCTCCATGCCTGCTTCTTGAATGGTGTTGGAATGCATTGCTAACTTAATAAAACCTGCCTGCTTGCATCTGTTCTGCGAGAGACCTGCTTTCTGGTGTGAGATTTGCTGACAAAGAAGTTTATTGTAGCAGCTATTGTAACTTGCACGGTTTGGCTTTACTTTATTTATTTTAACAGAAGTACAGACGATTTCAGTATTGCTGAAGACTTATCCTTTATCAATGTGTTCAGTTCATAATGGTTACTGAATTAAAAGCTCTTATTTAATAATGTGATGCAATAAAGGCCAGAATATATAATTATACACCAAAATTACATAAAAAATAACATGCTGACTCGCAAGTTTGCTCGTTGCAGCAAGCATGTTAAGAGGCGTACTGTTAAACCTTCTACACAAGCAGCCTGTGTTTTTGTTAAACACGGATCGCTAAGTGCCCTGCGCATTCAATATAATAATGGTTTCAGGATGTTGCTAGGGCTGCCCCGTTTATGTAGTGCATCTAGGATGTTTGCGGAAGCTCGTGTTGATGGCGTTCATGCCATCATATGCAAGAGCCGCCTCCTTACTGTGCAGAGTACGGGGCAGCATTAATAGCATCCTGAAGGTAGTCACTGACATTATTTTATTTTCTACATTTGAATGACAGTTTTTTTTTTTATTTTTATTTACTTTATCTACATTTTATTGACATTGCTTTTTTTTTAAATTTGATTTACATAATCCACATTTTATTGACATTATTTTTTTTTAAATTTATTTACATCATCTTCATTATATTGACATTGTTTATTTTTTATTATATTTAGTATTGTTCAGGTTGGGACATACGATAGCTGTGAGTGAACCTTGTGGTGTGGCTACCACCTCCACCAAAAAAAAGTATCAAATCAAAAAAAGAAATTAGGTAGAAATGTATAGTCAAGCCTAAAGCCTAGCGAACCTTAAACTTGCTGCTGACATTATTTTATTTTCTACATTTGAATGAGTTTTTTTTAAATTTTTATTTACATTATCTACATTTTATAGTTTTTTTTTTAAATTTGATTTACGTTATCCACATTTTATTGACATATTTTTTTTTTATTTACATCATCTTCATTTTATTGACATTGTTTATTTTTTATTATATTTAGTATTGTTCAGGTTGGGACATACGATAGCTGTGAGTGAACCTTGTGGTGTGGCTATCACCTCCACCAAAAAAAAGTATCAAATCAAAAAAAGAAATTAGGTAGAAATGTATAGTCAAGCCTAAAGCCTAGCGAACCTTAAACTTGCTGCTGACATTATTTTATTTTCTACATTTGAATGAGTTTTTTTTTAATTTTTATTTACATTATCTACATTTTATAGTTTTTTTTTTAAATTTGATTTACGTTATCCACATTTTATTGACATATTTTTTTTTTATTTACATCATCTTCATTTTATTGACATTGTTTATTTTTTATTATATTTAGTATTGTTCAGGTTGGGACATACGATAGCTGTGAGTGAACCTTGTGGTGTGGCTACCACCTCCACAAAAAAGGTATCAAATCAAAAAAAGAAATTAGGTGGAAATGTATAGTCAAGCCTAAAGCCTAGCGAACCTTAAACTTGCTGACATTATTTTATTTTCTACATTTGAATAACAGTTTTTTTTTTAAAATTTTATTTACATTATCTACATTTTATTGAGTTTTTTTTTTTAAATTTGATTTACGTTATCTACATTTTATTGACATTAATTTTTTATTTATTTACGTCATCTTCATTTTATTGACATTGTTTATTTTTTATTATATTTAGTATTGTTCAGGTTGGGACATACGATAGCTGTGAGTGAACCTTGTGGTGGGGCTAACACCTCCACCAAAAAAAGGTATCAAATAAAAAAAAGAAATTAGGTAGAAATGTATAGTCAAGCCTAAAGCCTAGCGAACCTTAAACTTGCTGCTGACATTATTTTATTTTCTACATTTGAATGAGTTTTTTTTTTAATTTTTATTTACATTATCTACATTTTATAGTTTTTTTTTTAAATTTGATTTACGTTATCCACATTTTATTGACATATTTTTTTTTTATTTACGTCATCTTCATTTTATTGACATTGTTTATTTTTTATTATATTTAGTATTGTTCAGGTTGGGACATACGATAGCTGTGAGTGAACCTTGTGGTGGGGCTAACACCTCCACCAAAAAAAGGTATCAAATAAAAAAAAGAAATTAGGTAGAATAGAAATGTATAGTCAAGCCTAAAGCCTAGCGATCCTTAAACCTGCTGACATTATTTTATTTCCTACATTTTGAATGACAGTTTTTTTTTTAATTTTTATTTACATTATCTACATTTTATAGTTTTTTTTTTTAAATTTGTTTTAGGTTATCCACATTTTATTGACATTAATTTTTTTTTAATTTATTTACATCATCTTCATTTTATTGACATTGTTTATTTTTTATTATATTTAGTATTGCTCAGGTTGGGACATACGATAGCTGTGAGTGAACGTTGTGGTGGGGCTACCACCTCCACCAAAAAAAGGTATCAAATCAAAAAAAGAAATTAGGTAGAAATGTAGTCAAGCCTAAAGCCTAGCAAACCTTAAACCTGCTGACATTATTTTATTTTCTACATTTGAATGACAGTTTTTTTTATTATTATTTTTTTACTTTATCTACATTTTATTGACATTGTTTTTTTTTTAAAATTTGGTTTACGTTATCCACATTTTATTGACATTATTTTTTTTTTAATTTATTTACATCATCTTCATTTTATTGACATTGTTTATTTTTTATTATATTTAGTATTGTTCAGGTTGGGACATACGATAGCTGTGAGTGAACCTTGTGGTGTGGCTACCACCTCCACAAAAAAAGGTATCAAATCAAAAAAAAGAAATTAAGTATAAATGTATGGTCAAGCCTAAAGCCTAGCGAACCTTAAACCTTCTGGTCTGACCGCTGGATCTTCACACCCGTCCCTAGCCCCCCCCACCACATAAAGGATAAAAGGGTCGCTTTCGATGATGATAAAGATAATGATGGTCGAGCCTCCGGCCTCTCACAGGAGCCGGAGGTAGCGACCCTTAAACCTTTCAGTTCGAGCGCTCGATCCTCGTCCCCGTCGGGGCGGGGGGAGGGTGATTGGAAGTGTCCGGAATGTAGTGGGTCATTCCGGTCCAAAATAGAGTTGGGCCTGCATGTACGGCGAGCCCACCCTTCGACGGCTAACGCCACAGCCGCCCCACCCCAGGTGAAGCGGAGATGGCACGATGAGGAGGTGGAGCTTCTTGCTTAGACAGAGGCGCGTCTGGTTAGAGCTGGAGGCAGTGCAAGCGCAATAAATCAACTTTTGATGGTGGAGTTACCCAATTTTGTGAGGACCCTGGACTCAATCAAAGGATACAGGAGGAAGGAGACATATAAGAGCCGGGTACGAGCGTGCCTGGCCGAGATGGATAGGTCTCCTTCCACAAGTGCGCCAGAGGTGGAGGTGCTGAGTGGGGGCACCCTTGTAGAGATAGAAGCTTGCACTGCTGAAAGCTCGACACCGGAGCGGCCTGTCGTTGAGGTTGAGGCCCCTTCCGAAGACGTGTCGGTCCCTGTTAACCTGCAAAGCCCGATCCGGTCCGAGGCGCTAGACCACGCCAAGATTGCGGAGGAGGCCCTCCGCAATCTTGCGGGGGCTGAAGCAAGATTGGCGCGGGGTGCGCGTGATACGGGAAGGCGGGGGCGGCGTAGGCGTAAAGGCCACAGTCTTACTGACGAGATACCGCTAGCGAAGTTGTCGGCCAGAAAGCGGCGCCGAATGGAGTACGCGAGAGTGTAGCAGCTGTATAAGACCTGTAGGTCTCGATGTGCTGCGGAAGTAATCGATGGCCAAACTCGGGGTGTCAAGCATAGTCTGTCAGAGCTGGAAGCCTATTCGCGACCAGTGATGGAGGCCGTGTCTGGTGCCCCGGGGCTCACACCGGAGGCTTTGGGTGCGTTACAGCGCCAAGAGCAGTACGGGGGCAGACGCGATTACTCGCAGCTGAAAACCCTAAGTCAGGAGAGCGGACGACCGCACTGTTTTGGCGTGAAGCCCTGCACACAGCCGTGGATGGACTCGAGTTGAGGGATAGTCGACGGGTGTCCGCGTCTACTAGGTGGATGCGGGCACGTTGTGCGCAGTATACTGGCCGGGACTTCGTGCAGTTCGTGCACACTCATATTAATGCGCTCCCGTCGCGAGTACGCAACACACGGGGGCGCAGGACTGGTGTTGTGTCGGAGTTGAACTGCCGTGCAGGTTGCATGGTTAGGGAAACGACGGCACACATCATCCAACAGTGTCACAGAACACACGGCGGCCGTATTGAACGCCATAACTGTATTGCGGACGTCGTCAGTTTTGCCATGATGGACAAGGTGGTGAAGGAACCGCATGTCAGGACTGCAGTCGGACTCAGAAAGCCTGACATCATTGCCTCCAGGAATGGTGTTGGAGTAATTGTGGATGCGCAGGTGGTCTCGGGCCAGCGTAATCTCGATGAGCTTCATCGTGAGAAGCGTAATAAGTACGGTAATCATGATGAACTCGTTGAGAAAGTCGCTGGCATACTAGGACTACCTTGTAAAGAGAGCGTCCACTCGACCTCTTGCACTTTGTCCTGGAGAGGTGTATGGAGCCTGGCTTCCTACAGGGAGCTGAAGAAGTTCGTCGGGCTTGATGAGGGATTGTTGGCCGGCATCCCGTCCTTGGTGCTGCGTGGCTCACACATGAACTGGACACGTTTCAATCGCATGACTACCCAAGCCGACTGAGACGGGGAGCGAGTGCTCGGGCTTCCTGTGTTAAGGGCTGACGTCGGGCCCAGAGGTCGTCGAAGGCTCCCCTCTTGTTCCTGCCCTTCACGTTGATTTCTGTAACATCTGATTCGACCTCGCCAAAGATCCCACCGGCGAAATACCTGGTATGTGCGGTGATGGTGGAAGGGACGTGGGAGTCCCGTTACGACAATCCATGATGATTAAAGTAGTTATCACTAAGGATGAAGGCACATGACTGGGACAAAAAAGTTACTCTCGCCGTTAAAAACCGTGAGAGATCTGGTTGCTCTCGTATGTGGGCATGTAGCTGTTGGCAAGAATACAGTCCGCATACGACAAAGTCTGCTTTGTTAACAAGAGGGGGGAGGTGGCAGCCACGGTAAGGTGCAGACGGGTTTGCGTTGGACCGTCCGACTAGAAGCGTATCTAATTGTTGCTCCTTTTTGGATCAAGCACTCCGGCGCGAGATCAAAGGCGAATTGGCATCTCAACCACCAGCCCGTCTTGATCCTTAGGGGTCATGGGGACTGGTAAGCCCAGAGACTGGTTATACTTTTAACTTTTTTTTACTTTGAAGTCGGTTGTATTTTTTTTATTATGTTCTCCGATTTCTCGGTCAATTGTGGACCGATTTTGAAAAATTTTCTGATTTTGCTTCAACTTGGAAGCAAAACCTCCCATAGAAATATTGTTATGATCTGATTATGGACTTCGAAGATATGGAACAGAACTCCTCATATAATCACAGCAGAACCGTCGTAACAAGTAAAATTGCTTTATTTATACGTGTAGTCGAAGACTTACTGAAAGAAGAGGGGAATATATCGAACTGATCTGATGATGAAGCTTGAAGTTAGGCACTGAAACTCTGTAATCAATTAATTTAATCTAACCGTGTTTGGTATGATTAGAATTGCCATGAGATGAACTCTGGCTATAAGGTATTTAAGTATGGCTGAAGGGTACTTTTTAATAATAATAAGTTATTATTTCGGACCATCAAGAGTCCATAAAACATTACACATACAGAAACAAATTACACACACCGAAACAAATTACATATACAGAAACAAAATTACACATACAGAAACAAAATACATTTACACAAACATATTACATTTACACAAGCATATTACACATACACAAACAAATTAAGTATACAAAAACGACAAAACTATTTGATATATTTAAATGACGCACGATGAATCGTCATTCAGTGCCACATTATCGAGCTGTCCATCCTGTCGGCCACAATAGCTACCAGAGTGTTGGAACTATCGCGCACCCGCCGCATCAGGGATGCTATTCGTGTTCGCATGACAGCGTAAAAATCAGGCACCCCTGCTTCCGCGGACATCCCCGACGCACTGCAAAAGCGCGGCAGTCCCAACATAACCCTAAAAGCGTTATTATATTGGACTCAGCAGCACTATACGAGCTCTTTGTACAGCCGACCCATAGGGCGCACGTGTACAAAGATTGGCAGTACGCCCTGAAGAGTGTGATTTTTAACCGACTTCAAAAAGGAGGAGGTTATATGTTCGGTTGAATGTATGTTTTTTTTTTATGTTTGTTCACCTCATTAAACAGATTTCCATTCCATTAAAATTGTATTATTGAATAAAAATAATGTCAATATAAAAATGAAAACTAACAAAAATAATAATCACAAATGTCAATAGTAATCATGTCAATAATAATCCTGTCAATAATAATCATGTCAATAACAATCATGTCAATAATACCCATGTCAATTATAATACTCATGTCAATAACAATCATGTCAATAATTTATTATTATTATTATTATTATGTCAATAATACCCATGTCAATTATAATACTCATGTCAAAACTTACAATTTGTAACCTAAAAACTCATGTACACTATAGAAACACTTTTCAATTAAAAACCTTGTCAAGCTACTTTTAAATTTAGAAAAAGGTAACGTTTTTATAGAATTTGGTAATTTATTATACATTTTTATACACATAATATAACTATTGTTACCTGTAAATGTGAGATTTGTCCTCGGTTTAAATAGCTTGTTAGTGTACATAGATCGTGGAGCATAATAGCTTGTCGCCTGCTCGAAAAGTCTCTTATGTTTGAAAACAAATATACAGGATTCTAATATATAAATACATGGCAGTGTTAATATTTTATGTTTTATAAAAAATGAACGACATGATTCTATTTGCTTTAACCCAAATATAGCTCTCACACATTTTTTCTGCATTAAAAAAACTTTTTACAAAAAAAAAAAAACAACCGACTTCAATGTAAAAAAACACTGAAAAGTGCAAAATAACTTTAATTTCGGAAGTCGGTGTTCCTCTAATAGTTTTGCCTCTTCGTTATTTAACTCCGACTTCCGAAATTATAGTTATTTTGCACTTTTCAGTGTTTTTTTTTTATTTTGAAGTCGGTTGTATTTTTTTTGCAAAAAGTTTTTTATTTTACACTTCTTAGTTATGGTACCACCACTAAAAGTGTACTCCTCAGCGATACTCAGCCATACTTAAATATCTTATAGCCAGAGTACATCTCATGACAATTCTAATAATACCAAACACGGTTAGATTAAATTATTTTATTACAGAGTTCCGGTGCCTAACTTCAGGCTTCATCATCAGATCAGTTCGATATATTCCCCCTCTTCTTTCAGTCAGTTATCGACTATACTTATAAATGAAGCAATTTTACTTGTTACGACGGTTCTGCTGTGATCCTATAAGGAGTTGTGTTCCATATCTTCGAAATTCATGGTCAGATCATAACAATATTTCTATGGGACCAACTTGGAAGCATAACCATTCACAAAAGAAAAAATTTAAAATCGATCCACAATTGACCGAGAAATCGGTGAACATACATAAAAAAAAAACATACATTCAGCCGAACATAGAACCTCCTCCTTTTTGAAGTCGGTTAAAACACTGAAAAGTGCAAAATAACTTTAATTTCGGAAGCCGGTGTTTCTATAATAGTTTTGTCTTCGTTATTTAACACTTTTTGAAGTCGGTTGTATTTTTTTTTGTAAAAATATTTTTTTATTTTGAAGTCGGTTGTAAGTTTTTTTTTGCAAAAAGTTTTTTATCAGTGTTTTTTTTTACATTGAAGTATTTTTTAAGCGACTTCAAAAAGGAGGAGGTTATATGTTCGGTTGAATGTGTTTTTTTTTTCACATACAACATAATGTTAACCTACATAATGTTCACCGATTTCTCGGTCAATTGTGGAACGATTTTGAAAAATTTTTTTTTGATTGAAAGGTTATGGTTCCGAGTTGGTCCCATAGAAATATTGTTATGATCTGATCATGAACTTCGAAGATATGGAACAGAACTCCTCATAGGATCACAGCAGAACCGTCGTAACAAGTAAAATTGCTTTGTTTATACGTATAGTTGATGACTGACTAAAAGTAGAAGGGGAATATATCGAACTGATCTGATGATGAAGCCTGAAGTTAGGCACCGGAACTCTGTAATAAATCAATGTAATCTAACCGTGTTTGGGATTATCAGAATTGTCACGAGATGCACTCTGGCTATAAGGTATTTAAGTTTGGCTGAGGGGTACTTTTTAGTGGTAGTACCAAAACTAAAAAGTGTAAAATAAAAAACTTTTTACAAAAAAAATACAACCGACTTCAAAGTAAAAAAAAAAACACTGAAAAGTGCAAAATAACTTTAATTTCGGAAGTCGGTGTTAAATAACGAAGAGACAAAACTATTATAGAAACACCGCCTTCCTAAATTAAAGTTATTTTGCACTTTTCAGTGTGTTTTTTTACTTTGAAGTCGGTTGTATTTTTTTTGTAAAAAGATTTTTTTGACTGTAAATGTTTAAGTGCTCGATGAAAATACCGAAATCACTATATAGTTGACGAGTTCCCTCGATTCCTCATGGATTCCATCATCACAACTGGATTTTGAAAAAAATAGGACTAATCTGGAAGCATATCTTCTAAGGGGAAAAAATATATTTGCAAATCGGGCCATGAACGACGGAGTTCTGAGGTAACAACCATAAACAAATTAAAAATACAAGCGAATTGATATCCACCTCCTTTTTTTGGAAGTCGGTTAAAAAGAGACTAAAATTTCGTTGATTATTTTAGCTTTTAATTTTTTTATTTTATTTACTTCAGATACAAGATCCATATTTTAGTAGGCACTTAAATACATAAAACAAATACAAATAAACATTACATTTTGCTATAAGCAGATGTGTTTTGAGATGTTGTCGCTTTGAGTGTGTCTTTCAGTAAAGGCATCTCCTCATCATTGGGCCATATTAATCTATACGGTCAAAATGTCTTTCCTCTTTAGCCTTTTTTTGTAGCTTCGAGTTGTCAGCGGATGTCTTTCAAGCCTCCCGAGGTATATTTCTTTAGCTCTGTGAATTTCTTCCTTCACTGTGCTCATCTTGAGATGTTGGTGAATTTCCGTATTGGATTCCGTACATTGAACATGAATCTAATTTTCTCCACCACGGACGCCTAGCTTCATACGACGCGCGTATTCTTCATTATAACTTGGTGTACGCCTGTGTGAAGCTTACATACAAAACTAAAAAAAAACATACGACACTGTAAAACTCTCGAAGAAGTGGCAGAGTCGTGCCGTCTTGTCGCGTGTACGAAGCATCGCGTCCGTGGGCAGTAGTAGGCCTTAGTTAACTTATTAATAATGTTTAGTTGTTTATAAGTAGTATTGCAGAGTCAACACTCATGGAATAAATTAAAGAGCTTACTCTTCTTTAGAAAAATGATGCTGAAATGTTAAAAATGAGTGGATTAGGCCTATCAGGGATACCACTATAAAAAAACGCGTCCAGTTCTCAACCTCTAGGGTGGTGTGGAATAGAGAATTAAAAAAAATATATCTCCAGTATCGCTAAATATGGCAATCTCAAACTATATGCTAAAATAGGTTAATTATTTGTACAATCATTTGTACAGGCGAGTGCACTGGGAGGCGTTCATTGCGGCGCACTGGCTCACTGTTTATAACGTGGAGGGTCAACTCTTCACTTTTAGTGGTCCGAACAGTGATTCCCAGGAGTCAACGCTATCCACAAGGAGTAGTGACACTTTACGTAATAAATACTGTTTTGTGTGAGAGCACAAGTTGATGATATCGGTGGGAAGTAATTTTGCATTACATAAACAAAATCAAGGAATATTAGACGTACGGGGTCATGGCCCAGTTGGGCCTCTTCGTGTATTAAGCGTTAATAAAACTTGAGCAACAACTTATGAGCACCAGTTTGGTCGAAGAGAAGGCACAACGCCTCCACAGGGACCTGGTGGAGGAAGAAATGAAGAGGAAAGCGGAGGAACTGAGAATACTCTCCGAAATGAGGACGGAGAAAGGTTTCACGCCAAAGTCGTCCCTCGCCCGCACACCGCCGCGCCGCAGGGTTTAAGTTCACCGCTGGGAGAAGGCTTAGGCGGCTGTAAGACAAGCCGCACCTCAGACAATTATGGCGTCATCTGCTCTCGGATGAATAGAAGCCGCTACAGCTGGGCGCTCTGTCCGGGACAATACTATCCTTTAACCCGGCGGAAGAAGACTGCGCTATTAAACGAGCGGAGGAGATCAAGGCGGTGCTGAAGAAAGCGGTCGACCCAGCTAAACTGTGGGTCCAGGTTGCCAAAGTAATAAAGGTGGATAATGCGGGTGACCTTGAGAAGAAAACGGAATCGGCCTGCAGACTCTGGGTGGCCATCTCTGCAACGGTTCGGGTTACAGAACCCAAGAGCAGGCAACCCCTTGTGTACCTCAATATACTCGACGGTGATCCTTCTATGAGGACATTATCACGGTGCTCCATGAGCAGATCTTTCGAGAAGACCCCCAGTGGCCATTGGAACGGATTTAGAAGGAGGCGACCGGTGCCTTTAAGAAGAACTGCGGGGCTGTTGCGTAACCCTGTTGACAGTTCAAGTGATGATCACTTGTTAACAATGTGCATCATTGAACTGTCAAACAGCCAGTTTCGTATTGCCTATCTTCAGTGACCAATTGCAGTGACGTCATTAGCCACTGGTGCCTTTGATAGCCACCGAAACACGTTTTGACAGATGTTATAGTATCGATACTTTTAATATTGCGATTGTGTAAGCTTTTGAAGCTGTATAATAGTCAATAAAATTTTAGAGTGGTCACAATAGGCACCGTAAATTTTTATAATTCACCACATTTCCACCGTAGTTTGTTAGTCACTTGTGTGATACGTAATACCAATTTTATGAAATTGTCAGTTGACAACTAAGTTTAGTGTGCAACGAATGCTAGTTGTCAACTGTTATTGAAAAAGTTAGCCAATAGCCCCCCTGGTCGTAAGACTGCGACTGGCACTGCGACCATTTTGAAATGCTCAGTCGAACTAAGAAAGGCGCTAATGAAGGAAGCGAAAGTATAGTATAGTTAGCTGGCAGGCAGTGGAGTTCACTGACTACGTGGATGTGACCTGCTGCTCCAAGTGTCAGCACCTGTACAGGCATTCGGAGCGTTATTGTAGGTCCAAAGAGACCACGTGTGCGCACTGCGGCGCAACGTCATTGCGGAGAGGAGTGCAGGGCGGGCGCGTAGTGTTGCGCGACGTGCAAGTAGCTGGAGAAAAAGGGGGTAGCAAGTCACAAGACTGCTTCCAGAGATTACCCGGTGAGACAGTATGCTGAGTCCAGGATCGTTTCAATGACGGATTATGGATAGAGGACGGTGATGCAGGTTTGGATAGCTAAATCTCACCGGGTCTGCAGGGACCTATTCGCGGTATGTCGAAAGCAGGGGATTGATGTCGTGCTCGTCCAGGAGCATTACGTGAAGACCGACAACAACTATATCATTAATAAAGGCGGGAGAACGGCCAACGCAGGGCTGCACGCACACAGGCGCGACATGGCCTGCGCGGTGCTGCGGCATCTGACCACCGACAACTGCCTTGTGGCACATTTGGAGGATTGCGACCGTGGTCTCTGTGTAGTTCCGGTACGGGGAGGATATGGTGCGGAGCGAGCTATAGACCGATACTATCAAGCGGGGGAGGGCAAGACGACGTGAGTACAATGTTAGTTTTAGTGTGTGGTTGAAGCGCTGTAACGGGGTAATTCGGTGGTTCGTACACTAAGCTTGGTGTGGTAGGACGATAGGCGACTGCTTCCGACGCTCCGGGTAGGTACGTGGGTGGCCTGCGTGGCCCCCCACACCCCCAGCGCGGCGGTAGTACCTTTGACTCTGTTAAAGTAGCTAAATGCCTCGTCATCTAATTAGTGACGCGCATGAATGGTTTAATG
Organism: Mythimna impura; assembly: GCA_905147345.3. Lineage (NCBI taxonomy): Eukaryota > Metazoa > Arthropoda > Insecta > Lepidoptera > Noctuidae > Mythimna > Mythimna impura. The sequence continues at coordinate 12,962,082 of LR990364.1, forward strand.
AGATTCCCACTGTCCCTAACGCGACACTGTCCGTAACTACTGTCGCGTTCGACACGGTAGTGGACGGACACGTTCGTACTGCGCTCCGCAAATTAAATACTTTTTTATTTGATTTTCGGGGTTTTTTGCTGAATTTCAGCTGTAATTTTGTTTTATAAGTGTAGTAATACACGAACTCGTTGTGTTACTTATATTTAGTGTTCATTTTGTTGTATTTTAGGCAGTTTTTATAAGTGGTTTTCTGTTCTGGAACACGTGGTTCACAGAAGGTGCTGTGATTTCGGGGTAGCCGCACTGAAATTTCAGTGTCTGGCTACGGACTTCCAGCCATCAGTGTACAGGCAGGTACTAGTGTTGTTTTATTTTAATTATTAAGTGTCTGGAGTGGATTTACTAAGCTGAATCCACGCCGGCACATGGCAAATTTTTAGGTTAGGAGCACGTGGTGTGTTAGATTATAGTGTGGTTTTAAGTTTTTAGGTTAGGTGTTGACAGCTGTCATTTACGGTGTCATCCGGGCCGTCACCTGTCAGTTGGCTGTCGTTGACACCTGACATCTGTCAGTGTCATCGGGCTGTCAGCTGTCGGTTGTCATCTCGGGGCGACATCTGTCATCTGTTGACAACTGAGTGTTGCCAATTTTTGACCTTGGTATATTTTTTGGTAGTTTTCAACGGAAAATTAGATTGTTAGTTTGTTATTTATTTTATTAGTTTGATAATTATTTTTATTCTTTTATTGAGATATTGTTGAGGTGCTTAGTAGCTCAGGTTACTAGGTAAGGTCAAGAGAGAATGGCGGATGACGATGATGGGGAGTCATTTAGGGCGGCGATTGACGCGGAGCTCTCCAAGAGGGAGGAAGAGCTGCGATGCCTGGAGGAGCTGCGGGAGGGAATAGGTTTCACACCTAGGAACTCCCTAATGCGGACTCCACCGGGTGGCTTTCAGGCGGCGAGTGGCTCCATACCGCCTATTAGGGAGGAATGCTTGCCACCGGACAGCCCGGTTGCGCCGTCGGGTGGAAAGAGGCCACTGAGCTCCCCTCAGGAGTCTCAGGGAAGACCGACGCGCAGCAGGATGGCAGCAAGGACGGGCGAAGCTCCACCCATAAGTGGAATCTTGGCAGCGGTGGCGGCACCAGGGGTGGTGCGGGTGCTCGGTTCGAGCTCGCCCCCCCCGGGGTCCCCACCGGAGGCGTCTAGCACGCCGAACAAGGGAACGGGGCTGGCGGCTATGGATAAGACCCAGCTGATTGACCAGGTGTACCAGTCGGTCAAAGGGATCAGCGGGGTGGCCAATGCCACTAACAAGCTGAATATGACGGACAAGGGGCTTATAGCCGGTTACAGCCAGGATATCCTGGCAGTGGTGGCTGCCTTGACCACTAGGATGGCAGAGCTGGAACACCAGCTCATAGCTAAGGACCTGAGGGTGGCGACTCTGGAGCTGCAGCGGGCCGGTGAGTCTGCCGCGCCTGTGCGCAACCACCTGGCCACGGACGGTGTCCGAACTGTGGACTATGCGGCAATATTAAAGCTGCCTAATGGTAAGCCGCGAGTAGCGGTGGAGCAGCGCGGGCCTGCCGTACTGTTCTACCCGAACAGTGAGGACATTAAGTCCTCGGACGCCACTCTGAAGGAACTCCGTGAGAAGGTGCAGCCGGGCCAGAAAGGGATTCAGGTGGAGGGAGTGAGGCGTGTGGGTAACGCGGGAGTTGTCGTGCAGACGGCGTCTTCCGCAGCCGCACAAAAACTCAAAGCGGCGGCTCCTCCGACGCTCAGATCGGCTGATCCGAAATCCCGGCGACCACTCGTGGCTCTTCGTAACCTGAGCGGGAACCCGAAGGCAGAGGACGTACTGGAGGACCTTCACAGGGTAAACCTCGCAGATGACCCAGCTTGGCCTATCGACAAAGTGCGGAAGGAGGCAGGGTTCGCCTTCAAGAAGGGTAGGCGTGGGGGGCGAACCACAACCGTGGTTTTCGAGGTCTCGGCTGCACTCCGGGACAAGCTGGTCGGCCTAGGCAGGGTGTATGTGGGATGGGACGCAGTGGAGGTCTGTGACTTCGTCCGGGTGACCTGCTGCAATAAATGCCAGCAATATGGGCACCCGGAGAAACATTGCAGAGCGACCTCAATGGTATGTGGCAAATGTGGGGACAGCGGTCATAAAGCGCAGGAATGCCAGTCGAAGACTGAGTGCTGCGCGACCTGCAAGCGCTTTAAGCGACCGGAAGCTGGCTCACACAGGACAGCGGCGATAGATTGCCCAGCGCGTGTGTATGCAGAGAAGCAGGCCATTAATATGACCCAGTATGCCTGAGCACGCGCACGTTTTTAGGGTGGGACAGCTAAACCTGCAGGGTTCTGCAACCGCGACTACCGAACTGCCAGTGATCGCCAGATCACTGAGGCTGGACCTTGTACTTGTCCAGGAGCAATATTGCGAAACCAGGACCATCCAGCATGGACCAGAGTCCAAGGCGGGCATTGTAGTCATGAATCCGAGGATTGCTGTCACATTCCTGGGGCACCTCAGTAATGACCATTGTGCGGTGGCCCATATTAGTTGCCCGGGAACTATGGGCGACTTCTATGCTGTATCGGTCTACTGCCAGTATAGCCATGATATTGCGGTTCACCTGCAACACTTGACGGTGATTTTAGATCAACTGACGGGTCATTCTATACTGGTGGGGATGGACAGTAATGCCCACTCGCCACTGTGGCACTGCGAACGTAGGCAATATATAGGCCGCGGCCCCGATACGGAGTACCGGAAATCCCAGATGGAAGGTCTTATCCTGGGACGGGGGCTACTTATACACAATGTGGAGGGTCAACCACCCACGTTTCATGGCCCTAATGGCCAGTCAAACGTGGACTTGACCCTTAGTACAAGAGGCCTGGCAGTCACACAGTGGACAGTGCACGAGGGGATCAGTCTGAGTGACCATCAACTGATCACCTTCGAAATTGGCACGGGCACCGCAAGGAGAACAGAGGGTCATTCTGAGGAGGGGCAGAGAGTCGTAGAGTCTGTATCCTTCCGTGAGAAGGGGGTGGATTATGAGCGATTTCGTAGTGTGCTCCATAACAAGATGGGTAGGCTTCAGACGTGGAAGCCGGCACAAGAAATCTGCTCGCAGTACTCCGACATACTCACTTGCGCTGCAGAAACCTGCTTAGGAAAGCGCGGCAAGAGGGATACAGGCGGATACGAATGGTGGACAGGGGACTTGGAGAAACTACGCCACAAAGTATATGGAGCAAGGCGAGCCTGGCAAAACTCGCGCAGGGCTAAGGACTCCAGGGAGGAGGAAAGGCTTGAGACCCTGCGTGCGGTGAGGGCTTCCTATAAAACCGCTATGAGAGCAGCAGAGGTGGCCTTTTTCCGTAACATCGCTGAGTCCGGAAACGATGACCCGTGGGGATTAGCGTACAGAGCCGCGTCGGGCAGAGTACGCCCCCCAGCGAATGTCCTGCACGGTATCCGTCTGATGGAAGGTTACTCCACGACGGCAGAGGGTACCGCGACGGGCCTCCTCACCTCCTTATGCCCGGATGACGACTCTAGTGTAGACACAGAGTATCACCGCCAGGTCAGGATTGCAGCGGCATGCTCTCCTATGGGGCAGGACTCCGACCCGCCCAGTCGGGCGGCACTTGAGCGCATCGTCAGAGAATTGCCAAGTACAGCTCCGGGATTGGATGGGCTTACTGCCCGGATCATTAAGCACGCATGGAGAGTTAGCGGAGCGGAGATGCTACTTATGTACTCTGCGTGTATTGGTGAGGGCGTATTCCCTGACATCTGGAAGATAGGTCGGTTGGTCGTCCTGCCAAAGGGCAATGACCGGCCGCTCTCGGACCCGAAGGCGTATAGACCGGTTACCCTTCTCCCGATTTTGGGAAAGATACTGGAACGCCTAATTATATCGTGTGCTCCTTGCTTGTATCGCAACATTTCAGAAAATCAGCACGGTTTCTCGAGGGGTAAGTCGACGGTTACGGCGCTTAACGCAATCCTAGACCGGGCGGCGGACTCCTCGGAAAATTATGTGCAAGTAATTCTTTTGGACATCTCGGGGGCCTTTGACAACGCCTGGTGGCCCATGGTCCTGACGAAAGCAAAGCAGGGCGGATGCCCGCCGAATATATACCGAATTTTGGTGAGCTATTTCACAGATCGGCGCGTCGGACTATTCATGGGCGACCAGGTGGTGTGGAAGCGGTCCACTATGGGCTGCCCCCAGGGATCAGTATTGGGACCTCCTCTTTGGAACCTCCTGTTGGACGACATCCTGAAGCTACCGTGGCCAGACGGGGTGATGGCAGTGGCTTACGCGGACGACATCACGATCGTGATCGAGGCGCCAAGTCGGGCGGTGATCGAGCGCAACGCTCGGTTATCGCTGGAGTCGGTATCCGCTTGGGGGAAGCGGAATCGGCTTAGTTTTTCAGCACCAAAGTCGCAGACCCTGACTTTGAAGGGCAAGTTTAAACGTCCCCCTACCATACGCATGGATGGGGCCTCGATCGCGCACGTGACGAATGCCAAGGTGCTGGGCGTTGTAGTCGACGAAGCGGGCTCCTACGTGCCGCATGCAAGTTTGGCCGGCCAACGGGCTGTGAATGCCTTCGGGAAGATGTCGAGGATATCCGCTTCTTCCTGGGGTGTAAGGTACCGTGCCCTGAGAGTTCTGTTTGCAGGGACCTATGTGGCGATTTTAACCTATGCTGCGGCCGTATGGTGGCGAAGTGTGGGGAGGTACGCAGTGCGGAGTACGCTGCTCCGTACGCAACGTCCGGCCTTAATTCTTCTGACAAAGGCATACAGGTCGGTCAGCACCGCAGCGTTACCTGTGCTAGCGGGAGTGCTACCGGCCGATCTGGAGGTCTGTCGTGCGGGACGAATCTCACAGGAGTGTTCCGGGATGGTCAGCAGGGAGCGCAAGGTGGCAATTGGGAAGGTGAGAGCGGAGGTGATGGCTCAGTGGCAGGAACGATGGCAGTCTTCCAAGGATGGTAGGGAGTTGTACTCATTCTTCACGGATGTGACGGACAGGGTGTCTTTCGGCTGGGTGGAACCGGAATACGTCATGTCACAGATCCTCACAGGTCATGGGAGTTTCAGAGGCCGCCTGAACAAAATGTCGCTATGCGACACAGCGCTATGTTACTGTGGGCTGGCAGACGAAACCCGAGACCATGTCCTGTGGGACTGTGAGCTGTATGCAGACGAGCGGGAGGAAATGTTGGGGAACTGGAGTAGAGGGGAGATAGGGCCTATCTATCACAGAGAGCTGATAGCTAGTCCGGAGGGCTTTCGAAGGCTGAGGTCATTTGCTCACAAATGGCACAGCAAGAGAAAGGCATTAGAATTACAGTAGGAAACCTGTTAGGAATCATGTAGGACAGTTAGGAACAGTAATTCTAATGAAGTCTAGGACAGTAGGAACAGCTTTTCAGCTTTAGTTGATGGCAAGCCGCTAGGGCTGCTCGTGCGCTCAGTCACATTTTTGTGGTGTAGCACGCCCCAGAATGGGGAGAAGTGAAATTAGAGAGAGGGACAGGAAAAAAGAAAATATGGAGTTTACAAAGCACGTTCCGGTAGAGCAAGCTGTAAAGACATACGCAGTCACGCAATTGCCGGAACGTGTCTCCAATGAGTCCGTATGCCGCAAGGCGGGTAGGACCAACAGTGGAGGGAGGTGGGATTTTTGTCCCTAACGGCGAGTTCGCTGCCTGCGCTCATGCTGAGCAGACGTGCGGACAGTGTTTCTCTGATCTTTTTTCTGATTGGCTGTCGCGAGTTATCGGTGCCTCCTGCTTCTTCTTAGGCGAAGTCGCATATAAGCCCGCGGCCATCTTTAAATCCGAGCGAGATCGCGCTACTCGTAGGCGGAGCGCGGTGACGTTTTCCCCCCCGCGACGGGTAGTGTGCAAGTGCGAAAGAGACGCTATTGTGACAGTGACACTTTGTGTATACGTGACAGTGACATTTGTAAGTTAAGTGGTGACAGTGACACTTGGTGGCGCGACAGTGACGTTTTGTGGTGACAGTGACACTTGGAGTGTGGTTTCCCCTACCCCCTGCGATTTTGACGTTTTTGCCCCCCCCCCTACCCCCCCCGTGTATACCCCCCTCCACCCCCTTGGAGGGTGTTGAGACGGGTCCCGGGCCCTCCCCTGAGAGGCCTCTGAAGGGTTGGGTAATCTGGAGTTTTCCGGATTTTCCGGAGTTTTTCCTCAGTTTTCCGGCTGGGAGTGTGGGAAGGCTGATCCCTAAACTGGGTAAGTACCGTGGCGAAAATCTTGGACTTAGAAAAAATTCGTGAAATCCCGCGGCGACCGGCGGTGACCGGCACTTATAATAGTGAAGTTACGAATTGATACCATCGGACAAGGGGTAATACACGAACAGGTTCATTCGGACTCAGTAAAAATTTTCTAAGTGTAATACACGAACTGGGCTCCGGACTTAGAAGATTTCAAGTTTAATACACGAACCAGGACTGGGACTTTGAAAATTATTGACTTGGTCGTAAGGTGTTCTTATTGTGGTGAGCAGTGCGACTGTAGTAGTTTGGGTTCGCAAAAGAAAAGGGGGAGTGTAAATTAAAAGGACCACAAAAAAAAAAAAAAAAAAAAGAGAGAAAAGACGTCCATACTAATCAGTATTGGGGGGTGTGCCTAGGTGGGAGGGTGAGCTTAGGGCAGGGTGCGGCGGCACGGCCGCCTGCACCGCTCGACTATGTCCGAGAGCGACGAAGCGTCCCGCCGTCAGCGTGAGCTGATAGAAGCGGAAATGGAGAAAAAGGCGGAGGAGCTACAGGTGCTATCTGAGCTCCGCATGGAGAGCGGATTCACTCCGCGGGCATCGCTCGCTCGCACGCCACCGCAGGGGTTTGGCACCCCACTGGGGGACTTACTTATACTGGATCAGCCCCAGTCACCAATGGATGACGACCTACTCCCACAGGCAGGCGATAAACGGATGCTGTCCTCGCCGGAAGATGTTCAGGCGGCGGTGCGCCGACGCATGAACGTGCGCAAGATGGGGCGCGATGACGTGCCGCCTATCGGCGGCCTATTGTCACGACCGGCTCAACTGTCATCAAACAACCCTCTTCCCCCCCCTTCGGCAAAGCTGCCTGATAACAGCGACGTGGACGAGCTGGCAGCAGCTACCGTGGAGAAGCTGGCTGGAATGGCGACCGCCTCGACCAAGGGGATCATGGAGGCAGTAAAATGCAAGTCCTCGAAATTAAATAAGGACGAGATGGCAGCAATTGGGCTACACACGGAACGACTCGCAGCGGTTGTGCTTCACCTAACGCTTCGTGTGGCGGCAGCCGAATCCCGGGCGGCCTTAGCCGAGGCAACAGCGGCACACAGGCACGGGGATCTCGCAGGGGCCTAGCGAGACAGCGCCAAGGAGCTTTGCGCACGCGCTGCGCTTGGGAAAGGGCCTTGAACCGGTCCCAATAACGAGGCCGGCTGGACCGTCGGTGGTCGTTTACCCCGCGGAGGACCAAAAGGATACACTGAAGACGGCGGAGGACACGCGGCGCACGCTGCTGGGTGCAGTGTGCCCAGGAAAGCTGGGCCTTCAAATAGCAGGGGTGCGAAAGGTCGGGAATGCCGGGGTCGTGGTCCAGACAACATCTGTGGCCGCAGCGGACACCCTTAGGAAGGCAGTGCCCACCACACTGCGTACTGCGGAGCCTGCCGAGCGCCAGCCGCTGATAGCGCTGACTGGCATTGATAAGGAGGCCACGATGGAGGACGTCCTGGACGAAATAAAGGAGCAAAACCTGCAAGAGGACGTCGCTTGGACTCGGGAGCGGTTGGGCAAAGAGTTGCGCCTCATATTTAAAAGAAATAGGCATGGTAATAGGACGAGATGGGTGTGTCAAACTTCCCAGGACTTAAGGCGCACGCTAATTAATAGAGGGAAACTATATATAGGATGGGACGTGGTAGAGGTTACGGATCACGTCTCTGTCACCTGCTGCAGCCGATGCCAAATGTACGGGCACCCTGAAAAGTACTGTCGGGCCAAAAACATGGTTTGTGGAAATTGCGGTGAAGAGGGCCACAGGAACGCCGAGTGTCAGGCTGCAACGCCGACGTGCGCCACGTGCAAAAGGTTCGGCAGGAAGGGCGCGAACGCGCACCGCACCGCATCTAGGGATTGTCCCGCCCGCACGCATGCAGAGCAGAGAGCGGTAACGGACATCAACTATCACGATGCCTAGTCCGCCATTAGCGACAGGGGTTCGGATGGGGCAGCTTAATCTGCAGGGATCCGCCATGGCCACAGTAGAGCTGCCCAGGGTGGCAGCTGAGGAGCACCTAGACTTCATCCTGATCCAGGAGCCGTTCACGGCGGCGCATCAGGTATCGGCGGCGCGGCTACGGCTTCTCCTGCCAGAGGGACCGAACCCCAAAGCGGTGATTTTCCTCGCTAGAAACGACGCTGCGTGTACAATTCTCCGGCACCTCACCAACACGCACTGCATCGTGTGCCACATAGTGCTCAATGGTCACGACTTTTACATTGTAAGCGCATACTTTCAGTACTCTGAGGACATTTCGACCCATTTGGAGCACCTTACCAGGGTACTGAGAGCTCTACGGGGACGCCGCGTACTGTTGGGGGCGGACGTCAATGCGCACTCGCCCATCTGGCACTCAATGCCACGACACTACACCGGGCGCGGCCGTGAAGTGGCTCGCCGGCGGGAGGAAATGGAGGATTTCCTGTTGGCCCATGATCTAATAATCCATAACGCACCTGGGCAACCATTCACGTTCTCCACGGCCAATGGGGAATCAAACATAGACGTCACCTTCTCCACTAGAGGGGTTGTCGTGGCGGACTGGCGGGTGCACGAGAACCTTAGCTGTAGTGACCATCGCCTTCTAACGTACGTGCTATGTGGTACACAGATGCGAGAGCCAGCCTCTGCAGCGGAGCCGTCGGTTGCGCCAACGAGGTTTCGGGAGCGTGGAGTGGACTGGGAGCGATTCCAAGCTAGGATCCGTGAACGTATGGGTGGGATCGACTGGTCGAAGTCTGCGAGCGATGTGTGCAAGGACTTCACACGTATTATCGTGTGGACGGCTGAGGAATGTCTGGGCACGTGCGGTGATGGTAAGAAAGCGAAAGGTTACGAATGGTGGTCTCCCTCGCTGGAGGCCTTGCGTAAACGGCACAATAAGGCGAGAAAAGCATGGCAGGACGTACGAAAGGTGGGAGGGGAACTGGAAGTGCAGGCGCGACAGGTTTTTCATGAATGCCGCAGTAACTATAGGGCGTCGATGGAGAAGGCGCAGCTCGACTTCTTCCGCAAGCTAGCCGATTCGGGTAATCAGGACCCGTGGGGCCTGGCTTACCGTGCTGCCAGTGGCAGGGTCAGAGCCCCGGCGAATGTTATTAACGGCATTAGGCTTGCGGGGGGGTTCGCTGAGGATGTAGACACCGCCATGCGCGGTCTTGTGCAAGCGCTGTGCCCCGACGACGACCCGTCGTCTGACACGGCCTATCACCGGCAGGTGCGGCTGGCGGCCGCCTGCGTCCCGTCGGGTCGAGATGCGCCTCCTCTGTCGTGTCAGGATCTGGAGAAAATAGTTAAGGATCTTCCTAACACGGCTCCGGGAATCGATGGGATCACGGCGGGCATTGTCAGGCGTGTGTGGCGGGTGGCTTGTGCTGAACTAACACACATGTTTGGCATGTGCGTCGCCGAGGGTGTCTTCCCCGATGCGTGGAAGGACGGTAGGCTCATTGTTCTGCCAAAGGGCAACGACAAGCCACTTACCGATCCCAAAGCGTATCGGCCCATCACCCTTCTCCCTGTCCTGGGTAAAATTCTGGAGCGAGTAATTCTTTTGTGCGCCCCTTCCATCTTGAGTGGGGTGTCGTCGGGCCAGCACGGGTTTTCTCGGGGTAAGTCAACGCTGACGGCCTTAAACTCCATTGTGGATACCGTCCAAAGCAGCCGGCTCAGGTATGTCCAGGCCATCTTCCTGGACATATCCGGGGCCTTCGACAACGCATGGTGGCCCATGATCCTGCTCAAGGCGAAGAGGGGGGGGTGCCCGCCGAACATCTATAAGATGCTGGCGGCGTACTTCACTAACCGCCGAGTCGGACTCTTCGCCGGGAGCGGGGTTGTCTGGAAGGTCTCGACCATGGGGTGCCCGCAGGGTTCTGTAGTGGGACCACCACTATGGAATCTTCTCCTGGACGATTTGCTTCGGTTGCCGTTCCCGGTCGGCGTGAGGGTGATCGCGTACGCGGACGATGTTACGGTCCTCGTCGAGTCGGACTCTAGGGCCGGCATTGAGGCTTCGGCCTCGTGCGCCATGGCATTGATTTCTGAGTGGGGGGCTCGCAACAGGTTGGGCTTCTCCCCCTCGAAGTCATATTCCATGACTCTGAAGGGGGGCTTAGCTAAGCGCCCACCCACGGTCCGTCTTGACGGGGCCTCAGTCAAAAGCGTGCGCTCGACCAGAGTCCTGGGGGTGGTGATCGATGCGAATTTATCGTTTGGGGAACACGCTCAATCAATTGGCGAGCGTGCTGCAGCTGGGCTGGGCAAGATGTCACGCGTCTCCGCCTCTTCCTGGGGCATGCGCTACAGGGCCCTTAAGGTGCTGTACAAGGGCATTTTTGTTGCCATTATTACCTACGCGGCGGGATGCTGGTGGAGGCGCGTGAGCACACACACGGTCAGGGCCGTACTGCAGAGGACGCAAAGGCCCGCTCTCATTTTATTGACGAAGGCCTATCGGTCCGTCAGCACGGCGGCACTTCCGGTTCTGGCCGGGGTGCTGCCGGCTGACCTCGAGGTGGCCCGTGCAGGGAATATCGACGACATTCGTGGTCTGCCGCGGGATGCATTCAGGGCAGGGAGAAGGGTCATCGCGGACGAGGCTGTAGCCAAGTGGCAGCAGAGGTGGGAAAAGGAGGAAAAGGGTAGGGAACTATATCGATTTTTCCCGGACGTGGCGGTTAGGCTTGGGGCGACCTGGGTCGAGCCGGACTATCAGGTCTCTCAGATTCTGACGGGGCATGGATGTTTCCGCAAGAGGCTGTATGACATGAAGTTGTGTGAGGTCAGCGTGTGTTACTGCGGAGAGGAGGATGAGAGTTTGGACCACGTTTTGTGGCGATGCCCCCTGTATGTTGAACAGCGACGGAAGATGATGGATGGGATCACTCGCTTGGAGGAGGGACCTGTCTACTACTGCGACCTCGTGGCTTCTGAGGCCAACTTCCGGCGGTTAAAGGAGTTCGCACATAAGTGGCACCATATAAGGAGTGAGCTTGAGGGCTAAGGCTCGGGCGGGCAGCGAACCCGTGCTGTGGTGTCCTACCCACGTGAGGGGGGACAGCTAGTATGCCGCCCCAGAATGGGGAGAATGGCATAAAGAGGGACTGGACGAGAAAATTTGTAAAGGAGTCAAGAAGCGTCTGCGGTGATAGCACCACCTATTTTATAGGAGGGCTATGTCCGCAGGCGTCTCCTTGAGATTCGGCCCATATGACAAGATGTCGGTGGGGCCATGGGTGGTTGGTGGGATGTCCCTAACGGCGGCAAAGCACCAAAGTCGCAGACCCTGACTTTGAAGGGCAAGTTTAAACGTCCCCCTACCATACGCATGGATGGGGCCTCGATCGCGCACGTGACGAATGCCAAGGTGCTGGGCGTTGTAGTCGACGAAGCGGGCTCCTACGTGCCGCATGCAAGTTTGGCCGGCCAACGGGCTGTGAATGCCTTCGGGAAGATGTCGAGGATATCCGCTTCTTCCTGGGGTGTAAGGTACCTTGCCCTGAGAGTTCTGTTTGCAGGGACCTATGTGGCAATTTTAACCTATGCTGCGGCCGTATGGTGGCGAAGTGTGGGGAGGTACGCAGTGCGGAGTACGCTGCTCCGTTCGCAACGTCCGGCCTTAATTCTTCTGACTAAGGCATACAGGTCGGTCAGCACCGCAGCGTTACCTGTGCTAGCGGGAGTGCTACCGGCCGATCTGGAGGTCTGACGTGCGGGACGAATCTCACAGGAGTGTTCCGGGATGGTCAGCAGGGAGCGCAAGGTGGCAATTGGGAAGGTGAGAGCGGAGGTGATGGCTCAGTGGCAGGAACGATGGCAGTCTTCCAAGGATGGTAGGGAGTTGTACTCGTTCTTCACGGATGTGACGGACAGGGTGTCTTTCGGCTGGGTGGAACCGGAATACGTCATGTCACAGATCCTCACAGGTCATGGGAGTTTCAGAGGCCGCCTGAACAAAATGTCGCTATGCGACACAGCGCTATGTTACTGTGGGCTGGCAGACGAAACCCGAGACCATGTCCTGTGGGACTGTGAGCTGTATGCAGACGAGCGGGAGGAAATGTTGGGGAACTGGAGTAGAGGGGAGATAGGGCCTATCTATCACAGAGAGCTGATAGCTAGTCCGGAGGGCTTTCGAAGGCTGAGGTCATTTGCTCACAAATGGCACAGCAAGAGAAAGGCATTAGAATTACAGTAGGAAACCTGTTAGGAAACATGTAGGACAGTTAGGAACAGTAATTCTAATGAGGTCTAGGACAGTAGGAACAGCTTTTCAGCTTTAGTTGATGGCAAGCCGCTAGGGCTGCTCGTGCGCTCAGTCACATTTTTGTGGTGTAGCACGCCCCAGAATGGGGAGAAGTGAAATTAGAGAGAGGGACAGGAAAAAAGAAAATATGGAGTTTACAAAGCACGTTCCGGTAGAGCAAGCTGTAAAGACATACGCAGTCACGCAATTGCCGGAACGTGTCTCCAATGAGTCCGTATGCCGCAAGGCGGGTAGGACCAACAGTGGAGGGAGGTGGGATTTTGTCCCTAACGGCGGATGCCCGCCGAATATATACCGAATTTTGGTGAGCTATTTCACAGATCGGCGCGTCGGACTATTCATGGGCGACCAGGTGGTGTGGAAGCGGTCCACTATGGGCTGCCCCCAGGGATCAGTATTGGGACCTCCTCTTTGGAACCTCCTGTTGGACGACATCCTGAAGCTACCGTGGCCAGACGGGGTGATGGCAGTGGCTTACGCGGACGACATCACGATCGTGATCGAGGCGCCAAGTCGGGCGGTGATCGAGCGCAACGCTCGGTTATCGCTGGAGTCGGTATCCGCTTGGGGGAAGCGGAATCGGCTTAGTTTTTCAGCACCAAAGTCGCAGACCCTGACTTTGAAGGGCAAATTTAAACGTCCCCCTACCATACGCATGGATGGGGCCTCGATCGCGCACGTGACGAATGCCAAGGTGCTGGGCGTTGTAGTCGACGAAGCGGGCTCCTACGTGCCGCATGCAAGTTTGGCCGGCCAACGGGCTGTGAATGCCTTCGGGAAGATGTCGAGGATATCCGCTTCTTCCTGGGGTGTAAGGTACCGTGCCCTGAGAGTTCTGTTTGCAGGGACCTATGTGGCGATTTTAACCTATGCTGCGGCCGTATGGTGGCGAAGTGTGGGGAGGTACGCAGTGCGGAGTACGCTGCTCCGTACGCAACGTCCGGCCTTAATTCTTCTGACAAAGGCATACAGGTCGGTCAGCACCGCAGCGTTACCTGTGCTAGCGGGAGTGCTACCGGCCGATCTGGATGTCTGCCGTGCGGGACGAATCTCACAGGAGTGTTCCGGGATGGTCAGCAGGGAGCGCAAGGTGGCAATTGGGAAGGTGAGAGCGGAGGTGATGGCTCAGTGGCAGGAACGATGGCAGTCTTCCAAGGATGGTAGGGAGTTGTACTCATTCTTCACGGATGTGACGGACAGGGTGTCTTTCGGCTGGGTGGAACCGGAATACGTCATGTCACAGATCCTCACAGGTCATGGGAGTTTCAGAGGCCGCCTGAACAAAATGTCGCTATGCGACACAGCGCTATGTTACTGTGGGCTGGCAGACGAAACCCGAGACCATGTCCTGTGGGACTGTGAGCTGTATGAAGACTAGCGGGAGGAAATGTTGGGGAACTGGAGTAGAGGGGAGATAGGGCCTATCTATCACAGAGAGCTGATAGCTAGTCCGGAGGGCTTTCGAAGGCTGAGGTCATTTGCTCACAAATGGCACAGCAAGAGAAAGGCATTAGAATTACAGTAGGAAACCTGTTAGGAATCATGTAGGACAGTTAGGAACAGTAATTCTAATGAAGTCTAGGACAGTAGGAACAGCTTTTCAGCTTTAGTTGATGGCAAGCCGCTAGGGCTGCTCGTGCGCTCAGTCACATTTTTTGTGGTGTAGCACGCCCCAGAATGGGGAGAAGTGAAATTAGAGAGAGGGACAGGAAAAAAGAAAATATGGAGTTTACAAAGCACGTTCCGGTAAAGCAAGCTGTAAAGACATACGCAGTCACGCAATTGCCGGAACGTGTCTCCAATGAGTCCGTATGCCGCAAGGCGGGTAGGACCAACAGTGGAGGGAGGTGGGATTTTGTCCCTAACTTAGCGGACTGACGCGTTCGACACGGTAGTGGACGGACACGTTTGTACTGCGCTCCGCAAATTAAATATTTTTTATTTGATTTTCGGGGTTTTTTTTGCTGAATTTCAGCTGTGATTTTGTTTTGTAAGTGTAGTAATACACGAACTCGTAGTGTTATTTATATTTAGTGTTCATTTTGTGGTATTTTAAGCAGTTTTATAAGTGGTTTTCTGTTCTGGAACACGTGGTTCACAGAAGGTGCTGTGATTTCGGGGTAGCCGCACTGAAATTTCAGTGTCTGGCTACGGACGTTCAGCCGTCAGTGTCCAGGCAGGTACTAGTGTTGTTTTATTTTAATTATTAAGTGTCTGGAGTGGATTTACTAAGCTGAATCCACGCCGGCACATGGTAATTTTTTAGGTTAGGAGCACGTGATGTGTTAAATTATAGTGTGGTTTTATAGGTTAGTTCATAGACGTGTTGTTGGTCTGTGATATTTTAGTCGATAATTGTATATTTGGACGCCGTAGATCGACGACATTACGCCATTATTGGGGTCTTGCACGTGGTCTGCGGTGTTTTAAGTTTTTAGGTTAGGTGTTGACAGCTGTCAGTTACGGTGTCATCCGGGCCGTCACCTGTCAGTTGGCTGTCGTTGACACCTGACATCTGTCAGTGTCATCGGGCTGTCAGCTGTCGGTTTTCATCTCGGGGTGACATCTGTCATCTGTTGACAACTGAGTGTTGCCAATTTTTGATCTTGGTACATTTTTGGTACTTTGTAACGGAAAATTAGATTGTTAGTTTGTTATTTATTTTATTAGTTTGATAATCATTTTTATTCTTTTATTGAGATATTGTGGAGGTGCTTGGTAGCTCAGGTTACTAGGTAAGGTCAAGAGAATGGCGGATGACGACGATGGGGAGTCATTTAGGGCGGTGATTGACGCGGAGCTCTCCAAGAGGGAGGAAGAGCTGCGATGCCTGGAGGAGCTGCGGGAGGGAATAGGTTTCACACCTAGGAACTCCCTAATGCGGACTGCACCGGGTGGCTTTCAGGCGGCGAGTGGCTCCATACCGCCTATTAGGGAGGAATGCTTGCCGCCGGACAGCCCGGTTGCGCCGTCGGGTGGAAAGAGGCCACTGAGCTCCCCTCAGGAGTCTCAGGGAAGACCGACGCGCAGCAGGATGGCAGCGAGGACGGGCGAAGTTCCACCCATAAGTGGAATCTTGGCAGCGGTGGCGGCACCAGGGGTGGTGCGGGTGCTCGGTTCGAGCTCGCCCCCCCCCCGGGGTCCCCACCGGAGGCGTCTAGCACGCCAAACAAGGGAACGGGGCTGGCGGCTATGGATAAGACCCAGCTGATTGACCAGGTGTATCAATCGGTCAAAGGGATCAGCGGGGTGGCCAATGCCACTAACAAGCTGAATATGACGGACAAGGGGCTAATAGCCGGGTACAGCCAGGATATTCTGGCAGTGGTAGCTGCCTTGACCACTAGGATGGCAGAGCTGGAACACCAGCTCATAGCTAAGGGCCTGAGGGTGGCGACTCTGGAGCTGCAGCGGGCCGGCGGGACTGCCGCGCCTGTGCGTAACCACCCGGCCACGGACGGTGTCCGTACTGTGGACTATGCGGCAATATTAAAGCTGCATAATGGCAAGCCGCGAGTAGCGGTGGAGCAGCGCGGGCCTGCCGTACTGTTCTACCCGAACAGTGAGGATATTAAATCTTCGGACGCCACTCTCAAGGAACTCCGTGAGAAGGTGCAGCCGGGCCAGAAAGGGATTCAGGTGGAGGGAGTGAGGCGTGTGGGTAACGCGGGAGTTGTCGTGCAGACGGCGTCTTCCACAGCCGCACAAAAACTTAAAGCGGCGGCTCCTCCGACGCTCAGATCGGCTGATCCGAAATCCCGGCGACCACTCGTGGCTCTTCGGAACCTGAGCGGGAACCCGAAGGCAGAGGACGTACTGGAGGACCTTCACAGGGTAAACCTCGCAGATGACCCAGCTTGGCCTATCGATAAAGTGCGGAAGGAGGCAGGGTTCGCCTTCAAGAAGGGCAGGCGTGGGGGCCGAACCACAACCGTGGTTTTCGAGGTCTCGGCTGCCCTCCGGGACAAGCTGGTCGGACTAGGCAGGGTGTATGTGGGATGGGACGCAGTGGAGGTCTGTGACTTTATCCTGCAATAAATGCCAGCAATATGGGCACCCCGAGAAACATTGCAGAGCGACCTCAATGGTTTGTGGCAAATGTGGGGACAGCGGTCACAAAGCGCGGGAATGCCAGTCGAAGACTGAGTGCTGCGCGACCTGCAAGCGCTTTAAGCGACCGGAAGCTGGCTCACACAGGACAGCGGCGATAGATTGCCCAGCGCGTGTGTATGCAGAGAAGCAGGCCATTAATATGACCCAGTATGCCTGAGCACGCGCACGTTTTTAGGGTGGGACAGCTAAACCTGCAGGGTTCTGCAACCGCGACTACCGAACTGCCAGTGATCGCCAGATCACTGAGGCTGGACCTTGTACTTGTCCAGGAGCAATATTGCGACACCAGGACCATCCAGCATGGACCAGAGTCCAAGGCGGGCATTGTAGTCATGAATCCGAGGATTGCTGTCACATTCCTGGGGCACCTCAGTAATGACCATTGTGCGGTGGCCCATATTAGTTGCCCGGGAACTATGGGCGACTTCTATGCTGTATCGGTCTACTGCCAGTATAGCCATGATAATGCGGTTCACCTGCAACACTTGACGGTGATTTTAGATCAACTGACGGGTCATTCTATACTGGTGGGGATGGACAGTAATGCCCATTCGCCACTGTGGCACTGCGAACGTAGGCAATATATAGGCCGTGGCCCCGATACGGAGTACCGGAAATCCCAGATGGAAGGTCTTATCCTGGGACGGGGGCTACTTATACACAATGTGGAGGGTCAACCACCCACGTTTCATGGCCTTAATGGCCAGTCAAACGTGGACTTGACCCTTAGTACAAGAGGCCTGGCAGTCACACAGTGGACAGTGCACGAGGGGATCAGTCTGAGTGACCATCAACTGATCACCTTCGAAATTGGCACGGGCACCGCAAGGAGAACAGAGGGTCGTTCTGAGGAGGGGCAGAGAGTCGTAGAGTCGGTATCCTTCCGTGAGAAGGGGGTGGATTATGAGCGATTTCGTAGTGTGCTCCATAACAAGATGGGTAGGCTTCAGACGTGGAAGCCGGCACAAGAAATTTGCTCACAGTACTCCGACATTCTCACTTGCGCTGCAGAAACCTGCTTAGGAAAGCGCGGCAAGAGGGATACAGGCGGATACGAATGGTGGACAGGGGACTTGGAGAAACTACGCCACAAAGTATATGGAGCAAGGCGAGCCTGGCAAAACTCGCGCAGGGCTAAGGACTCCAGGGAGGAGGAAAGGCTTGAGACCCTGCGTGCGGTGAGGGCTTCCTATAAAACCGCTATGAGAGCAGCAGAGGTGGCCTTTTTCCGTAACATCGCTGAGTCCGGAAACGACGACCCGTGGGGATTAGCGTACAGAGCCGCGTCGGGCAGAGTACGCCCCCCAGCGAATGTCCTGCACGGTATCCGTCTGATGGAAGGTTACTCCACGACGGCAGAGGGTACCGCGACGGGCCTCCTCGCCTCCTTATGCCCGGATGATGACTCTAGTGTAGACACAGAGTATCACCGCCAGGTCAGGATTGCAGCGGCATGCTCTCCTATGGGGCAGGACTCCGATCCGCCCAGTCGGGCGGCACTTGAGCGCATCGTCAGAGAATTGCCAAGTACAGCTCCGGGATTGGATGGGCTTACTGCCCGGATCATCAAGCACGCATGGAGAGTTAGCGGAGCGGAGATGCTACTTATGTACTCTGCGTGTATTGGTATCTTATTGTGAGGGCGTATTCCCTGACATCTGGAAGATAGGTCGGTTGGTCGTCCTGCCAAAGGGCAATGACCGGCCGCTCTCGGACCCGAAGGCGTATAGACCGGTTACCCTTCTCCCGATTTTGGGAAAGATACTGGAACGCCTAATTATATCGTGTGCTTCTTGCTTGTATCGCAACATTTCAGAAAATCAGCACGGTTTCTCGAGGGGTAAGTCGACGGTCACGGCGCTTAACGCAATCCTAGACCGGGCGGCGGACTCCTCGGAAAATTATGTGCAAGTAATTCTTTTGGACATCTCGGGGGCCTTTGACAACGCCTGGTGGCCCATGGTCCTGACGAAAGCAAAGCAGGGCGGATGCCCGCCGAATATATACCGAATTTTGGTGAGCTATTTCACAGATCGGCGCGTCGGACTATTCATGGGCGACCAGGTGGTGTGGAAGCGGTCCACTATGGGCTGCCCCCAGGGATCAGTATTGGGACCTCCTCTTTGGAACCTCCTGTTGGACGACATCCTGAAGCTACCGTGGCCAGACGGGGTGATGGCAGTGGCTTACGCGGACGACATCACGATCGTGATCGAGGCACCAAGTCGGGCGGTGATCGAGCGCAACGCTCGGTTATCGCTGGAGTCGGTATCCGCTTGGGGGAAGCGGAATCGGCTTAGTTTTTCAGCACCAAAGTCGCAGACCCTGACTTTGAAGGGCAAGTTTAAACGTCCCCCTACCATACGCATGGACGGGGCCTCGATCGCGCACGTGACGAATGCCAAGGTGCTGGGCGTTGTAGTCGACGAAGCGGGCTCCTACGTGCCGCATGCAAGTTTGGCCGGCCAACGGGCTGTGAATGCCTTCGGGAAGATGTCGAGGATATCCGCTTCTTCCTGGGGTGTAAGGTACCGTGCCTTGAGAGTTCTGTTTGCAGGGACCTATGTGGCAATTTTAACCTATGCTGCGGCCGTATGGTGGCGAAGTGTGGGGAGGTACGCAGTGCGGAGTACGCTGCTCCGTACGCAACGTCCGGCCTTAATTCTTCTGACTAAGGCATACAAGTCGGTCAGCACCGCAGCGTTACCTGTGTTAGCGGGAGTGCTACTGGCCGATCTGGAGGTCTTTCGTGCGGGACGAATCTCACAGGAGTGTTCCGGGATGGTCGGCAGGGAGCGCAAGGTGGCAATTGGGAAGGTGAGAGCGGAGGTGATGGCTCAGTGGCAGGAACGATGGCAGTCTTCCAAGGATGGTAGGGAGTTGTACTCATTCTTCACGGATGTGACGGACAGGGTGTCTTTCGGCTGGGTGGAACCGGAATACGTCATGTCACAGATCCTCACAGGTCATGGGAGTTTCAGAGGCCGCCTGAACAAAATGTCGCTATGCGACACAGCGCTATGTTACTGTGGGCTGGCAGACGAAACCCGAGACCATGTCCTGTGGGACTGTGAGCTGTATGCAGACGAGCGGGAGGAAATGTTGGGGAACTGGAGTAGAGGGGAGATAGGGCCTATCTATCACAGAGAGCTGATAGCTAGTCCGGAGGGCTTTCGAAGGCTGAGGTCATTTGCTCACAAATGGCACAGCAAGAGAAAGGCATTACAGTAGGAAACCTGTTAGGAAACATGTAGGACAGTTAGGAACAGTAATTCTAATGAAGTCTAGGACAGTAGGAACAGCTTTTCAGCTTTAGTTGATGGCAAGCCGCTAGGGCTGCTCGTGCGCTCAGTCACATTTTTGTGGTGTAGCACGCCCCAGGATGGGGAGAAGTGAAATTAGAGAGAGGGACAGGAAAAAAGAAAATATGGAGTTTACAAAGCACGTTCCGGTAGAGCAAGCTGTAAAGACATACGCAGTCACGCAATTGCCGGAACGTGTCTCCAATGAGTCCGTATGCCGCAAGGCGGGTAGGACCAACAGCGGAGGGAGGTGGGATTTTGTCCCTAACTGAGCAACAGCAGCTGGGGCGCCACCTACATTTGTTCCAACCACGGCGTCGTATGCGGCAACACTGAGGCTGCCGAGGCGCCAAGAACCAATCAGAATAGGCGCACCACCGGGGCCACTGTTGGCTTTCTACCCCGCTGATGAGGATGGCGCCATCAAGACCGCGGAGGAGACCAAGGCAGTACTAAAAAAGGCGGTCGACCCCGCCAAACAGTGGATTCAGGTCGCTAAGGTGAGGAAAGTGGGCAATGCGGGTGTGATCGTGCAGACGACGGACACTGAGTCGGCCAACAGACTCCGGGCGGCCATCCCCAGTACGCTCCGGGTTACAGAGCCCAAGAGGAAACAGCCCCTCATATGCCTCAATAGGCTAGATGGCGAAGCTATCCGCGGTGTGCCGGGAGCATGGGGTCGACGTCGTACTCCTTCAAGAGCAGTATGCGCAGGCTGAGCAAAGTTGCATACTGGACAAAGGCGGAACAGCTAGGGCAGGGTTGTACCTACATAGGCAAGGCTTGGCCTGCGCGGTGCTACAGCACCTTTCCAACGACCACTGCCTGGTGGCACATTTGGAGGAGTGCGACCTGCACGTGGTCTCTGCGTACTTCCAGTACGGGGAGGATATTGGCCGACACCTGCACCACCTGGAGGGTGTTATGGAGGCGCTGCGCGGGAAGCGCATTTTGGTATGCCTGGATGCCAACGCCCACTCGCCTATGTGGTATAGTGAGCCGCGGCATTACACCGGTCGCGGCCACAACGCGGAGTACAGGCGGGTGGGCACGGAGGCGTTTATTGCGGCGCATGGGCTCACCATTCATAACGTGGAGGGCCAGCCTTTCACTTTTAGTGGCCCGAATGGTGAGTCCAACATCGACTTAACACTGACCACCAGAGGTGTCACTGGTAACACGGCTCCGGGACTAGACGGTATTAGTGCGCGAATAGTGAAGAATGTTTGGGCTGTCGTACCCGCGGAGGTTACTGCGGTGTATGGCAAGTGTGTTATGGATGGTGTGTTCCCAGATGTGTGGAAGGAGGGCCAGCTTCTGGTCTTGCCGAAGGGCAACGGTAATAGGAATAGAAGCCGCTACAGCTGGGCGCTCTGTCCTGGACAATACTATCCTTTAACCCGGCGGAAGAAGACTGCGCTATTAAACGAGCGGAGGAGATCAAGGCGGTGCTGAAGAAAGCGGTCGACCCAGCTAAACTGTAGGTCCAGGTTGCCAAAGTAATAAAGGTGGATAATGCGGGTGTCCTTGAGAAGAAAACGGAATTGGCCTGCAGACTCTGGGTGGCCATCTCTGCAACGGTTCGGGTTACAGAACCCAAGAGCAGGCAACCCCTTGTGTACCTTAATATACTCGACAGTGATCCTTCTATGAGGACATTATCACGGTGCTCCATGAGCAGATCTTTCGAGAGACCCCCAGTGGCCATTGGAACGGATTTAGAAGGAGGTGACCGGTGCCTTTAAGTAGAACTGCGGGGCTATTGCGTAACTCTGTTGACAGTTCAAGTGATGATCACTTGTTAACAATGTGCATCATTGAACTGTCAAACAGCCAGTTTCGTATTGCCTATCTTCAGTGACCAATTGCAGTGACGTCATTAGCCACTGGTGCCTTTGATAGCCACCGAAACACGTTTTGACAGATGTTATAGTATCGATACTTTTAATATTGCGATTGTGTAAGCTTTTGAAGCTGTATAATAGTCGATAAAATTTTAGAGTGGTCACAATAGGCACCGTAAATTTTTATAATTCACCACATTTCCACCGTAGTTTGTTAGTCACTTGTGTGATACGTAATACCAATTTTATGAAATTGTCAGTTGACAACTAAGTTTAGTGTGCAACGAATGCTAGTTGTCAACTGTTATTGAAAAAGTTAGCCAATAGCCCCCCTGGTCGTAAGACTGCGACTGGCACTGCGACCATTTTGAAATGCTCAGTCGAACTAAGAAAGGCGCTAATGAAGGAAGCGAAAGTATAGTCAGTGGCGTGCCTAGGGTTTCAAAATAAGGCAAGCCCAATAAAATTTTAACCGATTTCAAAAAAAGAAAGTTCAGTTTTCGACTGAGTATGTAGGTACCTACGTATGTATCATCGCAATTTTCTCATAAACTACTGATTAGGTACAATAAATTAAAAGACCAAAAAACAGTCATGAATTTCATTTATAATTATATCTGAGAATCAAGCACAGTTGTTTTCTATGACTAACATCGGGGGTTTGGTCAATAATAATTGAAACAAATTTTGTTTGCCTAACTTCGTAATCGATGCAAGTTTGCATCACATCGGCTACGGAATGAATAATATCGTTTTGAATTTTGTTAGATAAATAACTCGGCACCGGTTTGTCACTTTTCTAATGCTCCATATGCTTTTCTAAAACGACATCGTATTTTGAAATTAACGAGACCAGTTCTAAAAAATTGCCTTTATTTTTGAATATTTAATTTTGTTATTTTAAAAAGTCGCTAGTTTTTATTGTTACTAAATCTTAAAAAAAGTCTCCAAACTCGTTAAAAATCTCCAAGATCTCACAACGTCGCTAAAACGGCAACACTGCAGAGTTGGCAAGGTGACAAGGTCACGCATACGCGAGCAACTTCATACGAATGCCCGGCTTAAATCTTCCATACTGATCGATTTGTAGACGCATAAGGTCCTAACTCGTTATACGGCACATCGCTATAAGTGCGAAAGTGACAGAGATAGTATTTGAAAGCCCGGTAAAAGCCGGTACGTGTAAGCAAGATAGATATAGCTCTCGCGTAGATGCTGCAAACTCTGCGCGCGCTGTGTCGCGCGCTGTGTAGTAGTGTGGCATAGGTAGATACTTTGTGTTATTTTGATAAGAATTAAAGCGCGCGAACTTTTAAATAGTTCGGGTTTGATATTGATTCTCTATCGAGCATTTTAGTAAGGCATGCCTGGCTTTTCTGCTTGTATGAAGGTACCGCCACTGAGTATAGTATAGTTAGCTGGCAGGCAGTGGAGTTCACTGACTACGTGGATGTGACCTGCTGCTCCAAGTGTCAGCACCTGTACAGGCATTCGGAGCGTTATTGTAGGTCCAAAGAGACCACGTGTGCGCACTGCGGCGCAACGTCATTGCGGAGAGGAGTGCAGGGCGGGCGCGTAGTGTTGCGCGACGTGCAAGTAGCTGGAGAAAAAGGGGGTAGCAAGTCACAAGACTGCTTCCAGAGATTACCCGGTGAGACAGTATGCCGAGTCCAGGATCGTTTCAATGACGGATTATGGATAGAGGACGGTGATGCAGGTTTGGATAGCTAAATCTCACCGGGTCTGCAGGGACCTATTCGCGGTATGTCGAAAGCAGGGGATTGATGTCGTGCTCGTCCAGGAGCATTACGTGAAGACCGACAACAACTATATCATTAATAAAGGCGGGAGAACGGCCAACGCAGGGCTGCACACGCACAGGCGCGACATGGCCTGCGCGGTGCTGCAGCATCTGACCACCGACAATTGCCTTGTGGCACATTTGGAGGATTGCGACCGTGGTCTCTGTGTAGTTCCAATACGGGGAGGATATGGTGCGGAGCGAGCTATAGACCGATACTATCAAGCGGGGGAGGGCAAGACGACGTGAGTACAATGTTAGTTTTAGTGTGTGGTTGAAGCGCTGTAACGGGGTAATTCGGTGGTTCGTACTGTTATAATAGCATCACGTTGCATTACCAAGGCTAAGTAAATTGCTGAGCCAGCTTCAGTTGTTTACTTCGTTTTCTAGCGTTGTGCAATGGTATGACGTCAATGAAAAGTGATCGCAAGCCCTTCCGGCGATGGATCGGGCAGTTCGGTTTTTGCGTTTTTGGTGTGGACACTCTTTCAAAATCGTGTAACTAATTTCTAATTTCTTTAATTAAACTTCTAGAAAGTCTAAAGGTGTTTTTTTAAAAAGTCTTCAGCATCCCACCCCGTAACAGTGGTGTCAGAAGTGGGATGTCTGATAGGCTTTCGCGATAAGTTTTAACAATCTAACTAAACACGTGTCCACATCGCCGAATCTCAATAATAAAAAAATTCTTACGCTCGTGCTAAACCTAAAATCCTCTGCGCGGAAAAAAAAAGAACTGTAAAAACATAAATCCACTGTGTCAATAAAAACTCTGTATCTTCCTTGTCACGAACCCTGTGTGAAGTGAAAATAAACGTTGACTGTGTTCATCGGTGCTGTCTCGAACTCTGCTATTCCTACCATCGCTGTTCCAATCGCTACAACTTCCTGCCCCGCATTGACTCCGACGTTGGGGCCTATTCCATCGACGCTGTGCCCTATTCCGCCGACGGCGAGTCTGCGACTTGTTCCGACGGCGCTGGACAGTCTTCCGACGGCGCTGAGCTTCGACTTCGACGGCGCTGCGACTGACCTGAGGAAGGTCAGCACCCACTGGTTCTGCTACTTCTCTACGTTCGACCACGATGCTGCGCGTTTTCGTTACCCTATTGTGAGTAAAATATTCTAACATTTTGTTATTGCCATATCTGTTTGCGTGAGTTTCAAAAACATCATATAAATTTGTACGTTGTCTGTGCTTAAAATACCTTGGAAATGTCTACTAAAAGTGAAAGCAAGTCTGCACTAAGTTCTGAGCAATATCCTATGAAAGTTCTTTGTGATTTCATAGATACTTATAGTGGAGAACGCGATGTCCTACCAGCATTTTTAACGAATTGTAAGAATGCGCTTGATTTGGCTTCAGAATCGCAAAAAGATCTTTTATTAAAATTCATAATTTCTAAATTAAGAGGAAAAGCTCAAGTCGCGTGCTCCAATAGAGTATTTGAAGATTTTGATGGGCTTAAAGATTTCTTGAGGCAGAATTTTGGAGAACGAAAACACTATAACCATTTACTATTAGATTTGCAGTCATGTAAACAAGAGACAAATGAGTCTGTTGCACAGTATGTTTTAAGGATAGAAACTTGCCTCACAAATCTTCAAGCCGAGATACACAACTCAGACACTTTAAAGAAAGAGTTAGCGGGTCGCATTGCTATGACCGAAGACCTTGCGCTTTATACGTTCATTATTGGCTTACATTCCAATGTTAGTAACATAGTAAGATGTCGAGCTCCAAAATCCTTTAATGCTGCCGTAAATATTGCTCTAGAAGAGGAAAAGATTTTAAATACACAAAAAAGTACATTTGTTCAAACTAAAACAAAGTTTTGTAAAAATTGCAATAGGAAGGGACACTCAGAGTCAGAATGTTATCATAATAAAAGACGCGATGACCATCGAAATCGTGTACAATTACGAACACAGCCTAACCCATCGACGTCTAGTTTCAAGCATCCAGATAATTCAGCTCCCGTTGTTTGTAGATATTGCAAGAACGTGGGGCATGATATTTCGGAATGTCGAAAACGTCAATATAATAATAATTTGAAGTTTCAACAACGATCATCCTACCAACAACAACACTGTATAGAGGCTTCCGAAGTGTCATCACCACCACAAATCCAAGAATTACAAAATAGTGATAATTTAAACTAAAAGCCGGATTCGCGTGCAAGTGCCGACGTGAATTGCAAATAAAAGGCACTACTAATACAAACTATATTTCTAATCCCAATGAATCAAATTCTATTTCTAATAATACTAATTCTAATTCTTTTACCAAATCAATTACTAACTCAACTTGTAAACTGTTATCTTCTATTTCGGCTTTAAAGCCCACTGGTAACAGTCCAAATTCTTCATTGTCTTCCATTTCGGACAAACGTCCCATTGGCAATGTACAGAAATTAATCTTAAAAAAACCTGTACGTGTACAGTCCACTGTTTCCACTGATTCCATTAGTACTAACTCTAGCAGGGACCTAATTGATAGTATTCTTGATAGCCCTGAAGAATGTCCTACAATCTATGATATATCTCAAAATAAAAAAAGTTCGTTACCATATATCGAAGTCCTGACGTCTCATTCCAAAAAAACACTAAAACTTCTAGTTGATACCGGTAGTTCTATATGTCTTGTAAAAGAAACAAGTTTATCAAAAATCCCAAATCTCGATTCAGATAAGGTTAAGTTTAAAGGAATAAATGATATTGGTTCATACGCTGAAACAAAAGGTAGATTTACGTTATCAATCAAGTATAACGACGACTGCGAATTCCCCTTTTTA
Organism: Mythimna impura; assembly: GCA_905147345.3. Taxonomy (NCBI): domain Eukaryota; kingdom Metazoa; phylum Arthropoda; class Insecta; order Lepidoptera; family Noctuidae; genus Mythimna; species Mythimna impura. The sequence goes on from LR990364.1 coordinate 12,988,550, forward strand.
TTTCATGTTGTTGATAGAGTAAATCTTGACTACGATGGAATTTTAGGGACAAATTTTCTTACGGATTATTGCGCTTCCATATGTTACAAGACGTCACAATTACAGATACCAAGTAACCCACCTGTCTGTTTCGAATTAAACCGTGAGTTAACTTATATAATCCCAAGTCGCACTGAAATGATGATTGAGTGTTCAGTTACAAATCCAGAAATAAAAGAAGGTTTATGTTTGACAACAAAGTTAACAGACTATCCACGACTTCTATTTTCAAAGTGTCTCACTCGCGTTAAACCAAATAATAAGGTTAATATCTCTGTTTTAAATACGTCAGAAAACGAAATTACTCTATATCCAATAAAAATAACATTAGAACCAGTTTCATATATTTTAGAAAATACTCCTTCCGAGACTCCCGAACTACCTAAAGATACTTTCCCTTGCTTATCAACAACCTCATTTTATTTAGACCATAACAAGAGAGTACAGGAAGCTTTGAGATGTCATCATTTAAACAAAGAAGAAGAATCTCAGTTACGCGAGTTATGTTCCGAGTTTCATGATATTTTCTATCTTGAAGGAGATACTCTGACTGCTACAAAAACAATTCAACACGAAATTCGTACGACGTCCGAAACTCCTATTCATGTCAAAAGTTACCGTTTTCCTGAGTGTCACAAGGAGGAAGTTAGTAAACAAATAAAAAACATGCTAAACCAAGGTATTATCAGTCCATCAGTCTCGCCCTGGTCTGCTCCTATCTGGGTAGTACCAAAAAAACAAGACGCGTCTGGAAAACCAAAGTGGCGGATTGTTATAGACTACCGAAAACTTAACGAAATAACCGTTGGTGATGCTTATCCCATTCCTAACATCACCGACATACTAGATCAACTTGGACATAGTAAATATTTTAGCACACTCGATTTGGCATCTTCGTTCCATCAAGTTTATACTAAAGAGTCTGATGCTGAGAAAACTGCGTTTAGTGTTCCGAGTGTGTCAGGTCAGCCAGGCCACTACCAATTTAATAGAATGCCTTTTGGTCTTAAGAACGCTCCGTCGACCTTCCAGAGGCTCATGAATATAGTGCTTTCTGGACTACAAGGTATTCACTGTTTTACTTATTTAGATGATATTGTCGTTTTCGGTCACGATCTAACGTCTCACATCTCAAAACTTAAGTTAGTCTTCGAAAATTTACGTAAACATAATCTCAAGCTTCAGCCCGATAAAAGCGAATTTCTTCATAAGGAAGTGCAGTATCTAGGCCATATAATATCTGAGCACGGAGTGAAACCTGACCCTAAAAAGGTAGCGTGTGTACAAAACTTTCCTGTCCCCAAAAATCCTCGAGATATCAAATCTTTTCTAGGACTCGTTGGCTATTACAGGCGTTTCATAGACAACTTTTCTCATATAACAAAACCCCTTACCAGCCTTCTGAAAAAAGATTCAAAATTCTTGTGGCACGTCGAACAACAAACTGCATTCGAAACCTTGAAAAATAAGATTACTATGGCCCCAATCCTTCAATACCCTGATTTTTCAAAACCCTTTATACTCACAACGGACGCTTCTAACTATGCAGTCTCTGCTATTCTTTCTCAGGGTGAAATCAACAAAGATCTCCCAATTGCCTATGCTTCTCGCACCCTGAACAAGTCCGAAGGTAATTATTCCACAACCGAGAAAGAATGCCTTGCCATAATATTCGGCACAAAAGTATTTCGACCATATTTGTATGGACATAAGTTTAAAATTGTTACAGATCATAAACCACTACAGTGGTTATTTAATTGCAGAGACCCAAGTTCTAAACTAATTCGCTGGCGTCTGAAACTCGAGGAGTTTGATTACGAGATTATCTATAAGAAAGGTAAAACAAATTGTAACGCAGACTCCTTATCTCGCAATCCGATTCTCGCTGTTGACCCTGATGCTCCTTCTACTTCCGAGACGTACGAAAAATATTTACAAATTTGTCAAAACCAAAACCCAACTTACGACACTGTAATAGTAGAACATAACGAATCGCTACTCAAAACAAAGTGTAGGATGATTACCTATCCCTCTGCAATCGACTTAGATGACTCAATTCCATATTGCTCTGAAATTATACAAATGTCTAAATATGATGAAGACTCGCCTGACATAAGAAACGTAGAACGGGAACTGTATACCTTCCAGAGTACATCTAATGAAAAACATACGTTTACACATTTATTTTTACGCGTACATCATTATGACGAAATGAGTTACAAAGATATATTTAATATGTTACGAGACTATCGAGACATGATAACTACATGGTATTTAGAAGAAAAGGAATTCGCTATCTCTGATTTTCAAGATCCGTTTACCAAGGTGTCATTTACGAAGATTTACAATATGATAGGATTTATATTCCACAATACAAGTATCAAGGTCCATATATATCATAATAATATTCTATTTCCAACTCCTGTTGAGATCTCTCGTATATTGAAAGATAATCATGACTCCCCTACTGCGGGTCACCCGGGTATCACCCGAATGTATGAAAGATTAAAGTCTCTCTATTGGTGGAAAAATATGCGCCAAGATATTGAAAACTACGTTAAAAACTGCAAATCGTGCCAAGTCAATAAACCATTACGACATTCTAATCAAGCTCCTATGGTCATAACTTCAACGGCTACTAGACCAAACGAAAAACTATTCCTAGACATAGTTGGCCCACTTCCGGAAACTAGGATAGACCAATACAAATTTATTTTAACTCTTCAAGATGATCTCACAAAATATTCCCAGGCTTATCCCATGCAAACATGTTCCGCACAAGAAACCGCACAACGTTTGGTTCATTTTATCTCGCACCTAGGAATACCGCGAAACATCGTAACCGATCAAGGCACTAACTTCTGTTCAGAAGTATTAAAACAACTAGAACAACTTTTCGGAATCAAACATATTTTCGCGTCTCCGTATCACCCACAAACCTGTGGTGCTTTAGAAAGGAGTCATTCAACCTTGAAAGAATATTTACGGTCATATATAGAAGAAAACTCACACACATGGGATTTGTATCTTAACACAGCAATGTTAGCATACAACTCAAACGTTCATTCCACTACGGGTTTCGCCCCACTTGAACTTATGTTTGGTCATAAACCATATATACCGAAATCTATCGATACGCTCGAAAACAACACCTATACTGATTATGTACGAGCTCTTAATCACAGATTATACTATAGTCGACAAAAAGCTTTGCAAAATATTCAGCAATCCAAAGAACGATCAAAACATTATTATGATTCCCATTCTCGTCCCGTAACCTATAATGTCGGTGATACGGTATATATTCGATGCCATCACAAACAAAATAAGGCCTTATCTCCAATATGGAAAGGCCCTTATAGAATCATAAAGATAAACGGTAACCACACTGTCACACTACAAATTGGACGGAAACATATTCGTCATCACTATGACGAAATCAAACCAGCCTTCGAGTAATTAACTCTACAATATTATGCAGTTGTATCTATTGTTTACAGGTGCTCGGTGTCAGCTTACGCGGACCAATTTGTCACACAGATTTCAAACAGTTCCGGATTGTATTTTGATCAGTTATTAGATATAAAGTTTACTAATGATCATTGGAATGTAATAACTTACGTAGATCTTAGTCATATACAACCACATTTAGAAAATGTAGAATTTTTATTTGATAAGACATCTAAATATTGTGACTCTGTATCCTCATCCCAAGTCAAATCTGATTGTTTAAACTCACTGAATTCTCTTAAATTACAACATAGTAACAATGTTAAGAAATTTTCGTCTATTTCATACTTAGTTCAAGTAAATGAAGTTAAACGCTCAAAACGTGGCCTAATCGATGCAGGCGGATCCTTATTGAAAACTTTCTTTGGAACCTTAGATTCGGATGACGCGCACAAGTTCACAAACGCTATAAATAAAGTACAGTCAGACGAAAAACAGTTAACTATTTTAATGCGTGATAACATTCATGTAATTAAGTCTACTATTTCTACATTCAATAATACGATGACGAAAGTTAAAGATAATGAGAACCGTTTGAATCAAAATCTAAATAAAATCGAGGAAGCTTTTAGCAAGCTTATAAATACAAGTGATAAACTGGAAATAAAATCTCAATTAATGTTACTACTTACCTCTTTAGAAAGTATCATTATAACTTTATCTTTCGACATTGATGACATAAATAATGCTATATTGTTCAGTAAAATAAATGTATTGCACCCGACTGTACTAAGTCCCGTGCAATTGTATAAGGAGCTCGAGTTACATTCTAATCAGCTGCCTCGACACGCGGAGTTACCCATCCTATTGACGTTACAAAACATTAATGAAATAATAAATATATCCGACATCGTATGTTACTATCATGATAACAAACTTATACTTATCCTAAAGATACCGCTAGTTCTTTCTCAAGTTTATAATTTATTTCAAATTGTACCTTTACCTACTTCTTTAGACAATAAAACTCCAGATACTTATGTCTTAATTGCTCCAACCAAACAGTATCTGGCAATAACAACAGACCGTCTATTTTACTCACAATTTGAAAGTGTTAGTGAGTGCAAAGTGATAAAAAATCAGTGCTTCGTGTGTGTTTTAACAAACGTGTATTCAACTATTGCAAACCCTACTTGTGAAACGATTTTATTAACGGATGTAATAGATAAGTTACCAAATTCCTGCCAAACAAGAATTTTACGCGGCTCTATTGAATTGTTTCAGAAGATTTCTAATAACCGTTGGATTTTTGTACAATCAGAGCCTAGTAAGGGTCATATTTTGTGTAATGGTGACATGAGAGATCACGTCGAAATCTTGTTAGGTACAGGAATTTTACATCTTCCTAAATCTTGTAAAGCATTTTATAAAACTTTAACTTTTGTACCAACTGATAGTATTACATCTAACTTTACAACCACTGTATCCAATTTTAATATATTAACCGATGATTGTTGTAGTAATTTAAAATCCAACAAGACTTTACATGATGTCCCCCTTATTAAATTAAACGAGTTTAATAATTTTGATTCCTTATTAAAAGCAAGTACACATCTTGACGATTTTGAGAAACAGTTAAATAATATTGAAGAGCCTTCTCATCTAGAAAAGTATAGTACACATTATGTTTCCTTGATTTATGTTATTTCATTTGTATGTATAATATACTTTTTGTTTAGAACTAGGAGATATCTATGTCCCAGAAATCCAGGCTTTTGTGTTAAAATTTACAATAAAAATTATAGTAAGTCAAAAGGTTCAAAAAATAATGTTACGAATGTTGCTTATACCTCAGACTCTTCAGAAGCTGAAATTGATAATGTTTCAGTCAAATCTTTGCCAGTCCCGATTAAACGAAACACTATGAAGTAATTGTACTATGTCTAGTTTAGTTTATTAATAGTTAGTTATTATTAAGCTATTTTCTATCTCTGCCTAACTCTTTGGAGATCACAGGCATCTGGTTCATATTATTTTATTAAGTTAAGAATTAAGTTCAAGTTATATAAACTGTTTAGTTATAATTTTTATAGCGGGTTTTAATTGTTTCTTATAATGTCCACATCAAAATCTTAGATTTATTTGCATCTTTCTCATCACTTAATCTGTGATGATCAATCTTATCGGGGGGGCTGTTATAATAGCATCACGTTGCATTACCAAGGCTAAGTAAATTGCTGAGCCAGCTTCAGTTGTTTACTTCGTTTTCTAGCGTTGTGCAATGGTATGACGTCAATGAAAAGTGATCGCAAGCCCTTCCGGCGATGGATCGGGCAGTTCGGTTTTTGCGTTTTTGGTGTGGACACTCTTTCAAAATCGTGTAACTAATTTCTAATTTCTTTAATTAAACTTCTAGAAAGTCTAAAGGTGTTTTTTTAAAAAGTCTTCAGCATCCCACCCCGTAACAGTACACTAAGCTTGGTGTTGTAGGACGATAGGCGACTGCTTCCGACGCTCCGGGTAGGTACGTGGGTGGCCTGCGTGCCCCCCCACACCCCCAGCGCGGCGGTAGTACCTTTGACTCTGTTAAAGTAGCTAAATGCCTCGTCATCTAATTAGTGACGCGCATGAATGGTTTAATGAGATTCCCACTGTCCCTAACTGATGTTCGCTGTTAACTGGGTTCGCTGCCTGCGCTCATGCTGAGCAGACGTGCGGACAGTGTATTTCTGATCATTTTTCTGATTGGCTGTCGCGAGTTATCGGTGCCTCCTGCTTCTTCTTGTGCGAAGTCGCATCTAAGCCCGCGGCCATCTTTAAATCCGAGCGAGATCGCGCTACTCGTAGGCGGAGCGCGGTGACGTTTTCCCCCCCGCGACGGGTAGTGTGCAAGTGCGAAAGAGACGCTATTGTGACAGTGACACTTTGTGTATACGTGACAGTGACATTTGTAAGTTAAGTGGTGACAGTGACACTTGGTGGCGCGACAGTGACGTTTTGTGGTGACAGTGACACTTGGTGGTGCGACAGTGACGTTTTGTGGTGACAGTGACACTTGGAGTGCGGTCCCCTCACCCCCCTGCGTTTTTTTGACGTTTTGCCCCCCCCCCCCCCCCCGAATAACTACCCCCCCTTGGAGGGTGTCGGGACGGGTCCCAGGCCCTCCCCTGAGAAACCCCTGAAGAATCGCGGACTTTGGAATTTTCCGGATTTCCCGGAATTTTCCCGTTTTTCCAGCCGGGAGTGTGGGAAGGGTGCCCCCAAATAAGGGTGAGTGCTATTGGTGGCAAGTGGTGAAATTTTGGACTTGTAAAATTTTTCTGTATTTCTGCGGCGACCAGCAGTGACTACTGTTAGTATTAACGAAACCGTTAGTTGATACCATCGGTCCCTTATAAAATCACGTTCATCTGTGGACTTAGAAAATTTTTTATTACACGAACAGTTACCGTTGGACATAGTGCAATATAGTGATTAATACACGAACTGGCCACCGGACTTATAAAATCGCGTCCATCTGTGTGTGTTCTGTGTTTCTTTGTGGTGTGTGTGACCGGGATAGTTTAGAGTTGGTTAGTAAAAAAAAAAAAAAAAACAATCTATATAAAAAGACGTCCACTATTGTACAGGGAGGGTGTGCCTAGGTGGGGTGTTTGAGCTTAGGGATTGCGGAGTGACTGCCCCGGTCCCAGTCAAGTGTTTCGGTGCGGCGGCGCGGCCGCCGGCACCCGCTCACCATGGCCGAGAGTGATGACGTGGCTCGTCTCCAGCAGCAGTTGATTGAGGAGGAGATGGAGCGTAAGGCTGAGGAGCTGCGTATTCTTTCGGAAATGCGCCAGGAGGCCGGTTTCACGCCCCGACAGTCCCTTGCGCGCACCCCACCGCAGGGGTTCAGCACGCCCATAGGGGAACCACGGCCGGTATCGCCAATGGAGGCAGAGGGAAGCCACGCCCAGGCCGGCGAGAAAAGGTGGCTCACTTCACCAGAGGAGGTCCAGGGAGCGCTGCGGCGCTGCATGAGCAAAAGGTCCGGCCGAGTAGATGTGCCGCCGATTGGGGGCCTGCTGTCGCGGCCGGTGATTGCGCCGCCATCACCGCCCCCCCCTCCTCCTGCAGCTGACTCGGGCAACCGAAAATCAGACGTCGACGACCTGACGACGGCACCGGTCGACGTGCTCGCTACAACTCAAATCATATGAAATACATTTGTCATTAAAATAGCAAATAAAAATAGTAAATGTCACAAATTCATTAAATGTCAAAATACATTATTCAATTGTCAGAACTAAATTCATTATAAATGTCAAAAACAAAATTCATTATAATTGTCAAAATAAATTCATTATACTTAAATGTCAAAATTAATTATTATAAATGTCAAAATTAATTCGTTACAATGTCAAAATAAATTCATTACAAATGTCAAAATAAATAAATATCGTGGGGTCCGAGTGCTCACAAGTTGTATAAAGATCTGTCAAAACGTCTAGTTGACACTTCGCGTGACCCAAGGGCTGGCTTTTACCTCGGACAGAGGATAAGCATTGCCATACAGCGTGGCAATGCCGCCAGTCTTTTGGGCACATTACCAGTCGACAGCGATGTGGAAGAGTTTTTTGACGCCATATTTTAGTTTTAGATAGTTGTAATTAGATTAGGGTTTTTATTATTATTTATTTTATTTTATTGTAATTAGTTAGTATTTTTAAATGTAAATAAATTTCTTATACCTGAAAAAAAAAAAAAAACAAATTTCAAAATAAATTCATTACAATGTCAAAAAAAAAATTATACCAAATGTCAAAATAAATTTATTACAAATGTCAAAAAAAAAACCAAATGTCAAAGTAAATGCATTACAAATGTCAAAATAAATTAATACCAATGTCAAAAAGTAAAAAAAAAAAAATAAAATCGTAACAAATGAAAATTCGTGAAATCCCGCGGCGACCAGCGGTGACCAGCACTTATAATAGTGAAATTGCGAATTGATACCATCGGACAAGGTGTAATACACGAACAGGTACATTCGGAAATTCCTGGACTTAGAAAAAAAATTCATGAAATCCTGCGGCGACCAGCGGTGACCAGCACTTACAATAGTGAAATTGCGAATTGATCCCATCGGTGAAGGTGTAATACACGAACAGGTACATTCGGACTCAGTAAAAATTTTCTAAGTGTAATACACGAACTGGGCACCGGACTTAGAAGATTACAAGTTTTAATACACGAACCAGCTTTGGGACTTGGAAAATTATTGACTTGGTCGTAAGGTGTTTTTATTGTGGTGAGCAGTGCGACTGTAGTAGTTTGGGTTCGCAAAAGAAAAGGGGAAGTGTAAACTAAAAGGACCACGAGAAAAGACGTCCATACTAATCAGTATTGAGAAAAGACGTCCATACTAATCAGTATTGGGGGGGTGTGCCTAGGTGGGAGGGCGAGCTTAGGGCAGGGTGCGGCGGCACGGCCGCCTGCACCGCTCGACCATGACCGAGAGCGACGAAGCGTCCCGCCGTCAGCGTGAGCTGATTGAAGCGGAGATGGAACGAAAGGCGGAGGAGCTACAGGTGCTGTCAGAGCTCCGCATGGAGAGCGGTTTCACTCCGCGGGCATCGCTCGCTCGCACGCCACCGCAGGGGTTTGCCACTCCACTGGGGGACATTATCCTGGATCAGCCCCAGTCACCAATGGAAGACGACCTACTTCCGCAGACAGGAGATAAACGGATGCTGTCCTCGCCGGAAGATGTTCAGGTGGCGGTGCGCCGACGCATGAACGTGCGCAAGATGGGGCGCGATGACGTGCCGCCTATCGGCGGCCTATTGTCACGGCCGGCTCAACTGTCATCAAACAACCCTCTTCCCCCCCCCTTTGGCAAAGCTGCCTGATAACAGCGACGTGGACGAGCTGGCAGCAGCTACTGTGGAGAAGCTGGCTGGAATGGCGACCGCCTCGACCAAGGGGATTATGGAGGCAGTGAAATGCAAGTCCTCGAAACTAAATAAGGACGAGATGGCAGCAATTGGGCTACACACGGAACGGCTCGCAGTGGTTGTGCTTCATCTAACGCTTCGTGTGGCGGCAGCGGAATCCCGGGCGGCCTTAGCCGAGGCAACAGCGGCACACACAGGAACGGGGATCTCGCAAGGGCCTAGCGAGACAGCGCCAAGGAGCTTTGCGCACGCGCTGCGCTTGGGAAAGGGCTTTGAACCGGTCCCAATAACGAGGCCGGCTGGACCGTCAGTGGTCGTTTACCCCGCGGAGGACCAAAGGGAAACACTAAAGACGGCGGAGGACACGCGGCGCACGCTGCTGGGTGTAGTGTGCCCAGGAAAGCTGGGCCTTCAAATAGCAGGGGTGCGAAAGGTCTGGAATGCCGGGTTCGTGGTCCAGACAACATCAATAGCCGCAGCGGACACCCTTAGGAAGGCAGTGCCACACTGCGTACTGCGGAGCCTGCCGAGCGCCAGCCGCTGATAGCGCTGACTGGCATTGATAAGGAGGCCACGATGGAGGACGTCCTGGACGAAATAAAGGAGCAAAACCTGCAAGAGGACGTCGCTTGAACTCGGGAGCGGTTGAGCAAAGAGTTGCGCCTCATATTTAAAAGAACAGGCATGGTAATAGGACAAGATGGGTGTGTCAAACTTCCCAGGACTTAAGGCGCACCCTAATCAATAGAGGGAAATTATATATAGGATGGGACGTGGTAGAGGTGACGGATCACGTCTCGGTCACCTGCTGCAGCCGATGCCAACTGTACGGGCACCCTGAAAAGTACTGTCGGGCCAAAAACATGGTTTGTGGAAATTGCGGTGAAGAGGGCCACAGGAACGCCGAGTGCCAGGCTGCAACGCCGACGTGCGCCACGTGCAAAAGGTTCGGCAGGAAGGGCGCGCACGCGCACCGCACCGCATCTAGGGATTGTCCCGCCGGCACGCATGCAGAGCAGAGAGCGGTAACAGACATTAATTATCACAATGCCTAGTCCACCATTAGCGACAGGGGTTCGGATGGGGCAGCTTAATCTGCAGGGATCCGCCATGGCCACAGTAGAGCTGCCCAGGGTGGCAGCTGAGGAGCACCTAGACTTCATCCTGATTCAGGAGCCGTTCACGGCGGCGCATCAGGTATCGACGGCGCGGCTACAGCTTCTCCTGCCAGAGGGACCGAACCCCAAAGCGGAGATTTTCCTTGCTAGAAACGACGCTGCGTGTACAATTCTCCGGCACCTCACCAACACGCACTGCATCGTGTGCCACATAGTGCTCAATGGTCACGACTTTTACATCGTAAGCGCATACTTTCAGTACTCTGAGGACATTTCGACCCATCTGGAGCACCTTACCAGGGTACTGAGAGCTCTACGGGGACGCCGCGTATTGTTGGGGGCGGACGTCAATGCGCACTCACCCATCTGGCATTCAATGCCACGACACTACACCGGGCGCGGCCGCGAAGTGGCTCGCCTACGGGAGGAAATGTAGGATTTCCTGTTGGCCCATGACCTAATAATTCATAACGCACCTGGGCAACCATTCACATTCTCCACGGCCAATGGGGAATCAAACATAGACGTCACCTTCTCCACTAGAGGGGTTGTCGTGGCGGACTGGCGGGTGCACGAGAACCGTAGCTGTAGTGACCATCGCCTTCTAACGTACGTGCTATGTGGTACACAGATGCGAGAGCCAGCCTCAGCAGCAGAGCCGTCGGTTGCGCCAACGAGGTTTCGGGAGCGTGGAGTGGACTGGGAGCGATTCCAAGCTAGGATCCGTGAACGTATGGGTGGGATCGACTGGTCGAAGTCTGCGAGCGATGTGTGCAAGGACTTCACACGTATTATCGTGTGGACGGCTGAGGAATGTCTGGGCACGTGCGGTGATGGTAAGAAAGCGAAAGGTTACGAATGGTGGTCTCCCTCGCTGGAGGCCTTGCGTAAACGGCACAATAAGGCGAGGAAAGCATGGCAGGACGTACGAAAGGTGGGAGGGGAACTGGAAGTGCGGGCGCGACAGGTTTTTCATGAATGCCGCAGTAACTATAGGGCGTCGATGGAGAAGGCGCAGCTCGACTTCTTCCGCAAGCTGGCCGATTCGGGTAATCAGGACCCGTGGGGCCTGGCTTACCGTGCTGCCAGTGGCAGGGTTAGAGCCCCAGCGAATGTTATTAACGGCATTAGGCTTGCGGGGGGATTCGCTGAGGATGTAGACACCGCCATGCGCGGTCTTGTGCAAGCGCTGTGCCCCGACGACGACCCGTCGTCTGACACGGCCTATCACCGGCAGGTGCGGCTGGCGGCCGCCTGCGTCCCTTCGGGTCGGGATGCGCCTCCTCCGTCTTGTCAGGATCTGGAGAAGATAGTCAAGGACCTCCCTAACACGGCTCCGGGAATCGACGGTATTACGGCGAGCATAGTCAGGCGCGTGTGGCAGTCGGCGAGCGCTGAGATGACACACGCGCTTGGTTTGTGCGTCGCCGAGGGAACCTTCCCCGATGCGTGGAAGGACGGCAGGCTTGTTGTCCAGCCAAAGGGCAACGACAAGCCCCTTACCGATCCTAAAGCGTATCGGCCCATCACTCTGCTTCCTGTCCTGGGAAAAGTCTTAGAGCGCGTCATGCTACAGAGTGCACCATCAATCGTGCGCGGGGTGTCCTCCTGCCAGCACGGGTTTTCTCGGGGTAGGTCTACGCTGACGGCCCTGAATGAGATGCTCCGGACTGTCCACGAGAGCTGCTTCAGGTATGTCCAGGCCATCCTCCTGGATATATCTGGGGCTTTTGATAATGCATGGTGGCCCATGATCCTGCTCAAGGCAAAGAGCGGGGGGTGCCCGCCAAACGTCTACCGGATGCTGGCGGCGTACTTCACAAACCGTCGGGTCGGTCTCTTTGCCGAGAGCAGGGTCATGTGGAAAACATCGACCATGGGGTGCCCGCAGGGCTCTGTAGTGGGTCCGCCACTATGGAACCTTCTCTTGGACGACCTGCTTCGACTGCCATTCCCGCACGGTGTGAGAGTGGTTGCGTACGCCGATGACATAACGATCCTCATCGAGTCGGACTCCAGAGCCGGCATTGAGGCATCTGCCTCGTGCGCCATGGCCTTAGTAAGTGAATGGGCGGCTCGTAACAGACTGGGCTTCTCCCCCTCGAAGTCATGTTCTATGACTCTGAGGGGGGGCTTGTCCAAGCGCCCACCCACGGTCCGGCTTGATGGGGTTTCGGTCAAGAGTGTGCGTTCGGCCAGGGTGCTGGGAGTGGTGGTCGACGCAAACCTGTCGTTCGGGGAACACGCTCTATCCATAGGCGAGCGTGCTGCAGCCGGACTGGGCAAGATGGCGCGCGTCTCCGCCTCATCTTGGGGTGTCAGGTACAGGGCCCTTAAGGTCCTATACAAGGGGATATACGTCCCCACAGTCACCTACGCCGCAGGCTGCTGGTGGCGGCGCGCGAACACTCACGTGGTCAGGTCGGCCTTGCTCAGGACGCAGAGACCGGCCCTTGTCCTTCTGACGAAGGCCTACAGATCGGTCAGTACGGCGGCTCTCCCCGTTCTGGCTGGGGTGCTGCCAGCCGACCTCGAGGTGATCCGTGGGGGCATGATAGATGACTTACGCCATCTCCCGCGGGATGGATTCAGGGCGGGGAGCAGGGTCATCGCGGGTGAGGCCGTAGCCAATTGGCAGCGGAGGTGGGAGCGGGAGGTGAAGGGCGGGGAACTCCGTCGATTCTTTCCGGACGTGGCGGCTAGGCTCAAGGCAACTTGGGTCGAGCCGGACTACCAAGTCTCACAGATCCTGACTGGGCATGGATGTTTCCGGAAGAGATTGCATGAAATGCGGTTATGTGAGGAAAGCGTGTGTTACTGCGGTGAGGAGGATGAATGTTTGGACCCCGTTTTGTGGCGATGCCTCCTGTATGTTGAACAGCGACGGAAGATGATGGATGGGATCACTCGTTTGGAGGAGGGACCTGTCTACTACTGCGACCTCGTGGCCTCTGAGGCCAACTTCCGGCGGTTAAAGGAGTTCGCACATAAGTGGCACCAAATAAGGAGTGAGCTGGAGGGCTAAGGCTCGGGCGGGCAGCGAACCCGTGCTGTGGTGTCCTACCCACGTGAGGGGGGACAGCTGGTATGCCGCCCCAGAATGGGGAGAATGGCATTAAGAGGGACTGGACGAGAAAATTTGTAAAGGAGTCAAGAAGCGTCTGCGGTGATAGCACCACCTATTTTATAGGAGGGCTATGTCCGCAGGCGTCTCCTTGAGATTCGGCCCATATGACAAGATGTCGGTTGGGCCATGGGTGGTTGGTGGGATGTCCCTAACTGAGCAACAGCAGCTGGGGCGCCACCTACATTTGTTCCAACCACGGCGTCGTATGCGGCAGCACTGAGGCTGCCGAGGCGCCAAGAACCAATCAGAATAGGCGCACCACCGGGGCCACTGTTGGCTTTCTACCCCCTGATGAGGATGGCGCCATCAAGACCGCGGAGGAGACCAAGGCAGTACTAAAAAAGGCGGTCGACCCCGCCAAACAGTGGATTCAGGTCGCTAAGGTGAGGAAAGTGGGCAATGCGGGTGTGATCGTGCAGACGACGGACACTGAGTCGGCCAACAGACTCCGGACGGCCATCCCCAGTACGCTCCGGGTTACAGAGCCCAAGAGGAAACAGCCCCTCATATGCCTCAATAGGCTAGATGGCGAAGCTACCCGCGGTGTGCCGGGAGCATGGGGTCGACGTCGTACTCCTTCAAGAGCAGTATGCGCAGGCTGAGCAAAGTTGCATACTGGACAAAGGCGGAACAGCTAGGGCAGGGTTGTACCTACATAGGCAAGGCTTGGCCTGCGCGGTGCTACAGCACCTTTCCAACGACCACTGCCTGGTGGCACATTTGGAGGAGTGCGACCTGCACGTGGTCTCTGCGTACTTCCAGTACGGGGAGGATATTGGCCGACACCTGCACCACCTGGAGGGTGTTATGGAGGCGCTGCGCGGGAAGCGCATTTTGGTATGCCTGGATGCCAACGCCCACTCGCCTATGTGGTATAGTGAGCCGCGGCATTACACCGGTCGCGGCCACAACGCGGAGTACAGGTGGGTGGGCATGGAGGCGTTTATTGCGGCGCATGGGCTCACCATTCATAACGTGGAGGGCCAGCCTTTCACTTTTAGTGGCCCGAATGGTGAGTATAACGTCGACTTAACACTGACCACCAGAGGTGTCACTGCTGTGGACTGGACAGTTCACGAGAGTGCCAGCAGTAGTGACCACCGACTTATTACCTTCCAGGTGGCTGTAGGGAGGGGACGGGTGAAGGAGAGATGCCATGGCGCCGGGCCAGTCGAGGAGCCGGTGCGATTTCGGGATCTGGGTGTGGATTGGCCGCGCTTCCAGCAGGCCATCCATGCACGAATGGGAAGGCTTGACTTCAGTAAGCCAGCGTCCTTTGTCTGCAAGGAATTTACTAGGATTATTGCGGACACAGCGTGCCAGTGCTTGGGAGTGAAAGGGCCACCAAAGGACGCAGGGTATGAATGGTGGAATCCGGAGCTTGAAAACCTCCGGAAATTGAATAATAAGGCGAGGAGTAAATGGCAGGGTGCGCGAAAGGTCGGGGGACTAAGAGAGGAGACGCTGCGTGCGGAATTCCATGTGCTGCGAGCGAGATACCGGAAGGCAATGGAGGAGGCGGAGCTTAAGCACTTTAAGCGCATTGCAGATTCGGGCAATGGCGACCCGTGGGGGCTGGCATATCGGGCTGCCAGTGGCAGACTGAGGCCACCCTCCCGGGTAATTAACGGCACGAAGCTGGCGGAGGGTTTTGGTACCTCGGTGGGCGATGCGGCGGCTAGTCTCCTGCAGGCATTGTGCCCGGATGACGACCTGTCGCGGGACACGCCCGACCATCGACAGATTCGAGTTGCTGCCTCGCTCACCCCGTCGGGCCAGGCTGCGCCTCCTCTGTCACGTGACAGTCTGGGGGCCATAATTAGGAGACTGCCTAACACGGCTCCGGGACGGTATTAGTGCGCGAATAGTGAAGAATGTTTGGGCTGTCGTACCCGCGGAGGTTACTACGGTGTATGGCAAGTGTGTTATGGATGGTGTGTTCCCAGATGTGTGGAAGGAGGGCCAGCTCCTGGTCTTGCCGAAGGGCAACGGTAAGCCCCTTACTGACCCTAAGGCATACAGGCCGATCACGCTCCTCCCTGTGCTAGGCAAAATTTTATAACGCGTAATGTTGAAATGCGCTCCAATAATCGGCAGTCAGATCTCTGCCGCCCAGTACGGGTTCTCTCCCGGAAGGTCGACCGTCACGGCGCTCAATGAAATATTGGGCGCCGCGAAGGAGGGCCCGGACAAGTATTTGCAGGCCATCTTCTTGGACATATCGGGCGCCTTCGACAACGCCTGGTGGCCGATGATCCTGACGAAAGTCAAGCGGGGAGGGTGTCCGCCTAACATCTTTAAGATGCTGACGAACTACTTTGTCCGCCGACGAGTCGGGCTTTTCGTCGGGGACCGGGTGGAGTGGAAGGTGTCCACCATGGGCTGCCCGCAGGGTTCTGTCCTTGGTCCGCCATTATGGAACCTGTTATTGGACGACTTGCTTCGATTGCCGCTGCCGCACGGCGTACGCATCATTGCGTATGCGGACGATGTGACGCTCCTGATCGGGGCCCGGTCTCAGCTTGAGCTCGAGAGGGCGGCCAAAGAGTCGCTGGACATGGTCGCCGCGTGGGGTGAAAGGAACCGCCTGGGGTTCTCCCCGGCAAAGTCAGCGATGATGACGATGAGGGGAAAACTCCAGCGGCCCCCCACTGTAAGGCTCGCTGGGGACCCGGTCAGGAGTGTCGCCTCGACGACGGTGCTGGGGGTGGTTCTCGACGGGAGTCTGTCCTTTGTGCAGCATGCGGTATCGATAGGGGAGCGAGCAGCCAAGTGCTTTGGGAAGATGTCAAGGGTGTCGGCATCGTCCTGGGGCATTCGATATCCCGGTCTGCGCGTCCTCTATAGAGGCACTTTCGTTGCCACGGTTACGTATGCTGCTGCTTGTTGGTACCAAAGAGCGACACTCCACGTTGTTCGCAGCGCGCTGCTCCGGTGCCAGAGACCAAGCCTGATTCTGCTGACGAAGGCGTACAGGTCTACCAGTACGGCTGCGCTGGCAGTCTTGGGTGGTGTTCTGCCAGCTGACCTGGAGGTGATCCGTGCGGGACGGTATGATGTGGAGCGCCAGGCCGCGGTCGAGGCACAGGTGGAGCTGACCCTGCGGAGACGGGAGTTGGGTCGACGTAAGCAAGCGATCTGGAATGACACGATAGATGCATGGCAAAGGAGATGGACGAATGAGGAGAAAGGTCGGGAACTGTATCGTTTCTTCCCGGACGTGGCGGCCAGACTCAGGGCTAACTGGGTTGTGCCTGATTACCAGGTCTCCCAGATTCTCACGGGGCATGGGTGTTTCAGGAAAACGCTGTGTGATATGAAGTTATGTGAGACCAGCGTGTGTTATTGCGGTATGGAAGATGAGGACCTACACCATGCGCTGTGGGTCTGCCCCTTGTATGCAGAAGCCAGGTGTAAGATGATGGATGGGATTGGTCGCACGGAGGCCGGTCCGGTCTATTACGGCGATCTCGTGAGCTCACCGGCGAACTTCGAGAGGCTGCGGGATTTCGCGCACGCGTGGCACGCCGCCCGGAGTAGGATGGAGCGAGAGGAGTCACAATGACCGCCGATACCATCACGTAATGCAGACGACGACGAGGTTCACTCATCATTTGTAGTGTGTGGTTGTGCAAGCCCATTAGGGAGAATGCAAACCGGGACACACGTGGCTAATTTGTAAGGGATCAAGAAGCGCCTGCGGACAATAAAATAAGATGGCCAAGGGTGCTAAGTCCGCAGCCGCCCCACGATTCGGCCCGTATAACATATGTTAGTTGGTCGGGCCATGGGAAGGTGGAGGGAGTGTTAGGGACACTCCACTGAGGTTCGCTGCCTGCGCTCATGCTGAGCAGACGTGCGGACACTGTTTCTCTTAATCTTTTTTCTGATTGGCTGTCGCGATTTCTCGGTGCCTCTCGTTTCATCTTGCACGGAATTGCATCTAAGCCCGCGGCCATCTTAAGTTAAGAGTGAGATCGCGCTACTCGTAGGCGGAGCGCGGTGACGTCTTCCCCCCCGCGAAGGGTAGTGCGCAAGTGCGAAAGAGACGCAATAATTGTGACAGTGACACTTTGTGGTGTTGATCGTGACAGTGACGTTTTAGTGACAGTGACACTTGGAGTGTAATTTCCCCCACCCCCTGCGATTTTGACGCTTTTGCCCCTCTCTACCCCCCCCCGTGTATACCCTCCTCCACCCCCCTTGGAAGGTGTCGAGATGGGTCCCGGGCCCTCCCCTGAGAAGCCTGAAGGGTTGGGAAGTCTGGAATTTTCCGGATTTTCCGGAATTTTTTTCCGGCTGGGAGTGTGGGAAGGCTGATCCCTAATTGGGGTAAGTACCGTGGCGAAATTCTTGGACTTATAAAAATTCGTGAAATCCTGCGGCGACCAGCGGTGACCAGCACTTATATTAGTGGAATTGCGAATTGGTACCATCGGTCAAGGTGTAATACACGAACAGGTACACGGACTGTAAAAATGTTCTATGTTTAATACACGAACTGGGCACCGGACTACACCGGCAACAAATATACAGGATTCTAATATATAAATACATGGCAGTGTTAATATTTTATGTTTTTAACCGACTTCAAAAAGGAGGAGGTTATATGTTTGGTTGAATGTATGTTTTTTTTTTTTTTATGTATGTTCACCGATTTCTCGGTCAATGGTGGACCGATTTTGAAATTTTTTTTTTGATGGAATAGTTATGCTTCCGAATTGGTCCCATAGAAATATTGTTATGATCTGATCATGAACTTCGAAGATATGGAACAGAACTCCTCATAGGATCACAGCAGAACCGTCGTAACAAGCAAAATTGCTTTGTTTATACGTGTAGTCGATGACTGACTGAAAGTAGAGGGGGAATATATCGAACTGATCTGATAATGAAGCCTGAAGTTAGGCACCGGAACTCTGTAATAAATTAATGTAATCTAACCGTGTTTGGGATTATTAGAATTGTCATGAGATGCACTCTGGCTATAAGGTATTTTTAACCGACTTCAAAAAAAAGGAGGAGGTTATCAATTCGGTTGTATTTTTTTTTTTTTTTTTTTTATCGTCATTTTTTTTTTTTTTTTTTTATGTTTGTTACCTCAGAACTCCGTCGTTTATGGACCGATTTGCAAATTTTTTTTTTCCCTTTATAGGATATGCTTCCAGATTGGTCCCATTTTTTTCAAAATCCAGTTCTGATTATGGAATCCATGAGGAATCGAGGGAACTCCTCAAAAATTATAGGCAACCCTATGGTAATTTTAGTATTTTCATCAAGAACTTAAGCATTTACAGTCAAAAAGTAACATTTGATGAAGTGGAACTGATGAAGAAGACCAGAAATGGTCAACGGAACTTCATACTCAAATAGATATCACATTGAAGATATAGTTAAGCGACTATGACAATACAAATAAATGAATGATTCTGAATAGTTACGTTGAAAATGGTATCATCGAAGTGATCTGATGATGATGATGGAACCGGAAGGTAGGCACTGGAACTCCGTAATTAATCAATGTAACCTAGCCGTGTTTGGACTCATTAGAATTGTCATGAGATGCACTTTGGCTATAAGGTACTATCGAACTGATCTGATGATGGAGCCGGAAGGTAGGCACAGGAACTCCGTAATTAATCAATGTATCCTAGCCGTGTTTGGGCTTATTAGAATTGTCGTGAGATGCTCTTTGGCTATAAGGTACTATCGAACTGATCTGATGATGGAGCCGGAAGGAGGAAGGTAGGCACAGCAACTTTATAATAAAACAATGTAACCTAGCAGTATTTGGGTTAATTGGAATTGTCATTAGAAATATGCACTCTGTTTATAAGTGTATCGCAACTAAAAAGTGTGAAATAAAAACTTTTTAGAAAAAAAAAATAACCGACTTCACTAAAAAAAAACACTAATAGGATCAAAATAACTTTAATTTCGGAAGTCGGTGTTAAATAAGAAACAAACAATACCGAGAAACACCGACATCCGAAATTAAAGTTATTTTGATCCTTTTAGTGTTTTTTTTAGTGAAGTCGGTTATTTTTTTTTTCTAAAAAGTTTTTTTGGTAGGGTATGTTTGGCTGAGGGGTACTTTTTAGTGGTGGTACCATAACTAAAAAGTGTAAAATAAAAAAACTTTTTACAAAAAAAAATACAACCGACTTCAAAGTAAAAAAAAAAAACACTGAAACGTGCAAAATAACTTTAATTTCGGAAGTCGGTGTTAAATAACGAAGAAACAAAACTATTATAGAAACACCGACTTCCGAAATTAAAGTTATTTTGCACTTTTCAGTGTTTTTTTTTTACTTTGAAGTCGGTTGTATTTATTTTTGTAAAAAGTTTTTTTTATAAAAAATGGACGACATGACTTAACCCAAATATAGCTCTCACACATTTTTTCTGCATTAAAAAAACGGAAGTCGGTGTTCCCCTAATAGTTTTGCCTCTTCGTTATTTATATTTGCTTTAACCCAAATATAGCTCTCACACATTTTTTCTGCATTAAAAAAACGGAAGTCGGTGTTCCTCTAATAGTTTTGCCTCTTCGTTATTTAACTCCGACTTCCGAAATTATAGTTATTTTGCACTTTTCAGTGATTTTTTTTTATTTTGAAGTCGGTTGTATTTTTTTTGCAAAAAGTTTTTTATTTAACACTTCTTAGTTATGGTACCACCACTAAAAGTGTACTCCTCAGCGATACTTAGCCATACTTAAATATCTTATAGCCAGAGTACATCTCATGACAATTCTAATAATACCAAACACGGTTAGATTAAATTATTTTATTACAGAGTTCCGGTGCCTAACTTCAGGCTTCATCATCAGATCAGTTCGATATATTCCCCCTCTTCTTTCAGTCAGTTATCGACTACAAGTATAAATGAAGCAATTTTACTTGTTACGTCAGTTCTGCTGTGATCCTATAAGGAGTTGTGTTCCATATCTTCGAAATTCATGGTCAGGTCAAAACAATATTTCTATGGGACCAACTTGGAAGCATAACCATTCATCAAAAAAAAATTTTTAAAATCGATCCACAATTGACCGAGAAATCGGTGAACATACATAAAAAAAAAACATACATTCAGCCGAACATAGAACCTCCTCCTTTTTGAAGTCGGTTAAAACACTGAAAAGTGCAAAATAACTTTAATTTCGGAAGCCGGTGTTTCTATAATAGTTTTGTCTTCGTTATTTAACACTTTTTGAAGTCGGTTGTATTTTTTTTTTGTAAAAATATTTTATTATTTTGAAGTCTGTTGTAAGTTTTTTTTTTGCAAAAAGTTTTTTATCAGTGTTTTTTTTTACATTGAAGTATTTTTTAAGCGACCTCAAAAAGGAGGAGGTTATATGTACGGTTGAATGTGTTTTTTTTATGTATGTTCACCGATTTCTCGGTCAATTGTGGAACGATTTTGAAAATTTTTTTTTTGATTGAATGGTTATGGTTCCGAGTTGGTCCCATAGAAATATTGTTATGATCTGATCATGAACTTCGAAGAAGATATGGAACAGAACTCCTCATAGGATCACAGCAGAACCGTCGTAACAAGTGAAATTGCTTTGTTTATACGTATAGTTGATGACTGGCTAAAAGTAGAAGGGGAATATATCGAACTGATCTGATGATGAAGCCTGAAGTTAGGCACCGGAACTCTGTAATAAATCAATGTAATCTAACCGTGTTTGGGATTATCAGAATTGTCACGAGATGCACTCTGGCTATAAGGTATTTAAGTTTGTCTGAGGGGTACTTTTTAGTGGTAGTACCAAAACTAAAAAGTGTAAAATAAAAAACTTTTTACAAAAAAAATACAACCGACTTCAAAGTAAAAAAAAACACAGAAAAGTGCAAAATAACTTTAATTTCGGAAGTCGGTGTTAAATAACGAAGAGACAAAACTATTATAGAATCACCGCCTTCCTTCCTCATGGATTCCATCATCACAACTGGATTTTGAAAAAAATAGGACTAATCTGGAAGCATATCTTCTAAGGGATAAAAATATATTTGCAAATCGGGCCATGAACTACGGAGTTCTGAGGTAACAACCATAAACAAATTAAAAATACAAGCGAATTGATATCCACTTCCTTTTTTTGGAAGTCGGTTAAAAAGAGACTAAAATTTCGTTGATTATTTTAGCTTTTAATTTTTTTTTTTATTTACTTCAGATACAAGATCCATATTTTAGTAGGCACTTAAATACATAAAACAAATACAAATAAACATTACATTTTGCTATAAGCAGATGTGTTTTGAGATGTTGTCGCTTTGAGTGTGTCTTTCAGTAAAGGCTCATCTCCTCATCATTGGGCCATATTAATCTATACGGTCAAAATGTCTTTCCTCTTTAGCCTTTTTTTGTAGCTTCGAGTTGTCAGCGGATGTCTTTCAAGCCTCCCGAGGTATATTTCTTTAGCTCTGTGAATTTCTTCCTTCACTGTGCTCATCTTGAGATGTTGGTGAATTTCCGTATTGGATTCCGTACATTGAACATGAATCTAATTTTCTCCACCACGGACGCCTAGCTTCATACGACGCGCGTATTCTTCATTATAACTTGGTGTACGCCTGTGTGAAGCTTACATACAAAACTAAAAAAAAACATACGACACTGTAAAACTCTGTCGAAGAAGTGGCAGAGTCGTGCCGTCTTGTCGCGTGTACGAAGCATCGCGTCCGTGGACAGTATTAGGCCTTAGTTAACTTATTAATAATGTTTAGTTGTTTATAAGTAGTATTGCAGAGTCAACACTCATGGAATAAATTAAAGAGCTTACTCTTCTTTAGAAAAATGATGCTGAAATGTTAAAAATAAGTGGATTAGGCCTATCAGGGATACCACTATAAAAAAACGCGCCTAGTTCTCAACCTCTAGGGTGGTGTGGAATAGAGAATTAAAAAAATATATCTCCAGTATCGCTAAATATGGCAGTCTCAAACTATATGCTAAAATAACACAGGGACCTGGTAGAGGAAGAAATGGAGAGGAAAGCGGAGGAACTGAGAATACTCTCCGAAATGAGGACGGAAAAAAGTTTCACGCCAAAGTCGTCCCTCGCCCGCACACCGCCGCGCCGCAGGGTTTAAGTTCACCGCTGGGAGAAGGCTTAGGCGGCTGTAAGACAAGCCACACCTCAGACAATTATGGCGTCATCTGCTCTCGGATGAATATGAATAGAAGCCGCTACAGCTGGGCGCTCTGTCCGGGACAATACTATCCTTTAACCCGGCGGAAGAAGACTGCGCTATTAAACGAGCGGAGGAGATCAAGGCGGTGCTGAAGAAAGCGGTCGACCCAGCTAAACTGTGGGTCCAGGTTGCCAAAGTAATAAAGGTGGATAATGCGGGTGTCCTTGAGAAGAAAACGGAATCGGCCTGCAGACTCTGGGTGGCCATCTCTGCAACGGTTCGGGTTACAGAACCCAAGAGCAGGCAATCCTTTGTGTACCTCAATATACTCGACGGTGATCCTTCTATGAGGACATTATCACGGTGCTCCATGAGCAGATCTTTCGAGAAGACCCCCAGTGGCCATTGGAACGGATTTAGAAGGAGGCGACCGGTGCCTTTAAGAAGAACTGCGGGGCTATTGCGTAACTCTGTTGACAGTTCAAGTGATGATCACTTGTTAACAATGTGCATCATTGAACTGTCAAAGAGCCAGTTTCGTATTGCCTATCTTCAGTGACCAATTGCAGTGACGTCATTAGCCACTGGTGCCTTTGATAGCCACCGAAACACGTTGTGACAGATGTTATAGTATCGATACTTTTAATATTGCGATTGTGTAAGCTTTTGAAGCTGTATAATAGTCGATAAAATTTTAGAGTGGTCACAATAGGCACCGTAAATTTTTATAATTCACCACATTTCCACCGTAGTTTGTTAGTCACTTGTGTGATACGTAATACCAATTTTATGAAATTGTCAGTTGACAACTAAGTTTAGTGTGCAACGAATGCTAGTTGTCAACTGTTATTGAAAAAGTTAGCCAATAGCCCCCCTGGTCGTAAGACTGCGACTGGCACTGCGACCATTTTGAAATGCTCAGTCGAACTAAGAAAGGCGCTAATGAAGGAAGCGAAAGTATAGTATAGTTAGCTGGCAGGCAGTGGAGTTCACTGACTACGTGGATGTGACCTGCTGCTCCAAGTGTCAGCACCTGTACAGGCATTCGGAGCGTTATTGTAGGTCCAAAGAGACCACGTGTGCGCACTGCGGCGCAACGTCATTGCGGAGAGGAGTGCAGGGCGGGCGCGTAGTGTTGCGCGACGTGCAAGTAGCTGGAGAAAAAGGGGGTAGCAAGTCACAAGACTGCTTCCAGAGATTACCCGGTGAGACAGTATGCTGAGTCCAGGATCGTTTCAATGACGGATTATGGATAGAGGACGGTGATGCAGGTTTGGATAGCTAAATCTCACCGGGTCTGCATGGACCTATTCGCGGTATGTCGAAAGCAGGGGATTGATGTCGTGCTCGTCCAGGAGCATTACGTGAAGACCGACAACAACTACATCATTAATAAAGGCGGGAGAACGGCGGTGCTGCAGCATCTGACCACCGACAATTGCCTTGTGGCACATTTGGAGGATTGCGACCGTGGTCTCTGTGTAGTTCCGGTACGGGGAGGATATGGTGCGGAGCGAGCTATAGACCGATACTATCAAGCGGGGGAGGGCAAGACGACGTGAGTACAATGTTAGTTTTAGTGTGTGGTTTGAGCGCTGTAACGGGGTAATTCGGTGGTTCGTACACTAAGCTTGGTGTGGTAGGACGATAGGCGACTGCTTCCGAAACTCCGGGTAGGTACGTGGGTGGCCTGCGTGGCCCCCCACACCCCCAGCGCGGCGGTAGTACCTTTGACTCTGTTAAAGTAGCTAAATGCCTCGTCATCTAATTAGTGACGCGCATGAATGGTTTAATGAGATTCCCACTGTCCCTAACTGACGGAGATGCTACTTATGTACTCTGCGTGTATTGGTGAGGGCGTATTCCCTGACATCTGGAAGATAGGTCGGTTGGTCGTCCTGCCAAAGGGCAATGACCGGCCGCTCTCGGACCCGAAGGCGTATAGACCGGTTACCCTTCTCCCGATTTTGGGAAAGATACTGGAACGCCTAATTATATCGTGTGCTCCTTGCTTGTATCGCAACATTTCAGAAAATCAGCACGGTTTCTCGAGGGGTAAGTCGACGGTTACGGCGCTTAACGCAATCCTAGACCGGGCGGCGGACTCCTCGGAAAATTATGTGCAAGTAATTCTTTTGGACATCTCGGGGGCCTTTGATAACGCCTGGTGGCCCATGGTCCTGACGAAAGCAAAGCAGGGCGGATGCCCGCCGAATATATACCGAATTTTGGTCAGTTATTTCACAGATCGGCGCGTCGGACTATTCATGGGCGACCAGGTGGTGTGGAAGCGGTCCACTATGGGCTGCCCCCAGGGATCAGTATTGGGACCTCCTCTTTGGAACCTCCTGTTGGACGACATCCTGAAGCTACCGTGGCCAGACGGGGTGATGGCAGTGGCTTACGCGGACGACATCACGATCGTGATCGAGGCGCCAAGTCGGGCGGTGATCGAGCGCAACGCTCGGTTATCGCTGGAGTCGGTATCCGCTTGGGGGAAGCGGAATCGGCTTAGTTTTTCAGCACCAAAGTCGCAGACCCTGACTTTGAAGGGCAAGTTTAAACGTCCCCCTACCATACGCATGGATGGGGCCTCGATCGCGCACGTGACGAATGCCAAGGTGCTGGGCGTTGTAGTCGACGAAGCGGGCTCCTACGTGCCGCATGCAAGTTTGGCCGGCCAACGGGCTGTGAATGCCTTCGGGAAGATGTCGAGGATATCCGCTTCTTCCTGGGGTGTAAGGTACCGTGCCCTGAGAGTTCTGTTTGCAGGGACCTATGTGGCAATCTTAACCTATGCTGCGGCCGTATGGTGGCGAAGTGTGGGGAGGTACGCAGTGCGGAGTACGCTGCTCCGTACGCAACGTCCGGCCTTAATTCTCCTGACTAAGGCATACAGGTCGGTCAGCACCGCAGCGTTACCTGTGCTAGCGGGAGTGCTACCGGCCGATCTTGAGGTCTGTCGTGCGGGACGAATCTCACAGGAGTGTTCCGGGATGGTCAGCAGGGAGCGCAAGGTGGCAATTGGGAAGGTGAGAGCGGAGGTGATGGCTCAGTGGCAGGAACGATGGCAGTCTTCCAAGGATGGTAGGGAGCTGTACTCATTCTTCACGGATGTGACGGACAGGGTGTCTTTCGGCTGGGTGGAACCGGAATACGTCATGTCACAGATCCTCACAGGTCATGGGAGTTTCAGAGGCCGCCTGAACAAAATGTCGCTATGCGACACAGCGCTATGTTACTGTGGGCTGGCAGACGAAACCCGAGACCATGTCCTGTGGGACTGTGAGCTGTACGCAGACGAGCGGGAGGAAATGTTGGGGAACTGGAGTAGAGGGGAGACAGGGCCTATCTATCACAGAGAGCTGATAGCTAGTCCGGAGGGCTTTCGAAGGCTGAGGTCATTTGCTCACAAATGGCACAGCAAGAGAAAGGCATTAGAATTACAGTAGGAAACCTGTTAGGAAACATGTAGGACAGTTAGGAACAGTAATTCTAATGAGGTCTAGGACAGTAGGAACAGCTTTTCAGCTTTAGTTTGATGGCAAGCCGCTAGGGCTGCTCGTGCGCTCAGTCACATTTTTGTGGTGTAGCACGCCCCAGAATGGGGAGAAGTGAAATTAGAGAGAGGGACAGGAAAAAAGAAAATATGGAGTTTACAAAGCACGTTCCGGTAGAGCAAGCTGTAAAGACATACGCAGTCACGCAATTGCCGGAACGTGTCTCCAATGAGTCCGTATGCCGCAAGGCGGGTAGGACCAACAGTGGAGGGAGGTGGGATTTTGTCCCTAACTGACAAAGAAAATATGGAGTTTACAAAGCACGTTCCGGTAGAGCAAGCTGTAAAGACATACGCAGTCACGCAATTGCCGGAACGTGTCTCCAATGAGTCCGTATGCCGCAAGGCGGGTAGGACCAACAGTGGAGGGAGGTGGGATTTGTCCCTAACTGAGTCCAGCCCAGCTTGGCCTATCGACAAAGTGCGGAAGGAGGCAGGGTTCGCCTTCAAGAAGGGTAGGCGTGGGGGGCGAACCACAACCGTGGTTTTCGAGGTCTCGGCTGCACTCCGGGACAAGCTGGTCGGCCTAGGCAGGGTGTATGTGGGATGGGACGCAGTGGAGGTCTGTGACTTCGTCCGGGTGACCTGCTGCAATAAATGCCAGCAATATGGGCACCCGGAGAAACATTGCAGAGCGACCTCAATGGTATGTGGCAAATGTGGGGACAGCGGTCATAAAGCGCAGGAATGCCAGTCGAAGACTGAGTGCTGCGCGACCTGCAAGCGCTTTAAGCGACCGGAAGCTGGCTCACACAGGACAGCGGCGATAGATTGCCCAGCGCGTGTGTATGCAGAGAAGCAGGCCATTAATATGACCCAGTATGCCTGAGCACGCGCACGTTTTTAGGGTGGGACAGCTAAACCTGCAGGGTTCTGCAACCGCGACTACCGAACTGCCAGTGATCGCCAGATCACTGAGGCTGGACCTTGTACTTGTCCAGGAGCAATATTGCGACACCAGGACCATCCAGCATGGACCAGAGTCCAAGGCGGGCATTGTAGTCATGAATCCGAGGATTGCTGTCACATTCCTGGGGCACCTCAGTAATGACCATTGTGCGGTGGCCCATATTAGTTGCCCGGGAACTATGGGCGACTTCTATGCTGTATCGGTCTACTGCCAGTATAGCCATGATATTGCGGTTCACCTGCAACACTTGACGGTGATTTTAGATCAACTGACGGGTCATTCTATACTGGTGGGGATGGACAGTAATGCCCATTCGCCACTGTGGCACTGCGAACGTAGGCAATATATAGGCCGCGGCCCCGATACGGAGTACCGGAAATCCCAGATGGAAGGTCTTATCCTGGGACGGGGGCTACTTATACACAATGTGGAGGGTCAACCACCCACGTTTCATGGCCCTAATGGCCAGTCAAACGTGGACTTGACCCTTAGTACAAGAGGCCTGGCAGTCACACAGTGGACAGTGCACGAGGGGATCAGTCTGAGTGACCATCAACTGATCACCTTCGAAATTGGCACGGGCACCGCAAGGAGAACAGAGGGTCGTTCTGAGGAGGGGCAGAGAGTCGTAGAGTCTGTATCCTTCCGCGAGAGGGGGGTGGATTATGAGCGATTTCGTAGTGTGCTCCATAACAAGATGGGTAGGCTTCAGACGTGGAAGCCGGCACAAGAAATCTGCTCACAGTACTCCGACATTCTCACTTGCGCTGCAGAAACCTGCTTAGGAAAGCGCGGCAAGAGGGATACAGGCGGATACGAATGGTGGACAGGGGACTTGGAGAAACTACGCCACAAAGTATATGGAGCAAGGCGAGCCTGGCAAAACTCGCGCAGGGCTAAGGACTCCAGGGAGGAGGAAAGGCTTGAGACCCTGCGTGCGGTGAGGGCTTCCTATAAAACCGCTATGAGAGCAGCAGAGGTGGCCTTTTTCCGTAACATCGCTGAGTCCGGAAACGATGACCCGTGGGGATTAGCGTACAGAGCCGCGTCGGGCAGAGTACGCCCCCCAGCGAATGTCCTGCACGGTATCCGTCTGATGGAAGGTTACTCCACGACGGCAGAGGGTACCGCGACGGGCCTCCTCACCTCCTTATGCCCGGATGATGACTCTAGTGTAGACACAGAGTATCACCGCCAGGTCAGGATTGCAGCGGCATGCTCTCCTATGGGGCAGGACTCCGACCCGCCCAGTCGGGCGGCACTTGAGCGCATCGTCAGAGAATTGCCAAGTACAGCTCCGGGATTGGATGGGCTTACTGCCCGGATCATTAAGCACGCATGGAGAGTTAGCGGAGCGGAGATGCTACTTATGTACTCTGCGTGTATTGGTGAGGGCGTATTCCCTGACATCTGGAAGATAGGTCGGTTGGTCGTCCTGCCAAAGGGCAATGACCGGCCGCTCTCGGACCCGAAGGCGTATAGACCGGTTACCCTTCTCCCGATTTTGGGAAAGATACTGGAACGCCTAATTATATCGTGTGCTCCTTGCTTGTATCGCAACATTTCAGAAAATCAGCACGGTTTCTCGAGGGGTAAGTCGACGGTTACGGCGCTTAACGCAATCCTAGACCGGGCGGCGGACTCCTCGGAAAATTATGTGCAAGTAATTCTTTTGGACATCTCGGGGGCCTTTGACAACGCCTGGTGGCCCATGGTCCTGACGAAAGCAAAGCAGGGCGGATGCCCGCCGAATATATACCGAATTTTGGTGAGCTATTTCACAGATCGGCGCGTCGGACTATTCATGGGCGACCAGGTGGTGTGGAAGCGGTCCACTATGGGCTGCCCCCAGGGATCAGTATTGGGACCTCCTCTTTGGAACCTCCTGTTGGACGACATCCTGAAGCTACCGTGGCCAGACGGGGTGATGGCAGTGGCTTACGCGGACGACATCACGATCGTGATCGAGGCGCCAAGTCGGGCGGTGATCGAGCGCAACGCTCGGTTATCGCTGGAGTCGGTATCCGCTTGTGGGAAGCGGAATCGGCTTAGTTTTTCAGCACCAAAGTCGCAGACCCTGACTTTGAAGGGCAAGTTTAAACGTCCCCCTACCATACGCATGGATGGGGCCTCGATCGCGCACGTGACGAATGCCAAGGTGCTGGGCGTTGTAGTCGACGAAGCGGGCTCCTACGTGCCGCATGCAAGTTTGGCCGGCCAGCGGGCTGTGAATGCCTTCGGGAAGATGTCGAGGATATCCGCTTCTTCCTGGGGTGTAAGGTACCGTGCCCTGAGAGTTCTGTTTGCAGGGACCTATGTGGCAATTTTAACCTATGCTGCGGCCGTATGGTGGCGAAGTGTGGGGAGGTACGCAGTGCGGAGTACGCTGCTCCGTACGCAACGTCCGGCCTTAATTCTTCTGACTAAGGCATACAGGTCGGTCAGCACCGCAGCGTTACCTGTGCTAGCGGGAGTGCTACCGGCCGATCTGGAGGTCTGTCGTGCGGGACGAATCTCACAGGAGTGTTCCGGGATGGTCAGCAGGGAGCGCAAGGTGGCAATTGGGAAGGTGAGAGCGGAGGTGATGGCTCAGTGGCAGGAACGATGGCAGTCTTCCAAGGATGGTAGGGAGTTGTACTCGTTCTTCACGGATGTGACGGACAGGGTGTCTTTCGTCTGGGTGGAACCGGAATACGTCATGTCACAGATCCTCACAGGTCATGGGAGTTTCAGAGGCCGCCTGAACAAAATGTCGCTATGCGACACAGCGCTTATGTTACTGTGGGCTGGCAGACGAAACCCGAGACCATGTCCTGTGGGACTGTGAGCTGTATGCAGACGAGCGGGAGGAAATGTTGGGGAACTGGAGTAGAGGGGAGATAGGGCCTATCTATCACAGAGAGCTGATAGCTAGTCCGGAGGGCTTTCGAAGGCTGAGGTCATTTGCTCACAAATGGCACAGCAAGAGAAAGGCATTAGAATTACAGTAGGAAACCTGTTAGGAAACATGTAGGACAGTTAGGAACAGTAATTCTAATGAAGTCTAGGACAGTAGGAACAGCTTTTCAGCTTTAGTTGATGGCAAGCCGCTAGGGCTGCTCGTGCGCTCAGTCACATTTTTGTGGTGTAGCACGCCCCAGAATGGGGAGAAGTGAAATTAGAGAGAGGGACAGGAAAAAAAGAAAATATGGAGTTTACAAAGCACGTTCCGGTAGAGCAAGCTGTAAAGACATACGCAGTCACGCAATTGCCGGAACGTGTCTCCAATGAGTCCGTATGCCGCAAGGCGGGTAGGACCAACAGTGGAGGGAGGTGGGATTTTGTCCCTAACTGAGTCCCTAACTGACGCGTTCGACACGGTAGTGGACGGACACGTTCGTACTGCGCTCCGCAAATTAAATATTTTTTATTTGATTTTCGGGGTTTTTTGCTGAATTTCAGCTGTAATTTTGTTTTATAAGTGTAGTAATACACGAACTCGTTGTGGTATTTATATTTAGTGTTCATTTTGTTGTATTTTAAGCAGTTTTTATAAGTGGTTTTCTGTTCTGGAACACGTGGTTCACAGAAGGTGCTGTGATTTCGGGGTAGCCGCACTGAAATTTCAGTGTCTGGCTACGGACTTTCAGCCATCAGTGTCCAGGCAGGTACTAGTGTTGTTTTATTTTAATTATTAAGTGTCTGGAGTGGATTTACTAAGCTGAATCCACGCCGGCACATGGTAAATTTTTAGGTTAGGAGCACGTGGTGTGTTAAATTATAGTGTGGTTTTAAGTTTTTAGGTTAGGTGTTGACAGCTGTCATTTACGGTGTCATCCGGGCCGTCACCTGTCAGTTGGCTGTCGTTGACACCTGACATCTGTCAGTGTCATCGGGCTGTCAGCTGTCGGTTGTCATCTCGGGGTGACATCTGTCATCTGTTGACAACTGAGTGTTGCCAATTTTTGACCTTGGTATATTTTTTGGTAGTTTCAACGGAAAATTAGATTGTTAGTTTGTTATTTATTTTATTAGTTTGATAATTATTTTTATTCTTTTATTGAGATATTGTTGAGGTGCTTGGTAGCTCAGGTTACTAGGTAAGGTCAAGAGAGAATGGCGGATGACGATGATGGGGAGTCATTTAGGGCGGCGATTGACGCGGAGCTCTCCAAGAGGGAGGAAGAGCTGCGATGCCTGGAGGAGCTGCGGGAGGGAATAGGTTTCACACCTAGGAACTCCCTAATGCGGACTCCACCGGGTGGCTTTCAGGCGGCGAGTGGCTCCATACCGCCTATTAGGGAGGAATGCTTGCCACCGGACAGCCCGGTTGCGCCGTCGGGTGGAAAGAGGCCACTGAGCTCCCCTCAGGAGTCTCAGGGAAGACCGACGCGCAGCAGGATGGCAGCAAGGACGGGCGAAGTTCCACCCATAAGTGGAATCTTGGCAGCGGTGGCGGCACCAGGGGTGGTGCGGGTGCTCGGTTCGAGCTCGCCCCCCCCGGGGTCCCCACCGGAGGCGTCTAGCACGCCGAACAAGGGAACGGGGCTGGCGGCTATGGATAAGACCCAGTTGATTGACCAGGTGTACCAGTCGGTCAAAGGGATCAGCGGGGTGGCCAATGCCACTAACAAGCTGAATATGACGGACAAGGGGCTGATAGCCGGTTACAGCCAGGATATTCTGGCAGTGGTGGCTGCCTTGACCACTAGGATGGCAGAGCTGGAACACCAGCTCATAGCTAAGGACCTGAGGGTGGCGACTCTGGAGCTGCAGCGGGCCGGCGGGACTGCCGCGCCTGTGCGCAACCACCCGGCCACGGACGGTGTCCGAACTGTGGACTATGCGGCAATATTAAAGCTGCCTAATGGTAAGCCGCGAGTAGCGGTGGAGCAGCGCGGGCCTGCCGTACTGTTCTACCCAAACAGTGAGGACATTAAGTCCTCGGACGCCACTCTCAAGGAACTCCGTGAGAAGGTGCAGCCGGGCCAGAAAGGGATTCAGGTGGAGGGAGTGAGGCGTGTGGGTAACGCGGGAGTTGTCGTGCAGACGGCGTCTTCCGCAGCCGCACAAAAACTTAAAGCGGCGGCTCCTCCGACGCTCAGATCGGCTGATCCGAAATCCCGGCGACCACTCGTGGCTCTTCGGAACCTGAGCGGGAACCCGAAGGCAGAGGACGTACTGGAGGACCTTCTCAGGGTAAACCTCGCAGATGACCCAGCTTGGCCTATCGACAAAGTGCGGAAGGAGGCAGGGTTCGCCTTCAAGAAGGGTAGGCGTGGGGGGCGAACCACAACCGTGGTTTTCGAGGTCTCGGCTGCACTCCGGGACAAGCTGGTCGGCCTAGGCAGGGTGTATGTGGGATGGGACGCAGTATAGGTCTGTGACTTCGTCCGGGTGACCTGCTGCAATAAATGCCAGCAATATGGGCACCCGGAGAAACATTGCAGAGCGACCTCAATGGTATGTGGCAAATGTGGGGACAGCGGTCATAAAGCGCAGGAATGCCAGTCGAAGACTGAGTGCTGCGCAACCTGCAAGCGCTTTAAGCGACCGGAAGCTGGCTCACACAGGACAGCGGCGATAGATTGCCCAGCGCGTGTGTATACAGAGAAGCAGGCCATTAATATGACCCAGTATGCCTGAGCACGCGCACGTTTTTAGGGTGGGACAGTTAAACCTGCAGGGTTCTGCAACCGAACTGCCAGTGATCGCCAGATCACTGAGGCTGGACCTTGTACTTGTCCAGGAGCAATATTGCGACACCAGGACCATCCAGCATGGACCAGAGTCCAAGGCGGGCATTGTAGTCATGAATCCGAGGATTGCTGTCACATTCCTGGGGCACCTCAGTAATGACCATTGTGCGGTGGCCCATATTAGTTGCCCGGGAACTATGGGCGACTTCTATGCTGTATCGGTCTACTGCCAGTATAGCCATGATATTGCGGTTCACCTGCAACACTTGACGGTGATTTTAGATCAACTGACGGGTCATTCTATACTGGTGGGGATGGACAGTAATGCCCATTCGCCACTGTGGCACTGCGAACGTAGGCAATATATAGGCCGCGGCCCCGATACGGAGTACCGGAAATCCCAGATGGAAGGTCTTATCCTGGGACGGGGGCTACTTATACACAATGTGGAGGGTCAACCACCCACGTTTCATGGCCCTAATGGCCAGTCAAACGTGGACTTGACCCTTAGTACAAGAGGCCTGGCAGTCACACAGTGGACAGTGCACGAGGGGATCAGTCTGAGTGACCATCAACTGATCACCTTCGAAATTGGCACGGGCACCGCAAGGAGAACAGAGGGTCGTTCTGAGGAGGGGCAGAGAGTCGTAGAGTCGGTATCCTTCCGCGAGAAGGGGGTGGATTATGAGCGATTTCGTAGTGTGCTCCATAACAAGATGGGTAGGCTTCAGACGTGGAAGCCGGCACAAGAAATCTGCTCACAGTACTCCGACATTCTCACTTGCGCTGCAGAAACCTGCTTAGGAAGGCGCGGCAAGAGGGATACAGGCGGATACGAATGGTGGACAGGGGACTTGGAGAAACTACGCCACAAAGTATATGGAGCAAGGCGAGCCTGGCAAAACTCGCGCAGGGCTAAGGACTCCAGGGAGGAGGAAAGGCTTGAGACCCTGCGTGCGGTGAGGGCTTCCTATAAAACCGCTATGAGAGCAGCAGAGGTGGCCTTTTTCCGTAACATCGCTGAGTCCGGAAATGATGACCCGTGGGGATTAGCGTACAGAGCCGCGTCGGGCAGAGTACGCCCCCCAGCGAATGTCCTGCACGGTATCCGTCTGGTGGAAGGTTACTCCACGACGGCAGAGGGTACCGCGACGGGCCTCCTCACCTCCTTATGCCCGGATGATGACTCTAGTGTAGACACAGAGTATCACCGCCAGGTCAGGATTGCAGCGGCATGCTCTCCTATGGGGCAGGACTCCGACCCGCCCAGTCGGGCGGCACTTGAGCGCATCGTCAGAGAATTGCCAAGTACAGCTCCGGGATTGGATGGGCTTACTGCCCGGATCATTAAGCACGCATGGAGAGTTAGCGGAGCGGAGATGCTACTTATGTACTCTGCGTGTATTGGTGAGGGCGTATTCCCTGATATCTGGAAGATAGGTCGGTTGGTCGTCCTGCCAAAGGGCAATGACCGACCGCTCTCGGACCCGAAGGCGTATAGACCGGTTACCCTTCTCCCGATTTTGGGAAAGATACTGGAACGCCTAATTATATCGTGTGCTCCTTGCTTGTATCGCAACATTTCAGAAAATCAGCACGGTTTTTCGAGGGGTAAGTCGACGGTTACGGCGCTTAACGCAATCCTAGACCGGGCGGCGGACTCCTCGGAAAATTATGTGCAAGTAATTCTTTTGGACATCTCGGGGGCCTTTGACAACGCCTGGTGGCCCATGGTCCTGACGAAAGCAAAGCAGGGCGGATGCCCGCCGAATATATACCGAATTTTGGTGAGCTATTTCACAGATCGGCGCGTCGGACTATTCATGGGCGACCAGGTGGTGTGGAAGCGGTCCACTATGGGCTGCCCCCAGGGATCAGTATTGGGACCTCCTCTTTGGAACCTCCTGTTGGACGACATCCTGAAGCTACCGTGGCCAGACGGGGTGATGGCAGTGGCTTACGCGGACGACATCACGATCGTGATCGAGGCGCCAAGTCGGGCGGTGATCGAGCGCAACGCTCGGTTATCGCTGGAGTCGGTATCCGCTTGGGGGAAGCGGAATCGGCTTAGTTTTTCAGCACCAAAGTCGCAGACCCTGACTTTGAAGGGCAAGTTTAAACGTCCCCCTACCATACGCATGGATGGGGCCTCGATCGCGCACGTGACGAATGCCAAGGTGCTGGGCGTTGTAGTCGACGAAGCGGGCTCCTACGTGCCGCATGCAAGTTTGGCCGGCCAACGGGCTGTGAATGCCTTCGGGAAGATGTCGAGGATATCCGCTTCTTCCTGGGGTGTAAGGTACCGTGCCCTGAGAGTTCCGTTTGCAGGGACCTATGTGGCAATTTTAACCTATGCTGCGGCCGTATGGTGGTGAAGTGTGGGGAGGTACGCAGTGCGGAGTACGCTGCTCCGTACGCAACGTCCGGCCTTAATTCTACTGACTAAGGCATACAGGTCGGTCAGCACCGCAGCGTTACCTGTGCTAGCGGGAGTGCTACCGGCCGATCTGGAGGTCTGTCGTGCGGGACGAATCTCACAGGAGTGTTCCGGGATGGTCAGCAGGGAGCGCAAGGTGGCAATTGGGAAGGTGAGAGCGGAGGTGATGGCTCAGTGGCAGGAACGATGGCAGTCTTCCAAGGATGGTAGGGAGTTGTACTCATTCTTCACGGATGTGACGGACAGGGTGTCTTTCGGCTGGGTGGAACCGGAATACGTCATGTCACAGATCCTCACAGGTCATGGGAGTTTCAGAGGCCGCCTGAACAAAATGTCGCTATGCGACACAGCGCTATGTTACTGTGGGCTGGCAGACGAAACCCGAGACCATGTCCTGTGGGACTGTGAGCTGTATGCAGACGAGCGGGAGGAAATGTTGGGGAACTGGAGTAGAGGGGAGATAGGGCCTATCTATCACAGAGAGCTGATAGCTAGTCCGGAGGGCTTTCGAAGGCTGAGGTCATTTGCTCACAAATGGCACAGCAAGAGAAAGGCATTAGAATTACAGTAGGAAACCTGTTAGGAAACATGTAGGACAGTTAGGAACAGTAATTCTAATGAAGTCTAGGACAGTAGGAACAGCTTTTCAGCTTTAGTTGATGGCAAGCCGCTAGGGCTGCTCGTGCGCTCAGTCACATTTTTGTGGTGTAGCACGCCCCAGAATGGGGAGAAGTGAAATTAGAGAGAGGGACAGGAAAAAAGAAAATATGGAGTTTACAAAGCACGTTCCGGTAGAGCAAGCTGTAAAGACATACGCAGTCACGCAATTGCCGGAACGTGTCTCCAATGAGTCCGTATGCCGCAAGGCGGGTAGGACCAACAGTGGAGGGAGGTGGGATTTTGTCCCTAACTGAGTAACGTACGTGCTATGTGGTACACAGATGCGAGAGCCAGCCTCTGCAGCGGAGCCGTCGGTTGCGCCAACGAGGTTTCGGGAGCGTGGAGTGGACTGGGAGCGATTCCAAGCTAGGATCCGTGAACGTATGGGTGGGATCGACTGGTCGAAGTCTGCGAGCGATGTGTGCAAGGACTTCACACGTATTATCGTGTGGACGGCTGAGGAATGTCTGGGCACGTGCGGTGATGGTAAGAAAGCGAAAGGTTACGAATGGTGGTCTCCCTCGCTGGAGGCCTTGCGTAAACGGCACAATAAGGCGAGAAAAGCATGGCAGGACGTACGAAAGGTGGGAGGGGAACTGGAAGTGCAGGCGCGACAGGTTTTTCATGAATGCCGCAGTAACTATAGGGCGTCGATGGAGAAGGCGCAGCTCGACTTCTTCCGCAAGCTGGCCGATTCGGGTAATCAGGACCCGTGGGGCCTGGCTTACCGTGCTGCCAGTGGCAGGGTCAGAGCCCCAGCGAATGTTATTAACGGCATTAGGCTTGCGGGGGGGTTCGCTGAGGATGTAGACACCGCCATGCGCGGTCTTGTGCAAGCGCTGTGCCCCGACGACGACCCGTCGTCTGACACGGCCTATCACCGGCAGGTGCGGCTGGCGGCCGCCTGCGTCCCGTCGGGTCGAGATGCGCCTCCTCTGTCGTGTCAGGATCTGGAGAAAATAGTTAAGGATCTTCCTAACACGGCTCCGGGAATCGATGGGATCACGGCGGGCATTGTCAGGCGTGTGTGGCGGGTGGCTTGTGCTGAACTAACACACATGTTTGGCATGTGCGTCGCCGAGGGTGTCTTCCCCGATGCGTGGAAGGACGGTAGACTCATTGTTCTGCCAAAGGGCAACGACAAGCCACTTACCGATCCCAAAGCGTATCGGCCCATCACCCTTCTCCCTGTCCTGGGTAAAATTCTGGAGCGGGTAATTCTTTTGTGCGCCCCTTCCATCTTGAGTGGGGTGTCGTCGGGCCAGCACGGGTTTTCTCGGGGTAAGTCAACGCTGACGGCCTTAAACTCCATTGTGGATACCGTCCAAAG
Organism: Mythimna impura; assembly: GCA_905147345.3. Classification (NCBI taxonomy): domain Eukaryota; kingdom Metazoa; phylum Arthropoda; class Insecta; order Lepidoptera; family Noctuidae; genus Mythimna; species Mythimna impura. The sequence continues at coordinate 13,025,937 of LR990364.1, forward strand.
CAGCCGGCTCAGGTATGTCCAGGCCATCTTCCTGGACATATCCGGGGCCTTCGACAACGCATGGTGGCCCATGATCCTGCTCAAGGCGAAGAGGGGGGGGTGCCCGCCGAACATCTATAAGATGCTGGCGGCGTACTTCACTAACCGCCGAGTCGGACTCTTCGCCGGGAGCAGGGTTGTCTGGAAGGTCTCGACCATGGGGTGCCCGCAGGGTTCTGTAGTGGGACCACCACTATGGAATCTTCTCCTGGACGATTTGCTTCGGTTGCCGTTCCCGGTCGGCGTGAGGGTGATCGCGTACGCGGACGATGTTACGGTCCTCGTCGAGTCGGACTCTAGGGCCGGCATTGAGGCTTCGGCCTCGTGCGCCATGGCATTGATTTCTGAGTGGGGGGCTCGCAACAGGTTGGGCTTCTCCCCCTCGAAGTCATATTCTATGACTCTGAAGGGGGGCTTAGCAAAGCGCCCACCCACGGTCCGTCTTGACGGGGCCTCAGTCAAATGCGTGCGCTCGACCAGAGTCCTGGGGGTGGTGATCGATGCGAATTTATCGTTCGGGGAACACGCTCAATCAATTGGCGAGCGTGCTGCAGCTGGGCTGGGCAAGATGTCACGCGTCTCCGCCTCTTCCTGGGGCATGCGCTACAGGGCCCTTAAGGTGCTGTACAAGGGCATTTTTGTTGCCATTATTACCTACGCGGCGGGATGCTGGTGGAGGCGCGTGAGCACACACACGGTCAGGGCCGTACTGCAGAGGACGCAAAGGCCCGCTCTCATTTTATTGACGAAGGCCTATCGGTCCGTCAGCACGGCGGCACTTCCGGTTCTGGCCGGGGTGCTTCCGGCTGACCTCGAGGTGGCCCGTGCAGGTAATATCGACGACATTCGTGGTCTGCCGCGGGATGCATTCAGGGCAGGGAGAAGGGTCATCGCGGACGAGGCTGTAGCCAAGTGGCAGCAGAGGTGGGAAAAGGAGGAAAAGGGTAGGGAACTATATCGATTTTTCCCGGACGTGGCGGTTAGGCTCGGGGCGACCTGGGTCGAGCCGGACTATCAGGTCTCTCAGATTCTGACGGGGCATGGATGTTTCCGCAAGAGGCTGTATGACATGAAGTTGTGTGAGGTCAGCGTGTGTTACTGCGGAGAGGAGGATGAGAGTTTGGACCACGTTTTGTGGCGATGCCCCCTGTATGTTGAACAGCGACGGAAGATGATGGATGGGATCACTCGCTTGGAGGAGGGACCTGTCTACTACTGCGACCTCGTGGCCTCTGAGGCCAACTTCCGGCGGTTAAAGGAGTTCGCACATAAGTGGCACCATATAAGGAGTGAGCTTGAGGGCTAAGGCTCGGGCGGGCAGCGAACCCGTGCTGTGGTGTCCTACCCACGTGAGGGGGGACAGCTAGTATGCCGCCCCAGAATGGGGAGAATGGCATAAAGAGGGACTGGACGAGAAAATTTGTAAAGGAGTCAAGAAGCGTCTGCGGTGATAGCACCACCTATTTTATAGGAGGGCTATGTCCGCAGGCGTCTCCTTGAGATTCGGCCCATATGACATGATGTCGGTGGGGCCATGGGTGGTTGGTGGGATGTCCCTAACTGAGTGAAATTAGAGAGAGGGACAGGAAAAAATAAAATATGGAGTTTACAAAGCACGTTCCGGTAGAGCAAGCTGTAAAGACATACGCAGTCACGCAATTGCCGGAACGTGTCTCCAATGAGTCCGTATGCCGCAAGGCGGGTAGGACCAACAGTGGAGGGAGGTGGGATTTTGTCCCTAACTGAGCAACAGCAGCTGGGGCGCCACCTACATTTGTTCCAACCACGGCGTCGTATGCGGCAGCACTGAGGCTGCCGAGGCGCCAAGAACCAATCAGAATAGGCGCACCACCGGGGCCACTGTTGGCTTTCTACCCCCTGATGAGGATGGCGCCATCAAGACCGCGGAGGAGACCAAGGCAGTACTAAAAAATAAAAAAACCGGCCAAGTGCGAGTCGGACTCGCCCATGGAGGGTTCCGTAGCAGCAAGTAACATAATAATGGTTCACGGTGTATGTACATAATTATAAGGTTTATGTTTATGAAATTAAATGTTTTTTTTTTTATATTTGAGTTGATTGAATGAAAGGTAAAATGCGGTTTACGATTTATGACGTACTAAAAAAAAACTACTGACCAGATCTCGTTCAAACTAATTTTCGTTGGCAGTTTTTATAGTAATGTACATCATATATTTTTTTTAGTTTTATCATTCTCTTATTTTAGAAGTTAGAGGGGGGGGGGACACACATTTTACCACTTTGGAAGTGTCTCTCGCGCAAACTATTCAGTTTAGAAAAAAATGATATTAGAAACCTCAGTATCATTTTTGAAGACCTATCCATAGATACCCCACACGCATGGGTTTGATGAAAAAAAAAATTTTGAGTTTCAGTTCTAAGTATGGGGACCCCAAAATTTATTGCTTTTTTTCTATTTTTGTATGAAAATCTTAATGCGGTTCACAGAATACATCTACTTACAAAGTTTCAACAGTATAGCTCTTATAGTTTCGGAAAAAAGTGGCTGTGACATACGGACGGACAGACGGACAGACAGACAGACAGACAGACAGACATGACGAATCTATAAGGGTTCCGTTTTTTGCCATTTGGCTACGGAACCCTAAAAAGGCGGTCGACCCCGCCAAACAGTGGATTCAGGTCGCTAAGGTGAGGAAAGTGGGCAATGCGGGTGTGATCGTGCAGACGACGGACACAAATCGGCCAACAAACTCCGGGCGGCCATCCCCAGTACGCTCCGGGTTACAGAGCCCAAGAGGAAACAGCCCCTCATATGCCTCAATAGGCTAGATGGCGAAGCTACCCGCGGTGTGCCGGGAGCATGGGGTCGACGTCGTACTCCTTCAAGAGCAGTAGCGCAGGCTGAGCAAAGTTGCATACTGGACAAAGGCGGAACAGCTAGGGCAGGGTTGTACCTACATAGGCAAGGCTTGGCCTGCGCGGTGCTACAGCACCTTTCCAACGACCACTGCCTGGTGGCACATTTGGAGGAGTGCGACCTGCACGTGGTCTCTGCGTACTTCCAGTACGGGGAGGATATTGGCCGACACCTGCACCACCTGGAGGGTGTTATGGAGGCGCTGCGCGGGAAGCGCATTTTGGTATGCCTGGATGCCAACGCCCACTCGCCTATGTGGTATAGTGAGCCGCGGCATTACACCGGTCGCGGCCACAACGCGGAGTACAGGCGGGTGGGCACGGAGGCGTTTATTGCGGCGCATGGGCTCACCATTCATAACGTGGAGGGCCAGCCTTTCACTTTTAGTGGCCCGAATGGTGAGTCCAACATCGACTTAACACTGACCACCAGAGGTGTCACTGCTGTGGACTGGACAGTTCACGAGAGTGCCAGCAGTAGTGACCACCGACTCATTACCTTCCAGGTGGCTGTAGGGAGGGGACGGGTGAAGGAGAGATGCCATGGCGCCGGGCCAGTCGAGGAGCCGGTGCGATTTCGGGATCGGGGTGTGGATTGGCCGCGCTTCCAGCAGGCCATCCATGCACGAATGGGAAGGCTTGACTTCAGTAAGCCAGCGTCCTTTGTCTGCAAGGAATTTACTAGGATTATTGCGGACACAGCGTGCCAGTGCTTGGGAGTGAAAGGGCCACCAAAGGACGCAGGGTATGAATGGTGGAATCCGGAGCTTGAAAACCTCCGGAAATTGAATAATAAGGCGAGGAGTAAATGGCAGGGTGCGCGAAAGGTCGGGGGACTAAGAGAGGAGACGCTGCGTGCGGAATTCCATGTGCTGCGAGCGAGATACCGGAAGGCAATGGAGGAGACGGAGCTTGAGCACTTTAAGCGCATTGCAGATTCGGGCAATGGCGACCCGTGGGGGCTGGCATATCGGGCTGCCAGTGGCAGACTGAGGCCACCCTCCCGGGTAATTAACGGCACGAAGCTGGCAGAGGGTTTTGGTACCTCGGTGGGCGATGCGGCGGCTAGTCTCCTGCAGGCATTGTGCCCGGATGACGACCTGTCGCGGGACACGCCCTACCATCGATAGATTCGAGTTGCTGCCTCGCTCACCCCGTCGGGCCAGGCTGCGCCTCCTCTGTCACGTGACAGTGGGGGCCATAATTAGGAGACTGCCTAACACGGCTCCGGGACTAGACGGTATTAGTGCGCGAATAGTGAAGAATGTTTGGGCTGTCGTACCCGCGGAGGTTACTGCGGTGTATGGCAAGTGTGTTATGGATGGTGTGTTCCCAGATGTGTGGAAGGAGGGCCAGCTTCTGGTCTTGCCGAAGGGAACGGTAAGCCCCTTACTGACCCTAAGGCATACAGGCCGATCACGCTCCTCCCTGTGCTAGGCAAAATTTTAGAACGCGTAATGTTGAAATGCGCTCCAATGATCGGCAGTCAGATCTCTGCCGCCCAGTACGGGTTCTCTCCCGGAAGGTCGACCGTCACGGCGCTCAATGAAATATTGGGCGCCGCGAAGGAGGGCCCGGACAAGTATTTGCAGGCCATCTTCTTGGACATATCGGGCGCCTTCGACAACGCCTGGTGGCCGATGATCCTGACGAAAGTCAAGCGGGGAGGGTGTCCGCCTAACATCTTTAAGATGCTGACGAACTACTTTGTCCGCCGACGAGTCGGGCTTTTCGTCGGGGACCGGGTGGAGTGGAAGGTGTCCACCATGGGCTGCCCGCAGGGTTCTGTCCTTGGTCCGCCATTATGGAACCTGTTATTGGACGACTTGCTTCGATTGCCGCTACCGCACGGCGTACGCATCATTGCGTATGCGGACGATGTGACGCTCCTGATCGGGGCCCGGTCTCGGCTTGAGCTCGAGAGGGCGGCCAAAGAGTCGCTGGACATGGTCGCGGCGTGGGGTGAAAGGAACCGCCTGGGGTTCTCCCCGGCAAAGTCAGCGATGATGACGATGAGGGGAAAACTCCAGCGGCCCCCCCACTGTAAGGCTCGCTGGGGACCCGGTCAGGAGTGTCGCCTCGACGACGGTGCTGGGGGTGGTTCTCGACGGGAGTCTGTCCTTTGTGCAGCATGCGGTATCGATAGGGGAGCGAGCAGCCAAGTGCTTTGGGAAGATGTCAAGGGTGTCGGCATCGTCCTGGGGCATTCGATATCCCGGTCTGCGCGTCCTCTATAGAGGCACTTTCGTTGCCACGGTTACGTATGCTGCTGCTTGTTGGTACCAAAGAGCGACACTCCACGTTGTTCGCAGCGCGCTGCTCCGGTGCCAGAGACCAAGCCTGATTCTGCTGACGAAGGCGTACAGGTCTACCAGTACGGCTGCGCTGGCAGTCTTGGGTGGTGTTCTGCCAGATGACCTGGACGTGATCCGTGCGGGACGGTATGATGTGGAGCGCCAGGCCGCGGTCGAAGCACAGGTGGAGCTGACCCTGCGGAGACGGGAGTTGGCTCGACGTAAGCAAGCGATCTGGAATGACACGATAGATGCATGGCAAAGGAGATGGACGAATGAGGAGAAAGGTCGGGAACTGTATCGTTTCTTCCCGGACGTGGCGGCCAGACTCAGGGCTAACTGGGTTGTGCCTGATTACCAGGTCTCCCAGATTCTCACGGGGCATGGGTGTTTCAGGAAAAGGCTGAGTGATATGAAGTTATGTGAGACCAGCGTGTGTTATTGCGGTATGGAAGATGAGGACCTACACCATGCGCTGTGGTTCTGCCCCTTGTATGCAGAAGCCAGGTGTAAGATGATGGATGGGATTGGTCGCACAGAGGCCGGTCCGGTCTATTACGGCGATCTCGTGAGCTCACCGGCGAACTTCGAGAGGCTGCGGGATTTCGCGCACGCGTGGCACGCCGCTCGGAGTAGGATGGAGCGAGAGGAGTCACAATGACCGCCGATACCATCACGTAATGCAGACGACGACGAGGTCCACTCATCATTTGTAGTGTGTGGTTGTGCAAGCCCATTAGGGAGAATGCAAACCGGGACACACGTGGCTAATTTGTAAGGGATCAAGAAGCGCCTGCGGACAATAAAATAAGATGGCCAAGGGTGCTAAGTCCGCAGCCGCCCCATGATTCGGCCCGTATAACATATGTTAGTTGGTCGGGCCATGGGAAGGTGGAGGGAGTGTCCCTAACTGAGGTTCGCTGCCTGCGCTCATGCTGAGCAGACGTGCGGACACTGTTTCTCTTAATCTTTTTTCTGATTGGCTGTCGCGATTTCTCGGTGCCTCTCGTTTCATCTTGCACGGAATTGCATCTAAGCCCGCGGCCATCTTAAGTTAAGCCAAGTACAGCTCCGGGATTGGATGGGCTTACTGCCCGGATCATCAAGCACGCATGGAGAGTTAGCGGAGCGGAGATGCTGCTACTCTGCGTGTATTGGTGAGGGTGTATTCCCTTACATCTGGAAGATAGGTCGGTTGGTCGTCCTGCCAAAGGGCAATGACCGGCCGCTCTCGGACCCGAAGGCGTATAGACTGGTTACCCTTCTCCCGATTTTGGGAAAGATACTGGAACGCCTAATTATATCGTGTGCTCCTTGCTTGTATCGCAACATTTCAGAAAATCAGCACGGTTTCTCGACGGGTAAGTCGACGGTCACGGCGCTTAACGCAATCCTAGACCGGGCGGCGGACTCCTCGGAAAATTATGTGCAAGTAATTCTTTTGGACATCTCGGGGGCCTTTGACAACGCCTGGTGGCCCATGGTCCTGACGAAAGCAAAGCAGGGCGGATGCCCGCCGAATATATACCGAATTTTGGTGAGTTATTTCACAGATCGGCGCGTCGGACTATTCATGGGCGACCAGGTGGTGTGGAAGCGGTTCACTATGGGCTGACCTCAGGGATCAGTATTGGGACCTCCTCTTTGGAACCTCCTGTTGGACGACATCCTGAAGCTACCCTGGCCAGACGGGGTGATGGCAGTGGCTTACGCGGACGACATCACGATCGTGATCGAGGCGCCAAGTCGGGCGGTGATCGAGCGCAACGCTCGGTTATCGCTGGAGTCGGTATCCGCTTGGGGGAAGCGGAATCGGCTTAGTTTTTCAGCACAAAGTAGCAGACCCTGACTTTGAAGGGCAAGTTTAAACGTCCCCCTACCATACGCATGGACGGTGTCTCGATCGCGCACGTGACGAATGCCAAGGTGCTGCGCGTTGTAGTCGACGAAGCGGGCTCCTACGTGCCGCATGCAAGTTTGGCCGGCCAACGGGCTGTGAATGCCTTCGGGAAGATGTCGAGGATATCCGCTTCTTCCTGGGGTGTAAGGTACCGTGCCCTGAGAGTCTTGTTTGCAGGGACCTATGTGGCAATTTTAACGTATGCTGCGGCCGTATGGTGGCGAAGTGTGGGGAGGTACGCAGTGCGGAGTACGCTGCTCCGTACGCAACGTCCGGCCTTAATTCTACTGACTAAGGCATACAGGTCGGTCAGCACCGCAGCGTTACCTGTGCTAGCGGGAGTGCTACCGGCCGATCTGGAGGTCTGTCGTGCGGGACGAATCTCACAGGAGTGTTCCGGGATGGTCGGCAGGGAGCGCAAGGTGGCAATTGGGAAGGTGAGAGCGGAGGTGATGGCTCAGTGGCAGGAACGATGGCAGTCTTCCAAGGATGGTAGGGAGTTGTACTCATTCTTCACGGATGTGACGGACAGGGTGTCTTTCGGCTGGGTGGAACCGGAATACGTCATGTCACAGATCTTCACAGGTCATGGGAGTTTCAGAGGCCGCCTGAACAAAATGTCGCTATGCGACACAGCGCTATGTTACTGTGGGCTGGCAGACGAAACCCGAGACCATGTCCTGTGGGACTGTGAGCTGTATGCAGACGAGCGGGAGGAAATGTTGGGGAACTGGAGTAGAGGGGAGATAGGGCCTATCTATCACAGAGAGCTGATAGCTAGTCCGGAGGGCTTTCGAAGGCTGAGGTCATTTGCTCACAAATGGCACAGCAAGACAAATGCATTAGAAATACAGGAGGAAACCTGTTAGGAAACATGTAGGACAGGATCAGTGTGACAGTGACACTTGGTTTGACACTTATAGTGCGCCCCCCCCCCTCCTAGTAAAGGTGTCGTTTGTGACAGTGACACTAGTCAGTGCGGTCCCCCCCTCACCCCTCAACCCCTCAGTACGATATTGACGTTTGCCCCCCCCAGTGCGATAGTGACGTTTTGTCCCGTCCCCCCCGACCCCTCGGAGTGCGCCTGGACGAGCCCCGGACTCTCCGCTGAGCTGCTGTGAAACATCCTGGAAATTTAGTTTTTCCCGGTTTTCCCCGTTTTCCCCGTTTTTTTTTTCCGATTTCCGTGAGGTGTCCCTTAATAGGGGTAAGTAGTTTTGAACTTGTTTTTTTGTGACTGCCAGGACTTTTTGATTATTTCTGTGCGTCGGAGACCTGTTTAGTTAGAATATTGTGCGACCAAATTGATGGTATCGGTGGGAAGGAATTTCGTGTTCGCTGCTGGACTTACACGAACAGATCCAGCGACTTAGTCTATGAGAAATAATACCACGAACTGGCACATAGACATAGAAGATCTACTTTTAATGCACGAACAGGGCTATGGCCCAGCTCTAGAAAATAAACCAGTGAGGGTCGCAACTATGGCGGATGAGGAGGCCCTGCGCCTCCAAAATGAGCTCATAGAGCTGGAGATGGAGAGGAAGGCGGAAGAGCTCCGAATATTATCAGAGATGCGAATGGAGGGCGGCTTTACGCCAAGAACGTTGCTGGCACGCACACCCCCGCAGGGTTTCAGCAAACCGTTGGGGCAAGAGGGCACATCACCTGCTCAGGCAGAAGGCCTTGATCTGGAGCCGTCCACAGTAGGAGGAAAGCGCCTGCTGACTTCCCCTGAGGAGGTGCAGCAGGCTCTGCGCTTATGCGTGGGAGCAAAGCGAGCAGCGCGATGTGATGTGCCTCCCATAGGCGACCTGTTGTCAAGATCTATGGCCCGCACACCGCCGCCCAGCCAACCAACCCCTACTCCTCCTGTCAGCGGGAGTCTCGAGGGGGAGACGGATCCTCTCATGTCCGCCCCAGCCGAGACCCTGGCAGGCTTAGCGACCGCCTCGAAAAAAGGCATCATGGAAGTAGTGAGGACACGGACGTCCAAGTTGAACAAAGACGAGTTGGCGGCCATTGGAGTGCACACCGAGAGACTATCGGCTGTGGATCACCACAGCCGATAGTCACCACAGCTGATGCACTGCAGGTGCATCAGCACCTCACGTTGCGCCTGGCGGCAGCAGAGAGCAGAGCGGCTGCGGCCGAATTAAAAGCGGAAGCTGCAGAACTAAGAGTAGCACAAACAGCAGCTGGGGCGCCACCTCCATCTATTCCAACCACGGCGTCGTATGCGGCAGCACTGAGGCTGCCGAGGCGCCAAGAACCAATCAGAATAGGCGCACCACCGGGGCCACTGTTGGCTTTCTACCCCGCTGATGAGGATGGCGCTATCAAGACCGCGGAGGAGACCAAGGCGGTTCTAAAAAAGGCGGTCGACCCCGCCAAACAGTGGATTCAGGTCGCTAAGGTGAGGAAAGTGGGCAATGCGGGTGTGATCGTGCAGACGACGGACACTGAGTCGGCCAACAGACTCCGGGCGGCCATCCCCAGTACGCTCCGGGTTACGGAGCCCAAGAGGAAACAACCCCTCATATGCCTCAATAGGCTAGATGGCGACCCGTCTTATGAAGAAATTATCACGGCACTTCACGAGCAGAATTTTAGGGATAACCAAGAGTGGCCGTTGGAGCGCATCCAAAAGGAGGCAACTGGTGCCTTCAAAAAGAACCGGTCGCGAGGGGCAGCAACCGCCACTGCAGCCATCTTCAAATGCTCTGCGGAGTTTCGCGAGGCACTAATGGCTAAAACAAGAGTATACATAGGCTGGCAGGCGGTGGAAGTCACGAAATATGTGGACGTGACCTGCACTGCTCTAAATGCCAGCAGTACTGCCCGTACTGCTGGCATTTAGAGCAGTGCAGGTCACGTCCACATAGTCCGTAGTCCAGGAGCGCTACTGCAGATCCAAAGAGACCACGTGCTCGCGCTGCGGCGCGACGGGCCACCGCGGTGATGACTGTAAGGCAAGTACACTGTGCTGCGCCACTTGCAAGCGATTGGGGAAAAAGGGGGCAGAGACCCATAGAACGGCTTCCAGGGAATGCCCGGCGAGACTCTACGCGAAAACCAGGAGCGTCTCTATTACCAATTATGGATAGAGTCAAGACCATTAAGTTTGGACAGTTAAACCTCGCTGGGTCTGCGCTCGCCACTAGGGAGCTACCCGCAGTGTGCCGGGAGCATGGGGTCGACGTCGTACTCCTTCAAGAGCAGTATGCGCAGGCTGAGCAAAGTTGCATATTGAACAAAGGCGGAAATACAGCTAGGGCAGGGTTGTACCTACATAGGCACCATAGCACCTGCATAGGCTTGGCCTGCGCGGTGCTACAGCACCTTTCCAACGACCACTGCCTGGTGGCACATTTGGAGGAGTGCGACCTGCACGTGGTCTCTGCGTACTTCCAGTACGGGGAGGATATTGGCCGACACCTGCACCACCTGGAGGGTGTTATGGAGGCGCTGCGCGGGAAGCGCATCTTGGTATGCCTGGATGCCAACGCCCACTCGCCTATGTGGTATAGTGAGCCGCGGCATTACACCGGTCGCGGCCACAACGCGGAGTACAGGCGGGTGGGCATGGAGGCGTTTATCGCGGCGCATGGGCTCACCATTCATAACGTGGAGGGCCAGCCTTTCACTTTTAGTGGCCCGAATGGTGAGTCCAACATCGACTTAACACTTACCACCAGAGTTGTCACTGTTGTGGACTGGACAGTTCACGAGAGTGCCAGCAGTAGTGACCACCGACTCATTACCTTCCAGGTGGCTGTAGGGAGGGGACGGGTGAAGGAGAGATGCCATGGCGCCGGGCCAGTCGAGGAGCCGGTGCGATTTTGGGATCGGGGTGTGGATTGGCCGCGCTTCCAGCAGGCCATCCATGCACGAATGGGAAGACTTGACTTCAGTAAGCCAGCGTCCTTTGTCTGCAAGGATTTTACTAGGATTATTGCGGACACAGCGTGCCAGTGCTTGGGAGTGAAAGGGCCACCAAAGGACGCAGGGTATGAATGGTGGAATCCGGAGCTTGAAAACCTCCGGAAATTGAATAATAAGGCGAGGAGTAAATGGCAGGGTGCGCGAAAGGTCGGGGGACTAAGAGAGGAGACGCTGCGTGCGGAATTCCATGTGCTGCGAGCGAGATACCGGAAGGCAATGGAGGAGGCGGAGCTTGAGCACTTTAAGCGCATTGCAGATTCGGGCAATGGCGACCCGTGGGGGCTGGCATATCGGGCTGCCAGTGGCAGACTGAGGCCACCCTCCCGGGTAATTAACGGCACGAAGCTGGCGGAGGGTTTTGCTACCTCGGTGGGCGATGCGGCGGCTAGTCTCCTGCAGGCATTGTGTGTGCCCGGATGACGACCTGTCGCGGGACACGCCCTACCATCGACAGATTCGAGTTGCTGCCTCGCTCACCCCGTCAGGCCAGGCTGCGCCTCCTCTGTCACGTGACAGTCTGGGGGCCATAATTAGGAGACTGCCTAACACGGCTCCTGGACTAGACGGTATTAGCGCGCGAATAGTGAAGAATGTTTGGGCTGTTGTGCCCGCGGAGGTCACTGCGGTGTATGGCAAGTGTGTTATGGATGGTGTGTTCCCAGATGTGTGGAAGGAGGGCCAGCTTCTGGTCTTGCCGAAGAGCAACGGTAAGCCCCTTACTGACCCTAAGGCATACAGGCCGATCACGCTCCTCCCTGTGCTAGGCAAAATTTTAGAACGCGTAATGTTGAAATGCGCTCCAATGATCGGCAGTCAGATCTCCGCCGCTCAGCACGGGTTCTCTCCTGGAAGGTCGACCGTCACGGCGCTCAATGAAATATTGGGCGCCGCGAAGGAGGGCCCGGACAAGTATTTGCAGGCCATCTTCTTGGACATATCGGGTGCCTTCGACAACGCCTGGTGGCCGATGATCCTGACGAAAGTCAAGCGGGGAGGGTGTCCGCCTAACATCTTTAAGATGCTGACGGACTACTTTGTCCGCCGACGAGTTGGGCTTTTCGTCGGGGACCGGGTGGAGTGGAAGGTGTCCACCATGGGCTGCCCGCAGGGTTCTGTCCTTGGTCCGCCATTATGAACCCTGTTATTGGACGACTTGCTTCGATTGCCGCTGCCGCACGGCGTACGCATCATTGCGTATGCGGACGATGTGTCGCTCCTGATCGGGGCCCGGTCTCGGCTTGAGCTCGAGAAGGCGGCCAAAGAGTCGCTGGACATGGTCGCGGCGTGGGGTGAGAGGAACCGCCTGGGGTTCTCCCCGGCAAAATCAGCGATGATGACGATGACGGGAAAACTCCAGCGGCCCCCCACTGTAAGGCTCGCTGGGGACCCGGTCAGGAGTGTCGCCTCGACGACGGTGCTGGGGGTGGTTCTCGACGGGAGTCTGTCCTTTGTGCAGCATGCGGTATCGATAGGGGAGCGAGCAGCCAAGTGCTTTGGGAAGATGTCAAGGGTGTCGGCATCGTCCTGGGGCATTCCATATCCCGGTCTGCGCGTCCTCTATAGAGGCGCTTTCTTTGCCACGGTTACGTATGCTGCTGCTTGTTGGTACCAAAGAGCGACACTCCACGTTGTTCGCAGCGCGCTGCTCCGGTGCCAGAGACCAAGCCTGATTCTGCTGACGAAGGCGTACAGGTCTACCAGTATGGCTGCGCTGGCAGTGTTGGGTGGTGTTCTGCCAGCTGACCTGGAGGTGATCCGTGCGGGACGGTATGATGTGGAGCGCCAGGCCGCGGTCGAGGCACAGGTGGAGCTGACCCTGCGGAGACGGGAGTTGGGTCGACGTAAGCAAGCGATCTGGAATGACACGATAGATGCATGGCAAAGAAGATGGACGAATGAGGAGAAAGGTCGGGAACTGTATCGTTTCTTCCCGGACGTGGCGGCCAGACTCAGGGCTAACTGGGTTGTGCCTGATTACCAGGTCTCCCAGATTCTCACGGGGCATGGGTGTTTCAGGAAAAGGCTGAGTGATATGAAGTTATGTGAGACCAGCGTGTGTTATTGCGGTATGGAAGATGAGTACCTACACCATGCGCTGTGGGTCTGCCCCTTGTATGCAGAAGCCAGGTGTAAGATGATGGATGGGATTGGTCGCACGGAGGCCGGTCCGGTCTATTACGGCGATCTCGTGAGCTCACCGGCGAACTTCGAGAGGCTGCGGGAATTCGCGCACGCGTGGCACGCCGCCCGGAGTAGGATGGAGCGAGAGGAGTCTCAATGACCGCCGATACCATCACATAATGCAGACGACGACGAGGTCCACTCATCATTTGTAGTGTGTGGTTGTGGAAGCCCATTAGGGAGAATGCAAACCGGGACACACATGGCTAATTTGTAAGGGATCAAGAAGCGCCTGCGGACAATAAAATAAGATGGCCAAGGGTGCTAAGTCCGCAGCCGCCCCACGATTCAGCCCGTATAACATATGTTAGTTGGTCGGGCCATGGGAAGGTGGAGGGAATGTCCCTAACTAAAAAAAAAAGTGATATATACCTATATAAAAAAGACGTCCACTACAATACAGGGAGGGTGTGCCTAGGTGGGGGGTGTGAGCTTAGGGATTGTTAAGTGACTGCCCCGGTCCCAGTCAAGTGTTTCGGTGCGGCGGCGCGGCCGCCGGTACCCGCTCACCATGGCCGATTGTGACGACGTGGCTCGTCTCCAGCAACAGCTGATAGAAGAGGAGATGGAGCGTAAGGCTGAGGAGCTGTGCATTTTCTCGGAGATGCGCCAGGAGGCCGGTTTCACGCCCCGACAATCCCTTGCGCGCACCCCACCGCAGGGGTTCAGCACGCCCATAGTGGAACCACGGCCGGTATCGCCAATGGAGGCAGAGGGAAGCCACGCCCAGGCCGGTGAGAAAAGGTGGCTCACTTCACCGGAAGAGGTTCAGGGAGCGCTGCGGCGCTGTATTAGCAAGAGGTCTGGCCGAGTAGACGATCCGCCGATTGGGGGCCTGCTGTCGCGGCCGGTCATTGCGCCGTCATCACCGCCCCCCCCTCCTGCAGCTGAATCGGGCAACCGGAAAACAGACGTCGACGACTTGACGACGGCACCGGTCGACGTGCTCGCGGGCTTGGCGTCCGCCTCCACCCGTGGCATCATGGAGGCTGTTAAGGCAAAGACGTCGAAGTTGAATAAGGACGAGATTGCGGCTATTGGGGTCCATACGGAGCGCTTGGGGGCCGTTATCATGCATTTGTCCCTGAGGGTCGCGGCGGCGGAGAACAGAGCGGTTTTGGCGGAGCAGCAGGTGAGGACGAGCGTCGCAGCAGCATCATTGCCAACTAATGGCGCGGCAACGATGGGGCAACCGCAGGCAGCCAGGAGTTTTGCGGACGCGCTCAGGCTGGGAAGGGGGCAAGAACCGGTTCCTATCGTCCGCCCCCCTGGCACCTCCATCGTCATCTATCCTGCAGAGGACCAAAGGGAGGTGATGAAGACGGCGGAGGATACCCGGCGAGTATTGCTGGACGTGGTCCGTCCCGGGCAGCTGGGTCTGCATATTGCTGGGGTGAGAAAGGTGGGAAACGCTGGGGTAGTGGTGCAGACTACGTCGACGGTGGCAGCGGGCGCCCTCAGGAAAGCGGTCCCCCCCACGCTGCGCACGGTACTCTCTGACCTAAAGGAGCAGAACTTACAGGAGGATGAGACCTGGACGAGAGAGAGGTTGGAGCAGGAGCTGCGCCTCATCTATAAGCGCAATAGGCACGGGAACCGCACTAGGTGGGTGTGCCAGGCCTCGAGGGATCTACGGCGGGAATTAATCGGCAGGGGCCGCATCTACCTGGGGTGGGACGTGGTGGAAGTGACGGACCACGTCTCCGTCACATGCTGCAGTCGGTGCCAGTTCTACGGCCACCCGGAAAAATACTGCCGGGCCAAGACCATGGTGTGCGGCTATTGTGGAGAGGAGGGGCATCGGAACGCGGAATGCCAGGCTGCAACCCCAACGTGCGCGACGTGCAAGAGGTTTGGGCGCAAGGGGGCCCAAACACATACTGCATCACGCGACTGCCCTGCCAGGACACATGCCGAGCGGAACGTGGTGAGCCAGACAAACTATCATGGGTGAGCTACGCATCGGCCAACTCAACCTGCAGGGCTCGGCGTTGGCAACGGCGGAACTCCCGAGGATCGCAGAGAACATCGACGTTACCTTCACGACTCGTGGCGTGGACGTTGCCGAGTGGCGGGTGCACGAACATGCGAGTAGCAGCGACCATCGTCTCGTCATCTTCAGGCTATGTGGTACGAGAGCCAGTGGGCCGGCTCCCTCTGCGGAGCCGTCGGTGGCGCCAAAGAGGTTTCGGGAGCACGTTGTGGACTGGGACCGATTCCAGGCTAGGATCCACGAGCGAGTGGGGAAAATCGACTGGGCGAAGCCTGCAAGCGTTGTATGCAAGGAGTTCCCGCGAATTATCGCGTGGACAGCAGATGAATGCCTGGGCACGTGTGGAGATAGTAAGAAAGCGAAAGGTTATGAATGGTGGTCTCCCGCGTTGGAGACCTTGCGTAGAAAGAACAATAGGTTGAGGAAAGCCTGGCAGGACGTAAGGAAGGGAGGCGGGGATCGTGAAGTGAGCGCGAGGAATGCTTTTCATATGTGCCGCAGTAAGTATAGGGCAGCGATGGAGAAGGCGCAGCTCGACTTGTCCATGACCACTTGACCATGGGGTGCCCGCAGGGTTCTGTAGTGGGACCACCACTATGGAATCTTCTCCTAGACGATTTGCTTCGGTTGCCGGAGGTCGGCGTGAGGGTGATCGCGTACGCGGATGATGTTAAGGTCCTCGTCGGCATTGAGGCTTCGGCCTCGTGCGTAAGGTGCTGTACAAGGGCATTTTTGTCGCTATCATAACTTACGTGGCGGGATGCTGGTGGAGGCGCGTGAGCACACACACGGTCAGGGCCGTACTGCAGAGGACGCAAAGGCCCGCTCTCATTTTATTGACGAAGGCCTATCGGTCCGTCAGCACGGCGGCACTTCCGGTTCTGGCCGGGGTGCTGCCGGCCGACCTCGAGGTGGCCCGTGCAGGTAATGTCGATGACATTCGTGTTCTGCCGCGGGATGCATTCAGGGCAGGGAGAAGGGTCATCGCGGACAAGGCTGTAGCCAAGTGGCAGCAGAGGTGGGAAAAGGAGGAAAAGGGTAGCTCGGGGCGACCTGGGTCGAGCCGGACTATCAGGTCTCTCAGATTCTGACTGGGCATGGATGTTTCCGCAAGAGGCTGTATGACATGAAGTTGTGTGAGGTCAGCGTGTGTTACTGCGGAGAGGAGGATGTGAGTTTGGACCACGTTTTGTGGCGATGCCCCTTGTACGATGATCTGCGGCAAAAGATGATGGACGGGATCACTCGCCCGGAGGAGGGACCGGTTTATTACTGCGACCTCGTTGCTTCCGAGGTTAACTTCCGGCG
This sequence comes from Mythimna impura, assembly GCA_905147345.3. Classification (NCBI taxonomy): domain Eukaryota; kingdom Metazoa; phylum Arthropoda; class Insecta; order Lepidoptera; family Noctuidae; genus Mythimna; species Mythimna impura. The sequence goes on from LR990364.1 coordinate 13,042,498, forward strand.
GCGTGCGGCATGAGAGGGGTGTCAGGTGTTATGCCGCCCCAGAATGGGGGGAAAGACATCAAGGGGGACAGGACGAGATAATTTGTAAAGGAGTCAAGAAGCGGCTGCGGTGATAGTGCGCTCATATTCATATGGGTGGGCTGTGTCCGCAGTCGTCTCCTTGCGATTCGGCCCATATGACATGATGTCGGTGGGGCCATGGGTGGTTGGAGGGTGTCCCTAACTGACTGGGTTCGCTGCCTGCGCTCACGCTGAGCAGACGTGCGGACGCTGTTTCTCTGATCATTTTTCTGATTGGCTGTTGCGAGTTATCGGTGCCTCCTGCTTCTTCTTGTGCGAAGTCGCATCTGAGCCCGCGGCCATTTTTAAATCCGAGCGAGATCGCGCTACTCGTAGGCGGAGCGCGGTGACGTTTTCCCCCCCGCGACGGGTAGTGTGCAAGTGCGGCGAAAGAGACGCTATTGTGACAGTGACACTTTGTGTTTACGTGACAGTGACATTTGTAGGTTAAGTGGTGACAGTGATACTTGGTGGTGCGACAGTGATGTTTTGTGGTGACAGTGACACTTAAAGTGTTGTCCCCCTACCCCCCTGCGATTTTGACGTTTTTACCCCCCCCCCCCTTCCACGGAACTGCCCCCCCCTCGGAGGGTGTCGAGACGGGTCCTGGGCCCTTCCCTGAGGTGTCCCCAAGGAATTGGGAAATTGGAAATTTTCCAAGTTTTTCCCGACTTTTCTTGGTTTTCCAACCGGGAGCGTGCTGAGGGAGTCTCGGTTGGGGTGAGTACCATCCAGTGGAACCTGTGCTTTATTTTTGGGGACTTAGAAAATTTTGTAAAATCCAGCAGCAACCAGCGGCGACAGGTACATGTGATAGTAAATCTCCAAATTGATACCATCGGTCCCTACTAAATTTCGATTCGCACATGGACTTAGAGAATTTTGTGAATAATACACAAACAGGTGCGTTTGGACTTAGAGAATCTTGTGATTAATACACGATGTGGTCATTGGAGTTAGTGCAATTAATACACTAACTGACTGTGTTTGTGGTGTGCAGTGTGACCGTGTTTTAGTTGAGGCTCGTAAAAGAAAAGGGGAGAGAAAAACCGAAATTGGGAGGGTGTGCATAGGTGGGAGGGTGAGCTTAGGGCAGGGTGCGGCGGCGCGGCCGCCTGCACCACTCGACTATGGCCGAGAGCGACGAAGCGTCCCGCCTTCAGCAACAACTGATTGAGGCGGAAATGGAAAGGATGGCTGAGAACTCCGAGTGCTTTCGGAGCTACGCATGGAGAGCGGGTTCACTCCGCGTGCGTCGCTGGCTCGCACGCCACCATAGGGGTTTGGCACTCCAGAGACATGATCCTGGACCAGCCCCATTCCCTAATGGAAGACGACGTAGTTCCGCAGGCGGGAGACAAGCGGATGTTGTCCTCGCCGGAGGACGTTCAGGCGGCGGTGCGCCGACGGATGAATGTGCGCAAGATGGTGCGCGATGACGTGCCACCAATCGGCGGCTTATTGTCGAGGCCGGTACCCCAATCCACCAGTAACCCCCTTCCCCCCCCCCCCCCCGGCAAAGGTGCCTGATAACAATAACGCGGACGAGCTGGTAGCGGCTACTGTTGAGAAGCTGGCTGGAATGGCGACCGCCTCAACCAAGGGCATTATGGAGGCAGTAAAATCAAAGTCCTCCAAACTAAACAAGGACGAGATGGCAGCGATCGGGGTGCACACGGAGCGGCTCGCAGCGGTCGTGCTCCACCTCACGCTTCGTGTGGCAGCGGCGGAATCCCGGGCAGCCTTGGCCGAGGCTACAGCGGCACATATAGGAACGGGGGTCTCGCAGGGGCCTAGCCAGCCAACGACACGGAGCTTCGCACACGCGCTGCGCTTGGGGAAGGGCCTTGAGCCGGTCCCAATAGCTAGGCCGGCCGGACCATCGGTGGTCGTATACCTGGCGGAGGACCAGAGGGAAAAACTGAAGACGGCGGAGTACACGCAGCGCACGCTGCTGAGTGCAGTGTGCCCTGGAAAACTGGGCCTGCAGATAGCTGGGGTGCGCAAGGTTGGGAATGCCGGGGTCGTCGTTCAGACCACTTCAATCGCCGCAGCGGACACCCTCAGGAAAGCGGTCCCCACTACATTGCGCACTGCGGAGCCTGCCGAGCGCCAGCCACTAATAGCGCTAACTGGCATCGACAAGGAGGCCACGCTGGAGGACGTCCTGGCTGAAATTAAGGAGCAGAATCTGCAAGAAGACGACGCCTGGACCCGGGAGCGGTTGAGCAGAGAGCTGCGCCTCATTTTTAAGAGAAACCGGCATGGTAACCGAACCACGTGGGTATGCCAGGCCTCCCAGGACTTACGGCGTACCTTAATCAACAGGGGGAAACTGTACATTGGATGGGACGTGGTAGAGGTTACGGACTACGTCTCGGTCACCTGCTGCAGCCGATGCCAATTATACGGGCATCCAGAGAAATACTGTCGGGCGAAAAGCATGGTCTGTGGCAATTGCGGAGGGCCGCTGCGCCGACGTGCGCCACGTGCAAAAGGTTCGGTAGGAAGGGTGCGCAAACTCACCGCACCGCATCTAGAGACTGCCCCGCCCGCACGCACGCAGAGCAGAGAGCGGTAACAGATATTAATTACCATGATGCCTAGTCCACCGTTATCTACAGGGGTTCGGATGGGGCAGCTCAATCTCCAAGGACCTGCCCTGGCGACAGCAGAACTGCCTAGGATGGCAGCTGATTTCCGACAGTGCCTCAGTACTACAATCGCTAGAAAAACCCACAACAACGTCGAAACTTATACAAGAATGCCACTCTGCACTAGAACGTGTCACAGTGTTAAATAATAACACTGTGACACTGCAGTGGATAAAAGGACACAGCGGCTCACTGGGCAACGACGCAGCTGATGAGCTGGCAAGGCGGGGGTCTGACACGGTGGTCTTCGGACCGGAGCCCATCGTGCCAATACCCTTCAGTCAGCTGGTTGGTTGGCTACGAGAGCACACAAATGCACAAGCGGGAAGGTGGTGGTCCTTGGCACCGGGCTGCAGGCAGGCTAAAGAAGCCATGCCAACTTTAAATAGAACCCTAACCAGCAGCCTTCTGCGACTGGACAGAGGCAGCCTGCGTCTGGTGGCAGGATCCATCACCGGACACTGCTCCCTCAACAAACACTTTTTCACGATGAATATCACAGATAGCCCTCTGTGCAGAGGATGCATGGAGTCAGAAGAAACTGTTGCGCATGTGCTCCTTGAGTGCACAGCCGTCAGCGAGATAAGAACTCGGACCTTGGGAGCACCGAATTCACTTATGGACGCCCTGAGCAAACTGAAGAGACTCATCTGTTTCTGGAATGAGGTGGGCTGGTTGGAGTAAAGGCCGCCATGGCCCACGCACAATGGTCCAATAAGGACTAAGTGCGGAAACCAGACCACAAAGATAAGATAAGATAAGATGGCAGCTGAGGCGGACCTGGACCTGATCCTGATTCAGGAGCCATTCACGGTGGCGCAGCAGGTATCGTCGGCGCAACAACAGCTTCTACCGGAGGGACCGAACCCCAAAGCGGGGATTTTCCTCGCAAGAACTGAAGCTGCGTGTACTATTCTCCGGCACCTCACAAACACGCACTGCATCGTGTGCCACATAGCACTCAACAGTCATGACATTTACGTTGTAAGCGCATACTTCCAATACTCTGAGGACATTTCGACCCATCTGGAGCACCTTACCAGGGTGCTGGGGGCGCTACGGGGACGCCGCGTGCTGCTGGGTGCGGACGTCAACGCGCACTCGCCCATCTGGCATTCTATGCCACGACATTACACCGGGCGTGGCCGCGAAGTGGCCCGCCGGAGGGAGGAAATGGAGGACTTCCTGTTGGCCCATGACCTTATAATCCCCAACGCAACCTCCACCAGAGGGGTTGTTGTGGTGGACTGGCGGGTGCGCGAGAACTACAGCTGCAGCGATCATCGCCTTCTCACGTATGAGCTATGTGGCACACGGATGCGAGAGCCAGCTCCAGTTGTGGAGCCGTCGGTCGCGCCAACGAGGTTTCGGGAGCGTGGAGTGGACTGGGAGCGATTCCAAGCTAGGATCCGTGAACGCATGGGTGGGATCGACTGGTCGAAGTCTGCGAGCGATGTTTGCAAGGATTTCACACGCATTATCATGTGGACTGCTGAGGAATGTCTGGGCACGTGCGGTGATGGTAAGAAAGCGAAAGGTTATGAATGGTGGTCTCACTCGCTGGAGGCCTTGCGTAAACGGCATAATAAGGCGAGGAAAGCATGGCAGGATGTACGAAAGGTGGGAGGGTATCTGGAAGTGCGTGCGCGGCAGGTTTTTCAGGAATGCCGCAGTAACTACAGGGCGTCGATGGAGAAGGCGCAGCTCGACTTTTTTCGCAAGTTGGTCGATTCGGGCAATCAGGACCCGTGGGGCCTGGCTTACCGTGCTGCCAGTGGCAGGGTCAGAGCCCCGGCGAATGTAATTAACGGCATTAGGCTTGCGGGGGGGTTCGCCGAGGACGTAGACACCGCCATGCGCGGTCTCGTGCAGGCGCTTTGCTCTGACGACGACCCGTCTTCCGACACGGCCTATCACCGGCAGGTTTGGCTGGCGGCTGCCTGCGTCCCATCGGGTCGGGATGCGCCTCCTCCGTCTTGTCAGGATCTGGAGAAAATAGTCAAGGACCTCCCTAACACGGCCCCGGGAATCGACGGGATTACGGCGGGCATAGTCAGGCGCGTGTGGCAATCGGCGAGCGCTGAGATGACACACGCGCTTGGTTTGTGCGTCGCCGAGGGAACCTTCCCCGATACGTGGAAGGTCGGCAGGCTTGTTGTCCTGCTAAAAGGCAACGACAAGCCCCTTACCGATCCTAAAGCGTATCGGCAAATCACTCTGCTTCCTGTCCTGGGAAAGGTTTTAGAGCGCGTGATGCTGCAGAGCGCACCATCAATTGTCCTCCTGCCAGCACGGTTCTCTCGGGGTAGGTCTACGCTGACGGCCCTGAACGAGATGCTCCGGACTGTCCACGAGAGCGGCTTCAGGTATGTCCAGGCCATCTTCCTGGATATATCTGGAGCTTTCGATAATGCATGGTGGCCCATGATCCTGCTCAAGGCAAAGAACGGGGGGTGCCCGCCAAACGTCTACCGGATGCTGGCGGCGTACTTCACAAACCGTCGGGTCGGTCTCTTTGCCGGGAGCAGGGTTATGTGGATGACATCAACCATGGGGTGCCCGCAGGGCTCCGTAGTGGGTCCGCCACTATGGAACCTTCTCCTGGACGACCTGCTTCGACTACCATTCCCGCACGGTGTGAGGGTGGTTGCGTACGCCGATGACATCACGATCCTCATCGAGTCGGACTCTAGAGCCGGCATAGAGGCATCTGTCTCGTGCGCCATGGCCTTAATTAGTGAATGGGGGGCTCGCAACAGACTGGGCTTCTCCCCCTCGAAGTCGTGTTCTATGACTCTGAGGGGGGCTTGTCCAAGCGCCCACCCACGGTCCGGCTTGATGGGGTTTCGGTCAAGAGTGTACGCTCAACCAGGGTGCTGGGCGTGGTGGTCGACGCAAACCTGTCGTTCGGGGAACACGCTCTGTCCATGGTTGTGCTGCAGCCGGACTGGGCAAAATGTCACGAGTCTCCGCCTCGTCTTGGGGCTTGGGGCGTCAGGTACAGGGCCCTTAAGGTCCTCTACAAAGGGATATACGTCCCCACAATCACTTACGCCGCGGGCTGTTGGTGGAGGCGCGTGAACACGCACGTGGTCAGATCGGCCTTGCTCAGGACGCAGCGACCAGCCCTTGTCCTTCTGACGAAGGCTTATAGATCAGTTAGTACGGCGGCTCTCCCCGTTCTGGCGGGGGTGCTGCCGGCCGACCTCGAGGTGATCCGTGCGAACATGATAGACGACATACGCCATCTCCCGCGGGATGGATTCAGGGCGGGTAGCAGGGTCATCGCGGGTGAGGCCGTAGCCAATTGGCAGTGGAGGTGGGAGCAGGAAGTGAAGGGTAGGGAACTCCATCGATTCTTCCCGGACGTGGCGGCTAGGCTCAAGGCAACTTGGGTCGAGCCGGACTACCAAGTCTCACAGATCCTGACTGGGCATGGATGTTTCCGGTAGAGATTGCATGAAATGCGGTTATGTGAGGTAAGCGTATGCTACTGTGGTGAGGAGGACGAATGTTTGGATCACGTTTTGTGGCGATGCCCGCTGTATGATGAACAGCGGCGGAAGATGATGGACGGGATCACTCGTTCGGAGAAGGGACCGGTCTACTACTGCGACCTCGTGGCCTCTGAGGCAAACTTCCGGCGGCTTAAAGAGTTCGCACACAAAAAGGACACCAGAAAAGGAGCGAGTTGGAGGAGTAAGGCTCAGGCGGGCAGCGAACCCCTGCTGTGGCTTTCTACCCACGTGTGGGGGGACAGCTGGTATGCCGCCCCAGAATGGGGGGAATGGCATAGGAGGGACTGGACGAGAAAATTTGTAAAGGAGTCAAGAAGCGTCTGCGGTGATAGCACCACCTATCTTATAGGAGGGCTATGTCTGCAGGCGTCTCCTTGAGATTCGGCCCATATGACAAGATGTCGGTGGGGCCATGGGTGGTTGGTAGGATGTCCCTAACTGACACACACAGGGTAAACCTCGCAGATGACCCCGCTTGGCCCATCGACAAAGTACGGAAGGAGGCAGGGTTCGCCTTCAAGAAGGGTAGGCGTGGAGGGCGAACCACAACCGTGGTCTTCGAGGTCTCGGCTGCATTCCGGGACAAGCTGGTCGGACTAGGCAGGGTGTATGTGGGATGGGACGCAGTGTAGGTCTGTGACTTCATCCGGGTGACCTGCTTCAATAAATGCCAGCAATATGGGCACCCCGAGAAACACTGTAGAGCGGCCTCAATGGTATGTGGCAAATGTGGGGACAGCGGTCACAAAGCGCAGGAATGCCAATCGAAGACTGAGTGCTGCGCGACCTGCAAGCGCTTTAAGAGACCGGAAGCTGGCTCACACAGGACAGCGGCGGTAGATTGCCCAGCGTGTGTGTATGCAGAGAAGCAGGCCATTAATATGACCCAATATGCCTGAACACACGCACGTTTTTAGGGTGGGACAGCTAAACCTGCAGGGTTCTGCAACCGCGACTACCGAACTGCCAGTGATCGCCAGATCCCTGAGGCTGGACCTTGTACTTGTCCAGGAGCAATAATGCGACACCAGGACCATCCAGCATCATGTTCATGTTCATGTTCCCTTGTAACAGAGGTTCATGTATTCACGCTGCGTGTGCTTGCCCTAGGCTTGAAAAAGTGAAGAACATTAAATACCTCGGTGTTACTATCGATGAAAACTTGAAGTGGAGTCAACACATCTTAGTTACAGCAAAAAAAACACGCAAACTAATTTTTATTTTCAGAACCCTGAGACATGTCGCCAATGAGAAACTTCTAATACAAACGTATAAAGCACTGTGTCACTGCATCTTGGGCTATGGTATTTGTGCGTGGGGTGGCGCCAGCAAATCCCATATGATAGAAGTAGAGCGCTCGCAGCGTGCAGTTCTGAAGGTCCTACTATCACTTAACTTCAGAACTTCTACCAGTTTAGTGTATGAGCAAGCAAAAGTGCTAAGCGTAAGAAAAATATTTATTTACGAGTGTCTACGGAGATATCACCGACTTACGGTCCCCTACTTGACTATTCAAAATAAAAGATCAGACAGATATCCTGCTCCACGAGTAAGGAGTCAATTTGCCCGAAAGCACTATATCAGCTTAGCGCCTCGCCTCTACACCAAAATTAGCCAGTACAAACCAGTCAAGCATGTGAGTAACTTCCAGATAAAAAAGGAAATATTATTTTGGCTGGAAAACTACAGCTACGATGACACTGAAACCCTAATCATTAATCTAACCTAGTGACTGACACAATTATTCTCACCGTTATCTCACCACACACACACATACCGACACACACACATACACACACACACACACACTACCGCTATTCCTTAATAATATAAACTTTGTTGCAATTTATTTTTCAGTGAGTTTTTTGGCAATTACCTTAATTTTTTATTATTATTTTTTTTTTCATTAATTTATTTCCTTTGACGCACAGTTTACACATATCAGATCATTGTAATCGGAGATACCTCAACCCCTGTCATACAGGTTATCCTAGTTCAGGGGTTGAGACCACACTGATGTACTGTATTTTTAAGTTTCGGAAATAAATAAATAATTATTATTATTATTATTTCTTTATTCATTCAATATACATATTAATTACATTTTTAAATATTTTTTCCAAAAAAAAAAAACATTTAAAAATATAAAAAATAGTTGTCCGCCGGTATCGAGACAGGGTCCAAGCTACCGGTGGTTAGGGCTCCAGAGACAGGAACCTCCTCACGATGCGAGCCGTATCGAGGAGTACTGCCTTCTGTATCAGGCCCTTGATCCAACCGCGCAATGACAGCTTCGACAGATGGTCGTCGAAGCTTTTGGCTATAAGGCCGTTGGCGGTCACGACAATCGGCACAATGACAGCCGAGTCTACATTCCACATGTCAACAACCTCGTGTGCTAAGTCGAGATATTTAATTTGTTTCTCTTTCTCAGCTTTATTATTATTATTATTAGCATGGACCAGAGTCCAAGGTGGGCATTGTAGTCATGAATCCGAGGATTGCTGTCACATTCCTGGGGCACCTCAGTAATGACCATTGTGCGGTGGCCCATATTAGTTGCCCGGGAACTATGGGCGACTTCTGTGCTGTATCAGTCTACTGCCAGTATAGCCATGATATTGCGGTTCACCTGCAAAACTTGACGGTGATTTTAGATCAACTGACGGGTCATTCTATACTGGTGGGGATGGACAGTAATGCCCATTCGCCACTGTGGCACTGCGAACGTAGGCAATATATAGGCCGTGGCCCCGATACGGAGTACCGGAAATCCCAGATGGAAGGTCTTATCCTGGGACGGGGGCTACTTATACACAATGTGGAGGGTCAACCACCCACGTTTCATGGCCCTAATGGCCAGTCAAACGTGGACTTGACCCTTAGTACAAGAGGCCTGGCAGTCACACAGTGGACAGTGCACGAGGGGATCAGTCTGAGTGACCATCAACTGATCACCTTCGAAATTGGCACGGGCACCGCAAGGAGAACAGAGGGTCGTTCTGAAGAGGGGCAGAGAGTCGTAGAGTCTGTATCCTTCCGTGGGAAGGGGGTGGATTATAAGCGATTTCGTAGTGTGCTCCATAACAAGATGGGTAGGCTTCAGACGTGGAAGCCGGCACAAGAAATCTGCTCACAGTACTCCGACATTCTCACTTGCGCTGCAGAAACCTGCTTAGGAAAGCGCGGCAAGAGGGATACAGGCAGATACGAATGGTAGACAGGGGACTTGGAGAAACTACGCCACAAAGTATATGGAGCAAGGCGAGCCTGGCAAAACTCGCGCAGGGCTAAGGACTCCAGGGAGGAGGAAAGGCTTGAGAGCCTGTGTGCGGTGAGGGCTTCCTATAAAACACTATGAGAGCAGCAGAGGTGGCCTTTTTCCGTAACATCGCTGAGTCCGGGAACGCTGACCCGTGGGGATTAGCGTACAGAGCCGCGTCGGGCAGAGTACGCCCCCCAGCGAATGTCCTGCACGGTATCCGTCTGATGGAAGGTTACTCCACGACGGCAGAGGGTACCGCGACGGGCCTCCTCGCCTCCTTATGCCCGGATGATCACTCTAGTATGGACACAGAGTATCACCGCCAGGTCAGGATTGCAGCGGCATGCTCTCCTATGGGGCAGGACTCCGATCCGCCCAGTCGGGCGGCACTTGAGCGCATCGTTAGAGAATTGCCAAGTACAGCTCCGGGATTGGATGGGCATACTGCCCGGATCATCAAGCACGCATGGAGAGTTAGCGGAGCGGAGATGCTACTCATGTACTCTGCGTGTATTGGTGAGGGTGTATTCCCTGACATCTGGAAGATAGGTCGGTTGGTCGTCCTGCCAAAGGGCAATGACCGGCCGCTCTCGGACCCGAAGGCGTATAGACCGGTTACCCTTCTCCCGATTTTGGGAAAGATACTGGAACGCCTAATTATATCGTGTGCTTCTTGCTTGTATCGCAACATTTCAGAAAATCAGCACGGTTTCTCGAGGGGTAAGTCGACGGTCACGGCGCTTAACGCAATCCTAGACCGGGCGGCAGACTCCTCGGAAAATTATGTGCAAGTAATTCTTTTGGACATCTCAGGGGCCTTTGACAACGCCTGGTGGCCCATGGTCCTGAAGAAAGCAAGGCAGGGCGGATGCCCGCCGAATATATACCGAATTTTGGTGAGTTATTTCACAGATCGGCGCGTCGGACTATTCATGGGCGACCAGGTGGTGTGGAAGCGGTCCACTATGGGCTGCCCCCAGGGATCAGTATTGGGACCTCCTCTTTGGAACCTCCTGTTGGACGACATCCTGAAGCTACTGTTGGGAATTGAACCCAACAACCATCGGCGACGCGGTCTGCACGCGCGGGCGTCGTGCTCATACGTCATCGGCAGCGGGGAACGGAGACGCGGGTGGCGACACGGCTGTCCGGCGCACCGCGGACACTCGCTTCCACGGACGCCGGCGCGACGGACGACGCATTGGTCCTTCAAGGATCTCGCCATTTTATCAAGATTTCGAAAAGTAACGGTCTTGGAAACTTCAAGAAACTTCAAACTCGAAGCTCTTCGTAGCGGTCTTCAGCAGCGACAGTTCCAGCAGGAGTCATCAATTTCCTGTCGTATTGGCTTCGCATCGCACCCGCACTCGCCTAGAGGAAGAAGTAATCCAGAGGTCTACGTACGACGACGGCCCTTGCCACCGTCGAAAGCTGAGTCATCGTCAAGCAAGGACAAAGAAAATCAAACTGGCAGAATCATCGTTACCGTGTGGATGGTATAAACGTTCTGTGAGTTCGTTCCAATTTTTCCCTTATCTGTTCCTTGTCTTATTTCTTGTTTAAATAGTAATATTTAAGTGAGTGCTTTCAATTTACTTCAATTTAAGTCTTTTAATGACAAAAATCATTTTCATAGCCATATATTTCTTAATATTCATTTTTTCTGCTTATTTTGAAAGCTACAATATATTACCCATCTGTTTACGTAACTCCTTCGCTTCTTATCTATAACAGCTGATCGTTCGACAACATACCGTTAAGTACCAGCGCACCAGATGTTTCTTTGTTCGCACCGTTGAGTCATCCGTAACCCATTAGCTAACTACTTACTATTTATTTGCATTTATAAACTTGCTTTTTTGTCTTGCATTGGTTCGCTTGTGAGTTTGCCTTGGTGTTTTATCGCTATGTCTGACGAAAAAGTTGAAAAACTTGTAAAAAGACGTAGCTGTATGAAATCTAAGCTCACCATTTTTAGCAACTACCTTCACATGGTTCAAAGTTGCAGCGAACTTAGTAGCTTACAACTTTTAGATTTAGAAACTAGATTTAATAAGTTCGATAGCTTATATGTGGATTTCGACAAATTGCAGTGTGACATCGAGATGTTGGTGGAGAACCCCGCTGAGGAGAGCGAGGAGCGTGAGCAGTTCGAGAACCAGTACTATAAGCTGGTGGCGATGACGCGGAGTTTACTCGGTGCTCGTCCCCAGTCTAGCAGGCTTCTGGATGGTTCAGTAACGGGTGACGCGGATGTACAGGCAGGTGGCTTTAAATCCAATTGCGTTAGGTTACCTAAAATCAATCTACCTGTTTTTCAGCTATCAACACTGGCTCGAATTTAGAGACACTTACATTTCACTAATTCATTCACGGACGGACATTGATAAAAATAATCAGCAATTAAGCCCATAAAAACGAGGTATCAACTTGTTATGCTGACAACACCTGCATTTTTGTTTAAATTTACTACCTAAAGGACTTTGTATCCATGGTCAAGAAATAAATTAAAAACAAAAGTTTTAGATCAACATTGCGAATTTGCGCAAAGTAATAATAAAATGTTTGCAAACAATAAATCGTGATTTCAAATGGATTTCTACAAGTGCAGCGGCCCAAAAATGCGTGTTTTTTTTTAAATACACTGAAGCAAACCTTTTAGGTACCAATAAGTGGTACCATTCCCGCATTTTACTCAGTATATTATTACAAAGTACTCTGTGATTTTACTTGTGTATCTTGTGAGTTGGACTGTTTACCTTTAACAAAGTAAGTGCCTACTATTAATTTTATTCTCAAAGTTTATAGGTAAATGAACTTTCTGTGGTCGCTAATCCTATGATCTTGTACATGAGTTATTGTATGTAAAAAGGTGAAAGATTTTTGGCGTGATTTTGGTCAGTGGGACGTCTTATGGGTTTTTAGAGTGAAGTTCATTCCCAGTGGCAAAATGAAGCTGAAAAATTTATTGTAGTATTGACTACCTTAGCGAAGCTTGCCGAGAAGTCAGATCCCATTTGGGCAGGTCAAGGTAAACTTAGCCTGTATAAAATGAATGAAAAAAAGAGTAGGGCTCGGGGTTATAATAATAATGCCCAAGGAAGAGCAGAATCCTCTCGATTGTGGCTAGAGGTGGCTGCATTGCTCAATGCTGAAGGAATTGGCACAACAAAAACCCCAAAGGAATGGTCTATTGTATGTATTATAAAGAATGAATTTTTTTATTCTAAGTGTTATTCCAACTTTGTCTTTGTTTTTTACAGTATGTCAACAACTACAAAAGTAAAATTAAAAAGATTGTTGCTAACATAAACGCTGACTTGAATGGTACCGGTGGAGGACCTTTCCGGGCAAACACCTTGTCCAACACAGAGAGTAGGTTTCTGGCGCTCATGGGACAAGGATTTGGACTAACTGCGCCTCGAGTGAGTGTCAATCCTTTCCCAGATATGGTAATATTTTGTTTTATTACATTACATTTGTGCAGACCTCTGCCTAAACAACAAAGTGTTATGAATATTCAACCATTTAATTTTTATAGGAAGTGCCAGAGCCAATATCTCTGCTCATGTCTCTGATGGTTTGTTCCAGTGCTGAAGAAGTACAGTGAGTAAATTTTCCTATTTAACTCTTAATAATGAATTAGGTCAAGAGCAAAGTTAACTTGAAGTGAAAAAAGTCCCTATATTTAGTGGTGGAATATGGTCTCCTTATACCTAAATAATTGTTTAGTAAGTAATACTTTGTAGACTGTCAAATCTTACTATTTTCAATACCCTATGAAAAAAAATACTTGGAAAAATAGAGTAATATCCACTGTTTAAAAAAAAACTTTTTACAAAAAAAAATTACAACCGACTTCAAAGTAAAAAAAACACTGAAAAGTGCAAAATAACTTTAATTTCGGAAGTCGGTGTTTCTATAACAGTTTTGTCTCTTCGTTAGTTAACACCGACTTCCGAAATTAAAGTATTTTGCACTTTTCAGTGTTTTTTTTTACTTTGAAGTCGGTTGTATTTTTTTTGTAAAAAGTTTTTTATTTTACACTTTTTAGTTATGGTACCACCACTAAAAAGTACCCCTCAGCCAAACTTAAATACCTTATAGCCAGAGTGCATCTCATGACAATTCTAATAATCCCAAACACGGTTAGATTACATTAATTTATTACAGAGTTCCGGTGCCTAACTTCAGGCTTTATCATCAGATCAGTTCGATATATTCCCCCTCTACTTTCAGTCAGTCATCGACTACACGTATAAACAAAGCAATTTTGCTTGTTACGACGGTTCTGCTGTAATCCTATGAGGAGTTCTGTTCCATATCTTCGAAGTTCATGATCAGATCATAACAATATTTCTATGGGACCAACTCGGAAGCATAACCATTCAATCAAAAAAAAAATTTTCAAAATCGGTCCACCATTGACCGAGAAATCGGTGAACATACATAAAAAAAAAAAAAAAAAACATACATTCAACCGAACATATAACCTCCTCCTTTTTGAAGTCGGTTAAAAAGGTACGACAACAAAAGGTTGCTCGTAAATAATCATGTTCAGGCACTATTTAATGTTGAACATATGCATAGTGAATCATGTTTTTCTATTCGTAATCTCATAGACGTCACAAATAAAAACCTTCGTGCCTTGTTAACGTTAGGTCAAGATACCGAATTTACTTTGCAAGATACCCTCATAATTCATATCATGTCGGAAAAACTCGACAGTCTCACACGAAGGCAATGGGAAGAACATCGAAACAAACTTGATAATCCACCTTCATTAGATTCATTTATAAATTTTCTTAGCAACAGAGCTGACTCATTGGAAACTTTACAAGAGCATAAAAGAAATAGCAATAAAGAACAACATTCAGAGACTAACCAACATAATACAAATCTAATTACAACTACAAAATCTAATTCAATTACAAATGAAAATAGTAATAAACATAAAAAATTCAACGATAATAAAAATATATTTACACATCCTATGTGCAATCAAACTCATTATTTATTCAATTGTGAAGCTTTTAGAGCCCTGACTGTTGAAGCTCGTATACAAAAGGCCAGCCCCCCTAGCCAAGTCACAAACGATAAACGTAAACTCTCAGTAGTCTTTAATAGATTTTCAACTTTATGTTATTGGATATAAAGTTGAAAATCTATTGAAGATTACATAGTGTTTTCGTTCGTTCCGGTCGCTAACGCTCAGTAGTCTTTAATAGATTTTTAACCGACTTCAAAAAAAAGGAGGAGGTTATCAATTCGGTTGTATTTTTTTTTTTTTTTTTTTTTATCATCATTTTTTTTTTTTTTTTTTTTTTATGTGTGTTACCTCAGAACTCCGTCGTTTATGGACCGATGTGCAAAATTTTTTTTCCCTTTATAGGATATGCTTCCAGATTGGTCCCATTTTTTTCAAAATCCAGTTCTGATGATGGAATCCATGAGGAATCGAGGGATCTCCTCAAAAATTATAGGCAACCCTATGGTAATTTTAGTATTTTCATCAAGAACTTAAGCATTTACAGTCAAAAAGTAACATTTGATGAAGTGGAACTGATGAAGAAGACCAGAAATGGTCAACGGAACTTCATACTCAAATAGATATCACATTGAAGATATAGTTAAGCGACTATGACAATACAAATAAATGAATGATTCTGAATAGTTACGTTGAAAATGGTATCATCGAAGTGATCTGATGATGATGATGATGGAGCCGGAAGGTAGGCACTGGAACTCCGTAATTAATCAATGTAACCTAGCCGTGTTTGGACTCATTAGAATTGTCATGAGATGCACTTTGGCTATAAGGTACTATCGAACTGATCTGATGATGGAGCCGGAAGGTAGGCACAGGAACTCCGTAATTAATCAATGTATCCTAGCCGTGTTTGGGCTTATTAGAATTGTCGTGAGATGCTCTTTGGCTATAAGGTACTATCGAACTGATCTGATGATGGAGCCGGAAGGAGGAAGGTAGGCACAGCAACTTTATAATAAAACAATGTAACCTAGCAGTATTTGGGTTAATTGGAATTGTCATTAGAAATAGGCACTCTGTTTATAAGTGTATCGCAACTAAAAAGTGTGAAATAAAAACTTTTTAGAAAAAAAAAATAACCGACTTCACTAAAAAAAACACTAAAAGGATCAAAATAACTTTAATTTCGGAAGTCGGTGTTAAATAAGAAACAAACAATACCGAGAAACACCGACATCCGAAATTAAAGTTATTTTGATCCTTTTAGTGTTTTTTTTAGTGAAGTCGGTTATTTTTTTTTTCTAAAAAGTTTTTTCAACTTTATGCTCTTAGGTATAAAGTTGAAAATCTATTGGAGATTACTAAGCGTTCAGGTTTATCGTTTGCAACTTGGCTAGGGGGGCAGAGAAGCTAAGATATGTCTTAATTGCCTTCGACCTGGGCACGTAGAATCAAAGTGCAATCTTGTTCCTTGCAAATATTGCAAGAAAAAGCACAGTACGCTGCTTCATTTGCATGAGGCAGAAACTACTCCTTCTCCTGAGCCAATTCTACCCGTCAATAATTTTGTCGGTTCAGCTAATGTTCAGCAGATTACTACTCCTCCAAATGTTTTGCTTTCCACAGCGATCGTGAGAGTGGTCGACAGCAAGGGAGCCCTGCACACTGCCCGAGTGCTGCTCGACAACGGTAGCACGGGTAACTTTGTAGCTGAGTCACTTTGTGGTAAGCTGGGTTTGTCGAGACGTAGTGCGAGCGCCACCGTGACAGGTATAAATAATAATACTTCTCATTGTACACTGTCTTGCAGCCTCACCTTTACGTCAAATTATAATGACGACTGTAGATTTACTGTAGACTGCCATATCTTACCTCAAATCACGGGAGCGTTGCCATCTTCATTCATTAACATAGAAAACCTTTCTATTCCATTGGGGATAAGTTTAGCTGACCCATCTTTTAATATACCGTCAGCTATAGATACTCGTATCTTAGTTGGAGCCGAAATATTTTGGTCCATATTATGTAATAATTCTATTATATATATCAACCTAAGTTATATGAAACGATACTGGGTTGGCTAGTGTCAGGGTACGGTGCCCGTCATAAGTCACACTCTTCTTCCCTCGTTTGTCATTTTATAAATGAGGGTGCCAATCCAGACTTATCTCGTTTCTCTGAATTAGACACCATTGCAGCTAAACACTCCTGGTCCCCTGAGGAGCGTACCTGTGAGCAGAGGTTTCAGAAACACACTCGTCGTAAAGACGACGGATGCTTTGTCGGAACCATGCCGCTGAAGAAAGATCCTTCAGTCTTAGGCGATTCCTTTCAAAAGACGAAGTGTCGGTTCATGTCGTTAGAGTGTAAGTTTCTGAGAGATCCTGTTTTCAAAAACAGGTACGTTAGATTCATGCAACAGCATGAACGCTTAGGTCGTAAGACAAGGAGTCTTCGTTAAGCTGTCTTCATATAAATAATAATTCTTAATAAAACTTCATATAAATTTATTTTTTACCACACCTTCATCTGTTAGTCTAATTCAACTGCAAGGTTGTGTACAAAGGTATTATCCTCTCTCACTCTTAAGGTAAACAAACTTAGATTATGGTGAGTTGCACCACCTTTTATAGTTTTAGGGTGGTTAACCACACCCCTATTACGACCAAAAAATTTCGTACGCAACCGTATTTACGAAATTCAAGAGAGCACAGAGGGTCACACGTGGGGCTACGTGCCGCCGATAGACAATCCGGCGAATCTTGTTTCCCGCGAGCTGAAGGCTGATTCCATCAGTAGTTCATCCTTGTGGATGCCTGGTCCCACTTTCTTAGAGAAAGATGAACGGGAATGGCCAAGAATGCCCGATCATATCGAGAAACAGGATCTACCAGAATTGGTTTCTTGTTCTGTAGTAATAACTAACAGTCATTCTGATGTAGTTTCTATTAATAGATTATTTAACAATAGATTTAATTTCATTCTTTTAAAAAAGATCATTAATACATCTACAAGGTTCATACATACATTCTATCGTGTAGTGTGGATAATGCGGGGTCAGTGATGATAGCGAACAGAAAAGACAGAAGTTGCAGACTTATCACGTCATCTTTCAACTTTTTTTTTTTTTTTATTATTGATAGGCTCGCGTTTGACCACCATCTCACCTGATGGTAAGCGATGATGCGGCCGACGATGGAGCACGCTTGCCTAGAAATAACCTATTCACTCTTGACTTAAAGACCCCTAGGTTGTAGCTATCAGGGAACACAGACTCCGGCAGGGAATTCCACTCCTTAGCTGTATGCATTATGAATGTGTTCCCAAAACGCTTTGTACGTATGGGTGGGATGTCTACCATGTACCGATGGCGCAACGCCGTACGTCTAGTGGTCCGATGATGGAACGGACTTGGTGGAATTAAATTGTGCAATTCCAACGCACACTCCCCGAAGTGTAATCGATAGAAAACCGACAGGCCAGCAACTCGGCGTCGATGCTCAAGGCTTTGGAGTTTTGATTCGACAAGTGCATCATCACCGATGATTCTCTTGGCTCGCTTCTCAATCGACTCCAGAGCATCAAGCTGGTATTTGGCAGACCCATCCTAAAGATGAGAGCAGTATTCCATACACGATCGAACTTGCGCTTGATAAAGTTTGAGCAGCTGTTCCGGCGTAAAGTACCGTCTCACCTTGGCCAAGATCCCCAATTTTTTGGCAGCCTGTTGAGCTTTAGCCTCGATGAAAGAGCCGAAATTGAGGGTAGATGACAACGTTACCCCAAGAAGCTCAAGGTCACTGGTTATCGGCATGGTTACACCCCGGAATGATGGAGCCGGGTGGAATTGGCTCCGTTTGGCGGAAAAAAGACACGCCTGGGTTTTAGCAGCATTGAACTTGACCAGATTGGCATCGCCCCAGTCGGATACTGCCTTCAAGGAAAAGTTCAAGCGTTCAACCATAGCCTCTCGGAAAGACTGGATCTGTGACCCACTAGCACGTGCATCGGACACGTATCTCTCAGCAACAGTGCTATCGTCTGCATACCCAAAGGTACCGGGTTTAAGAAGGTCGTTTATGTGCAGCAAGAACAGTGTTGCCGAGAGTACCGACCCCTGAGGGACCCCGGCATTAATTTCCATTTGACCGGACGAGCAGCCATCAATAACCACTCGGATGGATCGCCCTCTCAAGAAGTCTGCGATCCAGTCACACAGACCAGTGGGCAGACCGAAGGAAGGAAGCTTAGCAATAAGGCTATCATGCCAGACCCTGTCAAAGGCCTTCGAGATATCAAGGGAGACTGCAAGTGCTTCCCCATGCTTCTCGATGGCCTCGCTCCAGATGTGAATGGCATACGCTAGAAGATCCCCGGTTGACCGATTTCGGCGAAAGCCGTATTGACGATCACTGAGGATGTCATTAGCTTCTAGGTATGCCAGGAGCTTATTATTGATCACTCGTTCCATACTCTTGCAGAGAATGGACGTTACCGAGATAGGTCTGTAATTAGCAGGGTCAGCCCGACTACCCTTCTTGGGCACGGGTTGCACGTTAGCTTGCTTCCAAGCCATCGGTACTTTTCCAGCCTCAAACGAAAGACGAAATAAGCGTGTCAGGATCGGAGACAGTTCAGGCGCACAAGTTTTTAAAACAATTGCCGGTATCCCGTCGGGACCACTGGCTTTGTTCACGTCAAGGTTACGTAGCACCCTACGGACGTCCTTCTGATGGATGCGTATGTCTGCCATAGTCGTCTCGCATCGCTCAGGAAAGGCAGGGGGCCGCGCGTTACCGGAATCAAGACGTGAAGATTCCGCAAAAAGGGAGGCAAATAGATTTGCTTTCTCCTCAGCGGTGTGGGCCAGCGACCCATCGGGTTTCAGCAGTGGTGGTAGTGAGGGACGGCAGAAGTTCGATTCAACCGATTTAGCCAGGGACCAAAACGCTTTACTACCTGCTGGGTATGAAGCAAGTTTGTTCCCAATTCGGCTAATGTGGTCAAACCGAGACCTCCGCATCACCTTCTTGCAGGATTTGGCAGCCCTATTATAGGCTCTCTTTTTTTGAGTCACGTCACTTGCCTTGCGCCTACGAGCGTCGACCCATTCTTGGTATGCCGTATGTTTTAGCGCTTCAGCGCGATTACATTCGGCGCCAAACCAAGGTCGAACCTTGTCAGACATTGTTACATCAGAGAATGGAATGTAATATTCCATCCCCCGACGCAACACATCCGACACTGCGTCCGCGCACAACGACGGATCAGCGGAAGAGAAGCAAGTAGGCTGCCAAGGATAGCATGCGAAGAAAGAACGCATACCATCCCAATCTGCTGACTTGTATCGCCAAACCCGCCAGGTGCCTCTTGGGCTGGGATCGGGCGGGGAATAGACGGATACAGATTTCACCAGACAATGGTTGGAACTACCTATTGGTGAAGATATCGACACTGAGTATATAGAGTCGGTGTAGAGGTCCAAGCAATTGGCCATGTGTGACTCAACATCCGGCACCCTTGTAGCCCCCTGGACCAGCTGGGTGAGATTTAACGCTAGCGCTAGCTTCCGCGTCTCTCGCCCAGCATGGTCTGTGCACTGGTTTGGGAAGAGCCACTCCTGATGGTGGGCATTGAAATCCCCCAGTATCACCAATTGGGCAGAAGGGTACCGCTGCTGAGCCACATCCGCCGCCTCACTAAGGTGCTGTGTGAGCCTGGTTGTCTCCTGATCACCACTGTGCGAACGGTAGACACAAGCGTAGACAATTTGATCTATGCCAGTGTCCACCAAAGCCCAAAGCGTGGAGTACCTGGAGTCCTCAAGATTGCGGAGACGCCGATAGCAGATGTCGTCCCGGGCATACATACATACACCCGCGCGTGGTTTAAAATGGTGCTCCAGGGTAAACCCTGGGTAAGATAAGTACGACACGTCTGACGGACTACTGATCTGCGTCTCCGAAAGAAAAAAAAGAGCAGGTTTCTCAGTCTCCAGATGGTGGTGGACTGCGACGAGATTTGAGTGCAGTCCTCGGATATTACTGAGGTGCACTTTAAGAGAGAGGGAGTGCTGCCGCTGTTTAACAGTTCTCTTTTTATTCCTTGCCATTTTGTGTAGTAAGAGTGAATGAAGGAGAGGAGAAGGAAGTGAGATGGGGTTTCACGCTGCTATCCTTCAGGCAAGCACTGATAGGACGGCATCATTGAGGTACTAGTCCGGAGACTGCGGGGACGCCCGAGCCCCCCCGGGAGTGTCCATCGGGCCCTCTCCTCTGGTCGCCAACCAGCACGATGGCGCATCCCGGGATTTTTCGACAGTTGGCGGGGCAGCCTTTCATGTATGGCTGGTACATTACTTGGGCCCCCAACTACCTGCGGTCGGCCAGCGGCGCACCGTGCCTCGGATCCCGCTACCCTCCGCGACTAGTCTCCCGATATCTCCACACCAGTGTGGGCCAGGTCGGTCTGCCTGCAATGGAACCACCACTTCGACCCAACTCCTCTAATTTGGCTACACTGAGCATCGTACCGGAACACGGCTAAGGCCGCTTGGCGGTACGTCTTTGCCCAGTGGGTGGTCGCAAGCCAGCGGTCGAAGCCTACCACCAGTAAATGTCACCTGATTAGCACCACCCAGGGACCACGTGTAGGGACTTACAATGGGTATTCTCCTACGGACGCGGGTGACTCAGCCCCCAAAAACTGTAACTCTACAAGCGCCCTGTCACATCGAACTCGTTACTGCGCTACCTAGCAAATCATATTTAACCGTTTATAATCGCTTTGTGTCACGTAGGGGGGAACTGCAAAGTACTACATTTGTCGGAACTTACAATATGCAATCGAAGTTTTAGATCACAGTTTAAATTCGTGCTTGCTTATATTCCCCACTTTAACCGCTTCTCACTAATGAGGAAATGGCTACGTGCATCACCTAAAATACAAGCTATTTTAAACTCCCTTCCTTCTATTATTCTTTCCTCAAATCCTCTCGATTTTCCGCTTATCTCATATTGGACGATCACATAATGTTATACCTCATCCACAGGTCTCTGATGGCAACATTAAACGTCTTCAATAGAGCTGCTCCTCCTGTACTCGGGGCCCAAGGAAAAGTTGTGAACGTCTACCCTGGCAGCGATAAAACCTCAAGAGAGCCGCTGAGATAAAACCGAAGAAGGAAACCATAAGGAGGGCCTTTCATAATATTTGCCCCCTTCCAGATGTTTGAAGTCTTCGCTTCAACCCGGGCAGCATGTTGGGAATTGAACCCAACAACCATCGGCGACGCGGTCTGCACGCGCGGGCGGCGTGCTCATACGTCATTGCCAACGGGGAGCGGAGACGCGGGCGGCGACACGGCTGTCCGGCGCACCGCGGACACTCGCTTCCACGGACACCGCCGCGACGGACGACACCTCTCGAATAAAACTAAATTCATTATTGTTTGTCCGGGTCGTTGTAATTTTGGAATATTGGTTAACGGCAATATATCAGCACTTATAAGATACAGTCCACTTATTTACACCTAATCCCAACAACTCGCTTTCCAAGTCCTCCAACGATGAACATTCAAGTAATATCTCTACACACGCGTCACTTTATTGCAATAATGAAGAGATCGGACGGATCTCTGGGTTTTAAATTACCCATTATTAAAATACCTAACTTTGACGGTAAGTACATATTATAAGTGGTTGGAGTTTAATAAGACTTTCTGCTCTTTAATACATGAGAATAATAAAATAAAAAGTATACACAAATTTCACTATTTAAATTCATATATCAAGCGGCTCAAGTTCTTTGTAACTTGGAGGTATTAGCTAAAAACTACCCAAAGGCCCTTCTATGTGAACGATTTGATAACAAAAGACAATTGATTAACAACCATTTAAAATCACTTTTCAATTTTGAATCAGTGCGAGAGACTGACAAATCCCTGCGTTTCATAATTGCCCACGTAACATAAAACTTGCGGGCTCTCAGCATTTTAGGGTTACCCACCGACAAGTAGGACATCCTAATTATTTACATGGTTAAAGCAAAGTTGGATAACACTACACGATTTAAGTGGGAAGAGCATAGGAATTCCATTTCTGAAATACCTATCCTCAATGTTTTTTTTAATTTTTTGAAAAGTTGAGCTGACGTTTTAGAGACAGTTTTTCGCAGTAAACAGGATACACAAAACAAGTCAGGGTCTTGCGCTTTCACATTTCAAACTAAAACACAAACTAACTCTTGTCGTTACACCTAGGGATACTACTTCTAATTCTACATAAAACTTTGACTGTGCGGTATGCAAAGAAAATCATCGCCTATATGAGTGTCCCACATTTAAATCCAAATCCCCAGAAGACAGAAAATCCATCGTAACGTCATTAAATTTGTGTAAAAATTGTTTTCGGTCAGGACACGTAGAAGATTGCAAGCTCCCACGTTCATGTCGTACTTGTAAAAAACGTCATAATTCACTTTTACACATTCAAAAAAACAATGACACCTCCAATTCTAACAATTCATTGGTTATGTCAGCCCTAGCCTCCCCCGAAATTTCGCTGTGCACCGCTAAAGTCCAAATCATAAATCCCAACACTAAAGGGCTACTCGATATTCAGACAGTCTTAGTCGATGTCGCGTAGTGTAATAAGGGTTAGACCGGTCTTACTCGAAACAAAAAATAAGACAGTCTGATTATGCTGAATATCGCGTAGTGTAATATCGGTATTGGTCAAATTTCACTCAACCAAACTACGGAGAGATGTGCTCTTCAAATACACTACGTTTTGTCTAGTTTTGCCAAAAATTTATGATATTTGCCTAAGGTCTCCTTTGACCCTAAAACCCTAAATCTTTCCATTGTTAACCTAGCAGACCCAAATTTCAATGAGCCTTCAAGCATCGACATGTTGATTGGCGCCATCGATATATATGTACTACGCACATTGGCGCTGATTTGTTTTGGGACTTGATAGGTTCCAAACAGTACCTCGAGTGTGAGTTTACCCCTATATTCAATGTACTCTGTGGTTTTATCACATTGAAAACGCTACTAACGCGTTAACCTAGCAGACCCAAATTTCAATGAGCCTTCAAGCATCGACATGTTGATTGGCGCCATCGATATATATGTACTACGCACATTGGCGCTGATTTGTTTTGGGACTTGATAGGTTCCAAACAGTACCTCGAGTGTGAGTTTACCCCTATATTCAATGTACTCTGTGGTTTTATCACATTGAAAACGCTACTAACGCGTTTCCGTATCGAGTGTTAAATGTATGAAAACGCAAAAAGCGCCCCTGGCGGAAAGTATTGTAAACCGAAACAGCGAGTGTAAGATTTGTTTACGGTACTAGAAAAGTTACGTTTTTAACCGACTTCAAAAAGGAGGAGGTTATATGTTCGGTTGAATGTATGTTTTTTTTTTTATGTATGTTCACTGATTTCTCGGTCAATTGTGGACCGATTTTGATTTTTTTTTTTTTAATTGAAAGGTTATGCTTCCGAGTTGGTCCCATAGAAATATTGTTATGATCTGATCATGAACTTCGAAGATATAGAACAGAACTCCTCATAGGATCACAGCAGAACCGTCGTAACAAGTAAAATTGCTTTGTTTATACGTGTAGTCGATGACTGACTGAAAGTAGAAGGGGAATATATCGAACTGATCTGATGATGAAGCCTGAAGTTAGGCACCGGAACTCTGTAATAAATTAATGTAATCTAACCGTGTTTGGGATTATTAGAATTGTCATGAGATGCACTCTGGCTATAAGGTATTTAAATTTGGCTGAGGGGTACTTTTTAGTGGTGGTACCTTAACTAAAAAGTGTAAAATAAAAGCTTTTTACAAAAAAAAATTGGTTGCCTGTAAAGTCGGTATACGGGCGAAAGTTTTACGTGACAACAACTTTGAGTGGTAAAATAATTAGAGATACCGTTAGACATATTTTATTAGATGTCTATGCCGATATCATTATGTCTGTCTCTCTCGCTCTTAGGCGGGCTAACCATGCCCGAGTGGAAGGGACGCGTGCCTCTCACTCGCTCTCATTGTGAGCGCATAACGTGAGCGGAGCGTAACGCAGTTTCTTGAAGTGTCACCCGGCAAACCAATTTATAAGACGTTGTCACGTCAAAAATACAACCGACTTCAAAGTAAAAAAAAAAAACACTGAAAAGTGCAAAATAACTTTAATTTCGGAAGTCGGTGTTAAATAACGAAGAGACAAAACTATTATAGAAACACCGACTTAAAGTTATTTTGCACTTTTCAGTGTTTTTTTTTACTTTGAAGTCGGTTGTATTTTTTTTTGTAAAAAGCTTTTTAAACGTGACGTTCATTGTAGCGTTTCGGAGAACATTTTGCGAGTTATTGCGAGTGTGAGTTAAAATTTGACGTCTTGAACCGACTTCCATGCGTTTGTAAACGTAAACTTTGTAGTAAAGTTACTCACTTGGTATGTGCGAGGTGAAATGTTGTTTATAATATTAGTTACTTTCGTAATATTTGGGTGTATTTTTATGGTAAATTGTATTTCGAAAAAAAAATTCGCGTGGAAAATAAAAATGACTGCTGTAATATCATTACTGATTCTTTTTTTTAAGTAATTACGTCATTCATTAATAAGTTATAGCTCATTTTTGTGAGTAAATGTGAGAACACTAGACTCCACAGATTTGTAGATTATTTTCCGTTTTAATCCACTTTTTTATTATTTTACTTATTTGGTAGTATGTTGACTAGTATACATAAACTATCCTATTAATATTTTAATGTGAAAATATTGTAAAATCAATCAGTTTTTTAAAAAGAGTAACCATGGAGTTTCTTGTCGGTTTTTTTTCATAGGAAACGACCAATTCAAACCATAGGTACACTTTTTTTTTTGTTGATGGGAATAGCATCCAATGACATCTCCCGCTCTTGGACGGAGCTACCCATTGCTCACCGCCCACAAGCCCGCGCCTGCGGTGGCCGGCAATCGGGATTGGGATCCCGGCGGCTGGGGCGTGAGGGCCGCTCCCTCGCACGTGTACGTGCGGCCTCCTACTTTGCTAACAATACTGCTTCGCAGCAGGAGGCGATCGCCTGCCACTCCTCGCTTCGGACCATGGCCTTTACCAAGGCCCGGCGCGAGAGATCGTTGCCACCGATCGTCCCCACGAGGACACGGCGGTGCTCTGCCCAAGCATGGCACAAACCGTGCACTTGCTTCTAACGTTTTATAAGGGAAGGGCCCTAGTATAGGCCTATGTGAAATAAAACATTTTTAACTGAATTATACCTTTTTTTCGGAGTATTTGTATATTATTATTCTAAATTAAAATAGATATTAACTACTACAATAATTAAACACTTCTAACAAATAAAATTGTTATTTAGTAAATAAAACATTCTTCATTATACACACAACATTTATTTTATTAATAAATTAACACAAACACTCACATAATAAATAATATAATACTCATTGATATTGTAATGTAGAAATACTGTAAAACCATTATTTAAAAAAAAGTTACCATGGGGTTTTCTTGCCGGTTATTCTCTTCTCCATTGGAAAAAACCAATAATTTCAACTGTGCACTAGCGTCAGACATTTTATAAGTAGGCCTATGCGAAATAATAAAACAACATACAAGATGCTGCTGTGCACAATGTAAAATCATAACATAAGATCATTGATCTCTGCATAATTTAGAATCATAGACCTTATGTATTGCATCCACGGTAATCAATGAACATCTTGCCATTTCTTTTGAGTTTCCAATTCAAGCTCCCTTTCCCTCTCAGCTTCAGCCCATGCATCAAAATCCACTAGAATAGAAAGGAATAAATAAATAAAAATTCAGCAATGGTAGAGCTTATGACTGTTGGGCTATCAAGTCACAGGTCTCAATAGTGTACCTGAGGCAATACTTACATAAATTAGTAACAGTACTTTCTTCAACAACTTCACTTTCTTCAGTAACCTCATGAATGGCATCCGGCACAGGTGGTGTTGATGACAGAGTTACAGTTCGGTTGGAACTGTCAGTTTGGTTCTGAAATGTTTTAAAAGTTTTAAGTCTGGTGAAAAACCAGAAAAAATATTTTATCATTATTAGTTAATAATAAAAAACTTTTTACAAAAAAAAATTACAACCGACTTCAAAGTAAAAAAAACACTGAAAAGTGCAAAATAACTTTAATTTCGGAAGTTGGTGTTTCTATAATAGTTTTGTCTCTTCGTTATTTAACACCGACTTCCGAAATTAAAGTTATTTTGCACTTTTCAGTGTTTTTTTTTACTTTGAAGTCGGTTGTAATTTTTTTTTGTAAAAAGTTTTTTATTTCACACTTTTCAGTTCTGGTACCACCACTAAAAAGTACCCCTCAGCTAAACTTAAATACCTTATAGCCAGAGTGCATCTCATGACAATTCTAATAATCCCAAACACGGTTAGATTACATTAATTTATTACAGAGTTCCGGTGCCTAACTTCAGGCTTCATCATCAGATCAGTTCAATATATTCCCCCTCTACTTTTAGTCAGTCATCAACTACACGTATAAACAAAGCAATTTTACTTGTTACGACGGTTCTGCTGTGATCCTATGAGGAGTTCTGCTCCATATCTTCGAAGTTCATGATCAGATCATAACAATATTTCTATGGGACCAACTCGGAACCATAACCTTTCAATCAAAAAAAAAATTTTTCAAAATCGTTCCACAATTGACCGAGAAATCGGTGAACATACATAAAAAAAAAAAACACATTCAACCGAACATATAACCTCCTCCTTTTTGAAGTCGGTTAAAAAATAATATGAAAGCATCACCACAAACCTCAGAAAAGTCAGTAGGGTAAAATTGGGGCTTCTGCATCACTCGCCTCGCTTCGCTCGGTTCGTGATGCAGGAGCCCCAATTTTATACTCGATTGGGGTTTCTGCGTCACTCGCCCGCTTCGCTCGGTTCGTGATGCAGGAGCCCCAATTTTATTCACGTAACGTCAATATTATTTAAGTAGGCGCAAGTTAACTCATTCTGTGAGTAACTGTTTCAGACACTTATCAATATAATATTGTCCTTTCATGGCGTTTAAATAAAAACATTGAGGAAAATGAATAGCATGTTGCATCCAAGGGTCGTCGTAAATCTCCCAATCTTCTATAACACCTCCACATGAGAAACAAGCTGCTTTATCATTTATACTATTTCCACAATAAAAAAATCCAGCATCCGCCATTTCCATCACCAATCTTCTCCTCGAATCAGCCGTTGCCCAATAATGATTAAATGAAAATTCACGCATTTTATATGTGCTAAACATGTCATATCGAGGACTGTATTTTTTAACCGACTTCAAAAAAAGGAGGAGGTTATCAATTCGGTTGTATTTTTTAACCGACTTCAAAAAAAAGGAGGAGGTTATCAATTCGGTTGTATTTTTTTTTTTTTTTTTTTTTTTTTATGTGTGTTACCTCAGAACTCCGTCGTTTATGGACCGATTTGCAAATTTTTTTTTTCCCTTTATAGGATATGCTTCCAGATTGGTCCCATTTTTTTCAAAATCCAGTTCTGATGATGGAATCCATGAGGAATCGAGGGAACTCCTCAAAAATTATAGGCAACCCTATGGTAATTTTAGTATTTTCATCAAGAACTTAAGCATTTACAGTCAAAAAGTAACATTTGATGAAGTGGAACTGATGAAGAAGACCAGAAATGGTCAACGGAACTTCATACTCAAATAGATATCACATTGAAGATATAGTTAAGCGACTATGACAATACAAATAAATGAATGATTCTGAATAGTTACGTTGAAAATGGTATCATCGAAGTGATCTGATGATGATGATGGAGCCGGAAGGTAGGCACTGGAACTCCGTAATTAATCAATGTATCCTAGCCGTGTTTGGGCTTATTAGAATTGTCGTGAGATGCTCTTTGGCTATAAGGTACTATCGAACTGATCTGATGATGGAGCCGGAAGGAGGAAGGTAGGCACAGCAACTTTATAATAAAACAATGTAACCTAGCAGTATTTGGGTTAATTGGAATTGTCATTAGAAATATGCACTCTGTTGATAAGTGTATCGCAACTAAAAAGTGTGAAATAAAAACTTTTTAGAAAAAAAAAATAACCGACTTCACTAAAAAAAACACTAAAAGGATCAAAATAACTTTAATTTCGGAAGTCGGTGTTAAATAAGAAACAAACAATACCGAGAAACACCGACATCCGAAATTAAAGTTATTTTGATCCTTTTAGTGTTTTTTTTAGTGAAGTCGGTTATTTTTTTTTTCTAAAAAGTTTTTAATTTTTTTTTTTTTATCATCATTTTTTTTTTTTTTTTTATGTGTGTTACCTCAGAACTCCGTCGTTTATGGACCGATTTGCAAAATTTTTTTTTCCCTTTATAGGATATGCTTCCAGATTGGTCCCATGTTTTTTCAAAATCCAGTTCTGATGATGGAATCCATGAGGAATCGAGGGAACTCCTCAAAAATTATAGGCAACCCTATGGTAATTTTAGTATTTTCATCAAGAACTTAAGCATTTACAGTCAAAAAGTAACATTTGATGAAGTGGAACTGATGAAGAAGACCAGAAATGGTCAACGGAACTTCATACTCAAATAGATATCACAATGAAGATATAGTTAAGCGACTATGACAATACAAATAAATGAATGATTCTGAATAGTTACGTTGAAAATGGTATCATCGAAGTGATCTGATGATGATGATGGAGCCGGAAGGTAGGCACTGGAACTCCGTAATTAATCAATGTAACCTAGCCGTGTTTGGACTTATTAGAATTGTCATGGTTAGCACTTTGGCTATAAGGTACTATCGAACTGATCTGATGATGGAGCCGGAAGGTAGGCACAGGAACTCCGTAATTAATCAATGTATCCTAGCCGTGTTTGGGCTTATTATAATTGTCGTGAGATGCTCTTTGGCTATAAGGTACTATCGAACTGATCTGATGATGGAGCCGGAAGGAGGAAGGTAGACACAGGAACTTTATAATAAAACAATGTATTTGGGTTAATTGGAATTGTCATGAGAAATAGGCACTCTGTTTATAAGTGTATCGCAACTAAAAAGTGTGAAATAAAAACTTTTTAGAAAAAAAAAATAACCGACTTCACTAAAAAAAACACTAAAAGGATCAAAATAACTTTAATTTCGGAAGTCGGTGTTAAATAAGAAACAAACAATACCGAGAAACACCGACTTCCGAAATTAAAGTTATTTTGATCCTTTTAGTGTTTTTTTTAGTGAAGTCGGTTATTTTTTTTTTCTAAAAAGTTTTTTTAATTTGAGACATCTTCTGATCACTTCCTAGTTCTTGATACAGACAATTATTAAGGCATAATGACATTGCATAACTGTTGGCAGTAACTTATAGTGATTTGCTTTGGAGGGGGATTGGGAGTGAAAAGATACTATTACTAAGATATGTTTTAGGCACATAAGTTTAGAAATTAAACAAGAAAATAATTATATCAAAAGTTTATTATCAACACACCATTTACTAAGACATATAACATTTTTAAAAGCACATATTGTATCATGATAAATACAACTATACAAATCATGACAATGTTCATATTTTTTGTACAAGCTTTTCAAACTAGGACAACCTTTTCTTTTTCTTCTATTATTATTATTTAAAATATTTTTTAACCATAACACTTTTTCTAATCCTTTGGTGTAAACACATTTGTCTTTTAAAATATCTACAATCAAATTCTGATGATTTGAGTACAACACAAATCCTTCACTCCAGTACATCTTTCTGTTACGTTCAATCCAGCTAACTTGACGCTTTTCTTGTTTCGTCAAATCGTGATATGAAAAAAAACTTTTTACAAAAAAAAATACAACCGACTTCAAAGTAAAAAAAAAAAATTTAGAAAAAAAAAATAACCGACTTCACTAAAAAAAAAAACACTAAAAGGATCAAAATAACTTTAATTTCGGAAGTCGGTGTTTCTCGGTATTGTTTGTTTCTTATTTAACACCGACTTCCGAAATTAAAGTTATTTTGATCCTTTTAGTGTTTTTAGGGTTCCGTAGCCAAATGGCATAAAACGGAACCCTTATAGATTCGTCATGTCTGTCTGTCTGTCTGTCTGTCTGTCTGTCTGTCTGTCTGTCTGTCTGTCCGTCTGTCCGTCCGTATGTCACAGCCACTTTTTTCCGAAACTATAAGAGCTATACTGTTGAAACTTTGTAAGTAGATGTATTCTGTGAACCGCATTAAGATTTTCATACAAAAATAGAAAAAAAGCAATAAATTTTGGGGGTCCCCATACTTAGAACTGAAACTCAAAATTTTTTTTTTCATCAAACCCATGCGTGTGGGGTATCTATGGATAGGTCTTGAAAAATGATACTGAGGTTTCTAATATCATTTTTTTCTAAACTGAATAGTTTGCGCGAGAGACACTTCCAAAGTGGTAAAATGTGTGTCCCCCCCCTCTAACTTCTAAAATAAGAGAATGATAAAACTAAAAAAAATATATGATGTACATTACTATAAAAACTGCCAACGAAAATTGGTTTGAACGAGATCTGGTCAGTAGTTTTTTTTTAGTACGTCATAAATCGTAAACCGCATTTTACCTTTCATTCAATCAACTCAAATATAAAAAAAAAAACATTTAATTTCATAAACATAAACCTTATAATTATGTACATACACCGTGAACCATTATTATGTTACTTGCTGCTACGGAACCCTCCATGGGCGAGTCCGACTCGCACTTGGCCGGTTTTTTTTTTTTTTAGTGAAGTCGGTTATTTTTTTTTTCTAAAAAGTTTTTATTTCACACTTTTTAGTTGCGATACACTTATAAACAGAGTGCCTATTTCTCATGACAATTCCAATTAACCCAAATACTGCTAGGTTACATTGTTTTATTATAAAGTTCCTGTGTCTACCTTCCTCCTTCCGGCTCCATCATCAGATCAGTTCGATAGTACCTTATAGCCAAAGAGCATCTCACGACAATTCTAATAAGCCCAAACACGGCTAGGATACATTGATTAATTACGGAGTTCCCGTGCCTACCTTCCGGCTCCATCATCAGATCAGGGGGGCTAAAAAGGTCACTTTAGCAGAATCATATTATGATAATAATATGAATCATATTACAAATCACAAAATGGTCACAATTTGGCAATTCATATTATGATCCGTAAACAATTCATATTCTGCAATTCATCTGTTTGACAGTTTTGTATGGGGATTCGTAAAATGGTTCACATAATATGAATTGCTTTTATGTCATTTAGCAGAATCATAAGAAGTTACTGCGGGCCTAAAAAGGTCACATTGGGCAATTCATCTAAAAGCAAATCATTTCCTGAATTCCTAGCAGATCATAAGCAATTCCTCTAATTTTCGTAAAATGGTCGCACAAATTAGCAGAATCATACTCAATTCATTTCATAACTGAATCATATTCCGTGTAAATATTGCCGAATGAAAAAAAAAAAAAACTTATATCTTTACCGGTTATATAAATCTTTACCGGTTTTTTTTCTTTGCAGTTTTTATTCATCGGATAATTATTTTGTAATAACGTATTGTATCAAAATATAACTTCTGTATTATATAATAATAATTGATAAAAATAATCAGCAATTAAGCCCATAAAAACGAGGTATCAACTTGTTATGCTGACAACACCTGCATTTTTGTTTAAATTTACTACCTAAAGGACTTTGTATCCATGGTCAAGAAATAAATTAAAAACAAAAGTTTTAGATCAACATTGCGAATTTGCGCAAAGTAATAATAAAATGTTTGCAAACAATAAATCGTGATTTCAAATGGATTTCTACAAGTGCAGCGGCCCAAAAATGCGTGTTTTTTTTTAAATACACTGAAGCAAACCTTTTAGGTACCAATAAGTGGTACCATTCCCGCATTTTACTCAGTATATTATTACAAAGTACTCTGTGATTTTACTTGTGTATCTTGTGAGTTGGACTGTTTACCTTTAACAAAGTAAGTGCCTACTATTAATTTTATTCTCAAAGTTTATAGGTAAATGAACTTTCTGTGGTCGCTAATCCTATGATCTTGTACATGAGTTATTGTATGTAAAAAGGTGAAAGATTTTTGGCGTGATTTTGGTCAGTGGGACGTCTTATGGGTTTTTAGAGTGAAGTTCATTCCCAGTGGCAAAATGAAGCTGAAAAATTTATTGTAGTATTGACTACCTTAGCGAAGCTTGCCGAGAAGTCAGATCCCATTTGGGCAGGTCAAGGTAAACTTAGCCTGTATAAAATGAATGAAAAAAAGAGTAGGGCTCGGGGTTATAATAATAATGCCCAAGGAAGAGCAGAATCCTCTCGATTGTGGCTAGAGGTGGCTGCATTGCTCAATGCTGAAGGAATTGGCACAACAAAAACCCCAAAGGAATGGTCTATTGTATGTATTATAAAGAATGAATTTTTTTATTCTAAGTGTTATTCCAACTTTGTCTTTGTTTTTTACAGTATGTCAACAACTACAAAAGTAAAATTAAAAAGATTGTTGCTAACATAAACGCTGACTTGAATGGTACCGGTGGAGGACCTTTCCGGGCAAACACCTTGTCCAACACAGAGAGTAGGTTTCTGGCGCTCATGGGACAAGGATTTGGACTAACTGCGCCTCGAGTGAGTGTCAATCCTTTCCCAGATATGGTAATATTTTGTTTTATTACATTACATTTGTGCAGACCTCTGCCTAAACAACAAAGTGTTATGAATATTCAACCATTTAATTTTTATAGGAAGTGCCAGAGCCAATATCTCTGCTCATGTCTCTGATGGTTTGTTCCAGTGCTGAAGAAGTACAGTGAGTAAATTTTCCTATTTAACTCTTAATAATGAATTAGGTCAAGAGCAAAGTTAACTTGAAGTGAAAAAAGTCCCTATATTTAGTGGTGGAATATGGTCTCCTTATACCTAAATAATTGTTTAGTAAGTAATACTTTGTAGACTGTCAAATCTTACTATTTTCAATACCCTATGAAAAAAAATACTTGGAAAAATAGAGTAATATCCACTGTTTAAAAAAAAACTTTTTACAAAAAAAAATTACAACCGACTTCAAAGTAAAAAAAACACTGAAAAGTGCAAAATAACTTTAATTTCGGAAGTC
Organism: Mythimna impura; assembly: GCA_905147345.3. Classification (NCBI taxonomy): domain Eukaryota; kingdom Metazoa; phylum Arthropoda; class Insecta; order Lepidoptera; family Noctuidae; genus Mythimna; species Mythimna impura. The sequence continues at coordinate 13,076,159 of LR990364.1, forward strand.
GGTGTTTCTATAATAGTTTTGTCTCTTCGTTATTTAACACCGACTTCCGAAATTAAAGTTATTTTGCACTTTTCAGTGTTTTTTTTACTTTGAAGTCGGTTGTAATTTTTTTTTGTAAAAAGTTTTTTATTTTACACTTTTTAGTTATGGTACCACCACTAAAAAGTACCCCCCAGCCAAACTTAAATACCTTATAGCCAGAGTGCATCTCATGACAATTCTAATAATCCCAAACACGGTTAGATTACATTAATTTATTACAGAGTTCCGGTGCCTAACTTCAGGCTTCATCATCAGATCAGTTCGATATATTCCCCCTCTACTTTCAGTCAGTCATCGACTACACGTATAAACAAAGCAATTTTACTTGGTACGACGGTTCTGCTGTGATCCTATGAGGAGTTCTGTTCCATATCTTCGAAGTTCATGATCAGATCTTAACAATATTTCTATGGGACCAACTCGGAAGTATAACCTTCCAATAAAAAAAATATTTCAAAATCGGTCCACAATTGACCGAGAAATCGGTGAACATACATAAAAAAAAAAAATAAAAAACATACATTCAACCGAACATATAACCTCCTCCTTTTTGAAGTCGATTAATAAAATAAATAAATATTGATAAAGAATGCTCATTCTAAATTTAATTTTATTCTAATTCATGTTTGTGCCTTTTACAGAAGTAGTAGCAAGTGCGGCTGGGAGCCCTGTAAGTGTTGAACCAACCCAAGCGACAAATACCACAGCCACAAGCCACATACCTCGTCAAACTCGGCAAAGAAGGTACCACAACAGTAAATGTTATTTGTTGTTACACCCCATAATGTTTTCGTAAGGTTATAAACCTTAATGATAATTGAATTGTTTCAGGCCGCCCTCTGGCGCCATTAGATGAGGCTTGGAGAATACTTTCTCAGGTGAAGATGCAACATGCTGCAGCTGATGCTGATAGTGCACGTGCTCACCACCTTCAAAACCTCATACCGTAAATCGATAATTTGTCATATACAATTTTGTCTTTGGGACACGTCCATTTATTTATTGTGCACACCTACCACAGTGTTGTCTTTTTTAATACATAGGTTGACTGGTAGATAATGCATTGTTGCATTAAGTCTGCCTATGTACCACTACTGTACATGATGTTTAAATAAATAATTAATAAATGTAATAAACTATGCAATAAGAAAAGTAAAGTACAGCAATAAGGAAATTAAACTATATTTGAACATTTAATCAGCATAAAAGCTTAGAAGCAAAATAAACCTAATATAATATCATCGTGCTGACCAAAGCCGGTGTATAAGTGCATTTCGTATCGCTTCACCAACAACAAGATGGTGATTTCTTCGTGATACAGTTTCAATTTGTGTGTTTGTTATCTGGAACATTTTTTTTGCTGTTCATTGGGAATTTTGATAGGCCTATAATTTCAAAATCTTTTAATGTAATAAGTATAAAGAAATCAAACAATAGTTTTGTATTATTGTAAGTGTTTTTACACATTCATTTTTGATGATTGGAGCAATTGTAAAATTTATCTATTACTTACATCAATTAAATTGCATTTCTTACTGAAATATCTTACCTACAAATTCGTTTCATTATGCTCTTCCTGTGTTGATAGTGCCATTATTGGTATCCTTGCGCTATTAGCGATGTTGTGTAATACCATACAAGCATTTGCTAAAGAACCGGCCATGGTAGGATGGTAATGTAGTTTCCGATCTACTAACAAACACCTCCAACGAGATTTAAGTATGCCGATGGTTCGCTCTACTGTATTTCGTACCCGACAATGCAGTTCCGTACCTATAGAATCGTTTAGGTGTCTCAGGTTCAGCCCCCCTAGCCAAGTTGCAAATGATAAACGTGAACGCTTAGTAATCTCCAATAGATTTTCAACTTTATACCTAAGAGCATAAAGTTGAAAATCTATTAAAGACTACTGAGCGTTAGCGACCGGAACGAACGAAAACACTATGTAATCTTCAATAGATTTTCAACTTTATATCCAATATCATAAAGTTGAAAATCTATTAAAGACTACTGAGAGTTTACGTTTATCGTTTGTGACTTGGCTAGGGGGGCTGTGTCCACTACTGGAGTCATCAGTGTAGGTCTCAGGGGATAACGGGAGTCACCTGAAATAGTGTTATTAAAACACCTCTATTCAGAAAACATGTTAATTTTATTTTATTTAAACAAATAAAAAAAAAGTTAATAATATATTTATTCAGAGTTAAAATTTGGTAAAATAGGGGCCATATCGCGGCGATATAATCGTCGTGCTACGTATTTCTATACTCTCTTATAAAGTGTCAACACATGGCGATGTTATCGCGGGGATGCGACGAGTGGCTGAGTTGGGCTGAGTGCGAGCGAAAAGTCATCGTATAGCCGCGCGCCTGTCGCTACCGACAGCGGGCAGCGGGCCCGCCGCGCGCTCGTCTCGAAATGTGGCGCTCTCGCGGCGAAAGCGCTGTCAAACGCAGGTGATTTGTGCGTTGCCTGTCTGTCAAGCAAGGACGTTACGTATTAACAAGCTTTTTAACCGACTTCAAAAAGGAGGAGGTTATATGTTCGGTTGAATGTATGTTTTTTATTTTTATTTTTTATGTATGTTCACCGATTTCTCGGTCAATTGTGGACCGATTTTGAAAATTTTTTTTTTGATTGAAAGGTTATGCTTCCGAATTGGTCCCATAGAAATATTGTTATGATCTGATCATGAATTTCGAAGATATGGAACAGAACTCCTCATAGGATCACAGCAGAACCGTCGTAACAAGTAAAATTGCTTTGTTTATACGTGTAGTCGATGACTGACTGAAAGTAGAGGGGGAATATATCGAACTGATCTGATGATGAAGCATGAAGTTAGGCACTGGAACGCTGTAATAAATTAATGTAATCTAACCATGTTTGGGATTATTAAAATTGTCATGAGATGCACTCTGGCTATAAGGTATTTAAGTTTGGCTGAGGGGTACTTTTTAGTGGTGGTACCACAACTAAAAAGTGTAAAATAAAAAACTTTTTACAAAAAAAATACAACCAACTTCAAAGTAAAAAAAAACCGGCCAAGTGCGAGTCGGACTCGCCCATGGAGGGTTCCGTAGCAGCAAGTAACATAAAAAATGTTTTTTTTTTTATATTTGAGTTGATTGAATGAAAGGTAAAATGCGGTTTACGATTTATGACGTACTAAAAAAAAACTACTGACCAGATCTCGTTCAAACCAATTTTCGTTGGCAGTTTTTATAGTAATGTACATCATATATTTTTTTTAGTTTTATCATTCTCTTATTTTAGAAGTTAGAGGGGGGGGGACACACATTTTACCACTTTGGAAGTGTCTCTCGCGCAAACTATTCAGTTTAGAAAAAAATGATATTAGAAACCTCAGTATCATTTTTCAAGACCTATCCATAGATACCCCACACGCATGGGTTTGATGAAAAAAAAAATTTTGAGTTTCAGTTCTAAGTATGGGGACCCCCAAAATTTATTGCTTTTTTTCTATTTTTGTATGAAAATCTTAATGCGGTTCACAGAATACATCTACTTACAAAGTTTCAACAGTATAGCTCTTATAGTTTCGGAAAAAAGTGGCTGTGACATACGGACGGACAGACGGACAGACAGACAGACAGACAGACAGACAGACAGACAGACAGACAGACATGACGAATCTATAAGGGTTCCGTTTTTTGCCATTTGGCTACGGAACCCTAAAAACACTGAAAAGTGCAAAATAACTTTAATTTCGGAAGTCGGTGTTAAATAACAAAGAGACAAAACTATTATAGAAACACCGACTTCCGAAATTAAAGTTATTTTGCACTTTTCAGTGTTTTTTTTTACTTTGAAGTTGGTTGTATTTTTTTTGTAAAAAGTTTTTTTTTAAACAATAAACAATGTTTGACATTGAAAAGTGTATACTTGAAGTGCATCTTATGATGTGCGCTAGCTCCTATAAACCTTGGGTATGAACCAGATGCATCAAGCTTAAAGCAGTCAGAACCTAAAATAAAAATAATATTAATGCTCATTCAATAAAGGTCTCCTATCATAGTTTTTTTAAACAAGGAGATAAACTAGTAGGTATCTAGCTACTATGTCATAATAGTACCTAGGTACCTAAAATACTAACGGATCTAAAGGAGATGGTTTTTTCTTTTGCAAGATTTCGTCGTTAGTTCCAGTTCGTGTATTATATATACTATGATACTAATACATACAACATAACCCCGTCACAATACAATAGTATATAATACATCGAGTACTATATATAGCACCCGTATTTTGTATTATATAATTATATTGTATACGAGGGTTATTATATTCGTAGTATAGATCGATCATCGTCCTCGGACGAATCACCTGGCGTAGGGCTGAGTCTCAACAGATCGCAGCACGACGCTGCTCTACCGAGCACAACACCCCGCCAGGAACGGAAGTCGTCTACAGACTATTCCGAGCCCCGACATCGAACTGAGGTAAATTCGGACCTTCGGAGCCGTGATGCACGCGTTAAACGGACAGCATCGATCTCCGCGATCCAAATGGGCTTCAACGTCGCACCTCACGTGGTGAAGCGCGACTAGTAAAGTCACATTGTTTAGAGCCTCCCGACTCTCGGGGCTCCACAGTGAGCATATCCTTGCCGGATTCGGCTAGGCTGGCTTCGGCCTTAGAGGCGTTTAGGCATAATCCCGCGGATGGTAGCTTCGCACCACCGGCCGCTCGGCCGAGTGCATGAACCAAATGTCCGAAACTGCGGTTCCTCTCGTACTGAGCAGTATTACTATCGCAACGACAAGCCATCAGTAGGGTAAAACTAACCTGTCTCACGACGGTCTAAACCCAGCTCACGTTCCCTTTTGATGGGTGAACAATCCAACGCTTGGCGAATTTTGCTTCGCAATGATAGGAAGAGCCGACATCGAAGGATCAAAAAGCAACGTCGCTATGAACGCTTGGCTGCTACAAGCCAGTTATCCCTGTGGTAACTTTTCTGGCACCTCTTGCTAAAAACTCTTTATACTAAAGGATCGATAGGCCGTGCTTTCGCAGTCCCTATGCGTACTGAACATCTGGATCAAGCCAGCTTTTGCCCTTTTGCTCCACGCGAGGTTTCTGTCCTCGCTGAGCTGGCCTTAGGACACCTGCGTTATTCTTTGACAGATGTACCGCCCCAGTCAAACTACCCGCCTGGCAGTGTCCTCGAACCGGATCACGCGGGAGTTGTACGGCGACGAGCGTTGCCGCCACGTCGCCACTCTGCACGCTTGGAACGAAACACCGTGCGCCCGCCGATATTATCGACCGCGCACCGCTTCCGCCCAACCGAGTAAGTAATGAAACAATGAAAGTAGTGGTTTTTCAGCGACGATCGTGCGAACGATCTCCCACTTATGCTACACCTCTCATGTCTCCTTACAATGCCAGACTAGAGTCAAGCTCAACAGGGTCTTCTTTCCCCGCTGATTCTCCCAAGCCCGTTCCCTTGGCTGTGGTTTCGCTAGATAGTAGATAGGGACAGTGGGAATCTCGTTAATCCATTCATGCGCGTCACTAATTAGATGACGAGGCATTTGGCTATTTTGGCCCAGACATGTGCCTTCGTCCTTAGTGATCATCTACTGTAATCATCATGGATTGTCGTGACGGGACTCCCACGTCCCTTCCACCGTCACCGCACTACCTGGTATTTCGCCGGTGGGATCTCTGGCGAGGTCGAATCAGTTGTTACATAAATTGACTTGAAGGGAGGATCAAAAGGGAGCCCTCGACAACCTCTGGGCCCGGCGTCAGCCCTTACACAGGAAGCCCGGACACTCGCTCCCCATCTCAGTCGATCCGAGTGGTCATGCGATTGAATCTCGTCCAGTTCATGTGCGAGCCACGCAGCACCAATGACGGAACGCTGGCCAAGACTCCCTCATCTAGCCCGACGAACCTTTTCAGCTCCTTGTACGAAGCCAGGCTCCACACACCTCTCCAGGACAATGTGCAGGAGGTCGAGTGGACGCTCTCTTTACAAGGTAGCCCTAGTATGCCAGCGACTTTCTCGACGAGTTCATCATGATTACCGTATTTGCTACGTTTCTCACGATGAAGCTCATCGAGATTACGCTGGCCCGAGACCACCTGCGCATCCACAATCACCCCCACACCATTCCTGGAGGCAATGATGTCGGGCTTTCTGAGGCCGATCGCGGTCCTGACATGCGGTTCCTTCACCACCGTCCATCCCTTGTCCTGCATGGCAGAGCTGACGACGTCCGCTACACAGTTATGGCGTTCAATACGGCCGCCGTGTGTTCTGTGACA